>CM038795.1:249534519-249622158 GCA_021764765.1 Vicia sativa
TACTTTCTTCGCTTGCATAGCATTGGGCTTCAAATGTGTCCCTCTCTTAAGTTGAATCCGGGATCTCTTCAGTCTTCAAATCATTAAGCGTATAAAGATGGATAACGGTATAGATACGTCACCTATAGCAGGTTCCATAATTACTTGGTAAAACAGTGAACGACATCATGAGGTTTTAAGCTCGACTCGCACCATTTGAGGTGAGTTCCCAAGGAATGGAGTTTTGGTGCCCCAAAGTCTGGTATCGATCTTCTTCATCATGCCCAAGCGTGTATGAACCCGATTGGTAATTCTAGGAATCGTGGTTGTAGTTGAACACAATATCTTGGAAGCATATCATCGGACCATCTCTTCGAGCAAAACCAAAGCGACGTAGAGCTAGAAGGGTTGTAAGTAATACCTCCCTTTATATCAAGTAGTGGTACATTAGGAATTCTCCTGGCCTCGATGAATGTGAAGTCTTTTGAGCTCCAGCAGATATCGAATGAGAGAGTGACATTAATCTTTGAGACCATTCAACCTTTGTTCATTCTTCAAAGCGATGGAGGAAGGTGCTGAAATAAACCACCTTGAAAGTAACGGTGTGCAACACATGAGAGTTCCTTGTCTCTTAGTAATGCAGTGTGGAGAATGTAAGATATCTCCAGTAAAGTAGGCCTCGGATTACGGTGAAAACAACTTGATGGTTGACATCTATGAGGCGATCGAGTTAGGGAATAGAACCAACCATAGATTATGAGGGCCTGATGTCTTCAAATGCATGGCTCATAACCTTGAGGAATTCTAGAGTTTCTTAATTAATAACTTGGCAAGTAAACCCTTAACTCCACTGGTTTGATTGGATTCAATGTGCGCTTGAATGTAAAGGGCGATGCAATGTCTTCGTGCCAGGAACCTTTTCCAAGCGGTGAATGGCATTTGGTCAGAATAGGTACCCAGTAGCAGAGAACTCTTCAAGGTAGGAACCAGCGATAATCTAGGAATGTAAAGCAATGGTGTTTGGATCGAAGAACGGAAATAGGACGTGCATCATATCTTCTTCAAACAGGAGATAACCGTCAAGCAAATAACCATGACTTTGATGCTTGAGCATGGTCGAGAATTTAGAAACCAATTCTTTGGTGAGAAGGTACACCCGTGAAGTTGATTCGGATAGTCTTTCAGAAGCCATAATGCCTACAAAGCAGAGCAAAGATAAATCCCTAGGTCCTTGAAATAGTTAGAAATGATATGCAATGCGAATGATGTCATGATGTCATGTTTATGCTTACAAACAATTCACACAATGAGCCTAGGTTTAAGGCTTGCATGAGGTATGGTGATTACCCCACAAAAGTTTGAGTTGGTTCATCTGTCATAATAATGTAGGGTTCTAGGAATCTCATATCATTGATCTTTCTCGTGGCGTTTATTTCAATACGACTACCAAGTGGTCGACGAAAATATCCCAAAAGTCGATCTTAATAAGCGTAGCATCGGTATCGACCAACCTTAGTCTTCACCAAAATGACCATCTCACTACCTTTTAATGGCCAAGATGGGTCAATTAAGGTTCTAAAAGTTTAATTAGTGCTGATGACACTGCGAAGCCAAATACTATCCTCACTTGGGAATGAAGAGTATCGAGGACATCAGTGTCACGCTAACGTAGCCATCATGTTGACCGTTTTGATATCGTAAGCGGTCGCGACGATTATTGCTACTTACCTAAAGAAAGCGGATCGGTGTAGGATCCCCACAAATATAATACCCAAGCAACCCTTTAAAGATAAAGCAAGCAAGTCAAGGAAAGCAATAAAGGTGATTTAGAAATCCCAAGGCAATTCTCTCTTTAGGGTGTCTCCCGTGATCGCCGATTACATGTCTGATGAAGCCGACTTTGTAGTTTTGTATCGCAAAATGTGCGGATAGCAAGAGTCGCCACCGACTTTCTTTTATCTTAAGGGAAGGTGAAAAGAGAGAGAAAATACCTTCGTTAGATTCGAGTAAGGGAGAAGGTTATGAAAAGGAAGGTATTAGCACCCCTTTCCATCCGTGATTTCTGGGCTCTTAGTTACTCTTAGATCACTTTAAAATTGTGCTTTACGTGTGTTTGACAAAATGTTTTGAAAAGGCATTTCGCTTTGACTTTGTAATGATTCATGTAGAAATGTATACAAAGTGTTAGGAATGTTTCGTTTGAAAAAGTTTGAACTTTGAAAAAGTGTGAGGTGTGAAAAGTATTTTGATAGAGAAAGCAACTAAAAGTCTTATTACCTACCGAGATGGTGGTTTTAGTGTTATTTTCACGTTCCTTTAGAATAGCGCTATCCATACCATTGGTTGGTAGGTAACTCATAGATTGGATGTAAGCGGACATTCGAAGGGACATCGGTGGTCATAGAAGGCAACTTGTGGAGGAAGTATCCTAGCACATTCGAAGGACTATCATCATTTTAAGTGAGGCGACAATTGAGGGTCAAGATCATGTATTCGTAAGCGACATCGTGGGTCTTATGATCTTTGTATCGAAGGACTATGATGATTTGTTTTGAAGGCGGCGGTGCTAGAATACCTCTACGTTAGGACCATTTGAATTAAGTAAAAGCAGCGAGAGAATTACCTAAGGGGTGCGTGTGTGAAAGTGTGTTGATTTGATATTTTATCTTGAAAATTAGAGTGAGCTATGTCCAATTTTATCTTGCCATACGCGCCTAATTACTGGGTTTATAGGATGCGGAAATTAAAATGCGAATGTAAAGTGCGGAAAGATAAATCCTCTATTACATGGCTTGGAGGCGGATACATAATTTAAACTTGCGGAAAATAAAAGCCTAATTAAAACTATTACATCCCATGAGCAATTACAACAATATGAAAAGAAAGCGATAAAAGAAATCGTCCGAAAGCAGGATAACACAGTGAAAAGATGAAAATGGGAAAATCGAGATGAATCGAATAAGAGGAAAATATTAGTAAAAATACAAATTTTTAAAATGAGAAAAATATGACATCTGGAAATAACATTAATATACTAAAATAATTTTTGGATGCAATTTAATAATTAAAACTAATTAAAAGTGATTTAAATGATAAATTAAGAATAAAATTAAATATGCATGCAAAATAATATTTTTAATTTTATAAATTAAATAAACATTTTATAAAAAATAAATGCAAAAAAGGAAAAATATTTTTGGTGATTTTAAATGCATGAATAAAAATATTGAAATTAATTAAAATATATAAAAATATTAAAAAATATGAAAGTATAGAAAATATGAAAAGTTTGAAGTTTGTGGAAAAGAAGCAAAAGCAGGTCCTGGCTGGATCGAACTCGTGACCGGAGGAGTATCTACAGTGCCTTAACCACTAGGACACTTGGCATTTGGTGTTGGAAAAGTTGAAAACAATTCAATATGAGTGATGGCGCGTCCGGATATTTGAAAAATTTAACTGATCGGTCTGGCGGAGGGGTTTGAATACATGGATGAATTAAAGCGAGTTTCCACCATGGCGCCATTGGTCTTCCGTCAACGGCGCCGGGCCACAGCTCCGTTAGTCTTTCAAATGGCACCCAACGAAAATCACGCAAAACGCATCGTTTAAGCGAAATAAAAGCGGATCGACTAATTCGACCCTTGTGAGTGCGATGGTGGTGTTTGTTTCGATCGAAGGTGCCAATAACGACCGGTTCGATTCAAACCGTTCTTTGAACCTAACAATGGCAATAGGAATTCGGGCGTTCACTTGCATGTAATGGTTCTAATGTGATCTAACAATCATCACGAGTTCAAATAAATACACCAAAACATTAACAATGCATGATATCAATCGAAATTGAAAGATTACAAACCTTGAGAGCTAGATGGCTCGATTACGGATGGATTGACGAGCAAGAGTTGATTCGACTCTAGGATGTCAAGGAACAAGATTGGATAGCTGGATTAATCGAAACTTGCGAAAATCAAAATCGATTTTCTCGATTCTTGAAATTTGACAAAGTGAGGGTTGTGTATGGGGCTAGGGTTTCATGTCCTGTTGTGTGTGTCTTTGGGCATTTATAGAGTGATTTGGGATGGCAAGAGAGTGAAAAAGATTTGATCTTGAATGTGCATTTATTTTTTCAAATAAAATCAAATTTTGGAAAAATTTGATTTTCTCTTCAATGTAAGGCTAACACAAATTGGTAAGAATCATGGTATCTTGGACCTCGTGCATGATATAAAATCACTCCAGAAGAAAAATATCTTATTTTCATATTTTATATAATTTAATTTTGTATTAAATGGTTTAAAATCAAAAATAAATTAATAAAATAGAAAATTGTCATAATGAACATTTATGGGTCACAAATAATGTCATGAACAAGTTTGGATCAAAAGATTATAGGCCCATTTGGAAAATTTTGCATTTTGACCAAAATCTCCTTTTGTGCGATTGTCCAAAATTGTGACTTCGAAACAGTGTATCTTGCTCAATTTTCCACATTTTGTGTGTTCTTGGACTTTTGGAAAGCTCTAAGAGTCCTCTAACCAACCTTTTGGTCTTATCTCAATTGGAGTTTCCATGCTCAATATATCTTCAAAACAAAATGTTGACTTTTGTTGACTTTGAAAAGGACATAATGTTTTGATCCATACCATCCAAATGAAGCATTTTTGAACATTCTTGTGAGACATGAAGTTGTGAAATTGAATTTCCTTCAAAACAAGAGGTGGTGGAAAAATTTAGAAAAAGTATGAAAAGTTATATCGGTCAAAATTTGGTTGACTTTTCCTCCGAAACCCTAATTTAGAAAGTTTGACTTTTGAGCAAATCTTGAATTTTCTTGATGAATCATGATCAACCCTTGATCAAATGATGAATGTAACTAAAATGAGGATGTTGACCAAAAATCATGAAGTTTGTTGTATGTTGACCACGTTGACTTTTGTCAATCTGTGATTTTCAACCATTTGAGCAATGTTTGAGCAATCTTGACTTGTGAGGCTTGAAACTTGTCATGGAGAATCTTTGAAGCATATGAGGAGGCATGATGACCAATGAAGATGTTGGAAGTCCATCTGGACCTGAGAAATGCCAAACCCTGGTTTGGGTTGATTGTCTAGGAGAGGGTTTGTCTGATCAACCTTTGAGGAATCCTTGAGTATGGATGTATGAGATGTCTTGAGAAGATGGAGGGTAAATTTTGGGTATGACCTGTGAAAGATGAAATCCAGAATCTGGAAATCGAATAAGATGAAAATGTTAGTAAAAATAATAATTTTTGAATGAGAAAAAGTTTATGTGCTAGAAATAACATTAATATGCTAAAATATTTTTTTTTGGGATTTTTGTAGTTAATTTAATAATTAAAAATCAATTAAAAGTGATTTAAATGCAAAAAATAGAAATTAAATTAAATATGCATGCAAAAATAATATTTTGAATTTTATAATTTAAATAAACATTTTTCTGATGGGTATGCAAAAAATAAATATTTTTGGTATTTTTTAAATGCATGATAAAAATTATTAAAGATAAAATAAAATGGATGAAAATATTAAAGAAAATAAAAAAATATGAAAAATAGTTAAAATATGAAGTTTGTAAAAAGGAAAAAGCCAGGTCACGGTGTGGTTCGACTCATGACCATTGAGAGAATCTCCTCCATCGATGCCTTAACCATCGCAGGTGATGTATTTGGTGTTTGAAAAGCCGGAATTAATTGAATATAAGTGAATCGTGTCTTGATTATAACACCGGCCGATCCAACACGCGTGGACAGTGGATGGTGGACGGGCTCAGGCAGCCATTGTGCCCGCAGCTTGCCTCCCTGGGTCTTCGCTGAGTCATCTGGGAGAGCTAGGGCTCGGTTATCTTCTCCGCTAGCTCGAAATCAAAACCGGAAAATACTGCGAAATAAAAGTTCTAAGGTACTACCCCTATCGAGGCTGCGAACACGATGGTGCCATTGGTTTGCCATGAAAGCGCTTTGTATCAATGGTTCGATTCAAAGATTCAAGACCACTAATTGTAATGATTCGGGTTCTACCGTCTAAGCTTAGATGTAATGCTTCATTCTGACCAACAAACATCCACAATTCATAAACACACAAGAAACATTAACAATGCATGAATAATGAGATTGATTTCAGAATATACCAAATCGAGACAATGTATTGAGCACGATTACGGATGGTTTTAATCAGTGAGAGTTGCTTTTGCTTCTTTGGGATGTCGAGAACACAATGGAGGGCTTGGAACTCCTTGGCTGCCCGAAAAATAAAATTCGAAATTTCCAACTTTGAGAAATTTTTTGGCAAAATAAGGGTTGTGTATGGGGCTAGGGTTTGTGTCCTTTTTTGTGCAACTTGCTTAGTATTTATAGAGTGTTAGGAGAGCAAAAGAAGGAAAAAGATTGGATCTTGATTATGCAATAAATTCTTTTCAAATAAAATCAAATTTTGGAAAAATTTGATTTTCTTCTTCAATGTGAGCTAACCGCAATTTGGTATGTTCCATGGGCTATCTTGGACCTCAAGTTTGATATAAATTCACTTCTTTTGAAAAATATCTTATTTTCATATTTTATATAATTTAATTTTGAATTAAATGGTTTTAAATTCAAAATAAATCAATAAAATAGAAAATTGTCATGGATAAGCATCAATAGGTCACAAATAATATTATGATCAAGTTTGGATCATAAAATTATAGGCCCATTGGAAAATATTGCATTTTGACAAATATCTCCTTTTGTGCAATTGTTCAAAATGCCCAACTTGAACGATTATATTTTGCTCAATTTCCACATTTATGAGTGTTCTTGGACTTTTGGAAAGCTCTAATAGTCTTATAATCACCCTCTTTGGTTTAATCTTAATTGGAGTTTCATGCTCAATATCTTCAAAAAAAAGATGACTTTTTGTTGACTTTGAAAAGGACTGTATGTTTTGATCCATTCCTTCAAATGAAGCATTTTTGAACATTCTTGTGAGACATGAAGTGTAGAGAATTGAATTTCCTTCAAAACAAGAGGTGGTGGAAAAATTTATGAGAAAGTATGAAAAGTTATGCTCGATCAAAGTTTGGTTGACTTTTCACCGAGAACCTAATTTGGAAAGTTTGACTTTTGAGCAAATCTTGAGTTTTCTTGATGAATCATGATCAACCCTTGATAAAATGATGAATTTAACTTCAAAATGAGGATGTTGACCAAAAATCAGGAAGTTTGACTGTATGTTGACCATAGTTGACTTTTTGTCCAATACAATTGATTTTCAACCATCTGAGCAATTGTCTGAGGAAAATTGACTTGTGAGGCTTGAATCTTGACATGGAGAATCTTTGAAGTATATGAGGAGGCATGATGACCATTGGAGAGGTTGGAAGTCCATCTTGATCTGAGAAATGCCAAACCCTAGTTTGGGTTGATTGTCTAGGAGAGGGTTTGTCTGATCAACCCTTGAGGAATCCTTGAGTAGGGATGTATGGAATGTTTTGAGAAGTTGGAGGGAAAATTTTGGGGTATGACAGCTTCCCCTGTTCAATCTTCTTGTACTGGAAGGGTTAGATTGGTATGTTTGCCTTTCGTGACCTGGAGGTAGAAGATGATTGAATACTCGAGTACACCTGAAAATTTGCACTCGTTGTTGGTGATGATGCAGGAATGGGCTTACAGATGCCATTTGGGAGAAGTTGGAGACTTCGTTGGGGAATGAGTCGTATGCTAGACTCGAGATTGTTGTCTGAATAGGAGAATTGTCGGAGATGGGCTTAAGATGCCATCTGGAAAGATCGATGCTGGGGAGTGAGCCGTACACTGAGCTCAGCTAGATGTTTCTGAAGAAAAAGGAGCATGGAGATGGGCTTAAGATTCCATCCGGAGGAGTCAACGTTAGACTTCGTGCTCATCTTTGAATGAAATTATTGGTTTGTATTGGTTTTAACCAAATATGCAACACGATAGAAGGTGGAGAAATGTTGACAAGTAGTCGGAGATGGGCTTAAGATGCCATCCAAGGCAATCGAGTCGTCGCTAGACTCTGAGTTGTTGATAATAAGAGAGTCGAGAATAGATCTTCGTCGCGATTACTACGGGGATAGTAGTTGGCAAAATGTGGACACTTCTGTTGTTAGCCGGTCTTGCTCAATGCATTATCGGAGGATAACTTGTGATCGTTCGAATAGTTTTTCACATCGGATTGATATTAATCTCGATCATTGTCGGAGGACAAAAGGGGTCGTTGAGATAGTTTTCGTGCGGCAGGGAATTAATCTCGGATCATTGTCGGAGGACAACAAGGGCGGTCGTTCGAATAGTTTTCTGCGTCGGCCGGGCATTAATCCTGGACCCCGGTGCCGGGAGGACAACTAGGGTGGTCGTTCGAGATAGTTTTCCGTCGCTTGGCATTAATCTGGACTGTTTGTTCGGATGATTTTCACCTATTTTGGGAAAAACAAAGAGAAACTTTGATAGAATATTTGTTAGTCTTATGCAAAGTATGATGCATGACAATGTTTATGAATGGCATATGCACAATTATGACTTTATGAGTAATGTATGAATGATAGATGTTGTGTATTTCAAAACATATCCATCTTGAAGAAGATCGGATGTTCGCTTGGAGATTTCGACTTACATTTGAGGATGGAAACCACGAGAAGAAAGATAACCTTGATTCCTCCGGTTGCCTTGTCGACCAAGTCTTGAGTCGGATATCGTTGAGGATGGTAGAGATAGAAACACGATCTTGAGGATCTTGTGTGTAGACCATTGGGGAATCTTGGAGGTACTCTCAGGGGATTTTGTGTGTAAATCTTGTTGGAGTATTTGGTAGTTCTTTGGGAGGCAAGGTTAGAAGAATGGAGCCGTTGTAATCTCACCAGGGGAATAAAGATGTAGGTTTCTCGATTACCCACTATCGACCAAGTTTCAAGTCCGGATATGCTTGTTTAAATCGGGAAAAGAGTTGTTGAGAGATATTATCTTGGGACAAATACCTCGGTGGGATTGTAATCTGATGAGAACGACTTTGTAGGTTTTTGTATATAAATGTGCGGATAACAAGAGTCGCCACGAATTTCTATTATCCAATTAAGGGAAGGTAAAAGTAGAAAAAGACCGTTAGATTAAGTAAGGGAGAAGGTTATGAAAGAGAAGGTATTAGCACCCTTTCCATCCGTGAGTTATCTGGGCTCTTAGTTAACTCTTAGATCACTTTAAAATTGTTAACTTCGTGTGTTTGAAAAATGTTTGAAAAAGCATTTCGCTTTGACTTTGTAATGATTCATGTAGGAATGTATACAAAGTGTTTGGAAATGTTTAGTTTGAAAAGAATTTGAATTTTGACAAAAAGTGTGAGGTGCAAAAAGTATTTTGATAGAGCAAGCAACTAAAAGTCTTATTACCTACTCAGAATAGGTCGTTTTCGTGTTATTTTACGTTCCTTTAGAATAATGCTAACCACACCATTAGTTGGTAGGTAACTCCATTCGTTGGATGTAAGAGGACATTCGAAGGGACATCGATGGTCATAGAAACAACTTTGAGAATATCCTAGCACACTTCGAAGGGACTATCATCATTTTTCATAGGCGACAATCAAGGGTCAAGATCATGTATTCGGAGGCGACATCGTGGGTCTTATGATCTTTGTATCGAAGGGACTATGATGATTTGTTTTGAAGGCAACGGTGCTAGAATACCTCTACGTTCGAGGGACATGACCATTTGTATTCGTAAAGGCAATGAGAGAATTACCTAAGGGTGTATGTGTGAAAAGAAGTGTATCAAATCAGATATGTTATCTTGGAGTTATGAGTGAGCTATGTCCAATTTTAGTCTTGCCATACCGCCTAATTACTAACAGTTTTATAGGTGCGGAAAGTAAATTGCGGAAATATAAAGTGCGGAAAGATAAATCCTACGCTATTACATGGCTTTGGGGCGATACATAATTTAAAGATGCGGAAAATAAAAGTCCTAATTAAACTATTACATCCCAGGCAATTACATAATATGAAAAGCGATAAAAGAAATCGTCCAAGGGATAACACGTGGAAAGATGAAAATCGGGAAAATATGAGAAATCGAATAAGACGAAAATGTTAGTAAAAATAATAATTTTGAATGAGAAAAAGTTTTTATCTGAAATAACATTAATATGCTAAAATAATTTTTGGGATTTTTGGAGCTAATCTAATAATTAAAATCAATTAAAAGTGATTTAAATGCAAAAATAGAAATTAAATTAAATATGCAAAAAATAATAATTTTAATTTTATAAATTAAATAAACATTTTTCTGATGTGTATGCAAAAATAAATATTTTGGAATTTTTAAATGCATGATAAAAATTATGAAAGATAAATTAAATTGGATGAAAATATTAAAAGAAAATAGAAAATATAGAAAAGTATGAACTTTGTAAAAGGAAAAAGAGAATGGTCCGGTGGGAGTTGAACTGTGACCTCTTGGAGAATCTTCCACATGCCTGCGCCTTAACCACTGCGCCATCATGCACTTGGTGTTTGTAAAACCAAAATCAATTGTTTTTGACGATTCGTGTCACAGGAATGTTTGAAACACGATCGTCACGTGGACCCCAGTTTGAACGAGAGAATCGAGCCATCGCGCCACGCCAGCCAGGTTTCAACATCGGTCAGCGATGAAGCCTAGCTCGATTAGTCTCCGATCGATCAAGCTCAAACACAAAATAAGCAAATAAAGAACAATGGAAGACCTTATCCTCTAAATCGACCATTACGGATTCAATGGTGGGGTTGGTTTTGGTACGAATCGACACATAACTACAGTTGAAGCTCATAAGTTCGAAAACCCTCAACATGGCATTAAGCGATTGACATTCAAGCTTGCTAACGATTGCCCGGATCGACCATATGGGTCTCATGAACACAACAAAATCATTAAAATCCATTGAAAAAGCAGATCATAAAAATGCAAATTCAAGAAATATTTGAATATGTATGAACATGTATGCATCGATTGGTGCTTTGATCATTGATAATGATGTATACTTACTCAATCTTACGAACACAATGGAATGGTTTGAGAGCTTGAAAGTGGCTGGAAATCAAAATCAATTTTGACAATTTGAGAAATTTTTGACAAAATAAGGGTTAGGCTTTGAGCTAGGGTTTCGTGTCCTTTGGCAACTTGCTGGCTATTTATAGAGTATATTAGGAGAGGAAAAAGAAGGAAAAAGATTGGATCTTGAATGTGCATTAAATATTTTCAAATAAAATCAAATTTTGGAGAAAATTTGATTTTCTCTTAATATGAGCAAATTTTGGCATGTTCCATGGGCTATCTTGGACCTCAAGTTTGATAGAAATTCACCTCTTTTGGAAAATATCTTATTTTCATATTTTATATAATTTAATTTTGAATTAAATGGTTTAAAATTCAAAATAAATCAATAAAATAGAAAATTGTCATGACCAAGCATCAATAGGTCACAAATAATATCATGATCAAGTTTGGATCATAAAATTATAGGCCCATTTGGAAAAAATTGCATTTTGACAAATATCTCCTTTTGTGCAATTGTTCAAAATGTGCCCAACTTGTGAATGGTGTATTTGCTCAATTTTCCACATTTTGAGTGTTCTTGGACTTTTGGAAATATCTAAGAGTCCTCTAACCAACATCTTTGGTTTCATCTCAATTGGAGTTTCCATGCTCAATATATCTTCAAAACAAAATGTTGACTTTTGTTGACTTTGAAAAGGACACGTAATGTTTTGATCCATACCTTCCAAATGAAGCATTTTTGAACATTCTTGTGAGACATGAAGTTGTAGAGAATTGAATTTCCTTCAAAACAAGAGGTGGTGAAAAATTTATGAGAAAGTATGAAGTTATGCTCGATCAAAGTTGATTGACTTTTCACTAAGAAACCCTAATTTGGAAAGTTTGACTTTTGAGCAAATCTTGAGTTTTCTTGATGAATCATGATCAACCCTTGATCAAATGATGAATGTGACTTCAAAATGAGGATGTTGACCAAAAATCATGAAGTTTAGTGTATGTTGACCACAGTTGACTTTTTGTCAATCTGTTGATTTTCAACCATCGAGCAATTGTCGAGGCTTGACTTGTGAGGCTTGAAACTTGACATGGAGAATCTTTGAAGCATATGAGGAGGCATGATGACCATTGGAGATGTTGGAAGTCCATCTTGATCGAAAATTCCAAACCCTAGTTTGGGTTGATTGTCTGGAGAGGTTTGTCGATCAACCCTTGAGGAATCCCTGAGTATGGTTGTATGAAATGTCTTGAGAAGTATGAGGGCAAATTTTTGGGTATGACAGCTGCCCCTGTTCAATCTTCTTGTACTGGAAGGGTTAGATTGGCAAGTTTGCCTTTCGTGACCTGGAGGTGAAGATGATTGAACACTCGAGTACACTTGAAAATTTGCACTCGCTGTTGGTTGATGATGCGGGAATGGGCTTCTGGATGCCATTTGGAGAAGCTGGAGACTTCGCTAAGGAATGAGTCGTACGCTAGACTCGAGATTGTTTTATGGATAGGAGAAGCGGAGATGGGCTTAAGATGCCATCTGGAAAGATCGATCTTTGGGGGTGAGTCTGTGGCTACTGTAAGCGTTCACGGGAGTGAAAGGAGCATGGAGATGGGCTTAAGATGCCATCCGGAGGTCGTCGTCGGACTTCGTTCTCATCTTTGAATGAAGTTATTGGTTTGTATTGGTTTTAACCAAATATGCGATCGAAAGTGGAGAAATGTTGGCAAGTATCGAAGATGGGCTTAAGATGCCATCAAGGCAACCGGAGTCGTCACGCTAGACTCGTAGTTCTTTGTTGATAATAGGAGAGAGTCGAATACATCTTCATGCTGATTACTCTGAGGGGATGGTGGTTGGCGAAATGTGGATAGCTTCCCTATTGCGCTTCGGGTATTGATCCAATGCACTTATCGGAGGATAACTTGTGATCGTTCGAATAGTTTTCCGTACGGATTCGGGTATTAATCACGGATACTTGTCGGAGGACAACAAGGGTGGTCTTTCAGATAGTTCTCCCGTCTGGATTCAGGTATTAATCCTGGACCAGTTGTCGGAGGACAACTAGGGCGGTCGTTCAGATAGTTCTCCCGTCTGGATTCGGGTATTAATCCTGGACCTGTTTGCGTCAGAAGCGATTTTCACCTGTTTTGGAGAAAACAAGAGAAACTTTGATAGAATATTGTTAGTCTTATGCAAAGTATGATGCATGACAATGTGTATGAATGACATATGCATATATTATGACTTTATGAGAAATGTATGCATGGTAGATGTTGTGGTATTTCAAAACATATCCATCTTGAAGAAAATGCGGATGTTCTGCTTGGAGATTTCTGACTTCTGTTTGAGGATGGAAATCCTGAGAAGAAAGATAACCTTGATTCCTCCGGTGCACTATCTGGCCAAGTCTTGGGCCTAGATATTGTTGAGGATGGTAGAGATACGCTGTCGAGGACCTTGTGTATAGACCCTGTTGGGGAGAAATATGGAGGTATTCTATTGGGGGATTTTGAGTGTAAATCCTGTGGAAGTATTTGATAGTTCTTGGGAGACCGGGTTAGAAGGATCGGGGCCCGTTGTAATCTCTGACAGGGGAATAAAGATGTAGGTTTCCTCTGCCTTTATCGACCAAGTTTCAAGTTTGGACACTCTATTTGGAGAAAAGAATTGTTGAGAGATATCTTGTTGGGGATAAATACCTCATTTGGGGATGAGGATTCTTGCTCGGCGGGCGTGTCAGGTTAAGTTGAGTGGAATCCGCTTGGGACCGAGCATTACTCATTGGGGAGGTTGTAGTGGCAACACCTTTGGGGGATCAATGCTCTGCGAGGGAGTGTCTTGGTGACTTTTAGTAGTCATCTCAATTCTGGAGACTGTAGTAATTACTTTTGCTATGTTTACTTTTCGCATGTTTGTGAATAGATTTTTATTGTCAAATGCATATAATCATTCAAAGCAAACGTTGGACTTTATGCAAACAACAATAGTAAGAATTTGTAAGGAGAAAGAAACTTGTATTTATTTGAAATGTGGCGTATGGCCAAGTAGTTTGTACACAAGAAAGGTAAAAAAGCTATGCGGAAACAATCTCGTTAAGTTCCAACTATGCTAGTACTCATATATTTCAACTATCTCATCTCCTCTTTGTCGATAGAAAGTGAGTGGATTGTCGCCATTTGAATCTTGAATGCTGATAGTAGTCTGGAAGAAAGTGATCGGGACAAGACATAGTCGTACGCTTAAATCCCTAACTTTTGCCTAGACCGCCCTTTCGGGTTTTCAGTCTATCGGGATACCCTTTTTTGCCCAAGCCGCCTTTTCAGGTTTTCGACTTGCCGGGTGTACATTTTTTGTATATATCCTTAACTTTTGCCCGAACCCTTTTGGTTCGCTGAGGATGCCCTATTTTGCCTAGGTTCATCGACCTAGCGGGTCTCTTTATGTGTAGTATTTTTTGACTATATCTGCGTTCACGGGGTGTGGGAAGTCTTCACCATCCATGGTGCTAAGTATCATAGCTCCGAGAAAAATCTTGTCTTGACTAAGCGGTCCCTCGTGGGTGGGAGTCCATTTGCCCACAGGATCACCTTGTGGAAGAATGATGCGACTACTAGATCACCGACTTGGTAGACTCGGTGCTTGACCTTCTTGTTGAATGCCACGATCGTTAAACATGATAGATTTGTCCATGGCGGATGGATGCGGTCATTTCTCATCAATCAAATTGATCGGTCGAGGCAGTCGGAACCAATCGTCTTCGCTTCTTCTGCGTCTGGAGGACTCGGTTGAGGGTATCCGAACCTCGATGGGTGAGGCTGCTTCCACCATATACAAGAGAAGGGGTTGCCTGTTGATGTCCGTCTTGTGGTCACGATAACCATGAAGAGCGATGGTAACATCTCATGCCAATCTTTGTAAGTCACCGTCATCTTACATATAATCTTCTATAAGATTATGCTTGATGAATCGAGCCACAACATTCTTGGTAACGAGATCGCGACGGCTGCTTCCACCCTTGGTGAAATTCTCAATTGCCACAAGGATGAAGCGATGTCCATTGGAAGGTGGCTTGATTTCTCGATCATGTCAATGCCCCACATTGCAAAGGCCAAGGAGTTAGAACATTCGGTACCGGTATATGCACTTTATCGCATCGTCGGCATTTGTGACAAGATCGAGCATAACGGTGACAATCGACTTCCATGGTAGACCAATAGTAACCTTGTTCAAATCTTCTTAGCCATTGTATGACCAACGGGTGGGTACCAAATGCACCTTCGTAGTTCTTCCATGATTCGATTCATTTGTTTTGGGTCTAACAGAGTAAGCACAAGTCGTGGTTGCGCTTGTATAAGATGCCGTTGCTGAGGAAGAATTTAGAAGCGAATCTCCTCAAGAACTTCTTATCATTGACAGATGCCCATGCGGGATATTCCTGAATCTCAAGATACCTCTTCACATCATAGTACCAAGGTTTCTCTTCTATATCAAGCTCATAACAATATGCTGGTTCGTCGAACTTGTCGATGATGATCTGGGGAGCCTCGTTGTCCCATCTAACCTTGAACATAGATGACATAGTAGCTAACGCGTCTGCCAACTGATTCTCTTCTCGTGGAATGTGGTTGAAAGTGATCTCTTCGAAATAGGGGATCAAACTCAAAACATGCTCCCGATATGGAATGAGATTCGGATGCTTCGTATCACTTTCCCTTAATCGTGATCACCAAAGTGAGTCTCCATATACAAGAACTTGATTCTTAAGTCAATAGCGACTTTAATACCCATGATGCGCCGTATTCGGCCATGTTATTAGTGCGCTGAAACATAATCTGGTGAAAGGCGTATGTCCTTTGTAGGGGATGTAATGATGGCGCCAATGCCATTGCCAAGTGCGTTGAGGCTCCATCAAAGACCATGGTCCATCGGGATCCTTGTTCGGGTCCTTAAATGCAGGCATGGTTCTTGCAATCTGTAACTAGTAAAACATCTTCGTGCAAAATTGATTGCATGGTGATAGTCATCTACGGCTTGATGAGCCAAATGATCGGCTACTACACTTCCTTTGATCGCTTTTTGAGAAGTGTCTTGGATGTCGTATTCGGTCGGATCATTTGCCATCTTGCTATTCTTCCGAGAGTGGTTTCTCAAATATGTATTTTATCGGATCCATCTTGGAAATCAACAAGGTAGTGTGAGTCAACATATCTTGTCTTAGTCGGTGACGACCCAAAAGCGTTGCAAGTTTTCTCAAGTGTGAGTATCTTGTTTCACGATCGGTAAACTTTTGCTAAGGTAGTATATTGCGTGCTCTTTCGACCAGACTCGTCATGTTGCCCCAACACACACCCATTGAATTCTCTAACAACATCAAGTACATGATAAGAGGTCTTCCTTGGCGGCATCGGGATAGGAGGATTACATGGGTACTCCTTGATTTTGTCAAAGCGATCGGCAATCGTCGTTCCATTCTACTACTTGATCTTTCTTAAGTAACTTGAAGATTGGCTCACAAGTAGCGATTAGATGTGCAATGAATCGGCAATGTAGTTCGATCGGCCTAAGAAACCTCGACTTCCTTCTCGGTGCGGGGAGTGGCATCTCTTGAATCGCTTTAACCTTGGGGTCAACCTCAATACCTTTACCGACTACAAACCCTAGGAGTTTACGGATCGACTCAAAGGTGCACTTGTTAGGATTAAGTCTCGATCTGTACTTCTTCAACCTATCAAGCAGTTTACGAGATGATCAAGATGTTCTTCTTGATGCATGATCGAGCTATCATGTCGTCGACGTAGACCTCTATCTCGTGATGAATCATGTCATGAAATAATGTCACCATAACCACGTTGATAAGTGGCGCTGCGTTCTTCGATCCGAGCGACATAACCTTGTAGCGAAAGTGCCCCTGTGTAAAGTAGTCTTCTCCATGTCTTGAGCCATTTTGATCCGATTATGCCGGAGAAACCATCCATGAAGGAAAACCTTATCTTTGGCGGTGTTGTCAACGAACATCAATATGAGGAAGGGAAAATCGTCTTTCGGACTTGCTTTGTTCATATCTACGTAATCCACACACATTCGTACCTTGCCATCCTTCTTGGGCACAGGCACCACGTTAGCCACCATTGTGGATAAGTAACGGCTAAGAAACCGTTGAGCGTTTCATAACTTCTACTTTGATTTTCTCGACATCTCGGGGACGCATCGACGACCTACATTTCCTTTGGGAGAAAACCTTCTTTTGTCGGCAACCGGTGTACCACAATATCAATGTCTAAACCCGGCATGTCTTCGTATGACCAAGCAAAAACCTCAATATAGTCTCGTAGCATCGAACCAATCTTTCCTTAACTGTTCTCAAGACCGCTCCTATCTTGATCTCTTTTCATCTTCATCGGTACCCAATTCACAACCTCAACTTGCTCTTCGTGTGGTATAACTCGATCTTCTTGTTGTAGCGATCGGACAAGTTCTCCTGCACTTCACAATCTTCCTCACCTTCGTCTTGACTTGGTAGATCGGATTATCAAAGTCATATTTAGCAATAGCATAGCTTGTTATCAACGAGATTCGGAGTGATTCGCGGTGTATCACGTGGGTGTGTGTAAGAAACACATAGCTTTTGAAGGGGTGATAAAGTAAAGAAAAACAACAATTGAATGCAAAGTCCAACGATTTTATTGAATGAAAATATGCAAATGATAATAACCCTCACAAGCGAGCCATGATGCCCGGCAAGGCACTAGGCTTTAGAGTTTATTGTTCAAAACATAGAAAATCTGAAAAGCAAAGCAAAACAAAAGCAATTACTCTGTCTAAAGGAGATTGGTATGGCGTCTTGATCCTCCAATTCTTTGAGCCCATTGTCGGGTAGGGAAGATCCACTTGCGATGTCGAAGTCGTTGTCGTCGTCTTCTATAGCATGGATTCCACTCTGGCTGACGCGGAAAGGAAGTTGGCCGGCACGTTCGTGGCGTATCATCTTATGACCTTTGATGGTGAAGCCTAAACCAGTCTTGTTAGATTTGAAAGGAAGATCAGGGAGCTGTCCCCAAATAGTACTACCTTCTTCAACAGCAACTAGAGCATCCTTCAGCGACGCCATCCTAGGCGTAACTTGTGTAACTTCAGGAGTGACGGGTGAGTCAACAGGCATGACTCTGGGGATTGTTTCGAAAGCTTGACAGGGAGTATCAAAGAATTCACCCTCTACCTCGAGGTATCAAAATGACTGTAGATGACTGACCATATATTCTTCTTCACCACATACTGTAACAATCTTCCCTTTCACCGGATATTTCAGCTTCTGATGTAAGGTAGAAGTAATAGCGCCTGCCCCATGTATCCAAGGGCATCCAAGTAGGCAAGAGTAAGCTGGACGGATATCCATGACAAAGAAAGTCAAGTCAGGGGAACCGACTTTAACAGTGATGAGCTCTCTAGCCTTTGCTTAGAACCATCAAAAGCATCAAAAGTCTCCAATCAATCAATCGTCACTCTTGGGGATATTGAGAACCAATCCTATCACCAAAACATGAGATAATGTAGTGCCCTTGTATTCAATAGAGACGTGCAAGGCTTTGTTGTGTTTCTTTCCGGCAGGAGTCAAATCAGCATCAGAGAAGCCTAGGCCGTTGTTGGCAGCCAGGCTAGCAATAAAAACTTCAAACTGGTCAGTAGTAGTGTCTTGCGGTACGTGAGCATTCTTCAGAAACTTTACCAAGGCGTTAGCATGAGCCTCGGAGCACAAGAGCAGAGTAAGCATGGAGATCTTGGACGGTCTGTCATCCCCATTCCACAACATTGTAGTCACTCTTCTTGATAATCTTCAGAATTTCCTCCATTTCTTGTTTGGAGGTGTCTTCAGTAGCTTCCTTTGGTACTTCTGGCTGAGCAGGATGAGTCATTGGTTCTTTCCCTTTAGCTTGGGGAATGGATTGGATAGCTGGAATGCGAGCTGGAGTCGCGGTGTCTTTTGGAGGAGAGATTTCTGGAGAGAACACTCTTCCGGTTCGAGTCACCTTACTTGATCCGGCGATGTTGTCAATGTCAAGAATGATAGCTTCAACTACAAGATCTTCAATGGTCAGAGGGTCTTGCTTGACGCCATGATAGTAGACATCAGATCCATAATTCCAAGGAATAGCTTTGTCAGAGGAATATGGAACTGGTCTGGGAGACGTAATGATGAGAGGTGCCACTCTAGGCACAAAATCAGCAGAGGAAATTCATATAGTGTTAACATCAGCATAGTCTTCTGGGAAATCGTCACCCCATCCGGTCGCCTTAACATCTTCAATAGGCATTTTGTAGCTCTCAGGAACAGTGTACTTCACCATGTAATCAAACTTTCCACTTAGCTGCCCCAAGGTATCCCACACAGATGGTGCAGTTTCATTCACATCTTCGATCTTCAACTTAGACATATCTTCACACAGCTTCTGCACAGGTGGTTTCAAGAATATTATCTCACGGTTATCCATCATGCACTGGACACGTCTTCTCAACCAAGCACAACCATCAGGGGCCGATGGGAACCAACGACAATTCTCTGGGCATCCTGGATTGACACCGGCTTGTAGCAAATTCATCTTAACAGTCATCAGAGGAATGGTCAAGTCATTTATGTTGAAAACATAAGTATCTTCCCAACAACATTGGAACTCTTGTCATGGTTAGGCATAGGCGTTGATCACATTCGGTCTCAACAGGAGGATCAAACTCAATTTGCTTAGCTTGATCATATCTTGAATCTTGTTCTTGAGCCCAGCAGTTGTCGATGTCGTGCCACGGGTTGTTGGAGTGGTAAGCACATAGCATTAGGATTGTATCTCGGAGAGGAAGTGTTGACATTCTGAGGATGATTCCTCAAAGTAATCAGCTCTGCTTTCAACATGTGTTGCAAGGCTTGCGACAATGGCATGTTGATCTTTGTAAACTGTCTTCGTGGTGCGTTTTGACTACGCGCGTTGTCTCGCTGAGGTTGTGTTGATGTAGGATTAGAGATCACAACTTCCCCCACAGATTGAGCACGATCGGTCTTGGCTCGGCTTTTCTGACCATACACAGCATTGGCTTCTTTCTTACCACCAAAAGATCTCTTCGCAGCATTAGAAGATGTCTCTACATGAATCTTTCCACTCTTGATACCAGCTTCAATACGCTCGCCTGTCAATATCAGCTTAGTGAACCCAGCTGAAGAGTTTCCAATCAGATGATTGAAGAATGGGCCTGTCAGTGTTCCCATAAACATATCAACCAACTCCCTATTGGACAAGGGTGGCTGAACTCTGCCTGCTAGATCTCTCCATTTCTGAGCATATTCTTTGAACTTCTCATCACGACCCATAGACATGCTCTGTAGTTGCATGCGAGTGGGTGTGAATTCAGCATTGTACTCGTACTGTCTGTAGAAAGCATCTGCTAGGTCACTCCAAGTACGGATACAGTCATTCTCTAGCTGATAATACCACTCCAATTGAGTTCCAGACATACTCTCTTGAAAATAGTGCATCCACAACTTTCTGTCATCAGTGTGGGGGTTGATCTTCTGGACATAGGACTTCAAATGCAGCTTGGGACAAGAAATGCCATCATACTTGGCAAAAGTAGGAACTTTGAACTTGGGAGGAATCACCACACCAGGGACAAGACTCAGATCATCAAAATTCAACCCGGACATCTTCATGTTTTCCACAGCATTCAGACGGTCTTCAAGTTGTTTATACTTGTCATCTTCATCAGAGTACTGGCCATTATCATAGTCTTTTTCAGGCTCAGGCTGACTGCCTTCTTCATCACCTTTGACACTCCCCTCATTCTTGACACTTCCTTCAGAGAGCTCTATCTGACTGACCACTTTAGAACCACCCTTGTAGCGTCTGCCCATGTTGAGAAGACCAACAACCTTCTTCTTTTTGTTGATGAGCTTCTTCAAATCTTCTTGGCCTTGGACCAAGCTGGTGAACATCTGCTGAAACTGGGCATTCTGAGCTTGGAGATCTTTGACAGATTGTTCAAGAGCCATTTCTGCTAAAATAAATAGCGAGAGAATGAGAAAACCAATCTTCAATGTACCTGTGATGCAATGTTATGCTATGATATGCAATGTTTATGCGAATGCAATGCAATGTTTTCAAGGACCTTAGAGACTTAAATTTGTTAAACAAGCAATGAACAAACATTTATTAGTTCTCTTTTTATTTTTTTTTTCTATTTTTAAGTACAAAAGATAGTTCAAAACAATAAAAGAAAAACATATAAATCCTAAAGCTCTAAGTCTCCCATGGGCGCTTCCTCTTGATGCCGAGGTAGGCGTTGATGTTTCGCTCCTCGTGAAGTAGCTTGGTCAACTCTAGTACCTTCTTCTCACTTGCATAGCACTGAGCTTTAAATGTATCCCTTTCTTCTTTAAGCTGAACCCAGGATCTCTACAAGTCTTCAAAATCAGTAGGCATGTTAGGATGGAGAACAGTATAGGATTCGTCACCTATAGAAACAGGTTCCATAATTACTGGTAGAACAGGCGTGAATGGCATCATGAGGTTTTTGAGCTCGAGCTCTCACCCATTTGAGGTAAGGTTCCCAAGGAATGGAGTTTTGGTGCCCCAAAGTCTTGGTAGCAGTCTTCTTTACCATTCCCCAAGCGTGTATAAACCTTCGTCGGTAATTTTGGAGATCGTGGTTGTAGTCGAACACAATGTCTTGGAGAAGCATATCATGCGGACCATCTCTTCGAGCAAAACCAAACTGACGTAAAGCTAGAGAAGGGTTGTAAGTAATACCTCCCCTTATACCAAGGAGTGGTACATTAGGGAATTCTCCACAACGCTTAATGAATGTGAAGTCCTTTTGGGAGAAAAGACACCAACGGATATCTGAATGAGAGAGTGACATTAACCTTTGAGACCATCTCAACCTTTGCTCGTTCTTCAAAACTGATGCAGGACGGTGCGAAATAAACCACCTAGAAAGTAACGGTATGCAACACTTGAGAGTTCCTTGTCTCTTAATAGTACGAGTGTGGAGAGAATGTAGGATGTCTCCAAGTAAAGTAGGCACAGGATTACGGGTAAGAAACAACTTGATGGCGTTGACATCTATGAATTGATCCAAGTTAGGAAATAGAACCAAACCATAGATTAGCAAGGCCACAATGTCTTCGAATGCATGGAAACTCATAACTTTGAGGAATTCTAGGGCTTTCTTAATTAAGAACTTGGCAAGTAAACCCTTAACTCCACTTCTTGTTTCCCAATTGGCTTCAATGTCGGCGCTTAAGGTGTAAAGCGGATGCGATGTCTTCGTTAGGAACCTTTTCTAAACCGGTGAATGGCATTTGGTCAAGAATAGGTATCCCAAGTAGCTTAGAGAACTCTTCCAAGGTTGGAACTAATTGATAATCTGGGAATGTAAAGCAATGGTGTTTCGGATCAAAGAACTGAAATAGGACATGCATCATATCTTCTTCAAAACCGGAGATAACCAAATTAAGCAGATAACCATGTCTTTTGATGGTAGGCATGGTCGGGAATCTCGAAACCAATTCTTTGTGAGAAGGTATACCCATGAAGTTGATTCGGATAGTCTTTCTAGAAGCCATAATCCCTACAAAGCAGGCAAAGATAAATCCTAGGTCCTTGAAATAGTTAGATATGATATGCAATGCAAATGATGTCATGATGTCATGTTTTGCACACACAAGTAATTCACACAATGAGCCTAGGTTTAAGGCTTGCAAGAGGTATAGGTGATTACCCCACCAAAAGTTTGAGTTGGTTCATCCTGTCCTATAATAGTAACCGGGTTCTAGGAATCTATTATCATTGATCTTTCTCGTTGGCGTTTATTTCAATACGACTACCAAGTGGTCGACCGAAAATATCCCAAAAGTCTGATCTTAATGAGCGTAGCATCGGTATCGACCAACCTTAGTGCACCAAAGCGGCCATCTCACTACCTTCTAATGGCCAAGATGGGTCAATTAAGGTTCTAAAAGTTTAGTTAGTGCTTGATGACACCACGAAGCCAAATACTATCTTCAACTTGGAATGAAGAGTATCGGGACATCTAAAGTGTCACACTAAAGGCAGCCATCATGTTGACCGTTTCGATATCGTCTAACGGTCGGGACGATTTATTGCTACTTACCTAAAGGAAACTCGGATCCGGTGTAGGATCCCCACAAATATAATACCCAAGCAACCCTTAAAGATAAAGCAAGAAAGTCAAGCGAAAGCAATAAAATGATCTAGAAATCCTAAGGCATTCTCTCTTTAGGGTGTCTCCCCGTGAGTCGCCAGATTATGTCGGTGAACTAACTTTGTAGGTTTTGTATCGCAAATGTGCGAATAGCAAGAGTCGCCACCGAATTTTCTTTTATCCAATTAAGGAAGGTAAAAGTATGAGAAAAAGACCTTCGTTAGATTCGAGTAAGGGAGAAGATTATGAAAAGGGAAGGTATTAGCACCCCTTTCCATCCGTAGTTATCTACGGGCTCTTAGTTACTCTTAGATCACTTTAAAAATTGTGCTTTCTGTGTGTTTGAAAAATGTTTTGAAAAGGCATTTCGCTTTGACTTTGTAATGATTCATGTAGGAATGCATACAAAGTGTTTGGAAATGTTTCGTTTTGAAAAGAATTTGAATTTTGACAAAAAAAAAAGTGTGAGGTGCAAAAAGTATTTTGATAGAGCAAGCA
Organism: Vicia sativa; assembly: GCA_021764765.1. Taxonomy (NCBI): domain Eukaryota; kingdom Viridiplantae; phylum Streptophyta; class Magnoliopsida; order Fabales; family Fabaceae; genus Vicia; species Vicia sativa. Next base: position 249,558,234 of record CM038795.1, read on the forward strand.
ACTAAAAGACTTATTACCTACTCAGAATTGGTCGTTTTCGTGTTAGTTTACGTTCCTTTAGAATAGCGCTAACCACACCATTAGTTGGTAGGTAACTCCATTCGTTGGATGCAAGCGGGACATTCGAAGGGACATCGGATGGTCATAGAAAGCAACTTGTAGGGAATATCCTATCACACTTGAAGGGACTATCATCATTTTTCATAGGCGACAATCGAGGGTTAAGATCATGTATTCGGAGGCGACATCGTGGGTCTTATGATCTTTGTATCGAAGGGACTATGATGATTTGTTTTGAAGGCAACGGTGCTAGAATACGTCTACGTTCGAGGGACATGACCATTTGTATTCGTAAAGGCAACGAGAGAGAATTACCCTAAGGGGTGTATGTGTGAAAGAAGTGTATCAAATTCAGATATGTTATCTTGGAGTTATGAGTGAGCTATGTCCAATTTTAGTCTTACCATACACGCCTAATTACTAACAGTTTTATAGGTGCGGAAAGTAAATTGCGGAAATATAAAGTGCGGAAAGATAAATCCTACGCTATTACATGGCTTTGGAGCAGATACATAATTTAAAGATGCGGAAAATAAAAGTCCTAATTAAACTATTACATCCCATAGGCAATTACATAATATGAAAAGAAAGCGATAAAAGAAATCGTCCGAAACGGGATAACCTGTGGAAAGATGAGAAATCGGGAAATATGAGGAAATCGAATAAGAGGAAAATGTTAGTAAAAATAATAATTTTTGAATGAGAAAAATTTTTTATGCTGGAAATAACATTAATATGCTAAAATAATTTTTTGGGATTTTTTGGAGCTAATCTAATAATTAAAAATCAATTAAAAGTGATTTAAATGCAAAAATAGAAATTAAATTAAATATGCATGCAAAAATAATAATTTTAATTTTATAAATTAAATAAACATTTTTCTGATGTGTATGCAAAACAATAAATATTTTGGAATTTTTTAAATGCATGATAAAAATTATGAAAGATAAATTAAATTGGATGAAAATATTAAAAGAAAATAGAAAAATATGAAAAGTATGAACTTTGTAAAAAGGAAAAAGAGAATGGTCCTGGTGGGAGTTGAACCTGTGACCTCTTGGGGAATCTTCCACATGCCACGCCTTAACCACTGCGCCATCATGCACTTGGTGTTTGTAAAACCAAAATCAATTGTTTTTGAACGATTACGTGTCCTGGGAATGTTTGAAACACAGTCAGCGTGCGTGGACCCCAGTTTGAACGAGAGAGCGAATCAGAAAACGCCATCGCGCCACGCCAGCTTCTTCGGTTTCAACATCGGTCAACGACGCTGGAGCCCTAGCTCCGGTCGTCTTCTCCAATCGATCAAAAGCTCAAACCTGCAAAATAAGCCAAATAAAGAACAATGGAAGACCTTATCCTCCTAAATCGACCATTCCGGATTCAATGGTGGGGTTGGTTTTGGCTGAATCGACCTGTAACTACCAGTTCGAAGCTCATCAGTTCGAAAACCCTCAACATGGCATTAAGCGATTCCGACATTCAAGCTTGCTAACGATTGCCCAGATCAACCATATGGAGTCTCATGAACACAACAAAATCATTAAAATCCATTGAAAGAAACGGATCATAAAAATGCAAATTCAAGAAATATTTGAATATGTATGAACATGTATGCATCGATTCAGGCTGCTTTGATCATTGATAATGATGTATACTTACTCAATCTTACCCCCTGAACACAATGGAATGGTTTTGAGAGCTTGAAAGTGGCTGGAAATCAAAATTCGAATTTTGACAATTTGAGAAAATTTTTGACAAAATAAGGGTTAGGCTTTGAGCTAGGGTTTCGTGTCCTTTGCTTGGCAACTTGCTGGCTATTTATAGAGTATATTAGGAGAGGAAAAAGAAGGAAAAAGGATTGGATCTTGAATGTGCATTAAATATTTTTCAAATAAAATCAAATTTTGGAGAAAATTTGATTTTCTCTTTAATGTGAGAGCTAGCACGAATTTGGCATGTTCCATGGGCTATCTTGGACCTCAAGTTTGATAGAAATTCACCTCTTTTGGAAAAATACCTTATTTTCATATTTTATATAATTTAATTTTGAATTAAATGGTTTAAAATTCAAAAATAAATCAATAAAATAGAAAATTGTCATGGCCAAGCATCAATAGGTCACAAATAATATCATGATCAAGTTTGGATCATAAAATTATAGGCCCATTTGGAAAAAATTGCATTTTGACCAATATCTCCTTTTGTGCAATTGTTCAAAAATGCCCAACTTGTGAATGGTGTATTTTGCTCAATTTTCCACATATTTGAGTGTTCTTGGACTTTTTGGAAATATCTAAGAGTCCTCTAACCAACATCTTTGGTTTCATCTCAATTGGAGTTTCCATGCTCAATATATATTCAAAACAAAATGTTGACTTTTTGTTGACTTTGAAAAGGACCTGTAATGTTTTGATCCATACCTTCCAAATGAAGCATTTTTTGAACATTCTTGTGAGACATAAAGTTGTAGAGAATTGAATTTCCTTCAAAACAAGAGGTGGTGGAAAAATTTCTGAGAAAGTATGAAGAAGTTATGCTCAGTCAAAGTTCAATTGACTTTTCACTAAGAAACCCTAATTTGGAAAGTTTGACTTTTGAGCAAATCTTGAGTTTTCTTGATGAATCATGATCAACCCTTGATCAAAAGATGAATGTGACTTCAAAATGAGGATGTTGACCAAAAATCAGGAAGTTTGACTGTATGTTTACCACAGTTGACTTTTTGTCCAATACAACTGATTTTCAACCATCTGAGCAATTGTTTGAGGAAACTTGACTTGTGAGGCTTGAATCTTGACATGGAGAATCTTTGAAGTATATGAGGAGGCATGATGGCCATTGGAAAGGTTGGAAGTCCATCTTGATCTGAGAAATGCCAAACCCTAGTTTGGGTTGATTGTCTAGGAGAGGGTTTGTTTGATCAACCCTTGAGGAATCCCTGAGTATGGTTGTATGAAATGTCTTGAGAAGTATGAGGGAAAATTTTGGGGTATGACAGGGATGACATATTATCGCTCGAAGACTGATGTAACATGATCGAGTGGAATCACTGCTCGGGGACTAACATATACTCCTCTGGGGAAGGTTTGTTGTGAGTGACACCTCCGTGGGGATCATGCTCTGCGGGGGAATGCATTGGTGACCTTTGTCGTCATCTCAATTCCTAGAGCCTGCAGTAATTACTTTTGCATGTTCACTTTTCGCATGTTTGTGAATAGATTTTTATTGTCAAATGCATATAATCATTCAAAGCAAAACGTTGGACTCTATGCAAACAACAATAGTGAAAATTGTAAAGAGAAAGAAACTTGTATTTATTTGAAATGTGGCGTATGGCCAAGTAGTTTGTACATAAGAAAAGGTAAAAAGCTATGCGGAAACAATCTCGTTAAGTTCCAACTATGCTAGTACTCATATATTTCGACTATCTCATCTCCTTGTTGTCAGTAGAAAGTGAGTGAATTGATTTTCGCCATTTGAATCTTGAATGCTGATAGTAGTATGGAAATAGGTGATCTGGATGAGACATAGCCATACGCTTAAATCCCTAACTTTTGCCTAGACCGCCCTTTCGGGTTTTCAGTCTACCGGGATACCCTTTTTTAACCAAGCCTCCTTTTTGGGTTTTCGACTTGCCGGGTGTACATTTTTTTTGTATATATCCTTAACTTTTGCCCGACCCCTTTTGGTTCGCCAGGATGCCCTTACTTTTTCCTAGGTCAGTCGGCCTAGCGGGTCTCGTTTATGCGTAGTATTTTTTGACTATGTCTGCGTTCACAGGGTGTGGGAAGTCTTCACCATCCATGGTGCTAAGTATCATAGCTCCGCCGGAAAATTCTGTCTTGACTACAAATGGTCCCTCATAGGTGGGAGTCCATTTGCCCCTGGGATCACCTTGTGGAAGAATGATGCGCTTGACTACCAGATCACCGACTTGGTAGACTCGGTGTTTGACCTTCTTGTTAAATGCTCTGATCATTCGCTTCTGATAGATTTGTCCATGGCAGATGGATGCGAGTCGTTTCTCATCAATCAAGTTGATCTGGTCAAGGCGAGTCTGGACCTAATCGTCTTCGCCTAACTCTGCGTCATGGAGGACTCTGGTTGAGGGTATTTGAACTTCGATGGGTAGGACTGCTTCCATACCGTACACTAGAGAGAAGGGGGTTGCCCCTGTTGATGTCCGTACTGTAGTGCGATAACCATGGAGAGCAAAGGGCAACATCTCATGCCAATCCTTGTAAGTCACCGTCATCTTCTATATAATCTTCTTAATGTTCTTGTTGGCGGCTTCCACTGCGCCATTCATCTTAGGCCGATAAGGAGAAGAGTTGTGATGCTTGATCTTGAACTGCGTGCAGAGTTTGGTGATCATCTTATTGTTAAGGTTAGAGCCGTTATCTGTGATAATCCTTTCGGGAGTGCCATATCGACAGATATGATTATGTTTGATGAATCGAGCCACAACATTCTTGGTAACAGATGCGAACGAGGCTGCTTCTACCCACTTGGTGAAATAGTTAATTGCCACAAGAATGAAACGATGTCCGTTGGAAGCTTGGAAGCGATTTCTCCGATCATGTCAATGCCCCACATTGCAAAAGGTCAAGGAGTACATAAACTAGATAATTTTGTGAGTGAGATCGAGCATAGCGATGACAATCAGCTTCCATGGTGGACCAATAGTAACCTATTCTCAAAATCTTCTTAGCCATCGTATGTCCACTGGAATGAGTACCAAATGCGCCTTCGTGTAGCTCTTCCATGATACGTTCCGCTGTTTTCCGGTCTACATAGCGGAGTAAGCACCAGTCGTGATTGCGCTTGTATAAGATGTTGTTGCTGAGGAAGAATTTGGATGCAAATCTTCTCAAAAACTTCTTATCGTTGAAAGATGCCCCTGCGGGATATTCCTGAGTCTCAAGATACCTCTTCACGTCGTAGTACCAAGGTTTCTCTTCTGTATCAAGCTCACAACAATATGCTGGTTCGTCAAACTTCTCAATGGTAATTTGGGGAGCCTCGTTGTCCCATCTGACCATGAACATAGATGACATTGTAGCCAATGCGTCTGCCAACTGATTCTCTTCTCGCGGAATGTGATCGAAAGTGATCTCTTCGAAGTAGGGGATCAAACTCAAAACATGCTCTCGATACGGAATGAGATTCGGATGCTTCATATCCCTCGCCCTATGTCGGTGAACACTAAAGTTGAATCTCCATACACTTGCAAGAACTTGATTATTAAGTCAATAGCAGCTTTAATTCCCATGATGCACGCTTCGTATTCGGCCATGTTGTTAGTGCAACTGAAACATAATCTGGCGGTGAAAGGCGTGTCCGGCTGTAGGGGATGTAATGATGGCGCCAATGCCATTGCCAAGTGCGTTTGAGGCTCCATCAAAGACCATAGTCCATCGGGAACCTTGTTCAGGTCCTTCGTCTGGGCCCGGTTCTTCACAATTAGTTACTAGTAAAACATCTTCGTCTAGAAATTCGAACTGCATAGACTGATAGTCATCTACGGCTTGATGAGCCAAATGATCGGCTACTACACTTCCTTTGATCGCTTTCTGAGAAGTGTATTGGATGTCGTATTCGGTCAAGATCATTTGCCATCTTGCTATTCTTACGGAGAGAGTTGGTTTCTCAAATATGTATTTTATCGGATCCATCTTGGAAATCAACAAGGTAGTGTGAGTCAACATATACTGTCTTAGTCGGCGAGACTGAAGCCAAAGCGTGCAAGTTTTCTCGTGAGTATCTTGTTTCACATCGAGAAATTTTTGCTAAGGTAGTATATTGCATACTCTTTTCGACCATACTCGTCATGTTGCCCCAACACACACCCCATTGAATTCTCTAACACTGTCAAGTACATGATAAGCGGTCTTCTTTCGGCAGGCGGTATCAGGATAGGAGGATTTTGTAGGTACTCCTTGATTTTGTCAAAATGGCTCACAAGTAGCAGTTAGATGTGCAATGAACGCAGCAATGTGAATCGGCCTGAAACCTCGACTTCCTTCTCGGTGCGGTGGCATCTCTTGAATGGCTTTAACCTTGACGGGGTCAACTTCAATACCTTTACCACTGACAACAAACCCTAGAAGTTTTCCGGATCTGACTCCAAAAGTGCACTTGTTGGGGTTAAGTCTCAATCTGTACTTCTTCAACCTATCAAACAGTTTCCGTAGATGATCAAGATGTTCTTCTTCAGTCTGTGATCGAGCTATCATGTCGTCGACATAGACCTCTATCTCGTGATGAATCATGTCATGAAATAATGTCACCATAGACGCGATAAGTGGCGCTGGTTCTTCATCCGAGCGGCATAACCTTGTAGCAAAAGTGCCCCTTGTGTAACAAAAGTAGTTTTCTCCATGTCTTGAGAGCCATTTTGATCGATTGTAACAGAAAACCATCCATGAAGGAGAAACCTTATCTTTGCGGTGTTGTCAACGAACATCAATGTGAGGGAGCGGAAAATCGTCTTCGGACTCGCTTTAGGATCTATAATCCACACATTTGTACTTTACCATCCTTCTTGGTAGGGTACCATTTTGCAACCCGTGGATAAGTAACATCTAAGAAACCGGTGTTGAACCTTCATAACCGGCTTTGATTTTCTCGACATCTCGGGGCGCATCACGAACCTTCTGTTTCACTAGGGAAAACCTTCTTTTGTCGGTAGTCGATGTACCACAATATCAATGTCCAAACGGCATGTCTTCGTATGACCAAGCAAAAACCTCAATATAGTCTCGTAGCATCTGAACCAACCTTTCTTTAACCTTTGTTCTCAAGACCCGCTCCTATCTTGATCTCTTTTCATCTTCATCGGTTCAAATTCACAACCTCCACTTGCTCTTCGTGTGGTTGTATAACTCGCTCTTCTTCTTGTGTCGGTCGACAAGTTTTCACGGTACTTCACAATCTTCCTCACCTTCGTCTTGACTTGGTAGATCGGATTATCAAAGTCATATTTAGCAATAGCATAGTGTTATCAACGAGATTCGGAGTGATTCGCGATGTATCACGTGGGTGTGTAAGAAACACATAGCTTTTGAAGGGGTGATAAAGTAAAGAAAAAAGCAACAATTGAATGCAAAAGTCCAACGATTTTATTGAATGAAAATATGCAAATGATGATAATAACCCTCACAAACGAGCCATGATGTCGGGCAAGGCACTAGGCTTTAGAGTTTATTGTTCAAAACATAGAAGATAGGAAAAGAAAACAAAAACAAAGCAATTACTCTGTCTAAAGGAGATTGGTATGGCGTCTTGATCTTCCAATTCTTGAGCCCATTGTGCAGAGTTGGGAAGATCCACTTGCGATGTCGAAGTCGTTGTCGTCGTCTTCTATAGCATGGATTCCACTGGCGTGCGGAAAGGAAGTTGGCCGGCACGTTCACGGCGTATCATCTTCTGACCCTTGATGGTGAAGCCTAAACCAGTCTTGTCAGATTTGAAAGGAAGATCAGGGAGCTGTCCCCAAATAGTATTACCTCCCTCTTCAACAGCAGCTTGAGCATCTTTCAGCGAGATCATCCTAGGCGGAGCTTGTGTAGTTTAGGGTGTGGGAGAGTCAACAGGCATGACTCTGGGTATTGTTTCAAAAGCTTGACAGTGAGTCTCAAAGAATTTACCCTCCACCTCGAGGTATCAGAATTACTGTAAATGACTGACCATATATTCTTCTTCACCACATACTGTAACAACCTTCCCTTTCACCGGGTACTTCAGCTTCTAATGTAAGGTAGAGGTAACAGCGCCTGCCCTATATATCCAAGGGCGTCCAAGTAAGCAAGAATAAGCTGGACGGATGTCCATGACAAAGAAAGTGGAATCAAAAGTCTGGGAACCGACTTTAACAGGCAGAATGAGCTCTCCAAGTACTGTTCTCTTAGAACCATCAAAAGCTCTCACAATTATGTCACTAGGTTTCAGAACCAACCCTTCAACATCGAGTCGATCAAAAGCAGTCTTCGGTAGGATGTTCAAAGCAGAACCGGTATCCACCAAAACATGAGACAATGTAATGCCCTTGCATTCAATAGAGACGTGCAACGCTTTGTTGTGTTTCTTTCCGGCAGGAGTCAAATCAGCATCAGAGAAGCCTAAGCCGTTGTTGGCAGCCAGGCTAGCAATACAAACTTTAAACTGACCAGTAATAGTGTCTTGCGGTACGTGAGCATTCTTTAGAAACTTCACCAAGGCGTTAGCATGAGCCTCGGAGCACAAGAGCAGAGCAAGCATGGATATCTTGGACGGAGTCGGTCCCAACTGTTCCACAACATTGTAGTCACTCTTCTTGATGATCTTCAGAATTTCCTCCATTTCTCGTTTGGAGGTATCTTCAGTAACTTCCTTTGGTACTACGGTTGAGCGGGGATGAGTCCTGGTTCCTTCCTCTAGCTTGGGAATGGATTGAATAGATGGAATCTGTGGAGTCATGATGTCTTTTGGAGGAGAGATATCTGGAGAGAATACTCTTCGGTCTGGTCACCTTACTTGATCCGGTGATATTGTCAATGTCATGAATGGTAGCTTCAACAGTAAGATCTTCGATGGTCAGAGGGTCTTGCTTGACGCCATGATAGTAAACATCGACTCCATAATTCTAAGGAATAGCTTTGTCGGAGGAATATGGGCGGTCTTGGAGAGTAATGATGAGAGGTGCCACTCTAGGCACGAGAATCGATGAAAATCCTTATGGTGTTAACATCGGCATAGTCTTACGGAAATCGTCACTCCATCCGGTCACCTTAACATCTTCAATAGGAATCTTGTAGCTCTCAGGAACGGTATACTTCACCATGTAATCATACTTTCCACTTGGCTGCCCCAAGGTATCCCACACAAGCAGTGCAACTTCATTCACATCTTCGATCTTTAGTTTCTTAGACATGTCTTCACATAAACTCTCCACAGGTGGTTTCAGAAATAGTATCTCACGGTTATCCATCATGCACTGAACACGTCTTCTCAACCAAGCACAACCATCAAGTGCAGATGGGCACCAACGGCAATTCTCTGGGCATCCTGGATTGAAACCGGCTTGCAAATTCTTCTTAACAGTCATCAGAGGAATAGTCAAGTCATCTATGTTGAAAACATAAGTATCCTCGCCAACAGCATTGGAACTCTTGTCATGGTTAGGCATAGGCGCATTGATCACATTCGGAGTCTCGACAGGAGGATCAAACTCAATCTGCTTAGCTTCAATCATATCTTGAATCTTGTTCTTCAGAGCCCAACAGTTGTCGGTGTCGTGCCCTGGGCTATTGGAGTGGTAAGCACACTTAGCATTAGGATTGTATCTCGGAGAGGAAGTGTTGACACTCTGAGGAGGATCCTTCAAAGTAATCAGCTCTGCTTTCAACATGTGTTGCAAGGCTTGCGACAATGGCATGTTGATCTTCGTAAACTGTCTTCGTGGCGCGCTCACGGCTCTGTCTCGCTGAGGTTGCGATGTACGATTGGAGATCCTGGCCCCACAGTTGAGCACGGTCGGTCTTGGCTCGGCTTTTCGACCATACGGCATTAGTTTCTTTCTTACCACCAAAAGATCTCTTGGCGACATTTGAAGATAACTCTACACGATCTTCCACTCTTGATACCGCTTCACGCTCTCTGTCAATATCATTCGGTGAATCCGGTGAAGAGTTTCAATCGGATGATTGAAGAATGGGCTGTCGGTGTTCCCATAAACATATCAACCAACTCCCTATTGGACAAGGGTGGTTGAACTCTGCTGAAGATCTCTCCATTTACGAGCATACTCTTTGAACTTCTCATCCGACCCATAGACATGCTCTGTAGTTGCATGCGAGTGGGTGTCAATTCGACATTGTACTCATCTTGCATGAAAGCATCGCTAAGTCACTCCAAGTACGGATACGGTCATTCTCTAGGTGATAATACCACTCCAATTGAGTTCGGACAAACTCTCTTGAAAATAGTGCATCCACAACTTTACATCATCGGTGTGGGGTTGATCTTGAACATAGGACTTCAAATGCGACTTGGACAAGAAATGCCATCATACTTGGCAAAGTTGGAACTTTGAACTTGGGAGGAATCACCACACCAGGAACAAGACTCAGATCATCAAAATTCAGCCCTGACATCTTCAGGTTTTCCACATCATTCAGACGGTCTTCAAGTTGCTTGTACTTGTCATCTTCATTAGAGTACTGGTCATGATTATAGCGATCTTCCCTCTCTTTCTCAGACTTATGCTGGCTTCCTTCGTCATCACCCTTGACACTCCCCTCATTCTTGACACTTCCTTGAGAGCTCTATCGTTGACCACTTTAGGACCACCTTTGTAGCGTCTATCCATGTTGAGAACACCAACAACCTTCTTCTACGTTGATGAGCTTTTGGATCTTCTTGGCCTTGGACCAAGCGGTGAACATCTCTGCTGGCCGAGCATTCGAGCCGTGAGATCTTTGAAGGCTGTTCAAGAGCCATTTACGCTAAAATAAATAGCAGAGAATGAGAAAACCAATCTTCAATGTACCTGTGATGCAATGTTATGCTATGATATGCAATGTTTATGCAAATGCAATGCAATGTTTTCAAGGAACGTAGAGATTTAAATTTGTTAAACAAGCACGAACAAACATTTATTAGTTCTCTTTTTATTCTTTTTCTTTTTAAGTACAAAAGATAGTTCAAAACAATAAAAGAAAAGCATATAAATCCTAAAGCTCTAAGTCTCCCATGGGCGCTTCCTCTTGGTGCCGAGGTAGGCATTGATGTTTTGCTCCTCGTGAAGTAGCTTGGTCAAATCTAATACCTTCTTCTCGCTTGCATAGCACTGAGCTTCGAATATATCCCTTTCTTCTTTAAATTGAATCCAGGATCTCTTCAAGTCTTCAAAATCAGTAGGCATGTCAGGATGGAGAACAGTATAGGATTCGTCACCTATAGCAACAAGTTCCATAATTACTGGTAAAATAGGCGTGAATGGCATCATGAGGTTTTGAGCTCGAGCTCGCACCCATTTGAGGTAAGGTTCCCAAGGAATGGAGTTCTGGTGCCCCAAAGTCTTGGTATCAGTCTTCTTTACCATGCCCCAGCGTGTATGAACCTTATCGATAATTCGGAGATCGTGGTTGTAGTCGAACACAATATCTTGGAGAAGCATATCATGTGGACCATCTCTTGAGCAAAACCAAGCGGCGTAGAGCTAGAGAAGGTTGTAAGTAATACCCCTTATACCAAGTAGTGGTACATTAGGAATTCTCCACAATGCTCAATGAAGGTGAAATCCTTTTGAGAGAAAAGATTCCAACGAATATCCGAATGAGAGAGTGACATTAACCTTTGAGACCACTTCAACCTTTGTTCATTCTTCAAAGCGATGGAGGAAGGTGCAAAATAAACCACAAAATAGCGGTATACAACACATGAGAGTTCCTTGTCTCTTGATAGTACAGTGTGGAGGAATGTAGGATGTCTCCAAGTAAAGTAGGCACGGATTACGGGTGAAACAACTTGATGGCGTTGACATCTATGAATTGATCCGAGTTAGGAAATAGAACCAAACCATAAATTAGCAAGGCCACAATATCTTCGAATGCATGGAAACTCATAACTTTGAGGAACTCTCGAGCTTTCTTAATCAGGAACTTAGCAAGTAAACCCTTAACTCCGCTTCTAGTTTCCCAATTAGCTTCAATGTCTGAGCGCTTTAGATGTAAAGCGGATGCGATGTCTTCGTACCTAGGAACCTTTTCTAGACCGGTGAATGGCATTTGGTCAAGAATAGGTATCCCAAGTAGTTTAGAGAACTCTTCCAAGGTAGGAACTAACTGATAATCTGGGAATGTAAAGCAATGGTGTTTCAAATCAAAAAATTGGAATAGGACATGCATCATATCTTCTTCAAAACCGGAGATAACCAAGTCAAGTAGATAACCATTTCTTTTGACAAACTGAGCATGATCGGGAATCTCTGAAACCAATTCTTTGAGCTGAGAAGGTATACCCATGAAGTTGATTCAGATAGTCTTTCTAGAAGCCATAATTCCTACAAAACAGAGCAAAGATAAATCCCTAGGTTCTTGAATAGTTAGAAATGATATGCAATGCGATAATGTCATAATGTCATGTTTAGCACACACAAACAATTCACACAATGAGCCTAGGTTTAAGGCTTGCATGAGGTATAGGTGATTACCCCACTAAAAGTTTGAGTTGGTTCAGCCTGTCCTATAATAGTAACCGCGTTCTAGGAATCTCACATCATTGATCTTTCTCGTAGGCGTTTATTTCAATACGACTACCAAGTGGTCGTCGAAAATATCCCAAAAGTCGATCTTAATGAGCGTAGCATCAGTATTAACCAACCTACACCAAGCCGGCCATCTCTACCTTCTAATGGCCAAGATGGGTCAATTAAGGTTCTAAAAGTTTAGTTAGTGCTTGATGACACCACGCGAAGCCAAATACTATCCTCAACTTTGGAATGAAGAGTATCGGGACATCCAAAGTGTCACACTAACGTAGCCATCATGTTGACCGTTTCGATATCGTCTAGCAGTCATGACGATTTATTGCTACTTACCTAAAACCGGATCCGGTGTAGGATCCCCACAAATATAATACCCAGCAACCCTTAAAGATAAAGCAAGCAAGTCAAACAGTAATAAAGGTGATCTAGAAATCCCTAAGGTATTCTCTCTTTAAGGTGTGTCCCAGTGAGTCGCCGATTACATGTCGGTGAACTGACTTTGAGATTTTGTATCGCAAATATGCGGATAGCAAGTCGCCACCGACTTTTCTTTTATCAATTAAGGGAAGGTGAAAAGAATAGGAAAAGACCTTGTTAGATTACGAGTAAGGGAGAAGGTTATGAAAAGGGAAGGTATTAGCACCCGTTTCCATCCGTAGTTATCTACGGGCGCTTAGTTGCTCTTAGATCACTTTAAAATGGTGCTTTCTGTGTGTTTGAAAAATGTTTTGAAAAGGCATTTCGCTTTGACTTTGTAATGATTCATGTAGGAATGTATAAAAAGTGTTTGGAAATGTTTCGTTTTGAAAAGAGTTTGAACTTTGACAAAAGTGTGAGGTGTGAAAAGTATTTTGTTTGAGCAAGCAACTAAAAGTCTTATTACCTACTCAGAATTGGTCGTTTTCGTGTTATTTTACTTTCCTTTAGAATAGCGCTATCCATACCATTAGTTGGTAGGTAACCCTATTCGTTGGATGTAAGAGGGACATTCGAAGGGACATCGGATGGTCATAGAAAGCAACTTGTAGGGAATATCCTAGCACATTCGAAGGGACTATCATCATTTTTCGTGGCGACAATGAGGTCAAGATCATGTATTGGAGGCAACATCGTGGGTCTTATGATCTTTGTATCGAAGGGACTATGATGATTTGTTTTGAAGGCAAGCGGTGCTAGAATACCTCTACGTTCGAGGACTTGACCATTTGAAATCGAAGGCATCGAGAGAATTACCCTAAGGGTGCATGTGTGAAAAGAGTGTGTCAATTCAAATATTTTATCTTGGAATTATGAGTGAGCTATGTTCAATTTAGTCTTGCCATACCGCCTAATTACTAGCAGTTTATAAGTGCGGAAATTAAATTGCGGAAATGTAAAGTGCGGAAAGATAAATCCTACGCTATTACATGGCTTTGGCAGATACATAATTTAAAGCTGCGGAAAATAAAGTCCTAATTAAACTATTACATCCCATAGAAATTACATAATATGAAAAGCGATAAAAATTGTAAAGCGATATAACTTGTGAAAAGATGAGAAAATACGAAATCGAATAAGATGAACATGATAGTAAAAATAATAATTTTTGAATGAGAAAAAGTTTATGTGCTAGAAATAACATTAATGTGCTAAAATAATTTTTTTGGGATTTTTGGAGTTAATTTAATAATTAAAAATCAATTAAAAGTGATTTAAATGCAAAAATAGAAATTAAATTAAATATGCATGCAAAAATAATATTTTTAATTTTATAATTTAAATAAACATTTTTTTGATGTGTATGCAAAAAATAAATATTTTTGGTATTTTTTAAATGCATGATAAAAATTATTAAAGATAAAATAAAATGGATGAAAATATTAAAGAAAATAAAAAAATATGAAAAATAGTTAAAATATGAAGTTTTGTAAAAAAGGAAAAGAAACCGGTCCTGGTGTGGTTCGAACACATGACCATTGAGAGAATCTCCTCCATCCAATGCCTTAACCACTGCGCCATAATGTATTTGGTGTTTGAAAAGTTGGAATTAATTGAATATAAGTGAATACGTGTCTTGATTATAACACCAAGCCCAGTCAACACGTGTGGACCCCAGCTGGATGGAATGGACGAATCAGAACGCGCCATTGTGCCACGCTTGCCTCCTGCCGGTCTTCGCCTGAGTCAGCGCCGGAGCTAGGGCTCCGGTCATCTTCTCCGGCTAGCCTGAAATCAAAACTGGAAAAATACGCGAAATAAAAAGTTCTAAGGTACCCTACCCCCCTAAATCGAGGGCTGCGAACACGATGGTGCCATTGGTTTGCCCTGAAAACGCCTGTATCAACCCGGTTTGATTCAAACAGTTCAAGATGCCCTAGTTATGGTGATTCGGGTTCTACACGTCTAAGCTTGCATGTAATGCTGCATTCCTGACCTAACAAACATCCTGAATCCATACAAACACACAAGAAACATTAACAATGCATGAATAATGAGATTCAAATTTCAAGAATATACCAAATCGGAGCAATGTATTGGGCACGATTCTGGATGGTTTTGCTTCGAGTGAGAGTTGCTTTTGCTTGCTGGGATGTCAAGGAACACAATGGAGGGCTTGGAACTCCTTGAAACTGCCTGAAAAATAAAATTCGAAATTTCCAACTTTGAGAAAATTTTTGGCAAAATAAGGGTTGTGTATGGGGCTAGGGTTTCGCGTCCTTTGTTGTGCAACTTGCTTGGTATTTATAGAGTGTATTAGGAGAGCAAAAAGAAGGAAAAAAGATTGGATCTTGATTATGCAATAAATTCTTTTCAAATAAAATGAAATTTTGAAAAAAATTTGATTTTCTCTTCAATGTGAGAGCTAGCACGAATTTGGTATGTTCCATGGGCTATCTTGGACCTCAAGTTTGATATAAATTCACTCCTTTTGAAAAAAAATCTTATTTTCATATTTTATATAATTTAATATTGAATTAAATGGTTTAAAATTCAAAAATAAATCAATAAAATAGAAAATTGTCATGGCCAAGCATCAATAGGTCACAAATAATATTATAATCAAGTTTGGATCGTAAAATTATAGGCCCATTTGGAAAATATTGCATTTTGACAAATATCTCCTTTTGTGCAATTGTTCAAAAATGCCCAACTTGTGAATGGTGTATTTTGCTCAATTTTCCACATTTGTGAGTGTTCTTGGACTTTTTGGAAAGCTCTAAGAGTCTTCTAATCACCACCCTCTTTGGTTTCATCTTAATTGGAGTTTCCATGCTCAATATATCTTCAAAACAAAAAGTTGACTTTTTGTTGACTTTGAAAAGGACCTGTAATGTTTTGATCCATACCTTCCAAATGAAGCATTTTTTGAACATTCTTGTGAGACATAAAGTTGTAGAGAATTGAATTTCCTTCAAAACAAGAGGTGGTGGAAAAATTTCTGAGAAAGTAGGAAGAAGTTATGCTCAGTCAAAGTTTGGTTGACTTTTCACTAAGAAACCCTAATTTGGAAAGTTTGACTTTTGAGCAAATCTTGAGTTTTCTTGATGAATCATGATCAACCCTTGATCAAAAGATGAATGTGACTTCAAAATGAGGATGTTGACCAAAAATCAGGAAGTTTGACTGTATGTTTACCACAGTTGACTTTTTGTCCAATACAACTGATTTTCAACCATCTGAGCAATTGTTTGAGGAAACTTGACTTGTGAGGCTTGAATCTTGACATGGAGAATCTTTGAAGTATATGAGGAGGCATGATGACCATTGGAGAGGTTGGAAGTCCATCTTGATCTGAGAAATGCCAAACCCTAGTTTGGGTTGATTGTCTAGGAGAGGGTTTGTCTGATCAACCCTTGAGGAATCCTTGAGTAGGGATGTATGGAATGTTTTGAGAAGTTGGAGGGCAAATTTTGGGGTATGACAGCGTCAAGCAAGACCCTCTAACCATTGAGGACATTACAGTTGAAACTTCCATTCCTGACATTGACAACATCTCCAGGTCAAGTAAGGTGACCAGAACCGGAAGAGTGTTTTCTCCAGAGATCTCTCCACCAAAAGACACTGCGACTCCAGCTCGCATTCCTGCTATTCAACCAGTTCCCGAAGCTAGAGGGAAAGAACCAGTAACTCATCCTGCTCAGACAAGAAGTACCAAAGGAAGTTGTTGAAGACACCTCCAAACAAGAAATGGAGGTAATTCTGAAGATTATCAAGAAGAGTGACTACAACATTGTGGAACAGTTGGGACAGACTCCGTCCAAGATCTCCATGCTTGCTCTACTATTGTGCTCTCAGGCTCATGCTAAAGCCTTGGTGAAATTTCTGAAGAATGCTCACGTACTGCAAGACACTACTACTGATCAATTTGAAGTTTGCATTGCTAGCCTGGCTGCCAACAACGGCCTAGGCTTCTCTGATGCTGATTTGACTCCTGCCGGAAGAAAACACAACAAAGCCTTGCACATCTCTGTTGAATGCAAGGGCATTACATTATCTCATGTTTTGGTGGATACCGGTTCTGCTCTGAATATCCTACCGAAGAGTGCTTTCGACCGAATTGATGTTGAAGGATTGGTTCTGAAGCCCAGTGATGTAATTGTGAGAGCTTTTGATGGTTCTAAATGAACAGTACTTGGAGAGCTCATTCTACCTGTAAAAGTCGGTTCCCAGACTTTCGATTCCACTTTCTTTGTCATGGACATTCGTCCAGCTTACTCTTGCCTACTTGGACGCCCTTGGATACATGGGACGGTCTTGTTACACATGCCTTGCATCGAGGAAGTACCGGTGAGGGGAAGGTTGTTCAATATGTGGTGAAGAGGAATACATAGTCAGTCATTTGCAGTCATTCCGATATCTCGAGATGGAAGGTGAATTCTTCGAGACTCCCTGTCAAGCTTTCAAAACAGTTCCAAGAGTCATGTCTGTTGACTCTCCCATTGCTCTGAGTTCATGAGTTCCGTCTAGGATGGCCTCATGAAGGATGCTCAAGCCCTTGATTGAAGAAGGAGGTAGTACTATTTGGGGTCGACTCCACGATCTCCCTTTCAAATCGACAAGGTGGTTTAGGCTTCACCATCAAAGGTCGAAGATGATACGCCGTGAGCGTGCGTGAAACTTCCTTTCATCGGCCAGAATGGGATCCATGTCGAAGGCGAGGACAATGACCGACATCGCAAGTGGATCTTCCCAACTCCGACAAAGGACTCAACAATTGGAAGACTGAAGACGTCATACCAATCTCCTTTAGACAGGAGTAATTGCTTTTGTTTTTTGTTTTGCTTTTCGTATTTTCTACGCTTTGAACAATAAACTTTAAAGCCTAGTGCCTTGCTCGGGCATCATGGCTCGTTTGAGGTTATTATTTGTCATTTGCATATTTTCATTCAATAAAATCGTTGGACTTTTGCATTTAAATGTTGTTTTCTTTATTTTGCTTTATCACCCTTCAAAAGCTATGTGTTCTTACACACCCGTGATACTTGTAGATTCCTCGAGATCTAGATTGATATGACTATGCTATTGCTAAATATGACTTGATAATCCGATCTACCAAGCGAAGGCAGTGAGAAGATTGTGAAATGCCGGAGAACTTGTCGATGCTACTGACAAGAGGAGCGAGTTATCTGACCACATGAAGAGTAGTTGAGGTTGTGAATTTGGGTAGATGAAAGCGAAAAGAGATCAAGATAGGAGCGGTCTTGAGAATAGTGTCAAAAGAGATAGTTCGGATGCTACGATACTATATCGAGGTTTTTCTTGGTCCTCGAAGACATGCGAGTTTAGACATTGACATTGTGGTACAGATTCTTGACAAAGAGGTTTCTCGGTAAAATAGAAGGTTAAATGCATGCGTCACGAGATGTCAGAGAAAATCAAAGCCGAAGTTATGAAGCAGTTCAACACCGGTTTCTTAGCTGTTACTTCTTATCCACAGTGGGTTGCAAACGTAGTGCCCGTTCCTAACATGGATGGCAAAGTACGGATGTGTGTGGATTACAGAGATTTGAACAGGCGAGCGAAGAGCGATTTTCCGCTTCCTCATATTGATTTTCTAGTTGACAACACTGCCCAAGAGAAGGTTTTCTCCTTTATGGATGGTTTCTCCGGTTACAATCAGATCAAAATGGATCCTGAAGACATGGAGAAAACTACTTTCGTTACACGGTGAGGCACATTCTGTTACAAGGTCATGCCGTTCGGGCTGAAGAACGCAGACGCCACTTATCAGCGTGCCATGGTGGCATTATTTCATGACATGATTCATCACGAGATAGAGGTCTACGTTGACGACATGATAGCTCGATCACAGACTGAGGAAGAACATCTCGATCATTTGCGAAAACTGTTTGACAGGTTGAAGAGGTATAGACTAAGACTCAATCCCAACAAGTGCACCTTTGGAGTCAGATCCGGTAAACTCTTAGGGTTTGTTGTCAGTGGTAAAGGTATTGAGGTTGATCCCGCCAAGGTTAAAGCTATTCAAGAAATGCCAGCTCCCCGCACCGAGAAGGAAGTAAGAGGTTTCTTGGGACGATTAAACTACATTGCCAGATTCATTGCACATCTAACTGCTACTTGTGAGCCAATCTTCAAGTTACTGAAGAAAGATTAGGTAGTGGATTGGAGCGACGATTGCCAGATCGCGTTTGACAAAATCAAGGAGTACCTACAAAATCCTCCTATCCTGATGCCGCCTGCCGAAGGAAGACCTGTTATCATGTACTTGACAGTGTTAGAGAATTCAATGGGGTGTGTGTCGGGGCAACATGAAGAGTCTGGTCGAAAAGAGCACGCAATATACTACCTTATTGATCTCCAAGATGGATCCGATAAAATACATATTTGAGAAACCAGCTCTCTCCGGAAGAATAGCAAGATGGCAAATGATCTTGACAAAATACGACATCCAGTACACTTCTTAAAAAGCGATCAAAGGAAGTGTAGTAGCCGATCATTTGGCTCATCAAGCCGTAGATGACTATCAGTCTATGCAGTTCGAGTTTCCAGACGAAGATGTTTTGTTAGTTACTGATTACGAGGAACCAGGACCAGACGAAGGACCTGAACAAGGATCCCGATGGACCATGGTCTTTGATGGAGCCTCAAACGCACGTGGCAATGGCATTGGCGCCATCATTACATCCCCTACTGGCGGACATAAGCCTTTCACCGCTAGATTGTGTTTCAGCTGCATTAATAACATGGCCGAATACGAAGCGTGCATCATGGGTATGAAAGCTGCTATTGACTTAAGAATCAAGTTCTTGCAAGTGTACGGAGACTCAGCTTTAGTGATCAGTCAGATAAAGGGGCGAGTGGGATACGAAGCATCCGAATCTCATTCCATATCGAGAGCATGTTCTGAGTTTGATCCCCTACTTCGAAGAGATTATTTTTGACCATATTCCACGAGAAGAGAATCAGTTGGCGGACGCATTAGCTACTATGTCATCTATGTTCAAGGTCATATGGGACAACGAGGCTCCCCAAATCATCATTGAGAAATTTGACGAACTAGCATACTGTTGTGAGCTTGATACTGAAGAGAAACCTTGGTTCTACGAAGTGAAGAGGTATCTTGAGGCTCAGGAATATCCCGCAGGGGCATCTATCAATGATAAGAAGTTCTTGAGAAGATTTGCATCAAAATTCTTCCTCAGCAACGACATCTTATACAAGCGCAATCACGACTTGTGCTTACTTCGCTGTGTAGACCAGAAAACAGCAGAACATATCATGGAAGAGTTACACGAAGGCGCATTTGGTACCCACTCCAGTGGACATACGATGGCTAAGAAGATTCTGAGAACAGGTTACTATTGGTCCACCATGGAAGCTGATTGTCACCGCTATGCTCGATCTTGTCACAAATGCCAGATTTATGCAGACAAAGTGCACGTACCTCCAGTACCATTGATTGTTCTAACCACTCCTTGGCCTTTCGCGATGTGGGGCATTGACATGATTGGAGAAATCAAGCCCACCGCTTCCAACAGACATCGTTTCATCCTTGTGGCAATCGACTATTTCACCAAGTGGGTAGAAGCAGCCTCGTTCGCATCTGTTACCAAGAATGTTGTGGCTCGATTCATCAAGCATAATCTTATCTGTCGGTATGGCACTCCCGAAAGGATTATCACAGATAACGGTTCTAACCTCAACAACAAAATGATCACCGAACTCTGCACGCAATTCAAGATCAAGTATCACAACTCTTCTCCTTATCGGCCTAAGATGAATGGCGCAGTGGAAGCCGCCAACAAGAACATTAAGAAGATTATATAGAAGATGACGGTGACTTACAAGGATTGGCATGAGATGTTGCCCTTTGCTCTCCATGGTTATCGCACTACAGTACGGACATCAACAGGGGCAACCCCCTTCTCTCTAGTGTACGGTATGGAAGCAGTCCTACCCATCGAAGTTCAAATACCCTCAACCAGAGTCCTCCATGACGCAGAGTTAGGCGAAGACGATTAGGTCCAGACTCGCCTTGACCAGATCAACTTGATTGATGAGAAACGACTCGCATCCATCTGCCATGGACAAATCTATCAGAAGCGAATGATCAGAGCATTTAACAAGAAAGTCAAGCACCGAGTCAACCAAGTCGGTGATCTAGTAGTCAAGCGCATCATTCTTCCACAAGGTGATCCCATGGGCAAGTGGACTCCCACCTACGAGGGGTCGTTTGTAGTCAAGACAGTAATTTCAGGCGGAGCTATGATACTTAGCACCATGGACGATGAAGACTTCCCACACCCTGTGAACGCAGACACAGTAAAAAAATAATACGCATAAAATGAGACCCGCTAGGTCGACTGACCTAGGCAAAAATAAGGGCATCCTGGCGAACCAAAGGTTCGGGCAAAAGTTAAGGATATACAAAAGCATGTACACCCGGCAAGTGGAAAACTTACAAAGGCGTCTTGGGCAAAAAAGGGTATCCCGGTAGATTGAAAACCCGAAAGGGTGGTCTAGGAAAAAATTAGGGATTTAAGCGTACGACTATGTCTCGTCCGGATCACCTACCTGTAGACTACTACCTTCAGCATTCAAGATTCAATTGGCGAAAATCAATCCACTCACTTTCTACTGACAGCAAGGAGATGAGATAGTCGAAATATATGAGTACTAGCATAGTTGAAACTCGACGAGACTGTTTCCGCATAGCTTTTTACTTTCCTTGTATACAAACTGCATGGCCATACGCCACCTTTTCAAATTAATACAAGTTCTTTCTTTTTACAACGTTCGCGGTTGTTTGTTTTGCATAAAGTCCAATGATTGCTTTGAATGATTATATGCATCTGACAATAAATATCTGTTTACAAACATGCGAAAAGCGGACGTACAAAAGTAATTACTATAGGCTCTACGAATTGAGATGACAACGAAAGTCACCGATACGTTCCCCTACAGAGTACAATCCCCACAGAGGTATCGCTCACTGCAAACCTTCCCCGATAAAGTACACATCTCCTTCCACTAGTTCCAACATTCCAAGTTTCATCGCGTTAGTCCTGACGCGATCGATTAACAACTGATTATACGGTCTTAAGATAGCGTTTCATCTCCAGTAGAGGTATTTATCCCCAGCAGAATATCTCTCAGAATTATCATTCCCCCGGCAGTAGCAATATCCAGGCTCGAAACTTGGTCAGATAGTGCATCGGAGGAAACCTACATCTCTTATTCCCCGGTAGGAGCTTCAACGAGCTCCGATTCTCCAAGCCACATCTCGGTAACAATCAAATACTCCCCAGCAGGATCTACGCACAAGATCCCCGACGGAGTGCTTCTCGGTTTCCAGTACCCCTAGCAGGGTCGACACACAAGATTCCCAGTGGAGTGTCTTCTAACTTCCACCATCCTCAGTAGGGTCTACGCACAAGGTCCCCAAACAGAACATCTCCCAGCTTTATTCCCAATAGCAATGTCCAGACTCGAAACTTGGTCAGATAGTGCATCGGAGGAATTAAAGGCGCCTATTCTTGTTCCGAGTCAGGGTTTCACGGTTTTTAGCCTCAAGCAGAAGCCAGAAATCCCCAAGTAGAGCGTCCACATCTTCTTCAAGATGGATATGTTTTGAAATACTGACATCCACATTCATACATTATTTATAAAAATCATAACATACGCATATAACATTCATACACGCTATCATGCATCATAATCTGCATAGGACTAACTATATCCAATCAAAGTTTCTTTTGTTTTTCCCAAACAGGTGAAAATCACTCCTAAAACAACAGATCCAGGATTAATACCCGAAGCCAGATGGGAAACCCTATCCAAACGATCACCCAAGTTGTCCTCAGACAACAGGCATCAGATCAACACCCGAAGCACAACAGGGAAGCTATCCACATTCTGCCGACTATTATCCCCCTCAGAGTAATCAAGACGAATATTTATTCTGACTCTCTCTTATTATCAACAGCAACTACAGAGTCTGGCGTACGACTCAGTTGCCTTGGATGGCATCTTAAGCCCATCTCCGACTATTTGTCGACATCTCTCCACTTTCAGAATGCTGCATATTTGGTTAAAAACCAATACAAACCAATAACTTCATTCAAAGACGAGCGCAAAGTCTAACGTACGACTCTCTCCGGATAGCATCTTAAGCCCATCTCCGTGCTCCCTTCTACCTTCAGGAATATCTGCAGAGCCTAGCGTACGGCTCATTCCCCAGCATTCGTCTCTCCAGATGGCATCTTAAGCCCATCTCCGACGGCTATCCTATTCAGACGACGTTCTTGAGTCTAACGTACGGCTCATTCCCCAGTGAAGTTACCAGCTTCTCCAAATGGCATCTATAAGCCCATTCCCGCATCGGTAATCAATAGCGATTGCAAATTCTCAGGTGTACTCGAGTGTTCAATCATCTTCTACCTCCAGGTCACGAAAGGCAAGCATGCCAATCTAACCCTTCGGTCAAGAAGATTAAGCAGGGCAGTTGTCATACTCCAAATTTGCCCTCCTACTTCTCAAGACATTTCATACATCCATACTCGAAAGTTTCACAAGGGTTGACCGGACAAGCCCTCTCTGGTAATCAACCCAAACTAGGGTTTGGTTATCCTCAGGTCAAGATGGACTTCCAACATCTCCATTGGTCATCATGCCTCCTCATATGCTTCAAGGAATCTCCATGTCAAGTTTCAAGCCTTACAAGTCAAGTTTCCTCAGACAATTGCTCAGATGGTTGAAAATCAGTTGTATTGGACAAAAGTCAACTGTGGTAAACATACAGTCAAACTTCATGATTTTTGGTAAACATCCATATTTTGAAGTAACATTCATCATTTTATCAAGGGTTGATCATGACTCATCAAGAAAACTCAAGATTTGATCAAAAGTCAAACTTTCCAAATTTGGGTTTCTTGAGGAAAAGTCAACTGAACTTTGACTGAGCATAAATTTCTCATACTTTATCAAATGTTTTTCCACCACCTCTCATTTTGAAGATAATTCAATTCTCTACAACTTCATGTCTCACAAGCATGGTTAGAAAATGCTTCATTTGGAAGATATGGATCAAAACATTACAGGTCCTTTTCAAAGTCAACAAAAAGTCAACTTTTTGTAAAGGAGTGTTATTGAGCATGGGATCAAAACATTACAGGTCCTTTTCAAAGTCAACAAAAAGTCAACTTTTTGTAAAGGAGTGTTATTGAGCATGGAAACTCCAATTAAGATGAAACCAAAGAGATTGTTTAGAGGACATCTAGAGATTTCTAAAAAGTCCAAGAACATTCAAAAATGTTAAAAATTGAGCAAGATACACCTTGCACAAGTTGGGCATTTTTGAAGAATTGCACAAAGGAAAATATTTGACAAAATCCAATTTTTTCCAAATGGGCCTATAATTTTATGATCCAAACTTGATCATAATATTATTCAAGACTTCTTGATGCCTTGCCACAACCCTTCTCTTATTTTTTGATTTATTTTTGAATTTAAAAGCATTTAATTCAAATTTAAATTAAATAAAATATGAAAACAAGGTATAATTTAAGTTGGGTTGGATTTCTATCAAACTTGAGGACCAAGGAAGCCCACAAGACATGCCAAATTCGTGCTAGCTCATGCAAGGAAGAGAAAATGAAATTTTGGAAAGATTTGATTAAAATTGAAGAGAAAATATTTTTGCATTAAAAGCCACATCTTTTTTTCATCCTTTTTGCTTCAAACTCTTGCTCTATAAATACCTAATGCATTCACAAAGACCAAGGACGAAATCCTAGCCTCTTGAAGCAACCCTAATTCTCTCAAATTTTTCATAAAGTTGGCAAATTCGAATTCCATCCTCCCGCCGTTTTCAATTCAATTTAAGCACACCATTGTGCTCCTGAGGTATAATTGAGTAAGTCCAGGCCAAAAACCATGGTTAAACACAGCAGATACGTGCCATACATGAACATACATATGCATATTTTTCTTGAATTCGTATTTTTAATATCTACGTGTTTCAATTGAAATTAGCCATTCTAACATGATCATGAGGTATCATAGACAAGATCTGGGCCATCGTTCATGAGATTGAACGTCCAAATCGCGTTATGCCATGGTTAGGGCTTCAAATTGGAGGAGCTTCGAATCGGTTGATACAGACCGTTTTAGTCCAACCAAACACCACCATTGAACTCGCAGGGTCGATTTAGGGGTAGCATTAACCCAAGCTTTGATTTTGGTTTTTGCGAGTTCGGAAAAATCATCAGGAGAAGATGGCCGGAGCTAGGGCTCGTGACTCGAGCGAACCGGTGGCATGCGTGTGCAATTCCTTGCGTTCTGATTCGTTCACGCGTTATACTTGGACCCCACGTTTGACTGTGCTTTAAATTTCAAAATATGACACGTCGCTACGTTTATAATGAGTTATTTGCAGATTAAAAACACCAAGTACACTTGGCTCAGTTGGCAACGCGTTGGGTGATTTCTCCAGGAGGTCCTGGGTTCGATTCTTGGCATGGCAATTTCTTTTTAAGAGTTTTCCAAACTAACTTTCTTTTTCTTATTTTTCTTTTAATATTTCCATTCAATTTAATTTATCTTTAAATAGTTTTCTCATGCATTTAAAAATCACCAAAAATATTTTCCTTTTGCATTTTAATCAGAAAAATATTTATTTAATTTTTGACATTAAAATTAATATTTTTGCATGCATATTTTAATTAATTGTTAAGTAACCATTAAATTGACTTTTAATTGCTTTTTATTATCAAAATCGATCCAGAAAATTACCAAATTTTTTTTCTATCATCTAATTATCATTACTAATCTAAAGTCTTTTTCCTCATTAAAAAAACATTATTTTTACTAACCTTTTTCTCTTATGCGAATTTCTCATATTTTCCGATTATGTATCTGCTCACAGGTTGTAACGTTTCAGACTATTTTTTTGCCTTTCTTTTCAATATTATGTAACTGCTCATGGGATGTAATAGTTTAATTAGGACTTTTACTTTCCGCACTCCTGTTATGTAACTGCCCCTAAGCCATGTAATAGCGTAGGACTTTATTTTTCCGCACTTTACTTTCCGCAATTTATTTTCCGCACCCGTATTACAACTGCTAGTAACTAGGCGTGTATGGCAAGATAAAAACGGACATAGATCACTTCTAATTTGCAAGATAATATATCTGAATCTGACACACTCTCTTCACACATGCACCCCCTACAATATTCTCTCTCGTTGCCTTTCGAATAAATGGTCAAGTCCCTCGCATGTAGAGGTATCCTAGGACCGTTTCCTACAAACATATCATCATAGTCCCTTCGAATAAAAGATCATGAGTCCCTCGACGTGGCCTACAAAAACATGATCTCGTCCCTCGATTGTTGCCTATGAAAAGTGATGATCGTCCCTTCGAATGTGCTAAGATACTCCTACAAGTTGCTTTCTATGACCATCCGATGTCCCTTCGAATGTCCCTTCTACATCCAACGAATAGGGTTACCTACCAACTAATGGTACGGATAGCACTATTCTAAAGGAACGTAAAATAACACGAAAACGACCATTCTGAGTAGGTAATAAAGACTTTTAGTTGCTTGCTCAAACAAAATACTTTTCGCACCACACTTTTGTCAAAGTTCAAACTCTTTTCAAAAATGAAACATTTCCGAACACTTTGTATACATTCCTACATGAATCATTACAAAGTCAAAGCGAAATGCCTTTTCAAAACATTTTTGTCAAACACACAGAAAGCACTTTTAAAAATGAGCTAGAAGCAACTAAGAGCCCGTAGATAACTACGGATGGAAAGGGGTGATAATACCTTCCCTTTTCATAACCTTCTCCCTTACTCAGAATCTAACGAAGGTCTTTTCCTGTTCTTTTCACCTTCCCTTAATTGGATAAAATAAAAGTCAGTGGCGACTCTTGCTATCCGCAACATTTGCGCTAAAAAGCAAAACAAAATCTCAAAGTCAGTTCACCGTATTATAGATACTCCCTACAAGTTGCCTTCTATGACCATACGAATGTCCCTTCGAATGTCCCTTTACATCCAACGAATA
The DNA here is from genome assembly GCA_021764765.1 of Vicia sativa. Taxonomy (NCBI): domain Eukaryota; kingdom Viridiplantae; phylum Streptophyta; class Magnoliopsida; order Fabales; family Fabaceae; genus Vicia; species Vicia sativa. Next base: position 249,585,059 of record CM038795.1, read on the forward strand.
GGGTTACCTACCAACTAATGGTATGGATAGCACTATTCTAAAGGAAAGTAAAATAACACGGAAACGACCGTTCTGAGTAGGTAATAGACTCTTAATTGCTTGCTCTATCAAAAAAATATTTTTACACCTTATACTTTTACAAAGTTAAAACACTTTTCCAAAACAAAACATTTCCGAACACTTCGTATACATTCTAGCGTGAACCATTCCGAAGTCAAAGTGAAATGCCTTTTCAAAAACATTTTCAAACACACACACAGAAAGCAAATTTTAAAGTAAGCTAAAGCGATTAAGAGCCCGTAGATAACTACGGATGAAAAGGATGATAACTCCTTCCCTTTTCATAATCACCTCCCTTACTCAGAATATAACGAAGGTCTTTTCCTGTTCTTTTCACCTTCCCTTAATTGGATAAAAGAAAATTCGGTGGTGACTCTTGCTATCCGCAACATTTGCGATCAAACGCAAAACAATCCAAAGTCAGTTCTCCCACCGTATTACAGTAGGAAACAAGCATTTACATTCATATGCTGACCCTGATTTTAATTCAGCCACATCCACGTCTGCCTCTGTCGGTGACATGTAATCAACCTCGTATATGGGATCTATATCATCAAAGTCGACATAGGCTACCTTCTCTTTCTTCGACTTAGCCTTAGTATGTCTAACCTTCTCTAGTCGAAGGAGCTCAAGGTGTCGAACCCTGTCAGCCAATTATGACATGCTCTTAATGAAGGTTGGATCTATCTTCTTTCTAATGGGGTAGTCCAAACCTCCAACAACCATTTGAACAAGTTGTAAGTGTTTTTATGTTGGCTTTAATTTTTGGTAAAACTAGTATATGTCAATGTCTTGGTGATGTCATGACATTCGAGTTGAAGATAAATTGGAAGAAGAATAAGTTCATTTCAGGGGGGAGTTAATTGTTTCTTTGGAAATCTGCAGAAGAATGCGATGTCATAACCAATGTTATGACATTACATGTGACATTTGTTCTGTGATTCACTTTTCCGAGACTTTCGAGATTTCATTGAGTGTTTGTTATGAATTATGTTATTGAATCACATGCTCACGTGGCTCTGTGGTTAATCTTATTTTACCCTAAATTGGTTTGTTAAAAAGTCCAAGTCTTTAGGTTAAATTAAGTGAACCCTAGCTATTATTATGGAAGCCCAAAATTGAAGTCTTGTTACTGCTTCTATAATAGGAAAAGAACCCTTATTCTGCTGCTGAGCTTTTGAATTGCATTGAAGATTTATCAGACTGTTAATTTTTGAATTGTAGTTATTCTTGTGAGCCAAGAAATTATCATTTGATAAGTGCCTTGGACTAGGATTTGGTTGTAAGGGTTATTTGTTCACTCAAAGCTTTGAAGCACGAGTATTGTGTCTCTTGATTAAAGCTTTGAAGCAAAATCAAGTTTGTTTATTGAAGAGTGTCTTCACAATTCTATTAAACAATAGGTTTATATCACTGCTGTGATTATGGGGGAGTGAGTAGGAACTCAGGTCTAAGTAGGACTTAGATTGAAGTTGCATTGGGTAGGTTTTAAGTGAAGGAGATAAACTGGTTGGTTTATTCCTGAATTAATACTACTAATAGTGAATTTCCTCCCTGGCTTGGTAGCCCCCAGATGTAGGTGTAGTTACACCTTGGCCGGGTAAACAATTGATTGTGTTCTTTATTGTTGTTTCAATTAATTGTGTGAATTGTTAACAGAGTGTCAGATACTGTGTCATAACATTCTCTGTGACATCACGTATCTGCTGCCAGGAATTACAATTGGCATCAGAGAAGGCACCCTGCCTGTTATTTCTGGGTGAGATCTAGGGATATTATTTTCTAGCGTTATGGACAAGGAAGGAGGATTTGGGAGTAGACCACCTATTCTGGATGGATCTAACTATGATTACTTGAAACCTCGTATGGTTGCATTTTTAAAGTCACTGGATAACAAGGCTTGGAGAGCTGCTGATAGAGGATGGAAACATCCCACCAAGCTTGAGAAAGATGGGACTACTAGCCTGAAACTTGAGGAAGAATGGAGCAAAAAAGAAGAAGAGCTAGCACTGGGCAACTCTAAAGCATTGAATGCCTTATTCAATGGAATTGACAGAAATATTTTCAGACTTGTCCATCAGTGTGATCTGGCCAAGGATGTTTGGGACACTCTCAAAACCACTCATGAGGGTACATCCAAGGTGAAAATGTCAAGACTTCAGATGCTCACTATCAAATTTGAGAATCTGAAGATGAAGGAAGATGAAACCATTCATGAGTTTCACATGAACATCTTGGAGATTGCCAACACCTCAGGAGCATTGGGAGAGAAGATGTCAGAAGAAAAGCTAGTGAGAAAGATTCTCAGATCCTTGCCTAAGAGGTTTGCAATGAAGGTGACTGCTATAGAGGAAGCTAAAGATATCTGCAACTTGAAGGTTGATGAACTTATTGGATCACTTCAGACATTTGAGATGGGGATCAGTGACAATGTTGACAAGAAAAACAAGAGCATAGTCCTTGTATCCAATACTGAAGATGAAAGCAAGGAAGATGATGAAGAGAAGATCTCAAAAGCAATAGCTATGCTTGGAAGGAAATTCAACAAACTCATCAAGAGAATTGACCGAAAGTCAAGGTCCAATGTCAAGAACATCCCATCTGACATTAGCAGAACTTATGACTCCAACAGAAGATCCAAGTCTGAAGAAAAGGGAAGTCAAAGCAGAGGAATCCAGTGCCATGGGTGTGAAGGATATGGGAACATTCGAGCTGAATGTCCTACCTTTCTAAAGAAACAGAAGAAAGGAATGGGCATCACTTGGTGCGATGGTGACTCGGGGGTGACTCGAAGAAGAATCGCCAAACTAGTTCTTGCTCTCTCGGGTTTGTAACTCGATAATGATTCTAGTGATGAGGAAGTGACATTGAAGAACTTGCGACACTTACAAGAAGCATGTATCATAAGTCTTTGAGTATGTCGACAAAATGAAAGCAGAAAAAGATAATTGTGAAGTTGGGCGAGAATGTGAAGTTGGAGGTGAGAAGAAAGCGGAATCTTCTACTATAAGTCATCTCAACGGTGAAGTTATAGTGTTGAATTCCAAACTTGATCGGATGACTAAGTCATCAAGATCTTGACAAGCTGGGCGATAAGTTGGAGGAAATCCTTGATTGGACAAAATGCGAAATATGCATGGTCTAGGATATGTACAAAAGAAACTCTTGGTGACAAGAAGAAAACGGGCACGACAAACCAATGTCAAGCGGATGTCACAACATAGGGCGAAAATGTACGGTTCGGATATGTGGCTGCAAAGAATTTGTTGATAACAAGAAGAAGAAACGGACGATAAACCTATGTCAAAGTAGATGTCACAACATAGGGCTCAACATCAAGATCGAGAAACATGAAGAAAAATTTCAAAGATGGAATGTCATTATTGTGGAAGGTTTGGGCACATAAAACCATTTTGCTACGGCTATATGGATATCCTAATCGGATCCCTTATGTCAAACCTAAGACCAACAAGGTACCATATACTCAACGATGGAAGAAGAAGACCGCCTTGATAGCTCACACCTCCCTTAGAGTTTTGCCAAGGAAGGCGGTACTTTGGCGGTGGATGCTCTAAGCATATGGTGGAATCAAGAACCTTCGAATGATGTCAAACCTCATACAACTAGTTTTGTTACTTTTGGAGATGGAGCTAAAGGAGGAATCAAAGGTGTTAGAAACTTGGACTATACTGGTTCCAAACCTAAATAAAGTGTTCTTTGGTAAATGGTTTGTTGCCAATCTCATAAGCATCAGTCAACTATGTGATATGGGATTCAAGGTCAACTTCACCAAGTTTGAATGTCTTGTAACCAATGAAAAACAAGAAGTTGTTATGAGAGGAGTCAGATCAATGGACAACTGTTACCTATGGGAGTCTGAGGACACTAACTATTCTTCTGTGTGCACTACAGGCAAAGAAGAAAAGGAAGTGAAACTGTGGCACCAAAAACTTGGTCATTTACATCTTAGAGGGATGAAAAAGATCATATCCATGGAGGCTGTCAGAGGGATTCCAAGGCTTCACATTGATGAAGGCAGAGTTTATGGTGAATGTCAGGTTGGAAAGCAAACCAGAATGACACATCCAAAGTCAAGTCATCTGACCACCTCTAAGGTGCTAGAACTTTTGCACATTGATCTGATGGGCCCTATGCTGGTTGAAAGCCTTGGTGGAAAAAGATATGCTTATGTTGTTGTGGATGATTTTTCAGTTTACCGATAAACTTCATCAGGGAAAAATCTGATGTTTTTGATGTTTTTAAAGAATTATACAAGAGACTTCAAAGAGAAAAAGAAGGATGCATAGTTAGAATCAGAAGTGATCATGGAAAGGAATTTGAGAATAGCAAGTTTGATGAGTTCTGTTCCTCATAAGGAATCAATCATGAGTTCTCCTCACCTATAACCCCTCAACAAAATGGAGTTGTGGAAAGGAAAAAGCAGTAGGAATGCGGAGCAATGATACATGCCAAGAAGCTTCCTATTCATTTTTGGGCTGAAGCTATGAATACAACATGTTATGTTCACAATAGGGTCACTTTGAGAAAGGGAACATCATCCACTCTGTATGAAATATGGAAAGGTAGAAAGCCTACTGTGAAGTATTTCCATGTGTTTGGGAGCAAATGCTATATTACGGCGGATCGTGAACAAAGAAGAGATGGACTCTAAAAGTGATGAAGGAATTTTTACGGATACTCTACAAATAGCGAGCATATAGGGTATTCAATTCCAGAACCAAAGTTATGGTGGAGTCTATAAAGGTCATAGTTGATGATCACCATGAAAACAAATGTCCCATATGATGTTGAGACATTGTTTGAGAAATCACCTCAAGTGTCTAATAAGGATGATGTGCCTATCCCTTCACAAAGTCGAACCAGAGAGCCAATAAAGATCCTTCCATCGAATTCGGAAAGATCATCCAAAGGAACTCATCATAAGAGATCCTAACGATGGAGTCATTACAAGATCTAGAAATCATCTCAAACTCTTGTTTTGTGTCTAATATTGAACCAAAGAATGTTAAGGAGGCTTTGACTGATGAATATTGGATTGGAGCAATGCAAGATGAATTGAACTAGTTCAAACAACATGAAGTATGGGAGTTAGTTCCTAGACCAGAAGGAACAAACATCATTGGCACAAAGTGGATCTACAAGAACAACTCAGATGCAGAAGGGGTTGTCACCAGGAATAAGGAAAGACTTGTTGCTCAAGGATACACTCAAGTTGAAGGAGTTGATTTTGATGAGACTTTTGCTCTTGTGGCCAGGCTGGAATCAATCAGATTGCTACTAGGAGTTGCTTGCATTCTGAAATTCAAGCTATTTCAGATGGATGTGAAAAGTGCCTTCCTAAATGGATACTTAAATGAGGAAGTATATGTAGAACAACCTAAAGGATTTATGGATCCTAACTTTCCTGACCATGTTTACAAATTAAGGAAAGCTCTATATGGTCTGAAACAAGCTCCTAGGGCTTGGTATGAAAGGTTGACAAAATTCCTCACTGATAATGGATACAGGAAATGAGGTTTGGATAAAACTCTCTTTGTCAAGGATGAAGGAGGAAAGATAATGGTGGCTCAAATTTATGTTGATGACATAGTATTTGGAGGAATGTCAGATAAAATGGTGAGACATTTTGCCAAGCAAATGCAAGCTGAGTTTGAAATGAGCCTCATGGGAGAATTGACTTACTTTCTTGGATTGCAAGTCACACAGATGGAAGACTCAACATTCCTCTCACAAAGCAAGTATGCAAGGAATATTTTCAAGAAATTTGGAATGGAAAATGCCGGTCATAAAAGGACTCCTGCACCTACTCATCTAAAGTTGTCCAAAGACACAAGTGGGACAAATGTAGATCAAAGCTTGTACAGAAGCATGATAGGAAGTCTACTGTATTTAACAGCTAGCAGGCCTGACATTGCCTTTGCTGTTGGAGTGTGTGCAAGTTACCAGGCTGAACCTAAAGTAAGTCACATAACCAGGTGAAAAGAATTCTGAAGTATGTGAGTGGAACATACAATTATGGTATGCTGTATTCTCATGGATGTGAACCAATTCTGTCTGGCTATTGTGATGCTGATTGGGCTGGTAGTGCTGATGATAGAAAAAGCACTTATGGAGGATGCTTCTTTTTGGGAAACAATCTTGTTTCTTGGTTCAGCAAGAAGCAAAACTGTGTGTCTTTATCTACTGCTGAAGCTGAATACATAGCAGTTGGTAGCAGTTGTTCTCAAATGGTCTGGATGAAGAAGATGCTGACTGAGTACAATGTCACACAGGATGTCATGACATTGTACTGTGACAACCTGAGTGCTATTAATATTTCTAAGAATCCTATTCAGCACAGCAGGACTAAGCATATTGACATTAGACATCACTTCATCAGAGATCTTGTGGAAGAGAAGGTGATTAAATTGGAGCATGTAGCCACTGAACTTCAACTGGCTGACATTTTTACTAAAGCTCTTGATGCTAGTCAGTTTGAGAATTCAAGGGGCAAGCTGGGTATTTGCCAAAATGAAGAGCTGTAGCAATTAACATTGCTTGCAACAAGGGATGGAAGAGACTTTTTATTTCATTTAATTCTGAGTGGGCAAATTAATTGTTTCCCTCTTACTTTTCAAAAGTTAAAGAATAGGAAGAGTCATATTTATATCTTAGTTTGTCCATTTGAATGTATCACATTCCACTTCCTCAATAGAAAATCTCAACCTCCCTGTCAATTATTTTCTCATTCTCTCAAGATGTCTCAACAAAGCATGTCATCATCATCTTCATCATCAAAGGAAGCTGGTTCTCCCTCTCTCACTGATTCTGGGTGTAGGGCAAACGTAGAAACAATGCAGACTGAGGTTCTGGAGGTTACTCCTCTACGTCCCATGGCAACTGATCCTGGGAGGGTCAAGAAACTTCGTACCAGAAATGCAAGAAGGTCTCAAGTCTCTCCATCTGGTAAGACTACTGAACCATCTTCCTTTGTTCCTCCTGAGATAGCTAATAGGGAGGGTTCTAGATATGTTCATCAAGCCATAGCTAGAATAGTTACTAGGATTCTGAATGAGAATCACTCTGTACCTGGGGTTTCTGTTCCTTTGAATCAAGAATTTGCTAGCCCTAATTTAGCAACTGATCCAGATGTCACACAAAATGTCAAGACATGTGATGACAATGTTAGGAAATCCCCTGAGAATCCTATTAATGACCCTTCTGATAAATCCCCTGAGAAATTTGTTGCTGACACCACTGATAAGTCTCCTGTAAAACCTGTTGATGAAAACATGGAGAAGTCTCCAGAGAATTCTTCTGATGAAATTCTTGAAGAATCTGCTGAGAAACCTGCTGCTGACAATCTGGAAAAATCTCCAGAGAAAACCTCTGATCAAGTTGTTGAACCCCCTGTTATTGATCTTGATGAAGAATTCTTAGACAATGATCTTATTGCTAATGTTAACCCCAGCATAGCTAAGAGAATGATGAGTAGAAAAGAAAAACAGAATGCTACTCAAAGCCCTTCCAAGGAGAAGGTTACTAAAGCTGTTCATGAGTCTTCTAGGCCTGAGAATAAGGCTAGAGAAGAAGCTGGGAAGGATCAGAAAGCTGGACCCTCCAAAGGAAAGGATAGGATGAAGTCTGTTGGAAGCATCTCAAAGCCCAAGAGAACTCCAATCATCAAGAAAAGAAAGGTCCCTGAACCCTCAGAATCTGATGAGGATTCAGATTTTGATGTTGAAGAGAATGTCTCAGACATTCCACTCAGGAAGAAACCCTCTCTTGGAAAACTGCCTAAGGTTTCTGAAGTGGCTATTGATAACATCTCTTTCCACCATCCAGAGAATGCTAGCAGGTGAAAGTATGTCTGTCTGAAAAGAATTGCCTTAGAAAGGAGTTGAGCAGTGCCCTTGAATGCAAGGATGTTATGGACACGATCAAGGAAGGGTGATGAAAGCGTGAATCGACTAGTGGGTTTGTCTGATGGAAGGTCGTGATTTTAAAAGTGTGTTTGTGAGAGGAAGAAAAGTGAAGTTCTCTCCGAGTGTAATCAACAAATATCGGGAAGATGATGATGCTCGACACGAGCTTGAAGAAGCAGATAACCAAGTGTGCCAAACAATCACGCCAAGCAAGTGAAACAACGGCCTTTAAAAGGAAAGTGGCGCTATGGCGGGTGTCAAGTTTGCTATTCTTCACAGATTGGTGCGCCAGCTGGGTTCCCACAAATCACAAGTCCACCATCTCCATTGGCCTAGGAAGATTTATTTTTCTGTTGGAACAAAAACAAAGTTTGATTATGGCACCTATATCTTTGAGCAAACTTTAAAACATCCAGACAACTATGCTATCAAAGGTCCAATAGCCTTTTCCTCCCTCTTGTGTGGTATTATAACTGACCAATACCCTGACATCCTGGTAGACAGAGATTCTGTTTGTAAAAGAGCTCTTGTTCTTGGTTTTCACTACAAGTTATTTCAAAAAACATGTCGGACATTGTCATGACATCTCTTTGAGACATCAAATGTCAAGGTTAACTCTCGAGAAAATGGTGTCCTTTGTTGTGCTCAAGGAGACTTGCAGGGAACTAGAAGCAAGGAAGCAAACTCTAGAGGAGCTGATTTCTACCTTGGAGAAGGAAAAAGACACTGAGGTTGAGGATGAAAGGCTAGCTGAGGATACTGCTGCAGATTTGAATGAGGATGCTGTCATACCCCAATTTTTGACCTAATATACCACCTTACATTTGCATCATTGCATAACTAACAGTTCAAATAGCATTAATCGGGTATAGCATTCACAAGTCAAAATTAGGGTTTCATCAGATTTTCATCTGAATCAAGAGACAATCAATTAGGGTTTGAGTTTTTCTCACCACATTTGATCTATCTTGATCAAATCATTAGCCTCTGATCATCAGATACCCATTTCTCTCACAGATTAATCAAGGATCGACCAATTAGGGTTTTGATCGGGCATGAGTTTTCTCTGACTTTTTGAGCAAGAAATGACTTTTTTTGGATAGAGATTGGTCATTATATCTTAGATACAACATGTTGACCTAATTTCTGGATTCAGAACATCACAAGGTTCCGCGAATTCATCGATCGTTTTCGAAACATCGATGAAAATTCATCTGCGAAAAAGTCAAACTTTGACTTTTGGTCAAATTTTCAAAACAAAACTTTTTCCAACATCAAAATACTTCAAATGATCCATCATGATCATAAAAAAATCAAGAATTTGAAAAAGTCAACAAAAAGTCAAAAGTTTTATACTTAGAAATTTTTCTAAGTGTTGAAATTTCTTATTTTTCAAACTTCATGCCATTTTTTCACCTAGTTCCATTTTGAATTTGAAAAAACTCAAAACATGAAAGTTGTAGATCATGGAAAAATCTTTCCAAAATGTCCAAGAACTCTCAAATGCATGGAGTCTAGCTACACTTTTGAATTTGAAATTTAGAGCTCCAAAATCCATAATTTTCAAGTAGAAACTTGTAAAATTATAGGTCATTTTGCATTTTCCTCTTCTAGAACCTTTGCCACCTTGCCAAGAGGATGGGCGATAAATATCAGCTTGGAAGTAATGATTGAGGATAGGATCAAATTGAGATTTTAACACATGGTGAAAAAAGGAAGTTTCCTTTTTCTTTACAAATGACATTCTTGCCCTCTAAGTCATCCTTGAATCACCAAATGCCATGGACACTTGCCTAACATTTCAGAACCTATTTGCCTATAAATTGATCACATTTCAAGTCCAAATTCACACTAAAGCATTGCAAAGTCATGCTTTCTCATTTCTTTCTTCCAAATCAAGACACATGATGAACTTTTGAAAAACTTGCAATTTGTAAAATCAGTAAATATCATGATGATCTTTGGTGTCAAACATGCTTCATAATCACTATCAAACTTGTTACAAACTTAAAATCAACATGAACAAAGCTGAAAACCAGAATTCCATTTTCATTTTTCAAACTTTTCCAAGCGCCTTGAATTGAATTATTGGTTAGCAATCAAGCGTGTTCTAATGACTCAAACAACATCACTATACTCCATGGACATGATAGGGCCATTAATCTCGATCATACTGACTCTAACCAAATTCGAGCTCCATTTTCGATGCATGCGGTGGACTTGGTTGGATTGATTGGGAAGGATTGAAGCAAGCTAATCACTCACACGGCTTCCATACATGCCGTTGGTGCTCAAGCAATCATAAAACAACAACTGGAAGCATCAAAATCCAGTTTTCGATTCTCACTTTTCCAGGTATGAACACGAACTGTGATATCATAATTCCTTGCATCAATTGAAAAAACTCGGCCATTCTCTTTACGCACTAACGATCATTAACCCTCAAAAAATCCAAGAATCATCAACCACGGCATTTAATTTGAATTCTTAGATTCTAGGGTTCTTCGTGTCTCCAGAAATCCAAACATGCTAGGATGAAAATAAATGAAATTAACATACATATTCATGTTCGTGATGAAAAAAGCGATCAAGTTTGATTTTACTTCACTTAATTTGGTTGAGAAACAAAGATTCTAGCTTGAGTTTTGCAATCGAAAATCAAAGCGAGAAACCGGGATCTTGTGTGTTCTTCATGTTTTCAAATTTAAATTTTAAATGATCCAACATCATATCAACACGTGTTCTGGTCCACTAACACTCTAGTAGCGTTTGGTCTAGTGGTTGCTTGCTTGCCTTTAGTCTCTTTGCCACGCGTCCCACCTCGTGGTGGGTTCATACCCACGGGACCATTCTTTTTACAACTTTCCAAATTTTTCATGTTTTTTACAAAACTTCCACAATTTTTGACCAATCAAAACTTCTCATTTTGAGATGATTTTTAAACACTTGTCAATAAATATATCTATTTTATGATAGTGCAAAAATTTTCAGAAAAACTTTCATCGATTAAATTTTAATCGAGCGGCGATGTTACGAACACTTTTCAAACCTCCTTAAAAGGTGAATTTTTCAAGTTTTCGACTTCGATTTTTCAAAACTTTTCATAAATAACCTCACCTTTCAAAACATTTTCAAATCATTTTCAAAACTTTTCATCAAAACTTACATCTTTTACCACGATCGATCAATTTAAACGATAAAATCAAATTCGTTCTTTCTCGAATTTCTCAATCGATCTTGGGCCACCCTTATGGTGTAAGTCCCAATCCTTTATGTACATACTTAGTTTTACTTGTACATACTCAAATCATCATTGTCAATATTCAAACATAAACAAATTTCCTTCGTTTGTTTTCATTCGTTTGTTTATACATTAATGCCATTGGTATTGAAAGGAGCATTATTCCTTGTGAAACTGCTTTCAAACCAATGGGCCTCCTTCAGTGTAAGTCCCATAACATTCTTTTGTACATAATATTTCTTTGTACATATCAAATTCTTTTCAAAACACATACAAATTTTATACGTCATAACACGGATACTTCTTTTCAAATACTTTTTATCATCATACGGATACCTTTTCTGAATAAACTTCAATCAATCATTTCCATTTCATCTGTACATTTTACCACTGAATACCATTGATATTGAAAGGCATTATTCCACCATGAAAGCGCTTTCAAATCAATGGGCCTCCCTTATGGTGTAAGTCCCAACCCTCCTATGTACATCCATCTTTCTTTGTACATAAAAACTCGTCCGTGTACATATTCACTTCCTTATACACAATTCAAACTTGTAAATAATCAAGTTACGCTCGTTTTTTTAACGTTCGTTTCACAGAAACTTGTTTATATTTCATAAACTGCTGTAAATAAACATCATGCATTGTTTATATTTCCTTCATAAACTCTTGTGAATACATATCACACACACACTTGTTTATACAAATTGTTTAATCATAACATAACAATTAGACTAATCAATAGGTTCCCCACAGTATAGCCTCCACTTGGGCTTCATACAAGACAATTTATCTCCAACAGAGTTTAGCCTCCGCTTGGGCTTCATACAAGATAATTTATCTCCAGCAGAGTTTAGCCTTCTCTTGGGCTTCGTACAAAGAAACTCTCCCCACAGAGTTTAGCCTCCGCTTAGGCTTCGTATAAGACAGTACTCCCCTGTTGAGTTAGCCTCCTCTTGGGGTTCGTTCAAAAGAACTCCTCATTGAGTTTAGCCTTCTCTTGGGCATCATACAATGAAAGAGATAGGAAATCTCTTAACAGCCTCCTATTGGGCTTCAATACAAAGAATCACCCAAGCTAAGATAGAACCCTGAAAGGATGGTTTCCCGGTGAAATCACTTTCAAATCCCCCAGAGAGTAAAATTTCCCGGTGAAATTGCTCTTATTCAGAAAAGGATGGTTTCTCGGTGAAATCCCTTTCAAGCCAAAGCCAGCCATACCCTATAGCTTCCTCTTGAGCTTCATACAAGGACCCTCGATGACCCTCGATGACCCTCGGAATGCCTCCTCTTGGGCTAACAACACAAGGACCCACGGGCTTCTTAAAAGCATCCCTTTAATCCAATCAATTTCTCCTTGAGATTTAGACATTTATCATCTCTATGGAAGAAGTATCTCATCTATCACATCACATACAGTCAAAACTTTTCAAAAACTTTTCAAACTCTTTTCAAACAAAAACATCTCTTAATTTTAAGTGGTAGCAGCTTGTACTCGAAAACACCCAATACTTACGGTTAAAAGATTCAATCATCTTTTCAAACATCTTTCTTAAACATGTAAGTGGTAGCGCTTGTACACTCAAGCAAAACACCTAATACTTGACGAAAGATTTAATCAATCAAACTTTTCAAAAATGTATGTGATGAAATAGATTAGATACATTTTTCATTAAGATGACATTTATCATCTCTTACTAACATCCGTTGCTTTCCACTAGCATAAGTGGGAACTACGATTGCTCGACTTTCTCAACATCCTTTTGAGAATACGTGAGCACAAGGTCTCATCCTTGCCGAGCAAATTTCTATCTCTCTCGGACCAAACAAACCATAGAACCACAGGATCCGAGCTACAAATGCTCGATTCCCACTAGGGGATATGTACGAGAAGATCCACGGATCTTTGCGAGCACAATAATAATAAAGCGAGAATCCCACAATCTGTTTCTTAAAATCCCAAGGAGAAACTTTCCCAATCATAGAAATAGCAATTAAAACACACAAACATATCAAGCGTATTCATATATAAAGCGTAGATAACTACTTATATTTAGGGTGCTCCATCTATTCCTTTATATAACAATCCCACTTAGAATCTCCCCAATGCGTTCGTCTAGTTTGCTAGTCGTTCACATATCAATATCAATTGAGGGTATTTCGCTTTCCCTTTTCATAATCATTAAATCATCTTTCTTGTGTTGAAAATAATAAAGCTTGATGCTCATGACATCTTTATAAACAAATCAAAAGATTTAAATCGTTTTGAGCCAGAATCCGAACTCATGTTCGCATCCTCTAGCGTCACCTTTTTTGAAACAGGAAAAATGGCGACTCTGTTTGATCTGCTGAAACTTTGATTTTCAAAAAAGAAAGCGTTACTACTTGAAAGCACGAGCTTTTTGTTTCAAAAAGAAAAGAGGATAAGCTTTTATTTTCATGCATATATACATTTTCTTTCTTGTGTGTTTCGCGATTTCATCGATGGAAAGATCTAACCGGATTTAAGAAACATTTTAGATCTAGGTGGAGATATTAATCGTGGCGGTTCAATGCTCTCAGTTAATATTTCCTGATGGAGGTTGTCTTGAAATTGTGTTTTAGTAATTGCGAAGACACGTGCTTTGAGGAACTTGAAAGGCGAGTGGATTGTAGAACACATAAACCATCCGGCCATTAGGATGTAGTCAGAATTATTCGGTGTAAGCCTAGTGTTGTCATGCGATACTACGATCAGGAGGTTTCTCTTGAAAATATTATTGGACCATCGGTATTCAACAAATCAATAATGTTTTGAAGAAGTGTTGAGCACTGTATATCGGTAGAACCCGTTTCACATATGAATAAGCCCATAGAACTTAACACGTTGATTCTTATCGTTGGCTTCATGCTCGTGACTTGACGCTTGCCCTTGTGTTTAACTACTAACCATGTTGGCGCATTCATGCATTCATTCATTCATTCAAAAAAACCATTTCTCTTCCATTTCAAAGAATTTAGAGATTTTCTTTGTAAAATATTTAGAGTTAGAGTGATGGGCGTCGAGGAGGAAGATTCACCAAAAGATCAGTTTAAGTTCTGGCGTAGGAAAGTTGAAGAGTTAGCATCCTTGGTAGAAGATCCCTCGGTTTGACTATGGAACTCTTTTAACTCTTACGAGCATTAACGTTGATGAGGACTTCTCAACCTTGATTTCGATCAGGTCTATCATTTGTTTCACTTTCACGATTATGGTTTGATACCTACTTTGGAAAGTATCGCATATCCTAGGTATCGATGTCGCAAAGTGCCTTTCAATGGTTTGGAAGCCATCCTAAGTCACCAGTTATTGCAGCGATGACTCACATAAAAAATGAGATAGACAAAAACCTAACTAGGAGGAAAACTCTTGGGGTGACTTCAAAGTTCCTAATGGAGAAGGCTCTCAAATTCTCGGAAAATTGGTAGTATGGTAGCCTTTGACCTATTTAGCTTTACTCCTCTATGGATTGATGTTGTTTCCCAGCGTCCCAAACCGTTGATATTAGCCATAAGGATCTTTCGATTGGAAATCCGTTCCTACCACCTTGGTGATACGTCGTCTCTATTCATCATAGGAATGCGTCAAGGAACGGAACTATCGTGTCTTCGCGTACTCCATTTTTTCAAATGGATTACCTCACCTGCCTAAATCTCCTATCTTATGAAAACAAAGGCAGTGGCATTGGTCAAGAAGACTCATGTCTCTTACAAGCGATATTCATTGGTATACCTTGGCGGACAATGAGATGGAAATCATTGAGGCTGTGGAGAATTTGCCAGCGTACCTCTCATTAGTACGGAGAATCAACTTCACAACCCATTTCTAGCAAAAGCGTCAGCTCGGATCGCAAATTACGGTAAACATACGGTTTCTGGTGACTACTTCTATCATGAAGAGAGGATTCCCGAGGGTTGAAAGCTAGAATGATCAAGCTTGGCACTACATCCGAAGGAAAGGAAAGCAAAGGTGTGCCATGAAACCTACACTTCTTGGGTAAAGAAAGGCAAAGGAATTTCGAATGCTTTACGCTGAGATCCCATGTTCTCGATAGCTTCCAATCGAAATTTTCCCGAAAGTTGTGGGAGAATACCAAGAAGCCTTGACCAAGATAAGGTTTGAGAAGGAAGCTTTGGAAAGCAAATTCCTTAAGACTAACCTTGAGAATGAGAAGAAGCAAGTCAAAGATCATGAAAAGGCGCTTTACTTCCGGATGAATGGCTCATGGAGAAGATGAGAAGATTCGCCGGAAGGATAACATGATCAGATATGTCAAGGAAAGGAAAAGAAAGCTTGAAATGACAACCGGCGATCCGCTCCCAGCAGTGGAAGAGTCATCAAGACTATAAAGCGAAAGGCGAACTAAAAGCTCAATATGGGGAGGAAATCCACAGTGAGGCGCATCGAGCCTTTGGATCGTCATCCGACGAAGGCGTTTAATTAGTTCAATTTAGTTTGTAATTTTATCATTTATTTTATCATTTGTGTGAAATGCTCAACAAAAAATTATTGTAATCTTCCTTTAATCAATAAAATTTGTGTTTTCCATCCAAATATTTGCGAGAAATATCTCTTTCATAAATTCTTTGGAAATTTCTTTTCTTTACAATCATATTCATGCATCATACTTTGCATTTAAGTCTATTGTTTAAGTCGATACTTTCCACTTTTCGGCTTTCGGCTTGAGCAGTTCGAGCAGATAGAAAGATCGTCAAAGTACGTAGCGTCTTAGGGTTTCTGACCGCGTCCACGACCAACTTCGAGCGTGCGATACTAGATCAAAAGAAAGAAAAGTAATGGAAATTTTGAGCAAGAAAGCGTTGAACTCCGTGAATGCGGTAACTACACTACAAGAAGAAGTGGAGAGACTCACATCTTTGGTCAACTAAACACCCGCAATGATCAACAACAGCGACATCGGCGGATCAAACCAAACGCAACAGGATACTACTACTCGGTTTCGGTATCATGACCAGTAGTCACCTTTTCAGCATGCGGAGAAGGCTATCCATAGGGAATGCCTTTCAACTTCGGCATCGGAGTTCGCCAACCGACTTCTCGACAACCCGGCAAATACCTGCTGCGCAAAATGCTACGTTCACTCCTGGCGTGGAATAACTTTACAAGTAACAATGTGGGTTCTCAACCGATCATGTTGGTCAGCTTCGTGGTGCAGCTACCGCAGGCGAAGAAGTTCATCACACTCCGAGGAAATAACACGACATCGTGGTTCAATGGAGAATCTCCGGGAACAACTCCTCAAAATGCGCTTGAGATAAAATGATTCGAGGGAAAAATTGTTTGGGCAGGATACATGTGGTTCCTCGCGTAAAAAATACACAAATTCAAAGTCACGACTTTGAAAAGTACAAAACTCATCGCATAAAAGTCATCTCACGATGTATGCCGGAAAATGTCTACGTACAATGAGGATCATCAGTTCTTGATCCATACTTCGAGACAGTCTCACGGTGCTTGAAGTGGTATATGGGTTTAGTGACGAATATCCAAATTTCAACGACTAGGCAAAGCCTTTATCCGACAATACAAATTCAACTTGGATATGGCTCGATAGGGATCAACTCGCTCCATGTCTCAAAAGGAAGAGAGCATTCAAGGAATATGCTTTATGCGATGGAGGAAATTCTGCCCAGTGACCCTCCCTTGGAAGAAAGAGATGACTAAGGTATTCTTGAATACTCTAGGCTCATTCTATTATGATGAATGATATTCATCAGGAACTTCAATGAAATGGTAAGCATGGAATGCGACTAGAAGAAGGGGTTGAGGCGGAACGTCTAACCAAGAAGTAGGATCTTCTAGTAATACGAAAATTGGAACCGGTTCCCAAGGAAAAAAGAACATGAGCGTGGAATGGTGTCGAGGAAACCGCAGAATGTCATTCAACAACGCGGTGGGCGCCATAGCACCCTCTGTCAACACAACTCCAAACACGAGGTTGCTCCGCAATTTCAAAATCAACAAACTCAACATCCTGTCAGCAGGCTCGGCGGTTATAACATGAAAACCTTGTGCCTCGGGTTCGCTCGTTCGATCCAATTCCAATGGCGTACGAGAACTTTACCTGTATGATAGAAAGGAATCTAATACAGACAAGGTTACCACCTCCGGTCCTTGAAAAACTACCATGGTGGTATAAAGCTGACCTTTCTTGCCCTTTTCACCAGGGGCACTAGGCCATGACCTTGAGCATTGCATAGCATTGAAGGCTAAATGAGATTAGTGAAGACTAATCTTCTTTCCTTCAAAACACAAGTCCGAATGTGCAAGCCAATCCACTTCCAGTCATAGTGACACTCGATGAATCTAATGCTAAGGAATACAGAGCGGTACCTTGTCACGGATGTAAACTTAGTCAAAACTTGGTGCATCTCCATGAAGCATCTGATAAAATGAGTACCTTCACTAAGCACAATTATGCAGCTTGCTATATCTGCTCCAGAATATCCATGGATGTCCCACCATAAGCGGATATCGACATTTATTAGACATTGGTGACCTACAAATTCTGAAATAGAGGCGACCATGGCGTAAATACAATAGGGCATTTTCATGAGCTTTTGTCTCGAGATATCAACTCGGAAAATCCGAAGTAAACGTGTGATCCTTGTTTCAACATACCCAAGCATGTGGAGATCGTACAATGGTTCCAACATCTCCTTTGGTGATTTGCCCACTGTTCTGTTGGTAACAGTTCTGCGAGCAATTCCTTACCGATTACAATGCAACCTTGATAAAGGATGGGAAGGAGAAACCCATGCCTACTCTTCCAGCTAATGACAATATAGCAATCGGACGATAATGCGAAGTGGGCCAGTACACGCTCCATTGCCACCAAAATCGCCTTGACTCTGTTGTTAAACAAAACCGATTAACATATCTTACGAGAATCCTGCAGCGATTCCCATTGTTAACCCACAAACATTGGTTCTGATGGAACCAACATCAACTCGAGACTTTGACGAGAATAAAACTAATCAAGAGTGAATATCAGTCGTAGACCTGATAATGGAGACTCCTTCAAAAATTTCAATCTTGTCTTTACTCCTTAACTCGAAGCTCACCGAAAGCTTTGATGAGAGTACTAGACCCGGCTTATGTGGATCACGATGTGACTACAGACCAATTTGGAGGATCGTCTCAACAATAACACACATAATCGAGTTTGGTGACGAACTTCCGGAAGAAGGGAAAGATCACAACTTGGCCTTGCACATCTCGATGATTGCAGACAGATTCTATCAATGTATTGGTGGATACAAGTTCATCTTCGCGTAATGCCAGCGGCTCGCCATTTGGCTTACAGGCGCCAATGAAGTTCAACGACATAATAGTAAGAGCTTTTGATGGATCAAGGAAGTGGGTTATTGAGAGTAGATCTCGATGTGATTGACGCACTTTCAAATTACCTTCAAGTCATGGGTACAATTTATCTGATTTGCTTACTAGGAAGACCTTGGATCCATGAGGAGCGGTAACTTCTACTCTCCATCGAAATTAAAATTCACGGTAAATGGAAAGTTGGTGACCATCGGTGGTGAATAAGCTTTACTTGTAAGTCATCTGAGTTTCTCCTTCATCACGCCAATGACATTGAGCGCGCATCTCGGAAAATCCGTTAGAAGATGAATCTACTAAAACGGATCATCTATCTCTTCATATAAAGAAATGCGCAAATGGTGAAAAATGGCAATACTCAAGGATGGGGACAAGTTATCAAACACATCCAAGAATGAAACAGCCGGACTTGGGTTCATACCGTATTCTCCAAAGAAAAGCGGAAAGATGAAGCACTTTCCCGATCAAGGAAGTATTTCATAGTGGAGGTTTCTTAAACCACATTCCAAGAGGTTAATGTTAACCATTGAAGAGGATGAAGAGGATCATCTGGCGAAGTGGAGCACTTATTTGAATAGCCACGAATATGTCTCAAGAGGAATCATATGCATGGCCAGTCAATTCAAGGACATGTCTGCGACAACATGAAAATCCATGAGTCCCTAACGAAGTTTGGGATACCTTGGGAGAACCAAGTGGTAAATTTTATTACATGGTGAAATACTCTGCGCCAGAAAGCTCAAAAATCCGGTTCGAAGATATCCAACCCACAGGATGGGGTGATGACTTTGAATACCCTAGTCAATCAGAAGAGGAATACTCGTCTTCTCAACCTAATCAACAAATTGAGATCCCAAGCGAAGATCTTTGTTTCAACACGTCGTGGTTCACCAAGCGGATCACGGTTATCACTACATCAACATGATCTTTGAAGATCAAGAGTATATTCCGAGATACGATGCGGAAAGTGTTGCCGACAACGAGTCTCTTCACCCAGAAGACTGGAAGGAACATCCCCAGTATTCAACACAAAGATCAATAGGAAGTACAAATGCTATATCTCATACTTCTCGATCTGTTAATCAAGAAGATCGCTTTAGCGACACAAGGCAAAGGCCATCGCCGAGTCTTCAAAGCTTCTTTCGACAGCAATCAAAGTCTACTAGGGTTAAACCAAGCGGAAAATTGCAAGTACCTCGACTTCAAGGTTAGTTCATCTTGGAAACACTGTGAAGTTAGGACTAATGTTCATAGCTCTAAGTAGTTTATTTTGCTTTTTGTTTGAACTCTCGATTAGCCCAAGCGAAGAGATGTTTTATAAGGTTTAGCTTTTAAATAAATTTCTCTTTGTCTTGCCAAGACAAATGAGTTTATATTTTAGGCCCTGTTTCATAGTAAATCATGAATAAAGCGTTGTTTTGTTTCTACACTCTGTGTTTATTTTAATGTTTACCCTTTTAAAATGATAATCACAAAAACACGGTAAAAAAAAAAATCTCTTCAAAAAAAAATCATAATGAAAAAAAAATTAATCTGCATACATTAACTTTCAAAAAAAAAAAAAAAACTTTTTTTTAATCAGACGTAAATCAAAAATGCGATTAAACAGATGGACAAATCCATTGAAAGCTATAACTCTCGCTCTCTCTCAACTTTGAAATCCCACAGAGTCGGCAGGAAGAAATTAAAAAGAGATCCGGGATGAAATTTCTAGGTTGCTAAAGGCACGAGGAAAGGATCATTCACCTCATAAAGAACCTCTAGAAGCGATCAATTTGGGTTCTTAGGAAGATAAAAAAGTGAATATGGGAGCTATCGACATCAAGCGTTTCCTTCAAACACAGTACCCACTCGGGGCATCGTACAAAGATAAGAAAACTCTAAGGAGGCTTTCGAATTTCTTCCTCAATGAAGATGTCCTATACAAAGAAACTTCGACATGGTTACGCTTTCGAGATCGTCGGCAGATGAGGCGAGACACAATCATCCATGAAGTACATGAAGGATCCTTTGGAACCCATTCAAGCAGGCATGCAATGTAGAAAAATCTTGAAACAGAATACTATTGGATAACGATGGAATCGATCTTTGTAAACACGTCAAAAGATGTCACAAGTGCGATCTCGGAGATAAGATCCATGTGCCCACCGACTACACTCAACGTTCTCTCTTCTCGTGGCCTTTCTCCATGTGGGGCATTGACACGATTGGGATGATCGAACAAAAGCGTCAACGGACATCAATTCTAGTAGCCATTGACTACTTCACCAAATGGGTCGAGCGACATCTTACGTAATGTTACCAGACAAGTGGTTGTGAGGTTCATCAAGAACAACCTCATTTGCCGATATGGAATTCCAAGTAAGATCATTACAGACAATGGATCAACTTGAACAACAAAATGATGGAAGGCTGTGGTCAAGAATCGACATCACAACAAATCTCCTTAAGCCAAAAGATGAGCAGGCGCCATTAAGCGACCAACAAGAACATCAAAAAGATCGTCCAGAAGATGGTCATCACCTACAAAGACCGGCACGAAATGCTGCCATTTGCTCTGCATGGATATCGTACTTCAGTACGCACTTCAACAGGGGCAACTCCCTTTTCTATAGTATCGGCATGGGCGGTGCTCCTGAAGTTGAGATCCCATCAATGAGGTTCTCATGGAAACTAAGCTCACGAGGCCGAATGGTGTCAGTGCGACCAAGCGAACAATTGAAAAAACGACACGGCGTGTCACGGACAACTCTATCAAGAAGAATGAAAAAAGCTTTCGACAAAAGGTCCGACCTCGTGAATTAGGGAAAGGCGACCTCGTGCAAAAATATTACATCTTTTCAACGGTTCTAGGGCAAATGGACTCCCTAATTCGAAGACTCATACATCGTCAAAAGAAGCTTTTACGTGATTTTCTGACTCTCACAACCATGGACGGTGATGAACTCCGCATCCACAGCGAATCTTGATGCGGTCAAGAAATACTTTGTCAAAAAAAACAAAAGAAACATTTCGGTAAGTGAAAACCGAAAAGCGGCTTAGGCAAAAATAAGCGTCTCGGTGGATTGAAAACACGAAAAGGCGATCGAGCAAAAATTAGAGACAATAAGCGAAATTATCAATAGATTGAAAACACGAAAAGGCAATCTAGGCAAAAACAAGGATACAAAAATGACAAAATAGCTGCTGGTCGATCGTATTTGTCCATATGAAAAGTTTTCCATCAACGGATCTTCAATCAACTCTTACGAAGCAACAAGCAGTTGGAATTCAAAGTTGTTAGGGATAGTAGTGGTTATTGCTTTCAATGTAGCCTTTTCGTACATTATCATTTCAACTTTTGTAAATAGTTCATGGAATCACGCATTTGGCTGATTACCATTCTATCAATAAATTTGAGCTTTGTGCTTTTTGTTTGCAATTCCTACTTTATTACATTTTGCAAAATAACGCTTTTTGTAAAATCACTTTTTGAAACAAAATGTTTTAAATGAATTTTTACTTCAAAATTTTTGAAACAAAAGCAAAAATTTTCCTTTGAACTATGAACACGAGAAGAACTAGCAGTTTTCCAAAAGTGTTTCGGTCTCCGAAGGATAAACAGCTACTCTGGTCTTCTCCTCGGCATAAATCATCAAAGACGGTATTCTTATTCAAAAAGATCCCCAACGAGTTGCCAATAAAGTGCCTTTCTCGAGAAAGTTTAAAGCTGCAACTCAAAATCATCATTAGTGAACATACGCACCATTCTTTGCAAATTTCACCAGTATTTATTCGAGCGTGGCGTGGTCCTTTTCCCAAATATCCTTCAAGTGTCTTTGTCAGTATTGTTAGCATACATATAACATTCATGACATTCATATAGCATCATTCATTGCATTTTGCATTCCCCGAAATGTTCCTTCACATCCTTTGGTGTAAATCAAACTTACTCATGTAGTACAAGTCTATTCGATAAAGTATCTCCCAAACGGAAAAGATACATTTCCCTTTTCCCCGTGAGTCTAAGCAGAAATGCATTTTCTTCTCTCCCATTCCCAGTGAGATCATTCCTCATGGAATAATGTCTTGATTGATTTTTCTTTCGATTCATTCTGGATAGAACACATCTATAATCAACAAAGCAATATGCAATAGCCTCATCATCATTGCTTATCTTTCTCTTCATTAATAAAATTGTCATAAATTTGTTTTCTCGACATAGTCAAAATCATGACTATACGAAGATTTCCCGCAGTTGTCTTTCATCTAAAAGAAAACACATGCCTTCAATCAAAACCATCTTCTCAAAGGGAGATCTTGAAAACTTTATCCAAGAAAATAGAAACTCATTGGAGTTCTATTTCTTTCACTGTCTATTATTCACAAAGGCGAATACCTGACAATGTTCTAAAAAGATTTACCTTGTTATAGTTATCACTTTCGATAATTGGTAATATCTTTAAAACTCATTTGAGATGTTTCCGTCATTTTGTTTGATATTCACAAAGTGAATATTTAACAAAATTTCTAAAATTTACCTTGTTATAGTTATCACTTTGCGATGATTGGTAATATCTTCAAACTCATTTAAAATTTGTTTTCTTTCACTGTTATTCACAGTGAATACGGCAACTCATTTCTCAAGATTTACCTTGTTATAGTTATCACTTGCTGATAATTGGTAACATCTTGAACTCTTACCATGAACTATCGGAAGGCGATAATTGGTAATGTCATTCATTTACCTTAAACATTGTCACAAGTGACGAAGGTAATCTCTGTTTCCAGCAAACAAACATTCAGATGCTTTGTGAATCATTCTTTCCCCAGCAGGGATGTAATCCACAAACTTTTTCCCCACCATGTCATTTCTTTGATATCATCTGGGTGAAACTTTTACAATCATTTTGCATCCTCCGCATTTTTGGTATCTTAGGTCCAAAATTTGCGTATTCTGATATTTAAGTCTCTTTACACCTATCAAAACGAAGATATTCATCTTCATCTCTCAGGTTAAAGAAACTTAAATAGGGGCATCTGTCATACCCCAATTTTTGACCTAATATACCACCTTACATTTGCATCATTGCATAACAGTTCAGATAGCATTAATCGGGTATAGCATTCACAGGTCAAAATTAGGGTTTCATCAGATTTTCATCTGAATCAAGAGACAATCAATTAGGGTTTGAGTTTTTCTCACCACATTTGATCTATCTTGATCAAATCATTAACCTCAATCATCGGATACCCATTTTCTCACAGTTAATCGAGGATCGACCAATTAGGGTTTTGATGGGCATGTTTTCTCGACTTTTTGAGCAAGAAATGACTTTTTTTGGATAAAGATTGGTCATTATATGTTAGATACAACATGTTGACCTAATTTATGGATTCAGAACATCACAGAGGTTCACAGAATTCATCAGTCGTTTTCAAAAATATCTGATGAAAATTCATCTGCACAGAAAAGTCAAACTTTGACTTTTGATCAAATTTTCAAAACAAAACTTTTCCAACATCAAAATACTTCAAATGATCCATCATGATCATAAAAAATCAAAGAATTTGAAAAGTCAACAAAAAGTCAAAGTTTTTATACTTAGAAATTTTTCTAAGTGTTGAAATTTCTTATTTTTCAAACTTCATGCCATTTTCACCTAGTTCCATTTGAATTTGAAAAAACTCAAAACATGAAAGTTGTAGATCATGGAAAAATCTTCAAAATGTCCAAGAACTCTCAAATCCATGGAGTCTAGCTACACTTTTGAATTTGAAATTTAGAGCTCAAAATCCATAATTTTCAAGTACAAACTTGTAAAATTATAGGTCATTTGCATTTTCTAGAACCTTTGCCACCTTGCCAGAGGATGGAACTGATAAATATCAGCTTGGAAGTAATGATTGAGATAGGATCAAATTGATTTTAACACATGGTGAAAAAGGTTTCCTTTTTCTTTACAAATGACATTCTTGCCCTAAGTCATCCTTGAATCACCAAATGCCATGGACACTAGCCTAACATTTCAGAACCTATTTGCCTATAAATTGATCATTTCAAGTCAAATTCACACCAAGCATTGCAAAGTCATGCTTTCTCATTTCTTTCTTCCAAATCAAGAAACATGATGAACTTTTGAAAACTTGCAATTTTAAAATTAAATATCATGATGATCTTTGGTGTCAAACATGCTTCATAATCACTATCAAACTTGTTACAAACTTAAAATCAACATGAACATAGCTGAAAACCAGAATTCCATTTCATTTTTCAAACTTTCAAAGCGCCTATGAATTGAATTATTAGTTTAGCTTGATCAAACCGTATTCTAATACTCAACAACATCACTATACTCCATGGACATGAGGCGAATATTAATCTCGATTTGTAACAGCTCTAACAAAATTCGAGCTCCATTTTTCAGTGCATGGCAGGTGGACTTGGTTGGATTGATTGGGAAGGATTGAAGCAAGCTAATCACTCACTGACTTCCATACATGCGTTGGTGCTCAAGCAATCATAAAACAACAATGGAAGCATCAAAATCCAGGTTTCGATTCTCACTTTTCAGGTATGAACACGAACTGTGATCATAATTCCTTGCATCAATTGAAAAAACTCGGCCATTCTCTTTACGCACACTAACGATTATTAACCCTCAAAAAATCCAAGAATCATCAACTACCGCCATTTAATTTGAATTCTTAGATTCTAGGGTTCTTCGTGTCTCAATCAAACATGCTAGGATGAAAAAATGAAATTAACATACATATTCATGTTCGTGATGAAAAACCGATCAAGTTTGATTTTTACTTCACTTAATTTGGTTGAGAAACAGATTCTAGCGAGTTTGCAAGCGAAAATCAAAAGCGAGAAACCAGGGATGTGTTCTTCATCAGTTTTCAAATTTAAATTTTTAAATGATCAAACATCATATCAACACGTGTTCCTGGTCCACTAACACTCCAGCGCGTTTGGTCTAGTGGTTGCTTGCTTGCCTTTAAGTCTCTTTGCCACACGTCCCACCTCATGGTCATGGGTTCAATACCCACCAGGACCATTCTTTTTTACAACTTTTCAAATTTTTCATGTTTTTTTTACAAAACTTCCACAATTATTTTGACCAATCAAAACTTCTCATTTTGAGATGATTTTTTAAACACTTGTCCATAAATACATCTATTTTATGATAGTGCAAAAATTTTCAGAAAAAACTTTCATCTGATTAAATTTTAATCGAGCCGAAAACGATGTTCTGAACACTTTTCAAACCTCCTTAAAAAGGTGAATTTTTCAAGTTTTTCGACTTCCGATTTTTTCAAAACTTTACATAAATAAACCTCACCTTTCAAAACATTTTCAAATCATTTTTCAAAAACTTTTTTCATCAAAACTTACATCTTTTTACCACGATCGATCCAATTTAAACGATAAAATCAAATTCGTTCTTTCTCGAATTTCTCAATCGATCTTGGGCCACCCTTATGGTGTAAGTCCCAATCCTTTATGTACATACTTAGTTTTACTTGTACATACTCAAATCATCATTGTCAATATTCAAACATAAACAAATTTTCTTCGTTTGTTTTCATTCGTTTCTTTATACACCAATGCCATTGGTATTGAAAGAACATTATTCCACAAGCGCTTTCAAACCAATGGGCCTCCTTCATGATTATAGTCCCATAACATTCTTTTGTGTACATAATATTTCTTTGTACATATCAAATTCTTTTCAAAACACATACAAATTTTCATTTGTACATAACCTGACTTCTTTTCAAATACATATCGTAGATACCTTTCTGAGATAAACTTCAATCAATCATTTCCGTTTCATCATACATTTACTGAATACCATTGATATCGAAAGAGCATTATTCCTGACCTTTCAAATCAATGGGCCTCCTATGGTGTAAGTCCAACCCTCCTATGTACATCCATCTTTCTTTGTACATAAAAACTCGTCCGTGTATATTCACTTCCTTGTACCAGTTCAACTTGTAAATAATCAAATTCGCTCGTTTTTTAACATTAGTTTCCAGGACACTTGTTTATATTTCATAAACTTTGTAAATAAACATCATGCATTGTTTATATTTCCTTCATAAACTCACTGTGAATACATATCACACACACACTTGTTTATACAAATTGTTTAATCATAACATAACAATTAGACTAATCAATAGGTTCCCCACAGTATAGCCTCGCTTGGGCTTCATACAAGATAATTTATCTCCAACGAGTTTAGCCTCGGCTTGGGCTTCATCTGAATAATTTATCTCAGGAGTTTAGCCTTCTCTTGGGCTTCATTACAAAGAAACTCTCCCCACAGTTTAGCTCGCTTAGGCTTAGTATAGGCAATTACTCCCTGATTAGTCTCCTCTTGGGCTTCGTTCAAAAGAACTCCTCATTGAGTTTAGCCTTCTCTTGGGAATCATACAATGAAAGAGATAGAAATCTCTGCTGACCTCTATTAGGCTTCCATACAAAGAATCACTGCGCTAAGATAGAACCACGAAAGGATGGTTTCCGGTGAAATCTTTCAAATCCCAGTAAAATTTCTCGGTGAAATTGCTCTTATTGAAAAGGATGGTTTCTCGGTGAAATCCTTTCAAGCCAAAACCAACCATACCCTATAGCTTCCTCTTGAGCTTCATACAAGGACCCTCGATGACCCTCGATGACCCTCGGAATGCCTCCTCTTGGGCTAACAACACAAGGACCCACGGGCTTCTTAAAGCATCCCTTAATCAATCAATTTCTCCTTGAGATTTAAACATTTATCATCTTTATGGAAGAAGTATCTCATCTATCACATCACATGGTCAAAACTTTTCAAAACTTTTCAAACTCTTTTCAAACAAAAACATCTCTTAATTGTAAGTGGTAGCGGTACCTCAAGCAAAACACAATACTACAGTTAAAGATTCAATCATCTTTTCAAACATCTTTCTTAAACATGTAAGTGGTAACACTTGTACACTCAACAAAACACCTAATACTTACGATGAAAGATTTAATCAATCAAACTTTTCAAAATGTATGTGATGAAATAGATTAGATACATTTTCATTAAAATGACATTTAATACATCTCTTACTAACATCCCGTTTTTCCACTAGCATAAGTGGAACTACGATTGCTCGCCTTTCTCAACATCCTTTTGAGAATCGTGAGCACAAGGTCTCATCCTTGCCGAGCAAATTTCTATCTCTCTCGGACCAAACAAACCATAGAACCACAGTAGATCCGAGCTACAAATGCTGCAGTTCCTGAGGGATATGTATCGGAAGATCACGGATCTTTGCGAACTGTAATAAAACCTAGAATCCCACATACATTTCTTAAAATCCCAAAGGAGAAACCCATCATAGAAATAACAATTAAAACACACAAACATATGGCGTATTCATATATAATTGTAGATAACTACATATATTTAGGGTGCTCCATCTATTCCTTTATATAACAATCCCCCTTACTAGAATCTCCCCGATGCGTTGCGTCTAGTTTGCGCTTGTCCTTCACAGCATATCAATATCAATTGAAATTTGGCTTTCCCTTTTTCATAATCATTAAATCATCTTTCTTGTGTTGAAAATAATAAAGCGATGCTGTGACATCTTTATAAACAAATCAAAAGATTTAATCGTTTCGAGCCAGTCAAACTCATATTGCATCCTCAATAGCGTCACCTTTAGCCTTGACGAGATCTTGATCTCAGAACAAGAGACTGGTGTTGATAGCAGTTCAGAAGATGCTACATACCACAGTGCTTCTGGGGAAGAAGTACTTGATTTGTGATCACATGTCTTCTTGTTACTTGTGTTTGTTTTGTTGTTTTGTTGTTGATTTTGCTTGTTGGTTTTAGTCACATTTGTTTGGATTTATGGATTTCATTCTTGGTTGTAATACTTATCTGCTACTTCTAATATAATGAGCTTTGGGTTATGTACTGCTTTGGCCCTTTGTGGCTAAAAGGGGAGAAAGAATTTATAGACAGTGTGGGTGAATTTATCTTTGTTAATTAGTTATTTAGCTTAGTTAGCTTAGGTGATTATTTATTTTCGCTGCATGGTACTCTCATAACAGTTTGTTTTAGCCAAAATTTGCCAAAGGGGTTTGTAAGTGCTTTTATGTTGGCTAGTTTTTGTAAAACTAGTATATGTCAATGTCTTGGTGATGTCATGACCGGAGTTGAAGATAAATTACTGCAGAGAAGAATAGTTCAAGTTATTTCAGGCTGGGGTTAAGCTGTTTCTTGAAATCTGCGGAAGAATGGTGATGTCATAACCAATGTTATGACATTACGTGTGACATTCTTCATTACTGCTGATTCACTTTTCACGAGACTTTTGAGTTCTGTTGGTGTTTGTTATGAATTATGTTATTGGATCACATGCTCACGTGGCTACATGGTTAATATTATTTAACCTAAATTGGTTTGTTAAAAGGCCAAGTCTTTAGGTTAAATTAAGTGAACCTAGCTATTATTACGGAAGCCCAAAACTGAAGTCTTATTCTTTATACATAATAGGAAAAGAACCCTTATTATGTGAGCTTTTGAACTGCATTGAAGATTTAGCGGTATTAATTTGTGGTGTAGTTATTCTTATGAGCCAAGCAATTATCATTTGATAAGTGCCTTGGACTAGGATTTAGTTGTAAGGTTGTTTGTTCACTCAAAGCTTTGAAGCACAGTGTTGTGTCTCTTGATTAAAGCTTTGAAGCAAAATCAAGTTTGTTTATTGAAGAGTGTCTTCAATTCTATTAACCAATAGGTTTTATATCCTTTGCTTGTGTTTGAGGTGGTAGGAACTCGGGGTCTAAGTAGGACTTAGATTGAAGTTGCATTAGGTAGGTTTTAAGTGAAGGAGATAAACTGGTTTATTCCTGAATTAATACTACTAATAAATTTCCTTCATGGCTTGGTAGCCCCAGATGTGGGTGTAGTTACACCTTGGCCGGTAAACAATTGATTGTGTTCTTCTTGTTGTTTCAATTAACCATGAATTGTTAATAGAGTGTCGAATCTTGTGTCATAACATTCTCTGTGACATCACGTATTTCTGCGGAATTACACAAGTTCATGTTAGAACATGGGTAAAAGCACCTTGCTTTTAACGATCTAAATCTATTTAGATAATCGATCTATTGTCTCAACAAACTTTCTCTTAATGTAACAATTCTACCAAACTAATTTTCAAATTCCTAGTAAAAATGTTAGTGAAAAGTTTCTCCAACCGACCATGAGTCTATCGAATCAGAGCAGGTAGTAAACCATGTAAGGTTGCTTTAGTAAGGGACGAAGGGAAATGTTTCACCCTTAAGCCTTCATTATTTCCCATATCTCCTGACTCAGTCAGATATCTGCCGATGTGCTCGACCGTCGACTTACCCGTTTCTCCTCCAAACTTGGTGTATTTAGGAATTTTCCATCCTCTAGGGTTTTCGGTCTGTAAAATGTACTCTGATAAGGGGGAAGAGTACGTCGGCCTTGGCATTGTATTCATACCATTTCGGGCCATAATTCTCTCGATAATGTTGGTTAAGTTATTCTCAACAACTAAGTCCTCCTGTAGAACTTGATCAAGGACTTGGTCAGCCTCCTGATGTCTTTGCACTAAAACCCTTAGTGGGTTAACGACAACATTCCTTTGAGGCGTTACAGCTTGACCTTGGTACACAGTTTCTTCTTCTACTGCCCCCATGTCTCCCTGGACATGTATGGGTGAACCAGATGCCCCTGTCGGGAAGCCGCTTGGGGGGCACCTAAGAAGTTACACATGCGTGTTAATTGCGATAACCTATCGACTTTTTATGGACTGTCTATTAGTCTCTACCGATTCACACTATAGGGTTAAACACATTTCCATTTGGTTAGTTAACATATTAACTTGCTCATGGTTTCTATCATCCATTTGTTGCCTCAATACCGCTTGCGGAGTATATTTAAATGTTCTGAGGCATTTCCCTATTTGCTAATGCGGATCCTTGTAAGCGGACGTTTGTATTTTTATGGTTATCGGATACTACACTACTAGGCCGAATTAGCTGATATCCGTCATTAGGAAATGACATTCCATAAGGGGTTCATAGCGTTACCATCGAGTATTCTTGTTCGAATGGCATTACATGGCCACCACAGACCCTGACTCTGGTGTGAGTGCAGGAAATGAGAATTGATCTTGAAGAAGTTGGCCACGAGGAAGTTGTGCTTCTCAGCGGGAAATAGCGCAGAAGTTGTGAAACAACTGGGTCGGCAATACCAGCGTTCGAGATGGAACTTCATCCGCATTAAACAGAGGTGTTGTTTGTCATCTTAGGTGTCACGTTTCCTAGTGGGTGGTGGTTTCTTACTTGATTTCCACTTCTAAGTTTCATGCACTTCTAAGACCAACTCTAACACACTCTAGCATAGTACAAGGTCCTGTGGGTGTGTTCTTGTGGTATAGCGGCAAGCAAGAGTTGGTATTATTTTACGGGTGATATATACTTAGGAGTTATATCATGTCGATGTGTGTCCACAGAGATTGGTTATTGATTCGTCGTTCGATAATTCTACGTTAATGAGCTTGATTAAAGAAATGAAAATAAAGATAAAAAGTAAATGAACAAAAGTATAAAGGATACAACTTAGGAGCAGATGTAAACTACCAATCAGGACTTAAATCTACCACCCATGTCATACTCGGCCTATGATACTCGTCCATGTCATCACATACCTCTCCAATCTAAGCTATTTCTAACCAAATTGAGAATCCTCTAAATCATCTGAATAGCCATTTCTAGCCTACCTCGACAACGAAGTCAAGCTGCGTCACCTCCATACACCGTCTAGCATACACTTCCGCTTGGAGGAATTAAGTTCGGATACTCTATAGTGAATGTTAGATCTAAACCCATTCTAGTATTCAGAAACTGAATGATCATCCTAGGTAAGAATCTAAGCAATCTATCTTTAGTAAAGCTCAAATCCCTAACATAAAGTAAAACCCAAGACAATCACGAACACAAATTAAGTAAAACAAGCTTTATACAACGCCGAGGCGATAAATATACATGAGTTATGAGTAGATATACATAAAAAACCAACAAAATAGATTACAAAGACAAAGAGAAGAGGAACCAAACATTTCTTGGTTTGTCAACACCAATCGACGAGGATTCGACTCGGATCATCAATACAAGCTTCAATGTTGTTTTCCAAGCAAATCTATCAAAAATATGATGTTGATGGTGTTGGGACTCAAAATACCAACCCATAACCTAAAAATGTGTTTTAGCCCCTTTTAAAGTGCGGGTCGCTAAGCGTCTGTATGTTCGAATCTTGTTTTGCCATATCTTGAGAACCGTAACTTCGGGTCTTGGGTTTGAAGCATTGGAAAGCTTATTCAATGCTCTATCTAAATATGAATGAATATAAATCAAATTAATGATTTTTTATTTTGTTGATTTTGAGCTTTATTCGTTGTTGAGTTGCCCAAATCACGCATTTGAAGCCATGTCTTCGACAGTTTATTACTCAATGCTCCAATTATGAATGAATACCTATAAAAGAGATGAAAAACTATCAAATGATACAATATTTACACAAAAACTCAATTATTCTATTATGTACACATTTATACTAAAAGCGGGGGAATTATTCGAAGAATATCAACAAAAGAACGGATAAGTACCACAAAATGTATATACAAAATAACTATATTTTGGCACTTATCAACTCTCCCCAAATTGACACATTGTTTGTCCTCAAACAAAGTCAAGTAAACCTAAAGAAACAATGAATGATAATCAAAGAATCACGAATCAACAAGTTTTTAAAACGAAAAACAAATGTATGGTTCAAACAAAAACGTACACAACAAAATACAAACTTACCACCATACTACAACAATAACATATAAACGAAACAAATCCTAAGTACAAAAATCATGCAAAACATTCTAAAACAAAACAAGCTCAGTCATGAATCACACCTAGCAAAAATTCATCGGTAGATGAAGAACACACAAAGGTGAGGGATAAAAAACACTCCTCCACAATCTTGCAAACAATAGACTAAATTATGCATTCATCCAAAAACGTATTGAAAATACAAATGCAAGAATCACAAGGCTTTTCAAGGTTGTAATGTGGCTTGGTTAACAAACAAGTGAAGTCCTAAAGCTAATCGAAACAAAAACTTGCCTAAATCTAAGGGTGATCAACTCACAAAGTTCAAACAATATAATTTCAATCAAACTTATTCTTCATCACAAATTTCACAAACACACCTCACTTATTAACATAACATTATTCCTACTCTTTTTGTTTTGTTTTCAAAGCTTTTCTCTTTTCTTTCTTTTCTAATTTTTTTTTTTTCACATTTTTCTTTTTTTTTTTCTCTTAACCTCATACCAACACAATATAAGTACATAAACATTTCTCTCCCCAACTTGAATTCAACCAATCATTAATGTGAATACTCCTACTTTCTAAGGCAAGGTAAAAATCCATACAACAACATATAGTTGAGGGTTCAGAAACAAAGAAATCAACATCCATACAAAAAAGTGAATTGACACTCATGACAAGCATCAAGTTCAAATAAAAATGGATGTTGATAAAAGTTCAAAGGGGCACAAAGGATCACACACTCACAAGGTGAATTGAATATTTGGCCAAGGTAGTTATACTCAAAATCAACAAAATGCCTTGATCATTTTCTTGCAATCATACAATCAACACAAAACCAAGAATTAAGCATAATAAAATCCATTAAAACAAAATGTGGACTCTCATATATGTAAACAATGGAAAGCTTCCTCACATTTATGGGTAAAGAGGAACTAAAGTGATTCAATTCATGAGCAAGTAGCATAAAAAGAATGAATAACATGGTAATTATACAAATGATAAATTTCCTAAACATGTTATGCTATAAGCGATAGCGAGTACCGGCGTGTACCAACTTTGAAAACTATCATTACCATACATCCAGCGGTTAAACGATCAAACTCGGAAAATCACCTCAAAAGTCTTCAAGTTACGGACCAAATTTGAGTCAAACAACAACAAAATTAGAAAAACAATACTAATTTTATTCAATACAAAAAGCCTTGGTTAAAGTGGGAAAAAGGAAAACCAAGTGAAATTTTAAAAGACTTCATGGACACTGCATAGCCAGCGAAGCCTTCTAGCTACACGATGAAAAAATAACAACAACAGGTGCAAGCTATAGCTCACTACACACCTATACAATCTCATTTACACATCTAAACAATATTTACAATACATACACTTCCACAAGCTAAAACTACAAACTTGTGGAAAATAACAAATTGACATAACAAAACAAAAGCAAATAACAATACATAAACTTGGTGAAAAGTTAACAAGTTGAAAGTGAAAGTTTGAAATTAAGAGCAAGTCCTATTTCAATTTGTTAAAACATAAGCCACCACACACATAAACAACATAAACAAACATGCTTGTTTTACGTCGTAGCTCGGCGCCTTTATTGTCGCGACACTAGTAACCTCCTCTCGTTATGCCATGGTATTGCCACACAGCAAGCCTAAAGAAGGTGTCCTAACAACCACACAACAAGCGTTACAGTGCGAGACAATTTACAACATCACGCAAAAGCTAAGAAAATCACAAATATGTACAAGTATGGAAAGTAACACAACATGTACCAGTAACATATACAATTCATATCAATTATACAACATATACAATAATTACAAAACTCAAAAAACAAAAATTATACAATACAAAACCAATAAAACCAATCCCGACAACGATGCCATTTTGTTGCGGCGGTATAACGACAAACAAAAGTTGGTATTATTTTCTGGGGTGATATATCCGGTTAGGTTATATAAGTATCGTGTCCTGAAGATTAGTTATTGATTAGTGATTCGATAATTCTACCGTTAATGAGTTTGAGATTAAAAGAAATGAAAATAAAAGATAAAAAGTAAATGAACAAAAGTATAAAGGATAGCAGACTTATAGGAGCGAATGTAAACTACCGTCACGAGACTTAAGTCTACCACCCATGTCATACTCGGCCTACGATACTAATCCGTGTCATCACATACCTCTCACAATCTAAGCTATTTCTAACCGTTGAGAATCCTCTAAATCATCTCAATAGCCATTTACGGCCTACCTCGACAACAGTCAATCATGTCACCTCCATACTCATCTCAGCATACTTCACCAACACGAGAAGCATTAAGTTCGGATACTCTATAGTGAATGTTAGATCTAAACCCATTCCT
This sequence comes from Vicia sativa, assembly GCA_021764765.1. Classification (NCBI taxonomy): domain Eukaryota; kingdom Viridiplantae; phylum Streptophyta; class Magnoliopsida; order Fabales; family Fabaceae; genus Vicia; species Vicia sativa. Next base: position 249,619,929 of record CM038795.1, read on the forward strand.
AGTGAGAACGAGATAATCATCCTAGGTAAGAATCTAAGCAATCTATCTCTAGTAAAACAAATCCCTAACATAAAGTAAAAACCCAAGACAATCACAACATAAATTCGTAAAACAAAGCTTTATACAACAACGGCGATAAATATACATGAGTTATGAGTATATATACATACAAAACCCAACAAAAGATTACAAAGAGAAGAGAAGAAGAGGAACAAACATTTCTTGGTTTGTCAACACCAATCGACGAGGATTCACGACTCGGATCATCCAAATGCAAGCTCGATGTTGTTTTCGAAAATCTATCAAAAATATGAGTGTTGATGGTGTTGGGACTCAATACCCAACCATAACCTAAAAATGTTTTTAGCCTTTTAAAGAATTACGATGTCGCGGGGAGGCGCACTAAGCGCGGTATTCACGCTAAGTGTTCGCGTTAAAAAGTGACCTTATTGAGAATCAATTTGAATTGGATCCTGCAGCTCAAAGCGATTTACTCTTTTGATTTGTTTATAAAGATCTTGCGAGCATCAAGCTTTATTATTTCAACACAAGAAAAGATGATTTAATGATTATGAAAAGGGAAAACATTAATACCCTCAATTGTTTTGATATGCATTACGACTATATGAGCAGGCGTAATGCATTGAGGCCTATTCGGGTAGGGGTTGTTATATAAAGGGAGATAGAACACCTAAATATATATATATCTCTCTTTATATGAATCACGTTTGATATGTTTGTGTTTTTAATTGCTATTTCTATGATTGAAAGTTTCTCCTTTGGGATTTTTAAGAAGGATATATTATGTGGGATCCTAGTGTTTGTTATTGTGCTCGCAAAGATCTTTGGATCTTCGCATACATATCCTAATGGGAATCGGAGCATTTGTGACTCTCGGATCTGCAGGGATCTATGGTTTTGTTTGGTGCAGGGGAGAAAAGAAATTCGCTCGGCAGGATGAGACCTTGTGCCTCACGTATTCTCAGGATGTTGAGGAAAGTCAGAGCAATCGTGGTTCCCACTTATGCTCACGGGAAGCAATGGGATGTTAGTAAGAGACAGACAAATGTCATCTTAATGAAAAATGTATCTAATCTATTTCATCACATACATTTTTGAAAAGTTTGAAAAAACACTTTCATCGTAAGTTATAGGTGTTTTGCTTGGTGTACAAGCGTTCTTATGTCTCAATTGAAGCTGACTTTTAGGGTTTTGTATCGCAAATGTGCGGATAGCAAGAGTCGCCACCGACTTTTCTTTTTATCCAATTAAGGGAAGGTGAAAAGAACAGGAAAAGACCTTCGTTAGATTCTCGAGTAAGGAGAAAGGTTATGAAAAGGAAAGTATAAGCACCCTTTCCATCCGTAGTTATCTGGGCTCTTAGATCACTTAAAATTGTGCTACGTGTGTTTGAAAAATGTTTTGAAAGGAATTTCGCTTTGACTTTGTAATTCATGTAGGAATGTATACAAAGTGTGAAATGTTTCTTTTTTTGAAAAGAGTTTAAAAAAGTGTGAGGTGTGAAAAGCATTTTGATAGAGCAAGCAACTAAAAGTCTTATTACCTACCCGGAATTGGTCGTTTTCGTGTTATTTCGTTCCTTTAGAATAGTGTTATCCATACCATTAGTTGGTAGGTAACCTTATTCATTGGATATGGCGGGACATTGGAAGGGACATCGGATGGTCAAAGAAGGCAACAGCAGGAAATCTGCACATTGAAGGTATCATCATTTTTAGTAAGCGACATCGGTCAAGATCATGTATTCGGAGGCGACATCGTGGGTCTTATGATCTTTGTATCAAAGGGACTATGATGATTTGTTTTGAAGGCAACAGTGCTAGAATACCTCTCGTTCGAGGACTTGACCATTTGAAATCGAAAGGCAGCGAGAGAAATTACCTAAGGGTGCATGTGAAGAAGTGTGTTGATTGAGATATATGTTATCTTGAAATGGTGGGCTATGTTGATTTTATCTTACCATACACGCCTAATTACTAGCAGTTTATAGAGATGAGAGGGTAAAATGTGCGGGAATGTAAAGGTCTTGTAAAGCTAATCCTCGCTATTACATGGCTTTAGTGAGATTACATAATTTAAACATGCGGAAAATAAAAGCCCTAATTAAAAGCTATTACATCCATGAGACAATTACATTATTGAAAAAAGAGAAATAGTAAAAAGAAATCCGTCGAAGCAGGATAACACAGCGAAATTAATCGAATGAAAT
>CM038795.1:249622258-250182893 GCA_021764765.1 Vicia sativa
AACCTGGTACTACGACGTGAAAGAGGCTTGAGACTCAGAATATCCCAGTAGGGCATCCTCAACGATAAGAAGTTTTGAGAAGATTTGCATCCAAATTCCTCCCAACATATCAAGTAACCACTGACTGCTTACTCCGCCATAGACCTAAAACACAACGTATGATTGCAGGCCCATGACACATGATGGCTAAGAAGATTTTGAGAATATCATCGCTACACTTCCTCTTTAAATGATTAAGAAGAAGTATAAGATTGTCTGAAGCCTGACTTTTGCAATGTGGGCATTGACATGATCGGAGAAATCAAGCCCATGCCCAACGGACATCGCTTCATTCTTGTGGCAATTATTTCACCAAGTGGGGTAGAAGAAGCCTCGTCAGACCGTTAACAAGAATGTTGTGGCTCGATTCATCAAGCATAATCATATCCGTATATGGCACTCCCAAAGGATTATCACGATAACGGCTCTAACCTTAACAATAAGATGATCACCAACTCGCACGCAGCTCAAGATCAACATCACAACTCTTTCCATTATGCCTAAGATGAATGATAAGAAAACATTAAGAAGATTATATAGAAGATGACGGTGACTTACAAGGATTGGCATGAGATGTTGCCCTTTGCTCTTCATGGTTATCCCACTCTAAAGACGGACATCAATGTCAGTGGGCAACCCCTTCTCTCTAGTGTACGGTATGAAGCAGTCCCACCCATCGAAGTTCAAATACCTCAACCGTAGTCCTCCATGACGTAGTTAGGCGAAGACGACAGGTCCTGACTGCCTTGACCAGATCAACTTGATTGATGAAAACACTGGCATCCATCCGCATGGACAAATCCATCGGGCGAATGATCGAGCATTTAACAAGAAGGTCAAACACCGAGTCTACCAAGTCGGTGATCCGTAGTCGTTTATCATTCTTCCACAAGGTGATCTCAGGGCAAATGGACTCCCACCTATGAGGGACCATTTGTAGTCAAGGATTTTTAACGGAGCTATTATATTTAGCACCATGGATGGTGAAGACTTCCCACACCCCGTGAACGCATAGTCAAAATACACAAGACAACGAGACCATGTTTGACCTAGGAAAATAAGGGCATCCTCACAACCAAAAGGGGTCGCAAAAGTTAAGGATATATACAAAAATGTACACCCTAAGAAGTCGAAAACCAAAAGGAGGCTTGGTTAAAAAGGGTATCCCAGATTGAAACCCCGGAAGCGTCTAGGCAAAAGTTAGGATTTAAGCTGTATGGCTATGTTCCATCCAGATCACCCATTTCCATACTACACTATCGCATTCAAGATTCAAATGGCGAAAATCAATCACACTTTCTACCCACAACAAGGAGACAGATAGTCGAATATAAATGAGTACCAGTAGTTGGAACTTAACGAGATTGTTTCCATAGCTTTTACCTTTCTTATGTACAAACCATTGGGCCACACCACTCAAAAATCAGCAAGTTTCTTTCTCTTTACAATCACTATTGTTGTTTGCATAGAGTCCAACGCTTTGCTTTGAATGATTATATGACTGATAATAAAATCATTCACAAACATGCAAAAGTGAACATGCAAAAGTAATTATCAGCAGTTTAGGAATCGAGATGATTGCACAAAGGTCACCAATGCATTCCCCCTGCAGCATGATCCTACTTGAGGTGTCACTACAACAAACCTTCCTGCAGGAGAGTATATGTTAGTCCTCGTGAAAGGTTGATTCCACTGATCATGTTACATCGGCCGAGCGATAAGCCATGTCATCCCCCCATACCCCAAAATTTTCCTCATCTCAAGACATTTCATACATCCATACTCAAGGATTCCTCAAGGGTTGATCAAACAAACCCTCTCCTAGACAATCAACCCAAACTAGGGTTGGCATATTCTCGATCAAGATGGACTTCCAACCTTTCCAATGGTCATCATGCCTCCTCATATGCTTCAAAGATTCCATGTCAAGTTTCAATCACAAGTCAAGTTTCAAACAATTGCTCGATGGTTGAAAATCACTGTATTGACAAAAAGTCAATCGTGGTCAACATACACCAAACTTCCGATTTTTGGTCAACTCATTTTGAAGTCACATTCATCATTTGATCAAGGGTTGATCATGATTCATCAAGAAAACTCAAGATTTGCTCAAAAGTCAAACTTTCCAAATTAGGGTTTCTAGAAAAGTCAATCAACTTTGACTGAGCATAACTTCTTCATACTTTCTTTCAAATTTTTCCACCACCTCTTGTTTTGAAGGAAATTCAAATTCTACAACTTCATGTCTCACAAGAATGTTCAAAAAATGCTTCATTTGAAGGTATGGATCAAAACATTATGTGTCCTTTTCAAAGTCAACAAAAGTCAACATTTTGTTTTGAAGATATATTGAGCATGGAAACTCCAATTGAGATGAAACCAAAGAGGTTGGTTAGAGGACTCTTAGATATTTCCAAAAGTCCAAGAACACTCAAAATGTGGAAATTGAGAAATACACCATTCACAAGTTGGGCATTTTTGAACAATTGCAAAAGGAGATATTGGTCAAAATGCAATTTTTCCAAATGGGCCTATAATTTTATGATCCAAACTTGATCATGATATTATTTGTGACCTATTGATGCAAGTCCATGACAATTTCTATTTTATTGATTTATTTTTGAATTTAAACCATTTAATTCAAAATTAAATTATACAAAATATGAAAATAAGATATTTTCCAAAAGAGGTGAATTTCTATCAAACTTGAGGTCCAAGATAGCCCATGGAACATGCCAAATTTTAAAGCTTTCATGAAAGAAAAAATTTTCTCCAAAATTTGATTTTATTTGAAAATATTAATGCACATTCAAGATCCAATCTTTTTCCTTCTTTTTCCTCTCCTAATATACTCTATAAATAGCCAAGAATTGCCAAGCAAAGGACACGAAACCTAGCTCAAAGCTAACCCTTATTTTGTCAAAATTTTCTCAAATTGTCAAAATTGAATTTGATTTCCAGCCACTTTCAAGCTCTCTCAAACCATTCCATTGTGTTCAGGGGGTAGATTGAGGGTATATCATTATCAATGATCACAAATTTAATCGATGCATACATGTTCATACATATTCAAATATTTCTTGAATTTGCATTTTTATGATCCGCTTTTTCAATGGATTTTAATGATTTTGTTGTGTTCAGACTCCATATGGTTGATCCGGGCAACGTTAGCAAGCTTGAATGTTGAATCGCTAATGCCATGTTTAGGGTTTTCGAACTGATGAGCTTCGAATCGTAGTTACAGGTCGATTCACCAAAACCAACCCCACCATTGAATCCGGAATGGTCGATTTAGGAGTAGGGTCTTCCATTGTTTTTTTATTTATTATTTTTGTGTGTTTGAGATTTGATCGATCGAGAAGACGACCGGAGCTAGGGCTCAGCTGTTGCTGACCGATGTTGAAACCAAGAAGTCAAGGCGTGCTGATGATGCTTTTCTCGATTCGCTTCTCGCTCAAATCGTCCACGACGGATCGTGTTTCAAACATTCCTGCATAACGTAATCGCTCAAAAACAATTGATTTTGGTTTTACAAACACCAATGCATGATGGCGCAGGGTTAAGGCGCAGCGTGGAAGATTCCCAAGAGGTCACATGTGTCCAACTCCCACCTGTAACCATTCTCTTTTCCTTTTTACAAACTTCATATTTTCATATTTTTCTATTTCTTTTAATATTTTCATCCAATTTAATTTATTTTCATAATTTTTATCATGCATTTAAAAAATTCCAAAATATTTATTTTTTGCATACACTTAGAAAATGTTTATTTAATTTATAAATTAAATTATTATTTTGCATGCATATTTAATTTAATTTCTATTTTTCATTTAAATCACTTTTAATTGATTTTTTTATTAAATTAACTCCAAAATCCCAAAATTATTTTAGCATATTAATGTTATCAAATGCAAAAATTTTCTCATTCAAAATTATTATTTTTACTAACATTTTCCTCTTATTCGATTTCCTGTATTTCCTCATCTTTCATTGTGTTATCCTGCTTTCGATTTCTTTTATCGCTTTCTTTTCATATTATGTAATTCATGGGATGTAATAGTTTAATTAGGACTTTTATTTTCCCGATTTTAAATTATGTATCTTCCAGCCATGTAATAGCGTAGATTTATCTTCCGCACTTTACATCCGCAATTTATTTCCGCACCTATAAATCGCTAGTAATTAGGCGGTATGGCAAGATAAAATTGAACATAGCTCACTCATTTCCAAGATAAAATATCTGAATTCAACACACTTTTTCACATACATTCTTTAGGTAATCTCTCTGCCTTTACGAATACAAATGGTCATGTCCTAACGAGAGGTATTCTAGCACCGCTGCTTTAAAACAAATCATCATAGTCCTTCGATACAAAGATCAGAGACCCACGATGTCGCCTCCGAATACATGATCTTGACCTCGATTGTCGCCTATAAAATGATGATAGTCCCTTCGAATGTGCTAGGATACTTCCCCAAGTTGCTTTCTATGACCATCCGATGTCCTTCGAATGTCCCGCTTACATCCAACGAATGAGTTACCTACCAATGGTGTATGGTATTCTAAAGGAACTATTCTAAACAAAAAAAAACGAAAACGACCAATTCCGAGTAGGTAATAAGACTTTTAGTTTTGCTCTATCAAAATATTTTTACACCTCACACTTTTGTCAAAGTTCAAACTCTTTTCAAAACGAAACATTTCCAAACACTTATACATTCCTACATGAATCATTACAAAGTCAAAGCGAAATGCCTTTTCAAAACATTTTGTCAAACACATGAAGCACAATTTTAAAGTGATCTAAGAGTAACTAAGAGCCTGTGAGATAATCACGGATGGAAAGGTGCTAATACCTTCCCTTTTCATAACCTTCTCCTTACTGTAATCTAAGGTCTTTTTTCTCGTACTTTTACCTTCCTTAATTGGATAAAAGAAAATTGTGGCGATTTTGCTATTACACATATACAAAAAACCACAAAGTCAGTTCACCTATTACGAATCATGACTGGGAGACACCCTAAAGAGAGAATGCCTTAGGGATTTCTAGATCATTTTATTTCTGTGACTTTCTTGCTTTATCTTTAAGGGTTGCTTGGTATTATATTTGTGGGGATCCTACACCGGATCCGGTTTCCTTTTTAGGTAAGTAGCAATAAATCGTCGCACTCTAGACGATATCGAAACGGTCAACATGATGGCTACGTTAGTGACACTTTGATGTCCGATACTCTTCATTCCAAGTGAGGATAGTATTTGGCTGCGTGGTGTCATCAAGCACTAACTAAACTTTTAGAACCTTAATTGACCCATCTTGGCCATTAGAAGGTAGAGATGACGGTTTTGCAGACTAAGGTTGGTTGATACTGATACGCTCATTAAGATCGACTTTTGATATTTTATCGACCACTAGTCGATTGAAATAAACGCCTACGAGAAAGATCAATGATATGAGATTCCTAGAACCCGTTACTATTATAGGACAGATGAACCAACTCAAACTTTGTGGGGTAATCACCTATACCTCTTGCAAGCCTTAAACCTAGGCTCATTGTGTGAATTGTTCAGGTGTGCTAAACATGACATCATGACATCATTGCATTGCATATCATTTCTAACTATTTCAAGGACCTAGGATTTATCTTTGCTCGCTTTTGTAGGGATTATGGCTTCTAGAAAGACTATCCAATCAACTTCATGGGTATACCCTCACTCAAAGAATTGGTTTCAAATTCCCATCATGCTCTACCATCAAAAGACATGGTTATCTACTTGATTGGTTATTCCGGTTTTGAAGAAGATATGATGCATGTCCTATTTCATTTTGATCCAAACACCATTGCTTTACATTCTTGATTATCATTGGTTCCTACCTTGAAGAGTTCTCTAAGCTACTGGGATACCTATTCTTGACCAAATGCCATTCACGGTTTAGAAAAGGTTCCTATGAAGACATCGTGATCCGCTTTACATCTTAAGCGCCGACATTGAAGCCAATTGGGAAACAAGTGGAGTTAAGGGTTTACTTGCAAGTTCTTAATTAAGAGTTCCTAGAATTCCTCAAAGTTATGAGTTTCCATGCATTCGAAGACATTGTGGCCTTGCTAATCTATGGTTTGGTTCTATTTCCAACTGATCAATCATAGATGTCAACATCAAGTTGTTTCTACCCGAATCCTCAGCCTACTTTACTGGAGACATCCTACATTCTCCACACTCGCACTATTAAGAGACAAGGAACTCTCATGTGTTGCATACCGTTACTTTCTAGGTGGTTTATTTCGCACCTTCCCCATCGCCTTTGAAGAACGAGCAAAGGTTGAGATGGTCTCAAAGGCTAATGTCACCTCTCATTCAGATATCCGCTTGTCTTTTCTCCAAAAGGACTTCACTTTCATTAAGTTGCCAGGAGAATTCTAATGTACCACCCTTGGTATAAGGGAGGTATTACTTACAACCCTTCTAGCTCTACGTCAGTTTGGTTTTGCTCAAGAGATGGTCCACATGATATGCTTCTCCAAGATATTGTGTTCGACTACAACCACGATCTCCAGAATTACCGTCGAAGGTTCATACACGCTTGGGGCATGGTAAAGAAGACTGATACCAAGACTTTGGGGCACCAAACTCCATTCCTTGGGAACCTTACCTCAAATGGGTGAGAGCTCGAGCTCAAACCTCATGATGCCATTCACGCCTGCTCTACCGAATTATGGAACCCGTTGCTATAGGTGATTAACTTATACCGTTCTCCATCCCGACATGCCTACTGATTTTGAAGACTTGAAGAGATCCTGGATTCAACTTAAAGAAGAAAGGGATACATTCGAAGCTCAGTGCTATGCAAGTGAGAAGAAGGTACTAGAGTTGACAAAGCTACTTCACGAGGAGCGAAACATCAACGCCTACCTCGCACCAAGAGGAAGCGCCCATGGGAGACTTAGAGCTTTAGGATTTATATGTTTTTTCTTTATTGTTTTGAACTATCTTTTGTACTTAAAAAGAAAAAAAAATAAAAGAGAATAATAAATGTTTGTTCATTGCTTGTTTAACAAATTTAAATCTCTAAGGTCCTTGAAAACATTGCATTGCATTCCGATAAACATTGCATATCATAGCATAACATTGCATCATGTACATTGAAGATTGGTTTTCATTCTCTCGCTATTTATTTTAGCAGAAATGGCTCTTGAACAATCTGTCAAAGATCTCCAAGCTCAGAATGGGCCAAAGAGATGTTCACCACTTGGTCCAAGGCCAAGAAGATTTGAAGAAGCTCATCAACAAAGAAGAAGGTCATTGGTCTTCTCAACATGGGCACGCCACAAAGGTGGTCCTAAAGTGGTCACGATAGAGCTCTCTGAAGGAAGTGTCAAGAATGAGGGAGTGTCAAAGGTGATGAAGAAGGCAACAGCTCGAGCTGAAAAGACTATGATAATGGCCAAGATTATGAAGATGACAAGTACAAGCAACTTGAAGACCGTCTGAATGCTGTGGAAAACCTGAAGATGTCCGGGCTGAATTTTGATGATCTGAGTCTTGTCCCTGGTGTGGTGATTCCTCCCAAGTTCAAAGTTCCTACTTTTGCCAAGTATGATGGCATTTCTTGTCCGAAGCTGCATTTGAAGTCCTATGTTCAGAAGATCAACCCCACACCGATGACGTAAAGTCAGGATGCACTATTTTCAAGAGAGTTTGTCCGGAACTCAATTGGAGTGGTATTATCAGCTAGAGAATGACCGTATCCGTACTTGGAGTGACTTAGCAGATGCTTTCTACAAGATGAGTACAATGCTGAATTGACACCCACTCGCATGCAACTACAAAGCATGTCTATGGGTCGTGATGAGAAGTTCAAAGAATATGCTCAGAAATGGAGAGATCTAGCAGGCAGAGTTCAACCACCCTTGTCCAATAGGGAGTTGGTTGATATGTTTATGGGAACACTGACAGGCCCATTCTTCAATCATCCGATTGAAACTCTCACCGGATTCACCGTCGATATTGACAAAGAGCGTATGAAGTCGGTATCAAGAGTGGAAAGATTCATGTACATCTTCAAATGCGCGAAGAGATCTTGGTGGTAAGAAAGAAGCCAATGCTGTGTATGGTCGAAAAGCCGAGCCAAGACCGATCGCGGCTCAACTGTGGGGGAAGTTGTGATCTCCAATCCTACATCAAGACAACCTCGCCGAGACAACGCACAGAGCTTAACGCACCACCTAAGACAAGCTTAAAGATCAACATGCCATTGTCGCAAGCCTTGCAACACATGTTGAAAGCAGAGCTGATTACTTTGAGGATCCTCCCTAATGTCAACACTTCTCTCCGAGATACAATCCTAATGCTAAGTGTGTTACCACTCCAACAGCCCAGGCACGACATCGACAACCTGGGCTCAAGAACAAGATTCAAGATATGATCGCTAAGCAAATTGAGTTTGATCCTCCTGAGACCAATGTGATCAACGCGCCTATGCCTAACCATGACAAGAGTTCCAATGTCATGAAGATACTTATGTTTTCAACATAGATGACTTGACCATTCCTTCGATGATCATAAGAAGAATTTGTTGCAAGCCGGTGTCAATCCAGATGCCCAGAATTGTCGCGGTTCCATCCGCCACTCGATGGTTGTGCTTGGTTGAGAAGACGTGTCAAGGCATGATGGATAACCGTGAGATACTATTCTTGAAACCACCTGCGTGTCCGTGTGAAGATATGTCTAAGTCAAGATCAAGATGTGAATGAAACTGCACCATCTGTGGGATACCTTGGGGCAGCCAAGTGGAAAGTTTGATTACATGGTGAAGTACATCGCCTCGAGAGCTACAAGATTCCTGAAGATGTTAAGGCGACCGGATGGGGTGACGATTTCCTAAGACTATGCCGATGTTAACACTATAAGGATTTTCCTGATCCTGTGCCTAGAGTGGCACCTCATCATTACTTCTCCAGACCAGCCCATTCCTCGACAAAGCTATTCCTTGGAATTATGGATCCGATGTTTACTATCATGGCGCAAGCAAGACCCTCCGACCATTGAAGATCTTACAGTTGAAGCTACCATTCTGACATTGACAACATCACGGATCAAGTAAGGTGACTAACCGGAAGAGTTTCTTCCGTAATCTCTCCTCCAAAGACACCGCGACTCCAACAGATTCCAAATTTATTCAATCCATTCCCAAGCTAGAGGGAAAGAACCAATGACTCATCCCGTCACCAAGTACCAAAGGAAGCAAGACACCTCCAAACAAGAAATGGAGGAAATTCAAGATTATCAAGAAGAGTGACTACAATGTTGTGGAACAGTTGGGACTGCATCAAGATCCCATGCTTGCTCGCCTGTGCTCGAGGCTCATGCTAACGCCTTGGTGAAGTTTCTCAAGAATGCTCACGCACTGCAAGACACTACCACCGACCGTTTGAAGTTTGTATTGCTAGCCTGCTGCCAACAACGGCCTAGGCTTCTCTCGATGCGATTTGACCGGAAAGAAACACAACAAAGCCTTGCACATCTCTCTTGAATGCAAGGCACTACATTATCTCATGTTTTGGTGATACCTGCTCCTCAATATCCTACCAAGACCGCTTTTGATCGACTTGATGTTGAAGGGTTGGTTCGAGACCCAAGGACATTATTGAGCTTTTGATGGTTCTAAGCCAAAGTTGCTGAGAGCTCATCATCATAAAGTCGGTTCCACTTGATTCCACTTTCTTTGTCATGGACATCCGTCACCACTTTGCCTACTTGACGCCCTTGGATACATGGGCAGGCGCGACATTTCTACCTTACATCGTGTCAAGTACCCGTGAAAGGGAAGGTTGTTACAAGATGTGGTGAAGAAGAATATATGGTCACCATCATGTCATTCCGATACCTCGAGGTGGAGGTGAATTTTTGAGACCCCCGTCAAGCTTTTGAAACAATCCCCGTAGTCATGCCTCGTTGACCTCCCGCCACCCTGAAGTTACGCCTTAGGATGGCCAGGATGCCAAGCCACGCTAAGAGGTAGTACTATTTGGGGACAGCCCCGATCTTCCTTTCAAATCTGACAAGACTGGTTTAGGCTTCACCATCAAAGGTCAGAAGATGATACGCCGCGAACGTGCCGGCCAACTTCCTTTCCGCAGCCAGAGTGGAATCCATGCTATAGAAGACGACGACAACGACTTCGACATCAGAAGTGGATCTTCCAACTCCGACAATGGGCTCAGAATTGGAAGATCAAGACGCCATACCAATCTCCTTTAGAGTGAGTAATTGCTCTTTTGTTTTGCTTTTGTATTTTCATGTTTTGAACAATAAACTCTAAAGCCTAGTGCCCGGGCATCATGGCTCGCTTGTGGGTTATTATCTCGTCATTTGCATATTTTCATTCAAAAATCGTTGGACTTTGCATTCAATTGTTGTTTTCTTTACTTTATCACCCTTCAAAAGCTATGTGTTTCTTACACACACCCACGATACACTCAGAATCACTCCGAATCTCGCTGATAACAGCTATGCTATTGCTAAATATGACTTGATAATCCGATCTACCAAGTCAAGACGAAGGTGAGGAAGATTGTGAAGTGCCAGAGAACTTGTCCTGAAAGAAGAAGATCGAGTTATACAGCCACACGAAGAGCAAGTTGAGGTTGTGAATTTGGGTACTGAAGAAGAAAAGAGATCAAGATAGAGCGGTCTTGAGAACAGTTAAAGAAAGATTGGTCAGATGCTACGAGACTATATTGAGGTTTTTGGTCATATAAGACATGCCGGTTTAGACATTGATATTGTGGTACACCGATTGCCGATAAAAGAAGGTTTTCTCCCAGTGAAAAAGGTCTGCGTGACATGGCCCCGAGATGTCGAGAAAATCAAAGTAGAAGTTATAAGCTTCAACGCCGGTTTCTTAGTCATATTTTATCCACAATGGGTAAATGGTGCTCGTGCCCAAGAAGGATGGCAAGGTACGAATGTGTGTGGATTACGAGATCCGAACAAAGCAAGTCCGAAAGACGATTTTCCACTTCCTCATATTGATGTTCGTTGACAACACCGCCAAGACATAAGGTTTTCCTTCATGGATGGTTTCTCCTACATAATCGATCAAAATGGCTCCTCAAGACATGGAGAAGACTACTGCTATACAGTGGGGCACTTTCGCTACAAGGCGCCGCTCGACTGAAGAACGCAGCGCCACTTATCCAGTGCTATGGTGACATTATTTCATGACATGATTCATCGAGATAGAGGTCTACGCCGACGACATGATAGCTCGATCACGCATCAAGAAGAACATCTTGATCATCTTGCGTAAACTGCTGATAGGTTGAAGAAGTACAGATCGAGACTTAATCCTAACAAGTGCACCTTTGAGTCGATCCAAAACTCCTAGGGTTTGTTGTCGCGGTAAAGGTATTGAGGTTGACCCCCAAGGTTAAAGCTATTCAAGAGATGCCGCCCCGCACCGAGAAGGAAGTCGAGGTTTCTTGGGCCGATTGAACTACATTGCCGATTCATTGCACATCTAATCGCATTGTGAGCCAATCTTCAAGTTACTAAGAAAGATCAAGTAGTAGAATGGAACGACGATTGCCGATCGCTTTTGACAAAATCAAGGAGTACCCATGTAATCCTCCTATCCCGATGCCGTCAAGGAAGACCTCTTATCATGTACTTGACAGTGTTAGAGAATTCAATGTGTTGGGGCAACATGACGAGTCCGTCGAAAAGAGCATGCAATATACTACCTTAGCAAAAGTTTACCGATCGTGAAACAAGATACTCACAATTGAGAAAACTTGCAACGCTATTTAATGCCACCGACTAAGACAAGATATGTTGACTCACACTACCTTGTTGATTTCAAGATGGATCCGATAAAATACATATTTGAGAAACCAGCTCTCCGAAGAATAGCAAGATGGCAAATGATCTTGACCGAATATGACATCCAAAGACACTTCTCAAAAAGCGATCAAAGGAAGTGTAGTAGCCGATCATTTGGCTCATCGCCGTAGATGACTATCGCCTCATGCAATTCGAATTTCCACGAAGATGTTTTACTAGTTACGATTGGAAGAACCATGCCCGCATCGAAGGACCCGAACAAGGATCCCGATGGACCATGGTCTTGATGGAGCCTCAAACGCACTTGGCAATGGCATTGGCGCCATCATTACATCCCTACGCGGACATACGCCCACCGCCGATTATGTTTCAGTTGCACTAACAACATGGCCGAATAATGCGCTGCATCATGGGTATTAAAGTCGCTGACTTAAGAATCAAGTTCTTGCAATATGGAGACTCACCAGTGATCGATCGACATAAGAGTGGATACGAGCATCCGAATCTCATTCCATATCGAGAGCATGTTTTGAGTTTGATCCCTATTTCAAGAGACTTTCAATCACATTCCACGAAGAGAATCAGCGTATCGCTAGCTACTATGTCATCTATGTTCAAGGTTAGATGGGACAACGAGGCCCCGTGATCATCATCGAGAAGTTCGACGAACCAAGATATTGTTATGAGCTTGATATAGAAGAGAAACCTTGGTACTATGATGTGAAGAGGTATCTTGAGACTCGTGAATATCCCGCAGGGCATCTCACAATGATAAGAAGTTCTTGAGAGATTTGCATCCAAATTCTTCCTCAAAACGGCATCTTATACAAGCGCAACCACGACTTGTGCTTACTCCGCTGTGTAGACCGGAAAAATGGAACGAATCATGGAAGAACACGAAGGTGCATTTGGTACCCACTCCAAGGTCATACAATGGCTAAGAAGATTGAGAACAAAGTTACTATTGGTCCACCATGGAAGTCGATGTCACCGCTATGCTCGATCTTGTCACAAATGCCGACGATGCACAAAGTGCATATAACCTGTACCTCCGAATGTTCTAACAGCTCCTTGGCCTTTGCAATGCGGGCATTGACATGATCGAGAAATCCGCATACTTCCAATGGACATCGCTTTCATCCTTGTGGCAATTGAGAATTTCACCAAGTGGGTGGAAGTGCACTCGCTCAAGATCTTACCAAGAATGTTGTGGCTCGATTCATCAAGCATAATCTTATAGAAGATTACATGTAAGATGACGGTGACTTACAAAGATTGGCATGAGATGTTACCATTCTCTTCATGGTTATCGTGACCACAAGATCGGACATCAACAGGGCAACCCCTTCTCTCTTGTATATGGTATGGAAGCAGCCCTACCCATTGAGGTTCGATACCCTCAACCGTAGTCCTCCAGACGCAGAGTTAGCGAAGACGATTGGGTTCGCATCGCTTGACCGATCAATTTGATTGATGAGAAATGACTCGCATCCATCCGCCATGGACAAATCTATCATAAGCGAATGATCGTAGCATTCAACAAGAAGGTCAAGCACCGAGTCTACCAAGTCGGCGATCTAGTAGTCAAGCGATCATTCTCCCACAAGGTGATCCTGTGGGCAAATGGACTCCCACCCACGAGGGACCATTTGTAGTCAAGATGATTCAAGGAGCTATGATACTTAGCACCATGGATGGTGAAGACTTCCACACCCCGTGAACGCAGACATAGTCAAAAAATACTACACATAAAGAGACCCGCTAGGTCGATGAACCTAGGCAAAAATAGGGCATCCGGCGAACCAAAAGGGTTCGGCAAAAGTTGATATATACAAAAAATGTACACCTGCAAGTCGAAAACCTGAAAAGGCGGCTTGGGCAAAAAGGGTATCCGATAGATCGAAAACCCGAAGGGCGGTCTAGGCAAAAGTTAGGATTTAAGCGACGACTATGTCTTGTCCCGATCACTTTCTTCCGCACTACTATCAAGATTCAAGATTCAAATGGCGAAGATCAATTACTCACTTTCTACCGAAAGCAGAGATGAGATAGTTGAAATATATGAGTACTAGCATAGTTGGAACTTAACGAGATTGTTTCGATAGCTTTTTACCTTTGTGTACAAACTACTTGGCCATACCACATTTCAAATAAATACAAGTTTTTCTCCTTACAATTCTTACTATTGTTGTTTGCATAAAGTCCAACGTTTGCTTTGAATGATTATATGCATTTGACGATAAAAATCTATTCACAGACATGCGAAAAGTAAACATAGCAAAAGTAATTACTACAGGCTCCAGGAATTGAGATGACGACGAAAGTCACCAGTACACTCCCCTGCAGAGCATTGATCCCCACAAAGGTGTTGCTCACTACAAACCTCCCCCAGCGGAGTACGCGTCGGTCCCCAAGCAGTGATTCCACTCAACTTAACCGGATTACGCCCGCTTTCGAGCAGTAACCCCTCATCCCCAGCCGAGGCATTTATCCCCAACAAGATATCTCTCAACAATTCCCCTTTTCTCCAGCAGCAGTGTCCAAACTTGAAACTTGGTCAGATAGTGCACTGGAGGAAACCTACATCTTTTATTCCCCTGTCAGAGATTACAACGGGCCCCAGATCCTTCTAACCCGGTCTCCCAGTAACTATCAAATACTCTCCAGCAGGATTTACACTCAAAATCCCCCAATAGAATACCTCCATATTTCTCCCCAACAGGGTCTATACACAAGGTCCTCGACAGCGTATCTCTACCATCCTCAACAATATCTAGGCCCAAGACTTGGCCAGATAGTGCACCGGAGGAATCAAGGTTATCTTTCTTCTCAGGATTTCCATCCTCAAACAGAAGTCAGAAATCTCCAAGCAGAACATCCGCATTTTCTTCAAGATGGATATGTTTTGAAATACCACAACATCTACCATGCATACATTTCTCATAAAGTCATAATATATGCATATGTCATTCATACACATTGTCATGCATCATACTTTGCATAAGACTAACAATATTCTATCAAAGTTTCTCTTGTTTTCTCCAAAACAGTGAAAATCGCTCGACGCAAACAGTCCAGATTAATACCCAATCCGCACGGAGAACTATCTCGAACGATCCCTAGTTGTCCTCCGACAACCGTCCAGATTAATACCGAATCCGACGGAGAACTATCTCGAAAGACCACCCTTGTTGTCCTCGACAATGTATCCGTGATTAATACCCGAATCCGACGGAAAACTATCTGAACGATCACAAGTTATCCTCCGATAACAGGCATTGGATCAATACCCGAAGCGCAACAGGGAAGCTATCCACATTTCGCCAACCACCATCCCCCCAGAGTAATCAGCACGAAGATGTATTCGACTCTCCTATTATCAACAAGAATCACAGAGTCTAGCGTACGACTCAGTTGCCTTGGATGGCATCTTAAGCCCATCTTCGACTACTTGCCAACATTTCTCCACTTTCAGAATGCTGCATATTTGGTTAAAAAACCAATACAAGCCAATAACTTCATTCAAAGATGAGAACGAAGTCTGACGTACGACTCCCTCCGGATGGCATCTTAAGCCCATCTCCATGCTCCTTTCACTCCCAGAAACGTTTACAGAGCCTAGCGTACGGCTCACCCCCCAGCATCGATCTTTCCAGATGGCATCTTAAGCCCATCTCCGTCGGTTCTCCTATCCATAAAACAATCTCGAGTCTAGCGTACGACTCATTCCCTAGCGAAGTCTCCAGCTTCTCCAAATGGCATCTGTAAGCCCATTCCCGCATCATCAACCAACAGCGAGTGCAAATTTTCAAGTGTACTCGAGTGTTCAATCATCTTCTACCTCCAGTCACGAAAGGCAACTTGCCAATCTAACCCTTCCAAAGACAAGAAGATTGAACAGTGGGCATTGTCATACCCAAAAATTTGCCCTCATACTTCTCAAGACATTTCATACAACCATACTCAGGGATTCCTCAAGGGTTGATCAGACAAACCCTCTCCTAGACAATCAACCCAAACTAGGGTTTGGAATTTCTCAGATCAAGATGGACTTCCAACCTCTCCAATGGCCATCATGCCTCCTCATATACTTCAAAGATTCTCCATGTCAAGATTCAAGCCTCACAAGTCAAGTTTCCTCAGACAATTGCTCAGATGGTTGAAAATCAGTTGTATTGGACAAAAAGTCAACTGTGGTCAACATACAGTCAAACTTCCTGATTTTTGGTCAACATCCTCATTTTGAAGTCACATTCATCATTTGATCAAGGGTTGATCATGATTCATCAAGAAAACTCAAGATTTGCTCAAAAGTCAAACTTTCCAAATTAGGGTTTTTTAGTGAAAAGTCAACTGAACTTTGACTGAGCATAACTTCTTCATACTTTCTCAGAAATTTTTCCACCACCTCTTGTTTTGAAGGAAATTCAATTCTCTACAGCTTCATGTCTCACAAGAATGTTCAAAAAATGCTTCATTTGGAAGGAATGGATCAAAACATTACAGGTCCTTTTCAAAGTCAACAAAAAGTCATCTTTTTGTTTTGAAGATATATTGAGCATGGAAACTCCAATTAAGATTAAACCAAAGAGGGTGATTATAAGACTATTAGAGCTTTCCAAAAAGTCCAAGAACACTCATAAATGTGGGAAATTGAGCAAAATACACTGTTCAGAAGTTGGGCATTTTTGAACAATTGCACAAAAGGAGATATTTGTCAAAATGCAATATTTTCCAAATGGGCCTATAATTTTATGATCCAAACTTGATCATAATATTATTTGTGACCTATTGATGCTTGTCCATGACAATTTTCTATTTTATTGATTTATTTTTGAATTTTAAACCATTTAATTCAAAATTAAATTATATAAAATATGAAAATAAGGTATTTTTCCAAAAGAGGTGAATTTCTATCAAACTTGAGGTCCAAGATAGCCCATGGAACATGCCAAATTCGTGCTAGCTCACATGAAGAAAATCAAATTTTCTCCAAAATTTGATTTTATTTGAAAAATATTTAATGCACATTCAAGATCCAATCCTTTTTCCTTCTTTTTCCTCTCCTAATATACTCTATAAATAGCCAGCAAGTTGCCAAGCAAAGGACACGAAACCCTAGCTCAAAGCTAACCCTTATTTTGTCAAAAATTTCTCAAATTGTCAAAATTCAATTTTGATTTCACCACTTTCAAGCTCTCAAACCATTCCATTGTGTTCGGGGTAAGATTGAGTAAGTATACATCATTATCAATGATCAAAGCAAATTAATCGATACATGTTCATACATATTCAAATATTTCTTGAATTTGCATTTTATGATCTGCTTTTCAATGGATTTTAATGATTTTGTTGTGTTCATGAGACTCCATATGGTTGATCTGGGCAATCGTTAGCAAGCTTGAATGTCGGAATCGCTTAATGCCATGTTGAGGGTTTTCGAACTTATGAGCTTCGAACTGGTAGTTACAGGTCGATTCAGCCAAAACCAACCCCACCATTGAATCCAGAATGGTCGATTTAGGAGGATAAGGTCTTCCATTGTTCTTTATTTGGCTTATTTTGCGTTTGAGCTTTTGATCGACGGAGACGACCGGAGCTAGGCTCCGCATCGCTGGACCGATGTTGAAACCGCGGCCGGGCGTGGCGCGGCGCTCGATCCTCCCGCTCAAACCGGGTCCACGCACGCTGACTGTGTTTCAAACATTCCCAGGACACGTAATCGTTCAAAAACAATTGATTTTGGTTTTACAAACACCAAGTGCATGATGGCGCAGTGGTTAAGGCGTGGCATGTGGAAGATTCTCCAAGAGGTCACAGGTTCAACTCCCACCAGGACCATTCTCTTTTTCCTTTTTACAAAGTTCATACTTTTCATATTTTTCTATTTTCTTTTAATATTTTCATCCAATTTAATTTATCTTTCATAATTTTTATCATGCATTTAAAAAATTCCAAAATATTTATTGTTTTGCATACACATCAGAAAAATGTTTATTTAATTTATAAAATTAAAATTATTATTTTTGCATGCATATTTAATTTAATTTCTATTTTTGCATTTAAATCACTTTTAATTGATTTTTAATTATTAGATTAGCTCCAAAAAATCCCAAAAAATTATTTTAGCATATTAATGTTATTTCCAAGATAAAAACTTTTTCTCATTCAAAATTATTATTTTTACTAACATTTTCGTCTTATTCGATTTCATATTTCCGATTTCTCATCTTTCCACAGTTATCCTGCTTCGACGATTTCTTTATCGCTTTTCATATTATGTAATTGCCTATGGGACGTAATAGTTTAATTAGGACTTTTATTTTCCGCATCTTTAAATTATGTATCTCGCCTAAAGCCATGTAATAGCGTAGGATTTATCTTTCCGCACTTTATATTTCCGCATTTACTTTCCGCACCTATAAAACTGTTAGTAATTAGCGGTATGGCAAGACTAAAATTGACATAGCTCACTCATAACTCCAAGATAACATATCCGAATTTGATACACTTTTCACACATGCACCCCTTAGGTAATTCTCTCTCATTGCCTTTTACACAAATGGTCATGTCCCTCTAACGAGAGGTATTCTAGCACCGCTGCCTTCAAAACAAATCATCATAGTCCCTTCGATACAAAGATCATAAGACCCACGATGTCGAATACATGATCTTGACCCTTGATTGTCGCCTATGAAAAATGATGATAGTCCCTTCGAGTGTGCTAGGATATTCCCAACAAGTTGCTTTCTATGACCATCAGATGTCCCTTCGAATGTCCCGCTTGCATCCAACGAATGGAGTTACCTACCAACTAATGGTGTGGTTAGCATTATTCTAAAGGAACGTAAAATAACACGAAAACGACCTATTCTGAGTAGGTAATAAGACTTTTAGTTGCTTGCTCTATCAAAATACTTTTTGCACCTCACACTTTTTTTTTTGTCAAAATTCAAATTCTTTTCAAAACGAAACATTTCCAAACACTTTGTATACATTCCTACATGAATCATTACAAAGTCAAAGTAAATGCCTTTTCAAAACATTTTTCAAACACACAGAAGCACAATTTTTAAAGTGATCTAAGAGCAACTAAGAGCCCGAGATAACTACGGATGGAAAGGGTATACTTCCTTTTCATAACCTTCTCCCTTACTTAGAATCTAACGAAGGTCTTTTTCTCGTACTTTTACCTTCCCTTAATTGGATAATAGAAAATTCGTGGCGACTCTTGTTATCCGCACATTTGCGATACAAAAACCTACAAAGTCAGTTCACGGTATTACAATCCCCAGCCGAGGTATTTGTCCCCAGTATAATATCTCTCAACAATCCCCCTTTTCCCGACAAAGAATAAGAGATCCGACTTGAAACTTGGGCCGATAGTGCACCGGAGGAACCTACATCTTTATTCCCCCGTCAGAGATTACAACGGGCTCCCATTCTTCTAACCCCGGTCCCAAAGAACCACCAAATACTCCAACAAGATTTACACAAAATCCCGAGAGTACCTCCAAGATTCCCCTAAAGTACACATACACAAGATCCTCAAAGATCGTGTTTCTATCTCTACCATCCTCAACGATATCCGACTCAAGACTTGGTCGATAGTGCAATCGGAGGAATCAAGGTTATCTTTCTTCTCGTGGTTTCCATCCTCAAAGTAGTCGAATCTCCAAGCGTAACATCCGCATCTTCTTCAAGATGGATATGTTTTGAAATACCACAACATCTATCATTCATACATTACTCATAAAAGTCATAATTTGTGCATATGCCATTCATAAACATTGTCATGCATCATACTTTGCATAAGACTAACAAATATTCTATCAAAGTTTCTCTTGTTTTTTCCCAAAATAGGTGAAAATCATCAAACAAACAGTCCGTGGATTAATGCCCGCCGACGGAAAACTATCTAACGACCACCCTAGTTGTCCTCCCGACGTTGGTCCGTGATTAATGCCCGCCGAGAGAAAACTATCTCGAACGACCTCGTTGTCCTCCCAACAGATCCAGATTAATTCAAGCCGACGGAAAACTATCTCGAACGATCACTTTTGTCCTCCACACAAGATCGAGGATTAATAATTAACCGACAGAAAACTATTCGAACGATCACAAGTTATCCTCCATAATGTGTGCATTGAGCAAGACCAAGCACAACAGTGGAAGCTCCACATTTTGCCAACTACTATCCCCTGAGTAATCGCATCAAGATCTATTCTCGACTCTCTCATTATCAACAACTACGTAGTCTAGCTGACGACTCGGTTGCCCCGGATGGCATCTAAGCCCATCTCCGACTACTTGTCAACATTTCTCCACCTTCTGAATGTATATTTGGTTAAAAAACCAATACAAACCAATAATTTCATTCAAAGATGAGCACGAAGTCTAACGTACGACTCCCTCCGGATGGAATCTTAAGCCCATCTCCATGCTCCTTTCACTTCAGGAAACATCTACAGAGCCTAGTGTACGGCTCACTCCCCAGCATCGATCTTTCCAGATGGCATCTTAAGCCCATCTCCGACAATTCTCCTATTCAGACAACAATCTCGAGTCTAGCATACGACTCATTCCCAACGAAGTCCCCAACTTCTTCCCAAATGGCATCTGTAAGCCCATTCCTCGTGATCATCACCAACAACGAGAGTGCAAATTCGGTGTATTTCGAGTATTCAATCATCTTCTACCTCCAGGTCACGAAAGGCAAACATACCAATCTAACCCTTCCAGTACAAGAAGATTGAACAGGGGAAGCTGTCATACCCCAAAATTTTCCCTCCAACTTCTCAAAACATTCCATACATCCCTACTCAAGGATTCCTCAAGGGTTGATCAGACAAACCCTCTCCTAGACAATCAACCCAAACTAGGGTTTGGCATTTCTATCAAGATGGACTTCAACCTCTCCAATGGTCATCATGCCTCCTCATATGCTTCAAAGATTCTCCATGTCAAGATTCAAGCCTCACAAGTCAATTTTCTCTACAATTGCTCGATGGTTGAAAATCAATTGTATTGGACAAAAAGTCAACTATGGTCAACATACAGTCAAACTTCCTGATTTTTGGTCAACATCCTCATTTTGAAGTTAAATTCATCATTTTATCAAGGGTTGATCATGATTCATCAAGAAAACTCAAGATTTGCTCAAAAGTCAAACTTTCCAAATTAGGGTTTCTCAGTGAAAAGTCAACCAAACTTTGACTGAGCATAACTTCTTCATACTTTCTCATAAATTTTTCCACCACCTCTTGTTTTGAAGGAAATTCAATTCTCTACAGCTTCATGTCTCACAAGAATGTTCAAAAAATGCTTCATTTGGAAGGAATGGATCAAAACATTACAGGTCCTTTTCAAAGTCAACAAAAAGTCATCTTTTTGTTTTGAAGATATATTGAGCATGGAAACTCCAATTAAGATTAAACCAAAGAGGGTGATTATAAGACTATTAGAGCTTTCCAAAAAGTCCAAGAACACTCATAAATGTGGGAAATTGAGCAAAATACACTGTTCAGAAGTTGGGCATTTTTGAACAATTGCACAAAAGGAGATATTTGTCAAAATGCAATATTTTCCAAATGGGCCTATAATTTTATGATCCAAACTTGATCATAATATTATTTGTGACCTATTGATGCTTGTCCATGACAATTTTCTATTTTATTGATTTATTTTTGAATTTTAAACCATTTAATTCAAAATTAAATTATATAAAATATGAAAATAAGATATTTTTTCAAAAGAAGTGAATTTATATCAAACTTGAGGTCCAAGATAGCCCATGGAACATACCAAATTCGTGCTAGCTCTCACATTGAAGAGAAAATCAAATTTTTTCCAAAATTTGATTTTATTTGAAAAGAATTTATTGCATAATCAAGATCCAATCTTTTTTCCTTCTTTTTGCTCTCCTAATACACTCTATAAATACCAAGCAAGTTGCACAAAAAAGGACACGAAACCCTAGCCCCATACACAACCCTTATTTTGCCAAAAAATTTCTCAAAGTTGGAAATTTCGAATTTTATTTTTCAGGCAGTTTCAAGGAGTTCCAAGCCCTCCATTGTGTTCCTTGACATCCCAGCAAGCAAAAGCAACTCTCACTCGAAGCAAAACCATCCAGAATCGTGCCCAATACATTGTCTGATTTGGTATATTCTTGAAATTCAATCTCATTATTCATGCATGTTAATGTTTCTTGTGTGTTGTATGAATTGGATGTTTGTTAGGTCAGGAATGAAGCATTACATCTAAGCTTAGACGTGTAGAACCCGAATCACCATAACTAGGGCATCTTGAACTGTTTGAATCGAACCGATTGATACAGGCGTTTTCATGGCAAACCAATGGCACCATCGTGTTCGCAGCCCTCGATTTAGGGGGGTAGGGTACCTTAGAACTTTTTATTTCAGCGTATTTTTCCAGTTTTGATTTCAGGCTAGCCGGAGAAGATGACCGAGCCCTAGCTCCGGCGATGACTCAGGCGAAGACCGGCAGGAGGCAAGCGTGGCACAATGGCGCGTTCTGATTCGTCCATTCCATCCAGCTGGGGTCCACGCGTGTTGACTGGGCTTGGTGTTATAATCAAGACACGTATTCACTTATATTCAATTAATTCCAGCTTTTCAAACACCAAATACATCACGGCGCAGTGGTTAAGGCATTGGATGGAGGAGATTCTCTCAATGGTCATGAGTTCGAACCACACCAGGACCGGTTTCTTTTCCTTTTTTACAAAACTTCATATTTTAACTATTTTTCATATTTTTTTATTTTCTTTAATATTTTCATCCATTTTATTTTATCTTTAATAATTTTTATCATGCATTTAAAAAATACCAAAAATATTTATTTTTTGCATACCCATCAGAAAAATGTTTATTTAAATTATAAAATTCAAAATATTATTTTTGCATGCATATTTAATTTAATTTCTATTTTTTGCATTTAAATCACTTTTAATTGATTTTTAATTATTAAATTAACTACAAAAATCCCAAAAAAAAATATTTTAGCATATTAATGTTATTTCTAGCACATAAACTTTTTCTCATTCAAAATTATTATTTTACTAACATTTTCATCTTATTCGATTTCAGATTTCGGATTTCATCTTTCACAAAGGTCATACCCCAAAATTTACCCTCCATCTTCTCAAGACATCTCATACATCCATACTCAAGGATTCCTCAAAGGTTGATCAGACAAACCCTCTCCTAGACAATCAACCCAAACCAGGGTTTGGCATTTCTCAGGTCCAGATGGACTTCCAACATCTTCATTGGTCATCATGCCTCCTC
Organism: Vicia sativa; assembly: GCA_021764765.1. Classification (NCBI taxonomy): domain Eukaryota; kingdom Viridiplantae; phylum Streptophyta; class Magnoliopsida; order Fabales; family Fabaceae; genus Vicia; species Vicia sativa. The sequence goes on from CM038795.1 coordinate 249,645,452, forward strand.
ATATGCTTCAAAGATTCTCCATGACAAGTTTCAAGCCTCACAAGTCAAGATTGCTCAAACAATTGCTCAAATGGTTGAAAATCACAGTATTGGACAAAAAGTCAATCGTGGTCAACATACATCAAACTTCATGATTTTTGGTCAACATCCTCATTTTGAAGTTACATTCATCATTTGATCAAGGGTTGATCATGATTCATCAAGAAAACTCAAGATTTGCTCAAAAGTCAAACTTTCTAAATTAGGGTTTCTTGAGAAAGTCAACCAAACTTTGACTCGAGCATAACTTTCATACTTTTTCGAAATTTTTCCACCACCTCTTGTTTTGAAGGAAATTCAATTTCTACAACTTCATGTCTCACAAGAATGTTCAAAAAATGCTTCATTTGATGGTATGGATCAAAACATTATGTGTCCTTTTCAAAGTCAACAAAAGTCAACATTTTGTTTTGAAGATATATTGAGCATGGAAACCCAATTGAGATAAGACCAAAAAGGTTGGTTAGAGGACTCTTAGAGCTTTCCAAAAAGTCCAAGAACACTCAAAAATGTGGAAAATTGAGCAAGATACACTGTTCAGAAGTTGGGCAATTTTGGACAATTGCACAAAAGGAGATTTTGGTCAAAATGCAAAATTTTCCAAATGGGCCTATAATCTTTTGATCCAAACTTGTTCATGACATTATTTGTGACCCATAAATGCTTGGCCATGACAATTTTCTATTTTATTAATTTATTTTTGGATTTTAAACCATTTAATACAAAATTAAATTATATAAAATATGAAAATAAGATATTTTTTCAAGGAGAGTGATTTTATATCATGCATGAGGTCCAAGATAGCCCATGATTCTTACCAATTTTGTGCTAGCCTTTACATTGAAGAGAAAATCAAATTTTTTCCAAAATTTGATTTTATTTGAAAAAATATAAATGCACATTCAAGATCAAATCTTTTTTCACTCTCTTTGCCATCCCAAATCACTCTATAAATGTCCAGCATTGCACACAACAAAGGACATGAAACCCTAGCCCCATACACAGCCCTCACTTTGTCAAATTTTTTTCAAGAATTGGAGAAAATCGAATTTTGATTTTCAGCAAGTTTCAGTCCAATCCAGTCATCCAATCTTGTTCCTTGACATCCTAGGAGTCAGAATCAACTCTTGCTCGAAGCCAATCCATCCAGAATCGAGCCATCTAGCTCTCACCGGTTTGTAATCTTTCTCAATTTCGATTTCGATATTTCATGCATTGTTAATGTTTTTGGTGTATTTATTTGAACTCAGGATGATTGTTAGATCACATTAGAACCATTACATGCAAGCTTGAACGTCCAGAATTCCTATTGCCATTGTTAGGGTTCAAAGAACGGTTTGAATCGAACCGGTCGTTACAGGCACCTTCGATCGAAACAAACACCACCATCGTACTCACAAGGGTCGAATTAGTCGATCTGGGCTTTTATTTCGCTTTAAACGCGCGTTTTGCAGATTTCAAGGCCATTGGAAGACGATCGAGCTAGGGCTCCAAGGCTGACCGGAAGACTGAAGGCGATGTGGAAACTCTGCGCGTTTTAATTCATCCATGTATTCAAACTGGGGCCCGCGCACTGACTGTGTTAAATTTTCAAATATCCAGGACGCGTCATCACTCATATTGAATTGTTTTCAACTTTTCCAACACCAAATGCCAAGTGTCCTAGTGGTTAAGGCACTCACTGTGTGTAGATACTCCTCCTGGTCACGAGTTCGATCCAGCCAGGGACCGGTTTTTGCTTCTTTTCCACAAACTTCAAACTTTTTCATATTTTCTATACTTTCATATTTTTTTAATATTTTGCATACATTTTAATTAATTTCAATATTTTTATTCATGCATTTAAAATCACCAAAAATATTTTTCCTTTTTGCATTTATTTTCATAAAATGTTTATTTAATTTATAAAATTAAAAAATATTATTTTGCATGCATATTTAATTTTATTCTTAATTTATCATTTAAATCACTTTTAATTAGTTTTTAATTATTAAATTGCATCCAAAAAATTATTTTAGCATATTAATGTTATTTCCAGCATGTCATATTTTTCTCATTTTAAAAATTTGCATTTTTACTAACATTTTCCTCTTATTCGATTCATCTCAGATTTTCCGATTTCTCATCTTTTCACGTGTTATCCTGCTTTTACGATTTCTTTTATCGCTTTTCATATTGTTATGTAATTGCTCATGGGATGTAATAGTTTTAATTAGGGCTTTTATTTTCCGCAAGTTTAAATTATGTATCTGCCCCAACGCCATGTAATAGCGTAGGATTTATCTTTCCGCACTTTACATTTCCGCATTTTAATTTCCGCATATAAACCGCTAGTAATTAGGCGGTATGGCAAGATAAAATTGACATAGCTCACTCTAATTTTCAAGATAAAATACCTGAAATCAACACACTTCTTCACACATGCACCTTTAGGTAACTCTCTTGCTTATTTAATTCAAATGGTCCTCGAACGTAGAGGTATTCTAGCACCGCCTTTCAAAACAAATCATCATAGTCCCTTCGATACAAAGATCATAAGACCCACGATGTCGCCTACGAATACATGATCTTGACCCTCGATTGTCGCTCACGAAAAATGATGATAGTCCCTTCGAATGTGCTAGGATACTTCCTACAAGTTGCCTTCTATGACCACCCGATGTCCCTTCGAATGTCCCGCTTACATCCAACGAATAGAGTTACCTACCAACTAATGGTATGGATAGCGCTATTCTAAAGGAACGTAAAATAACACGAAAACGACCATTCTGAGTAGGTAATAAGACTTTTAGTTGCTTGCTCTATCAAAATACTTTTCACACCTCACACTTTTTTCAAAGTTCAAACTCTTTTCAAAACGAAACATTTCCGAACACTTTGTATACATTTCTACATGAATCATTACAAAGTCAAAGCGAAATGCCTTTTCAAAACATTTTGTCAAACACACGAAAGCACAATTTTAAAGTGATCTAAGAGCAACTAAGAGCCTGTAGATAACTACGGATGGAAAGGGTGCTAATACTTTCCTTTTCATAACCTTCTCCCTTACTCAATCTAACGAAGGTCTTTTCCTCGTTTTTTACCTTCCCTAATTGGATAAAAGAAAAGTCGGTGGCGACTTTGCTATCCGCACATTTGCGATACAAAAACCTACAAAGTCAGCTCATCAGACAGAATCGGCGACCTGGGAGACACCCTAAAGAGAGAATGCCTTAGGATTTCTAGATCACCTTTATTGCTTTCGTTTGACTTGCTTGCTTTATCTTTGTTGCTTGGGTATTATATTTGTGGGGATCCTACACCGATCCGGTTTCCTTTTAGGTAAGTAGCAATAATCGTCGCGACCGTTAGACGATATCAAAACGGTCAACATGATGGCTACGTTAGCGTGACACTTTGATGTCCCGATACTTTCATTCCCAAGTTGAGGATAGTATTTGGCTTCGTGGTGTCATCAAGCACTAACTAAACTTTTAGAACCTTAATTGACCCATCTTGGCCATTAGAAGGTAGTGAGATGGTCGGCTTTGGTGTAGACTAAGGTTGGTTGATACTGATGCTACGCTCATTAAGATCGACTTTGGGATATTTTCGTCGACCACTTGGTAGTCGTATTGAAATAAAACGAGAAAGATCAATGATATGAGATTCCTAGAACCCGGTTATTATTATAGGACAGATGAACCAACTCAAACTTTTGGTGGGGTAATCACCTATACCTCATGCAAGCCTTAAACCTAGGCTCATTGTGTGAATTGTTGTGTGTGCTAAACATGACATCATGACATCATTCGATTGCATATCATTTCTAACTATTTCAAGGACCTAGGATTTATCTTTGCTGCTTTTGTAGGGATTATGGCTTCTAGAAAGACTATCCGAATCAACTTCATGGGTATACCTTCTCACCAAAGAATTGGTTTCAAATTCCACCATGCTCAATCAAAAGACATGGTTATCTACTTGATTTGGTTATTCCTGTTTTGAAGAAGATATGATGCATGTCCTATTTCGCTTCTTGATCCGAAACACCATTGCTTTACATTCCTAGATTATCGCTGGTTCCTACCTTGAAGAGTTCTAAGCTACTTGGGATACCTATTCTTGACCAAATGCCATTCACCGTTTGAAAAGGTTCCTGGTACGAAGACATTGCATCGCCTTACATCTAAGCGCCGACATTGAAGCCAATTGGGAAACCGTAGTGGAGTTAAGGGTTTACTTGCAAGTTCTTAATTAAGAAAGCCCGAGAATTCCTCAAAGTTATGAGTTTCATGCATTTGAAGACATTGTGGCCTGCTAATCTATGGTTTGGTTCCAACCGGATCAATTCATAGATGTCAATGCCATCAAGTTGTTTCTTACCCGTAATCCAGTGCCTACTTTACTTGGAGACATCTACATTCTTCCACACTGTACTACTAAGAGACAAGGAACTCTCATGTTGTATACCCACTTTCAAGGTGGTTTATTTCGCACCTTCCTCCATCATGAAGAATGAACAAAGGTTGAAGTGGTCTCAAAGATTAATGTCACTCTCTCATTCGAGATATCCGTTGGAGTCTTTTCTCAAAAGGACTTCACATTCATTGAGCGTGGAGAATTCCTAATGTACCACTACTTGTATAAGGGAGGTATTACTTACAACCCTTCTCTAGCTCTACGCCGTTTGGTTTTGCTCAAGAGATGGTCCCATGATATGCTTCTCCAAGATATTGTGTTCGACTACAACCACGATCTCCGAATTACCAACGAAGGTTCATACACGCTGGGGCATGGTAAAGAAGATCGATACAAGACTTTGGGGCACCAAACTCCATTCCTTGGGAACCTTACCTCAAATGGGTGCGAGCTCGAGCTCAAAACCTCATGATGCCATTCACTGCTTTACCAAGAATTATGGAACCATATAGGTGACGACCCATATCGCTCCATCCCGACATGCCTACCGATTTTGAAGACTTGAAGAGATCCCGGATTCAACTTAAAGAAGAAGAGGGATACATTTGAAGCTCAATGCTATGCAAGTGAGAAGAAAGTACTAGAGTGACCAAGCTACTTCACGAGGAGCGAACATCAACGCCACCTCGCACCAAGAGGAAGCCCATGGAGACTTAGAGCTTTAGGATTTATATGTTTTTTTTATTGTTTGAACTATCTTTGTACTTAAAAGAAAAAGAATAAAAAGAGAACTAATAAATGTTTGTTCATTGCTTGTTTAACAAATTTAAATCTCTAAGGTCCTTGAAAACATTGCATTGCATTCGCATAAACATTGCATATCATAGCATAACATTGCATCACTGTGTACATTGAAGATTGGTTTTCTCATTTTCTCGCTATTTATTTTAGCGTAAATGGCTCTGAACAGTCCACAAAGATCTTCGTGCTCGAATGCCTGGGCCACAGATGTTCACTAGCTTGGTCCAAGGCCAAGAAGATCCAAGAAGCTCATCAATGTAAAGAAGAAGGTGTGGTCTCTCAACATGGGCGACGCTACAAAGGTGGTCCTAAAAGGGTAGTCGATAGAGCTCTCAAGGAAGTGTCAAGAATGAGGGGAGGTCAAGGCCAATGAAGATGACCAGCGTGAGAAGAAAAAAGAAGATCGCCTGACTATAGCCAATACTCGATGAAGATGACAAGTACAAACAACTTGAAGACCGTCTGAATGCTGTGGAAAACTCAAGATGTCCGCTGAATTTTGATGATCTGAGTCTTCTTCCCTGTGTCGTGATTCCTCCCAAGTTCAAAGTTCCAACTTTTGCTAAGTATGATGGCATGTCTTGTCCAAAGCTGCATTTGAAGTCCTATGTTCAAGATCAACCCCACACCGATGATGTAAAGTGTGGATGCACTATTTTCAAGAGAGTTTGTCCGAACTCAATTGGAGTGGTATTATCGCCAGAGAATGACCGTATCCGCATTTGGAGTGACTTAGCGATGCTTTCACGCAAGATGAGTACAATGTCGAATTGACACCCACTGCATGCAACTACAAAGCATGTCTATGGGTCGTGATGAGAAGTTCAAGGAGTATGCTCAGAAATGGAGAGATCTAGCAGGCAGAGTTCAACCACCTTGTCCAATAGGGAGTTGGTTGATATGTTTATGGGAACACTGACAGGCCCATTCTTCAATCATCTGATTGGAAACTCTTCAGCCGGATTCACCGAGCTGATATTGACAAAGAGCGATTGAAGCGGTATCAAGAGTGGAAAGATTTAGTAGAGTCATCTTCAAATGCGCTAAGAGATCTTTGGTGGTAAGAAAGAAACCAATGCTGTGTATGGTCGAAAAGCCGAGCCAAGACCGACCGCGCTCAACTGTGGGGGCGCTTGGATCTCCAATCCTACATCAAGACAACCTCAAGAGACAACGCGAGCCGTAACGCGCCACGAAGACAATTTACAAAGATCAACATGCCATTGTCGCAAGCCTTGCAACACATGTTGAAAGCTGATTGACCTTGAGGATCCTCCTCGAATGTCAACACTTCCTCCGAGATACAATCCTAATGCTAAGTGTGCACCACTCCAATAGCCCGGACACACATCGATGATTGTTGGGCTCAAGAACAAGATTCAAGATATGATTGAAGCTAAAGATTGAGTTTGATCCTCCTGTTGAGACTCAATGTGATCAACGCGCCTATGCCTAACCATGACAAGAGTTCCAATGTTGGACGATACTTATGTTTTCAACATAGATGACTTGACCATTCCTCCGATGATCTAAGAAGAATTTGCTGCAAGCCGTCAATCCGTGATGCCCAGAGAATTGTCGGTGCCCATCTGCACCTGATGGTTGTGCTTGGTTGAGAAGACGGTCCACATGATGGATAACCGTGAAATACTATTCTCGAAACCACCGTGCAGTTTGCGTGAAGATATGTCTAAGTCAAGATCAAGATGCGAACGAAGCCGTACCATCTGTGTGGGATACCTTGGGGCAGCCAAGTGGAAAGTACGATTACATGGTGAAGTATACTATTCCTGAAAGCTACAAGCTTCCTATTGAAGACATTAAGGTAACCGGATGGGGTGATGATTTCGTAAGACTATGTTGATGTTAACACAATAAGGATTTTCTCTCACGATCCCGTGCCTAGAGTGGCACCTCTCATCATCACTCTCCAAGACCAGTTCCGTATTCCTCTGACAAGGCTATTCCTTAGAATTATGGAGCTGATGTTTACTATCATGGCGTCAAGCAAGACCCTCTGACCATTGAAGATCTTACAGTTGAAGCTACCATTCCTGACAATGACAACATCACCGGATCAAGTAAGGTGACCGAACCGAAGGGTGTTCTCCAGATATCTCCTCCAAAAGACATCATGACTCAAACATTCCGCCTATTCAATCCATTCCCAAGCTAGAGGGAAAGAACCAAAGGACTCATCCCGCCGCATGTATACCAAAGGAAGTTATCAAGACACTCCAAACAAGAAATGGAGGAAATTCAAGATTATCAAGAAGAGTGATTACAATGTTGTGGAACAGCTGGGACAGATCATCCAAGATCTCCATGCTTGCTCGCTTCTGTGCTCGAGGCTCATGCTAACGCCTTGGTGAAGTTTCAAGAATGCTCACGCACCACAAGACACTACCACCGACATTTGAAGTTTGTATTGCTAGCCTGGCTGCCAACAACGGCCTAGGCTTCTCCGATGTCGATTTGACTCCCGCCGAAAGAAACACAACAAAGCCTTGCACATCTCTGAATGCAAGGGCGTTACATTGTCTCATGGTTTGGTGGACACCGGTTCTGCTTTGAATATCCTTCCGAAGATTGCTTTTGATCGACTTGATGTCAAGGTTGGTTCCGAGACCCGACATTATTGTGAGAGCTTTTGATGGTTCTAAGCTAACAAGACTTGAGAGCTCATCCTCATAAAGTTGGTTCCCGCACTTTGATTCTACTTTCTTTGTCATGGACATCCGTCCACCTTACTTGCCTACTTGGACGCCTGATACATGGGCAGCTATTACTCTACCCTGCATCGTCAAATACCCAAAAGGGAAGGTTGTAGATATGGTGAAGAAGAATATATGGTCACCATCTATACCATTCGATACTCGAGATGGAGGGTGAATTTTGAGACTCCTTGTCAAGCTTTTGAAACAATACCCGAGTCATGCCTGCTGACCTCCTCCACCCCGGTTGCTCAAGTTCCGCCTAGGATGGCCTCATGAAGGATGCTCAACAGCTGAAGAGGAGGTAGTACTATTTGGGACAGCCCCGATCTTCCTTTCAACCGACAAGACCGGTTTAGGCTTCACCATCAAGGGTCGAAGATGACGCCCGAACGTGCCGGCCAACTTCCTTCCCGCATTACCCAGAGTGGAATCCATGCTATAGAAGACGACGACAACGACTTCGACATCAGCAAGTGGATCTACCCAACTCCAGATCATGGGCTCAGCAATTGGAAGACTGAAGACGTCATACCAATCTCCTTTAGCCAGGAGTAATTGCTCTTATTTTGTTTTGCTTTTCGATTTTCTATGTTTTGAACAATAAACTCTAAAGCCTAGTGCCTCGCCCGGGGCATCATGGCTCGTTTGAGAGGGTTATTATCTGTCATTTGCATATGTTCATTCAATAAATCGTTGGACTTTTGCATTCAATTGTTGTTTGTTTTCTTTTACTTTATCACCCCTTCAAAAAGCTATGTGTTTCTTACACACACCCACGTAGATACATCGCAGAATCACTCCGAATCTCGTTGATAACAAAATGCTATTGCTAAATATGACTGATAATCCGATCTACCAAGCCAAGACGAAAGAGGAAGATTGTGAAGTGCCGGAGAACTTGTCACTACAAAGAAGAAGAGCGAGTTATACACACTAAGAGCAAGTTGAGGTTGTGAATTGGGTAATCGACGAAGATGAAAAGAGATCAAGATAGGAGGGTCTTGAGAACAGTGTTAAAGAAAGGTTGGTCAGATGCTACGAGACTACATTGAGGTTTTTGCTTGGTCATATGAAGACATGCCGGTTTAGACATTGATATTGTGGTTCATGACAAAAAGAAGGTTTTCTCAAAGAAATGTAAGGTTTGTCGATGCGTCCCGAGATGTCGAGAAAATCAAAGCCAAGTTATGAAGCTTCAACGGTTTCTTGCTACTTCTTATCCACAATGGGTTGCTAATGTGGTGCCTGTGCCTAAGAAGGATGGCAAGGTACGAATGTGTGTGGATTACGTAGATCCGAACAAAGCGAGTCCGAAGACGATTTTCCACTCCTCATATTGATGTTCGTTGACAACACCGCCAAAGATAAGGTCTTCTCCTTCATGGATGGTTTCTCCCGCTATAATCGATCAAAATGGCTCCAAGACATGGAGAAGACTACTTTTGTTACACAAGGGGCACTTTCTACAAGGTTATGCCGTTAGGATCGAAGAACGCAGCGCCACTTATCGCGTGCTATGGTGACATTATTTCATGACATGATTCATCACGAGATAGAGGTCTACGCCGACGACATGATAGCTCGATCACGCATCAAGAAGAACATCTTGATCATCTCGTAAACTATTTGATGATTGAAGAAGTATGATTGAGACTTAATCCTAACAAGTGCACTTTTGGAGTCGATCCGTAAACTCCTAGGGTTTGTTGTCGGTAAAGGTATTGAAGTTGACCCCGCCAAGGTTAAAGCCATTCAAGAGATGCCACTCCCCGCACCGAGAAGGAAGTCGAGGTTTCGCCGATTGAACTACATTGCGTATTCATTGCACACTTAATCGCTACTTGTGAGCCAATCTTCAAGTTACTAAAAAGGATCAAGTAGTGGAATGGAACGACGATTGCCGATCGCCTTTGACAAAATCAAGGAGTACCTACAAAATCCTCCTATCCCGATGCACCCAAGGAAGACCTCTTATCATGTACTTGAAAGGTTAGAGAACTCAATGGGGTGTGTGTTGGGGCAACATGACGAGTCCGGGTCGAAAAGAGCATGCAATATACTACCTTAGCAAAAGTTTACCGATCGTGAAACAAGATACTCACAAATGAGAAAACTTACAACGCTGGCTTGGGCTGCGTCACGACTAAGAAAGATATGTTGACTCACACTACTTTGTTGATTTCCAAGATGGATCCGATAAAATACATATTTGAGAAACCAGCTCTCTCCGGAAGAATAGTAAGATGGCAAATGATCTTGATCGAATATGACATCCAGGACACTTCTCGAAGCGATCAAAGGAAGTGTAGTAGCCGATCATTTGGCTCATCGTCGTAGATGACTACCTATGCATTCGAATTTCACTAAGATGTTTTGCTAGTTACTGATTGTGAAGAGCCAGGCCCAGACGAAGGACCTGAACAATGATCCCGATGGACTATGGTCTTTGATGGAGCCTCAAACGCACTTGGCAATGGCATTGGCGCCATCATTACATCCCCTACAAAGGACATACGCTTTCACCGCCAGATTATGTTTCAGCTTGCACTAATAATATGGCTGAATACGGTTGCATCATGGGTATCAAAGCGCTATTGATTTGAGAATCAAGTTCTTACAAGTGTATGGAGACTCGCTTTAGTGATCACCGATTAGGGCGAGTGGGATACGAAGCATCCGAATCTCATTCCGACGAGAGCATGTTCTAAGTTTGATCCCTACTTTGAAGAGATCACTTTATCACATTCCACGAGAAGAGAATCGGTTGGATGCGTTAGCTACTATGTCGTCTATGTTCAAGGTCAGATGGGACAACGAGGCTCCCCAGATCATCATTGAGAGGTTTGACGAACCAGCTTATTGTTATGAGCTTGACACAGAAGAGAAACCTTGGTACTATGACGTGAAGAGGTATCTTGAGACTCAGGAATATCCCGCAGGGGCATCTGTCAACGATAAGAAGTTCATGAGGAGATTCGCTTCTAAATTCTTCCTCAGCAACGACATCTTATACAAGCGCAACCACGACATGTGCTTACTTCGCTGTGTAGACCAAAAAACAGCGGAACGTATTATGGAAGAGTTACACGAAGGCGCATTTGGTACCCACTCCAGTGGTCATACGATGCCTAAGAAGATTTTGAGAACAGGTTACTATTGGTCCACCATGGAAGCTGATTGTCACCGCTATGCTCGATCTTGTCACAAATGCCGTTATGCGACAAAGTGCACATACCCGACCTCGAATGTTCTAAACTCCTTGGCCTTTGCAATGTGGGCATTGACATGATCGGAGAAATCAAGCCCACAGCCCAACGGACATCGCTTCATCCTTGTGGCAATTGATTACTTCACCAAGTGGGTAGAAGCACCTCGCTCGCATCTCGTTACCAAGAATGTTGTGGCTCGATTCATCAAACATAATCTCATCCGCTTTATGGCACTCCGAAAGGATTATCACAGATAATGGCTCTAATCTCAACAATAAGATGATCACCGAACTTTGCACGCAGTTCAGGATCAAGCATCACAACTCTTCTCCAAATCGGCCTAAGATGAATGGCGCAGTGGAAGCCGCCAACAAGAATATTAAGAAGATTATACAGAAGATGACAGTGACTTACAAAGATTGGCATGAGATGTTACCATTTGCTCTTCATGGTTATCGCACTAAAGATGAACTTCCAGGGCAACCCCTTTTCTCTTGTATACGGTATGGAAGCTGTCCTACCCATCGAGGTTCAGATACCCTCAACCAGAGTCCTCCAGGACGCAGAGTTAGGTGAAGATGATTGGATCCAGACCCGCCTTGACCAGATTAACTTGATCGATGAGAAACGACTCGCATCTATCTGCCATGGATAGATCTATCAGAAGCGAATGATCTGAGCATTTAATAAGAAAGTCAGGCACCGAGTCTACCAAGTCGGTGATCTAGTAGTCAAGCGCATCATTCTTCCACAAGGTGATCCCAGGGGCAAATGGACTCCCACCTATGAGGGACCATTTGTAGTCAAGACAGTATTTCCCGGCGGAGCTATGATACTTAGCACCATGGATGGTGAAGACTTCACACACCCTGTGAACGCAGACATAGTCAAAAAATATGCATAAAGAGACCCGCTAGGTCGATGACCTAAAATAAGGGCATCTGGCGAACCAAAAGGTTCGGGAAAAATTAAGGATATATACAAAATATGTACACCGCAAGTCGAAAACCCGAAAAGGCGGTTTGGGCAAAAGGGTATCCCGGTAGACTGAAAACCCGAAAGGGCGGTCTAGGCAAAAGTTAGGGATTTAAGCATACGACTATGTCTCTTCCAGATCACCTACTTCCGCACTACTATCAAGATTCAAGATTCAAATGGCGACGATCACCGCCTACTTTCTACCGACAAAGAAGGAGATGAGATAGTTGAAATATATGAGTACTAGCATAATTGGAACTTAACGAGATTGTTTCCGCATAGCTTTTTACTTCTCTTGTGTACAAACTACTTAAATACAAGTTCCTTTCTCTTTACAATTTTTGTTGTTGTTTGCATAAAGTCCAACGTTTGCTTTGAATGATTATATGCATCTAACAATAAACTCTATTCACAAACATGCGAAAAGTGAACGTGCAAAAGTAATTACTACAGGCTCCAGGAATTGAGATGACGACGAAAGTCACCAAAACATTCCCCTGCAGAGCATTGATCCCCACAGAGGTGTCACTCACCACAAACCTTCCCCAGCAGAGAAGAGGTGAATCCCCAAGCAGTGATTCCACTCAAACTTAACCAGACTACACCCATCTTCGAGCAGTAACATTTCATCCCCAGCCGAGATATTTATCCCCAGCAGATATCTCTCAATTATTCCCCTTTTCTCCAGCAGCAGTGTCCAGACTTGAAACTTGGTCAGATAGTGCACCGGAGGAAATCTACTCCTTTTTATTCCCCAGCCAGAGATGTCAACGGGCTCCAGACTCTTCTAACCCGGACTCCCGGTAACTACCAAATACTCCAAAGAAGATTTACACGTAATCCCTGTAGGGTACCTCTCACTCTCCCAAATAGGTCTACTTTGGAATTCTCAACAAATATCTAGGCCTGAAAGTTGGTCAAATAGTGCACCGGAGGAATCAAAATTATCTTTCTTCTCAGGATCTCCATCCTCAAACAGAAGTCAGAAATTTCCAAGCAGAACATCCGCTTCTTCTTCAAGATGGATATGTTTTGAAATACCAGAACATCTATCATTTATACATTACTCATAAAAGTCATAATTTGTGCATGTGTCATTCATACGCATCATCATGCATCATACCTTGCATATGACTAACAATATTCTGTCAAAATTTCTCTTGTTTTCTCCAAAACAGGTGAAAGTCACTTCTGACGCAGACAGGTCCAGGATTAATACCCGAATCCAAACGGGAGAACTATCGACCGCCCCTAGTTGTCCTCCGACAACTGGTCCAGGATTAAGACCCGAACCCAGACGGAAAACTATCTGAACGACCACCCTCGTTGTCTTTCGACAACGGATCCAGGATTAATACCGGAAGCCAGACGGAGACCCTATCCGAACGATCACAAGTTATCCTCCGATAACAGGCAGTGGACCAACACCCGATGCACAACAGGGAAGCTGTTCACACTTTGCCAACTACTATCCCCTCAGAGTAATCAACACGAAGATTTATTCTGACTCCTCCTTATTATCAACAGCAACTACAGAGTCTAGTGTACGACTCAGTTGCCTTGGATGGCATCTTAAGTGCATCTCCGACTACTTGTCAATAATTCTTCACCTTCAAAATGCTGCATATTTGGTTAAAAACCAATACAAACCAGTATAATCCAATAACTTCATTCAAAGGTGAGCACGAATTCTAACGTACGACTCCCTCCAGATGGCATCTTAAGCCCATCTTCATGCTCCTTTCATTTCCCGAAACGTCTACAGAGCCTAGCGTACGGCTCACTCCCCAGCATCGATCTTTCCAGATGGCATCTTAAGCCCATCTCCGTCAGTTCTCCTATCTAGACAACAATCTTGAGTCTAGCGTACGGCTCATTCCCCAGCGAAATCTCCAGCTTCTCCAAATGGCATCTATAAGCCCATTCCCGCATCATCAACCAACAGCGAGTGCAAATTTTCAAGTGTACTCGAGTGTTCAATCATCTTCTACCTTCAGGTCACGAAAGACAAGCATGTCAATCTAACCTTCCAGTACAAGAAGATTGAACAGGGGCAGCTGTCATACCCCAAAATTTGCCCTCCATCTTCTCAAGACATCTCATACATCCATACTCAAGGATTCCTCAAAGGTTGATCAGACAAACCCTCTCCTAGACAATCAATCCAAACCAGGGTATGGCATTTCTCAGGTCCAGATGGACTTCCAACATCTCCATTGGTCATCATGCCTCCTCATATGCTTCAAAGATTCTCCATGACAAGTTTCAAGCCTCACAAGTCAAGATTGCTCAAACAATTGCTCAGATGGTTGAAAATCAGTTGTATTGGACAAAAATTCAAGTGTGGACAACATACAGTCAAACTTCATGATTTTTGGTCAACATCCTCATTTTGAAGTTACATTCATCATTTGATCAAGGGTTGATCATGATTCATCAAGAAAATTCAAGATTTGCTCAAAAGTCAAACTTTCTAAATTAGGGTTTCTTGAGGAAAAGTCAACCAAACTTTGACTGAGCATAACATTCTCATACTTTCTCAAAAAAATTTCCACCACCTCTTGTTTTGAAGGAAATTCAATTCTCTACAACTTCATGTATCACAAGAATGTTCAAAAAATGCTTCATTTGGATGGTATGGATCAAAACATTACAGGTCTTTTTCAAAGTCAACATTTTGTTTTGAAGATATATTGAGCATGGAAACTCCAATTGAGATGAGACCAAAAAGGTTGGTTAGAGGACTCTTAGAGCTTTCCAAAAAGTCCAAGAACACACAAAAATGTGGAAAATTGAGCAAGATACACTGTTCAGAAGTTGGGAAATTTTGGACAATTGCACAAAAGGAGATTTTGGTCAAAATGCAAAATTTTCCAAATGGGCCTATAATCTTTTGATCCAAACTTGTTCATGACATTATTTGTGACCCATAAATGCTTGGCCATGACAATTTTTTATTTTATTAATTTATTTTTGGATTTTAAACCATTTAATACAAAATTAAATTATATAAAATATGAAAATAAGATATTTTTTCAAGGAGAGTGATTTTATATCATGCTTGAGGTCCAAGATAGCCCATGATTCTTACCAATTTCATGCTAGCCTTTACATTGATGAGAAAATCAAATTTTTTCCAAAATTTGATTTTATTTGAAAAAATATAAATGCACATTCAAGATCAAATCTTTTTTCACTCTCTTTGCCATCCCAAATCACTCTATAAATGTCCAGCATTGCACACAACAAAGGACATGAAACCCTAGCCCCATACACAGCCCTCACTTTGTCAAATTTTTTTCAAGAATTGGAGAAAATCGAATTTTGATTTTCAGCAAGTTTCAGTCCAATCCAGTCATCCAATCTTGTTCCTTGACATCCTAGGAGTCAGAATCAACTCTTGCTCGAAGCCAATCCATCCAGAATCGAGCCATCTAGCTCTCACCGGTTTGCAATCTTTCTCAATTTCGATTTCGATATTTCATGCATTGTTAATGTTTTTGGTGTGTTTATTTGAACTCAGGATGATTGTTAGATCACATTAGAACCATTACATGCAAGCTTGAACGTCCAGAATTCCTATTGCCATTGTTAGGGTTCAAAGAACGGTTTGAATCGAACTGGTCGTTACAGGCACCTTCGATCGAAACTAACACCACCATCGTACTCACAAGGGTCGAATTAGTCGATCTGGGCTTTTGTTTTGCTTTAAACGATGCGTTTTGCAGGATTTTCAGGTTGAAGGCCATCGGGGAAGACGACCGGAGCTAGGGCTCCGGCGTCGTTGACCGGAAGACTCCGCTGAAGGCGTGCGTGGCAACTCTGCGCGTTTTAATTCGTCCATGTATTCAAACTGGGGCCCCCGCGCTGACTGTGTTAAATTTTCAAATATCCAGGACGCGTCATCACTCATATTGAATTGTTTTCAACTTTTCCAACACCAAATGCCAAGTGTCCTAGTGGTTAAGGCACTCACTGTGTGTAGATACTCCTCCTGGTCACGAGTTCGATCCAGCCAGGGACCGGTTTTTGCTTCTTTTCCACAAACTTCAAACTTTTTCATATTTTCTATATTTTCATATTGTTTTAATATTTTGCATACATTTTAATTAATTTCAATATTTTTATTCATGCATTTAAAATCACCAAAAATATTTTTCCTTTTTGCATTTATTTTCATAAAATGTTTATTTAATTTATAAAATTAAAAAATATTATTTTGCATGCATATTTAATTTTATTCTTAATTTATCATTTAAATCACTTTTAATTAGTTTTTAATTATTAAATTGCATCCAAAAAATCCCAAAAAATTATTTTAGCATATTAATGTTATTTCCAGCATGTCATATTTTTCTCATTTTAAAAATTTGCATTTTTACTAACATTTTCCTCTTATTCGATTCATCTCGTATTTTCCGATTTCTCATCTTTTCACAGGTTATCCCGTTTCGGACGATTTCTTTTATCGTTTTCTTTTCATATTGTTATGTAATTGCTCATGGGATGTGATAGTTTTAATTAGGGCTTTTATTTTCCGCAAGTTTAAATTATGTATCTGCCCCAAAGCCATGTAATAGCGTAGGATTTATCTTTCCGCACTTTACATTTACGCATTTTAATTTCCGCACCCTATAAACTGCTAGTAATTAGGCGTGTATGGCAAGATAAAATTGGACATAGCTCACTCTAATTTTCAAGATAAAATACCTGAAATCAACACACTTCTTCACACACGCACCCCTTAGGGTAATTCTCTCTCGTTGCCTTACAAATTCAAATGGTCAAGTCCCTCGAACGTAGAGGTATTCTAGCACCGTCGCCTTGAAAACAAATCATCATAGTCCCTTCGATACAAAGATCATAAGACCCACGATGTCGCCTCGAATACATGATCTTGACCTCGATTGTCGCCACGAAAATGATGATAGTCCCTTCGAATGTGCTAGGATACTTCCTACAAGTTGCCTTCTATGACCATCCGATGTCCCTTCGAATGTCCCGCTTACATCCAACAAATGGAGTTACCTACCAACTAATGGTATGGATAGCGCTATTCTAAAGGAACGTAAACAACACGTAAAACGACCATTCGGTAGGTAATAAGACTTTTAGTTTCTTGCTCTATCAAAATACTTTTCACACCTCACACTTTTTCAAAGTTCAAACTCTTTCAAAACGAAACATTTCCGAACACTTTGTATACATTCCTACATGAATCATTACAAAGTCAAAGCGAAATGCCTTTTCAAAACATTTTGTCCAACACACGTAAAGCACAATTTTAAAGTGATCTAAGAGCAACTAAGAGCCCAGAAAACTATGGATGGAAAGGGTGCTAATACTTCCCTTTTCATAACCTTCTCCCTTACTCAATCTAACGAAGGTCTTTTCCTGTTCTTTTCACCTTCCCTTAATTGGATAAAAGAAAAGTCGGTGGCGACTCTTGCTATCCGCACATTTCATGATACAAAACCTACAAAGTCATCAGTATATACACAAGTTATATCGCTTTGACAATTTTTATCGCTTTTCATATTATGTAATTGCCTATGGATGTAATAGTTTAATTAGGACTTTATTTTTCCGCAGTTTAAATTATGTATCTCTTCAAAGCCATGTAATAGCGAGGATTTATCTTTCCGCACTTTACATTTCCATTTAATTTCCACACCTATAAATGTTAGTAATTAGGCGGTATGGCAAGACTAAAATTGAACATAGCTCACTCATAATTCCAAGATAAAATATCCGAATTGACACACTCTTTTTCACATGCACCCTTTAGGGTAATTCTCTCGATGCCTTTCGATTTCAAATGGTCAAGTCCTCGAATGAGGTATTCTAGCACCCTTCAAAACAAATCATCATAGTCCTTCGATACAAAGATCCCACCATGTCGCCTCCGAATACATGATCTTGACCCTCGATTTTCGCCTATGAAAAATGATGATAGTCCCTTCGAATGTGCTAGGATATTCCCTACAAGTTGCTTTCTATGACCATCCGATGTCCCTTCGAATGTCCCGCTTACATCCAACGAATAGGGTTACCTACCAACTAATGGTATGGATAGCGCTTTTTTAACGGAAAGTAAAATAACACGAAACGACCAATTCGGTAGGTAATAAGACTTTTAGTTGCTTGCTCAAACAAAATACTTTTCACACCTCACACTTTTGTCAAAGTTCAAACTCTTTTCAAAATGAAACATTTCCAAACACTTTGTATACATTCCTACATGAATCATTACAAAGTCAAAGCGAAATGCCTTTTCAAAACATTTTTCAAACACACAGAAAGCACCATTTTAAAGTGATCTAAGAGCAACTAAGAGCCCGTAGATAACTACGGATGGAAAGGGGTGCTAATACCTTCCCTTTTCATAACCTTCTCCCTTACTCAGAATCTAACGAAGGTCTTTTCCTGTTCTTTTCACCTTCCCTTAATTGGATAAAAGAAAAGTCGGTGGCGACTCTTGCTATCCGTACATTTGCGATACAAATATCTCAAAGTCAGTTCACCGTATTACAGACGCCATGATAGTAAACCTCAACTCCATAGTTCCAAGGTATAGCTCTGTCAGAGGAATATAGAACTGGTTTGGGAGAAGTAATGATGAGAGGTGCCACTCTAGGCACAGGATCAGCAGAGGAAATCCTTATTGTGTTAATATCAGCATAGTCTTCTGGGAAATCGTCTCCCCATCTGGTCGCCTTAACATCTTCAATAGGAATCTTGTAGCTCTCAGGAACAGTGTACTTCACCATGTAATCGAACTTCCCACTTGGCTGCCCCAAGGTATCCCATACTCTTGGTACATTTTTACTCACATCTTTGATCTTCAGTTTCTTAGACATGTCTTCACACAGATTCTCCACAGGTGATGGCTTCAGAAATAGCACTTCGCGGTTATCCATCATGCACTGAATACGTCTTCTCAACCAAGCACAACTGTCAGGCGCGGATGGGCACCAACGACAATTCTCTGGGCATCCTGGATTGACACCGGCTTGCAGCAAATTCTTCTTAATAGTCATCAGAGGAATAGTCAAGTCATCTATATTAAAAACATAAGAGTTGTTGTCAATAGCATTGGAACTTTTGCCATGGTTAGGCATAGGTGCGTTGATCACATTCGAAGTCTCAACAGGAGGATCAAACTCAATCTCTTTAGCTTCAATCATGTCTTGAATCTTGTTCTTCAGAGCCCAACAATCATCAGTGTAATGTCTTGGGCTGTTGGAGTGGTAAGCACACTTAGCATTAGGATTGTATCTCAGAGAGGAAGTGTTGATGTTTTGAGGAGGATCCCTCAAGGTAATCAGCTCGGCTTTCAACATGTGTTGCAAGGCTTGCGACAATGGCATGTTGATCTTTGTAAACTGTCTTCGTGGCGCGTTCTGGTTACGCGTGTTGTCTCGCTGAGGTTGTGTTGATGTAGGATTGGAGATCACAACTGCCCCCATAGATTGAGCACGGTCGGTCTTGGCTCGGCTTTTCTGACCATACACAACATTAGCTTCTTTCTTACCACCAAAAGATCTCTTCGCAGCATTTAAGGATGGCTCTACATGAATCTTTCCGCTCTTGATACCAGCCTCAATGCGTTCTCCTGTAAGTATCAGCTCGGTGAATCCGGTTGAAGAATTCCCAATCAGATGATTGAAGAATGGGCCTGTCAGTGTTCCCATAAACATATCAACCAACTCCCTATTGGACAAGGGTGGTTGAACTCTGCCTGCTAGATCTCTCCATTTCTGAGCATATTCCTTGAACTTCTCATCGCGACCCATAGACATGCTTTGTAGTTGCATGCAAGTGGGTGCCAATTCAGCATTGTACTCATATTGCTTGTAGAAAGCATCTGCTAAGTCACTCCAGGTATGGATGTGGTCACTTTCTAGCTGATAATACCACTCCAATTGAGTTCCGGACAAACTCTCTTGGAAGTAATGAATCCACAACTTTCTGTCATCAGTGTGGGGGTTGATCTTCTGAACATAGGACTTCAAATGCAGCTTCAGACAAGAAATGCCATCATACTTGGAAAAAGTAGGAACCTTGAACTTGTGAGGAATCACCACACTAGGGACAAGACTCAGATCATCAAAATTCAGCCCTGACATCTTCAGATTTTCCATAGCATTCAGATGATCTTTAAGTTGCTTGTATTTGTCATCCTCATAAGATTACTGATCATTCTCATAATCTTCCTCCTTCTTCTCAGGCTCGCGCTGGTCTTCTTCGTTACCCTTGACACTTCCCTCAATTTTGGCACTCTCTGAGAGTTCTATCCGGCTGACCACTCTAGGACCACCTTTGTGACGTCTTCCCATGTTGAGAACACCAATGAACTTCTTCTTCTTGTTGATGAGCTTCTTCAAGTCTTCTTGGCCTTGGACCAAGCTGGTGAACAGTTCCTGGAACTGAGCATTTTGAGCCTGAAGATCTTTGACTGTCTGTTCAAGAGCCATTTCTGCTAAAATAAATTGCGAGAAAATGAGAAAACCAATCTTCAATGTACCTGTTATGAAATGTTATGCCATGATATGCAATGTTTATGCGAATGCAATGCAATGTTTTCAAGGACCTTAGGAATTTAAATTTGTTAAACAAGCATGAACAAACTTTATTAGTTTCTTTTTATTCTCTTTCTCTTTTTAAGTACAAAAGATAGTTCGAAAAATAAAAGAACAAAAATTCTAAAGCTCTAAGTCTCCCATGGGCGCTTCCTCTTGGTGTTGAAGTAGGCGTTGATGTTCCGCTCCTCGTGAAGTAGCTTGGTCAACTCTAGTACCTTCTTCTCGCTTGCATAGCATTAAGCCTCGAATGTATCCCTTTCTTCTTTAAGTTGAATCCAAGATCTCTTCAAGTCTTCAAAATCAGTAGGCATGTCGGGATGGAGAACAGTATAGGGTACGTCACCTATAGCAACAGGTTCCATAATTACAGGCGTGAATGGCATCATGAGGTTTTGAGCTCGAGCTCGCACCCATTTGAGGTAAGGTTCCCAAGGAATGGAGTTTTGGTGCCCCAAAGTCTTGGTATCAGTCTTCTTTACCATGCCCCAAGCGTGTATGAACCTTTGTCGGTAATTCTGGAGATCATGGTTGTAGTCGAACACAATATCTTGGAGAAGCATATCATGAGGACCATCTCTTCGAGCATAACCAAACTGACGTAGGGCTAGAGAAGGGTTGTAAGTAATACCTCCCCTTATGCCAAGGAGTGGTACATTGGGGAATTCTCCACAACGCTCAATGAATGTGAAGTCCTTTTGAGAGAAAAGACTCCAACGGATATCTGAATGAGAGAGTGACATTAGTCTTTGAGACCACGTCAATCTTTGCTCGTTCTTCAAAACTGATTGAGGAAGGTGCGAAATAAACCACCTAGAAAGTAACAGTATACAACACATGAGAGTTCCTTGTCTTTTGATAGTACAAGTGTGGAGAGAATGTAGAATGTCTCCAAGTAAGGTAGGCACACGATTGTGAGTAAGGAATAACTTGATGGCGTTCACATCTATGAATTGATCCGAGTTAGGAAATAGAACCAAACCATAGATTATCAAGGCCACCATGTCTTCGAATGCATGGAAACTCATAGCTTTGAGGAATTCTCGAGCTTTCTTTATCAGAAACTTAGCAAGTAAACCCTTAACTCCGCTTCTTGTTTCCCAATTAGCTTCAATGTCTGAGCGCTTTAGATGTAGCGCTGATGCAATGTCTTCGTACCTAGAAACCTTTTCTAGACCGGTGAATGGAATTTGGTCAAGAATAGGTATCCCAAGTAGCTTAGAGATCTCTTCCAAGGTAGGAACCAACTGATAATCTGGGAATGTAAAGCAATGGTGTTTCGGATTAAAGAACTAGAATAACACGTGCATCATATCTTCTTCAAAACCGGAGATAACCAAGTCAAGTAGATAACCATGTCTTTTGATGAACTGAGCGTGATTAGGAACTTCTAAAACCAATTCTTTGAGCTGAGAAGGTATATCCATGAAGTTGATTCGGATAGTCTTTCTAGAAGCCATAATCCCTACAAAACAGAGCAAAGATAAATCCCTAGGTCCTTGAAATAGTTAGCAATGATATGCAATGCGATGATGTCATGTTTAACAAGCACAAATAATTCACACAATAGCCTTATGTTTAAGGCTTGCATGAGGTATGGGTGTCTACCCTACCAAAAGTTTGAGTTGGTTCATCTTGTCCTATAATAGTAACTGGGTTCTAGGAATCTCATATCATTGATCTTTCTCGTAGGCGTTTATTTTAATACGACTACCAAGTGGTCGACCGAAAATATCCCAAAAGTCTGATCTTAATGAGCGTAGCATCGAGTCACCAACCTTAGTCACCAAAGCCGGCCATCTCACTACCTTCTAATGGCCAAGATGGGTCAATTTAAGGTTCTAAAAGTTGAGTTAGTGCTGATGACATCACGCAGAAGCCAAATACTATCCTCAACTTGGAAATGAAGAGTATCAGGACATCCAAAGTGTCACACTAACGTAGCCATCATGTTGACCGTTTCGGTATATGCCTAACGGTCGCGACGATCTATTGCTACTTACCTAAGGAAACCTGGATCCGGGTGTAGGATCCCCCATAAGTATAATACCCAAGAAACCCTTAAAGATAAAGCAAGCAAGTCAACCAGAAAGTAGTAAAAATGATCTAAAAATCCCTAAGGTATTCTCTCTTTAGGGTGTCTCCCCGGTAGAGTCTCCAGTTCTGTAATACGGTGAACTGACTTTGAGATTTTGTTTTGCTTTTTATCGCAAATGTTGCGGATAGCAAGAGTCGCCACCAAATTTTCTTTTATCCAATTAAGGGAAGGTGAAAAGAACAGGAAAAGACCTTCGTTAGATTCTGAGTAAGGGAGAAGGTTATGAAAAGGGAAGGTATTAGCACCCCTTTTCATCCGTAGTTATCTACGGGCTCTTAGTTGCTTCTAGCTCATTTTTAAAAGTGCTTTCTGTGTGTTTGACAAAAATGTTTTGAAAAGGCATTTCGCTTTGACTTTGTAATGATTCATGTAGGAATGTATACAAAGTGTTCGGAAATGTTTCGTTTTTGAAACGAGTTTGAACTTTGACAAAAGTGTGTGGTGTGAAAAGTATTTTGTTTGAGCAAGCAACTAAAAGTCTTTATTACCCACTCAGAATGGTCGTTTTCGTGTTATTTTACGTTCCTTTAGAATAGTGTTATCCGTACCATTAGTTGGTAGGTAACCCTATTCGTTGGATGTAGAAGGGACATTCTAAGGGACATCGGATGGTCATAGAAAGCAACTTGTAGGAGTATCCTAGCACATTCGAAGGGACGATCATCACTTTTCGTAGGCAACAATCAAGGGACGAGATCATGTTTTCGTAGGCCACGTCGAGGGACTCATGATCTTTTATTCGAAGGGACTATGATGATATGTTTGTAGGCAACGGTGCTAGGATACCTCTATGTTCGAGGGACTTGACCATTTATTCGAAAGGCAACGAGAGAGAATACTCTAGGGGGTGCATGTGTGAAGAGAGTGTGTCAGATTCAGATATATTATCTTGCAAATTAGAAGTGATCTATGTCCGTTTTTATCTTGCCATACACGCCTAGTTACTAGCAGTTGTAATACGGGTGCGGAAAATAAATTGCGGAAAGTAAAGTGCAGAAAAATAAAGTCTTACGCTATTACATTGCTTTGGGGCAGTTACATAATAGGCGTGCGGAAAGTAAAAGTCCTAATTAAACTATTACATCCCATGAGCAGTTACATAATATTGAAAGGAAAAGCGAAAAAATAGTCCGAAACGTTACAACCTGTGAGCAGATACATAATCGGAAAATATGAGAAATTCGCATAAGAGAAAAAGGTTAGTATAAATAATGTTTTTTGAATGAGGAAAAAGACTTTAGATTAGTAATGATAATTAGATGATAGAATAATTTTTTGATAATTTTCTGGATCGATTTTGATAATTAAAAGTCAATTTAATGGTTAATTAACAATTAATTAAAATATGCATGCAAAAATATTAATTTTAATGTCAAAAATTAAATAAACATTTTTCTGATTAAAATGCAAAAGGAAAATATTTTTGGTGATTTTTAAATGCATGAGAAAAATATTTAAAGATAAATTAAATTGAATGGAAATATTAAAAGAAAAATAAGAAAAAGAAAGTTAGTTTGGAAAACTGTTAAAAAGAAATTGCCATGCCAAGAATCGAACCCAGGACCTCTTGGAGAAATCACCCAACGCGTTGCCAACTGAGCCAAGTGTACTTGGTGTTTTTAATTTGCAAGCAATTCATTATAAACGTAGCGACGTGTCATATTTTGAAATTCAAAGCACAGTCAAACGTGGGGTACAGGTATAACGCGTGAATGAATCAGAACGCAAGGAATTGCCACGCATACAGTCAATCGGTCTTCGCCTGAGTCAGCGCTGGAGCCCTAGCTCCGGTCATCTTCTCCGGTGACGATTTTTCTAGAACATGCAAAAAACTGAAAATCAAAGCTTGTGGTTAATGCTACCCCCCCTAAATCGACCCTTGCGAGTTCAATGGTGGTGTTTGTTTGGACTAAAACGGCCTGTATCAACCGGTTCGAAGCTCCTCTGATTTGAAGCCCTAACCATGGCATAACGCGATTTGGACGTTCAATCTCATGAACGATGGCCCAAATCCAGTCTATGATACCTCATGATCATGTTAGAATGGCTAGTTTCAATTAAAACACGCAAATATTAAAAATACGAATTCAAGAAAAATATGCATATGTATGTTCGTGTATGGCACGATTCAAGCAGGTTTAACCATGGTTTTTGGCCTGGACTTACTCAATTATACCTCAGGAGCACAATGGTGTGCTTAAATTGAATTGAAAACGGCGGGAGGATGGAATTCGAATTTGCCAACTTTATGAAAAATTTGAGAGAATTAGGGTTGCTTCAAGAGGCTAGGGTTTCGTCCTTGGTCTTTGTGAATGCATTAGGTATTTATAGAGCAAGAGTTTGAAGCAAAAAGGATGAAAAAAAGATGTGGCTTTTAATGCAAAAATATTTTCTCTTCAATTTTAATCAAATCTTTCCAAAATTTCATTTTCTCTTCCTTGCATGAGCTAGCACGAATTTGGCATGTCTTGTGGGCTTCCTTGGTCCTCAAGTTTGATAGAAATTCAACCCAACTTAAATTATACCTTGTTTTCATATTTTATTTAATTTAAATTTGAATTAAATGCTTTTAAATTAAAAAATAAATCAAAAAATAAGAGAAGGGTCGTGGCAAGGCATCAATAAGTCTTGAATAATATTATCATCAAGTTTGGATCGTAAAATTATAGGCCCATTTGGAAAAAATTGGATTTTGTCAAATATTTTCCTTTGTGCAATTCTTCAAAAATGCCCAACTTGTGCAAGGTGTATCTTGCTCAATTTTTAACATTTTTGAATGTTCTTGGACTGTTAAGAAAGCTCTAGATGTCCTCTAAACAACCTCTTTGGTTTCATCTCAATTGGAGTTTCCATGCTCAATAACACTCCTTTACAAAAAGTTGACTTTTTGTTGACTTTGAAAAGGTTCTGTAATGTTTTGATCCATATCTTCCAAATGAAGCATTTTCTGACCATGCTTGTGAGACATGAAGTTGTAGAGAATTGAATTATCTTCAAAATGAGAGGTGGTGGATAAATTTATAATAAAGTATGAGAAAGTTATGCTCAGTCAAAGTTCAGTTGACTTTTCCTCAAGAAACCCTAATTTGGAAAGTTTGACTTGTGATCAAATCTTGAGTTTTCTTGATGAGTCATGATCAACCCTTGATCAAATGATGAATGTTAGTTCAAAATATGGATGTTGACCAAAAATCATGAAGTTTGACTGTATGTTGACCATAGTTGACTTTTTGTACAGTACAATTGATTTTCAACTATCTGAGCAATTATCTGAGGAAACTTGACTTGTAAGGCTTGAAACTTAACATGGAGATTCTTTGAAGCATATGAGGAGGCATGATGACCAATGGAGATGTTGGAAGTCCATCTTGACCGGAGGATAACCAAACCCTAGTTTGGGTTGATTGCCTAGGAGAGGGCTTGTCTTGTCAACCCTTGTGAAATCCTTAAGTATGGATGTATGAAATGTCTTGAGAAGTAGGAGGGCAAATTTTGGGGTATGACAGTATCCTAGCACATTCGTAGGGACGATCATCACTTTTCCTAGGCAACAATCAAGGGACGAGATCATGTATTCGTAGGCAACATCGAGGGACTGTGATCTTTGTATCGAAGGGACTATGATGATACGTTCGAGGGACTTGGCCATTTATTCGAAAAGGCAACAAGAGAGAATACCCTAGGGGGTGCATGTGTGAAGAGAGTGTCTCAAATTCAGATAATTTATCTTGTATTTAGAGGTGATCTATGTTGTTTTTATCTTGCCATACACACCTAATTTACTAGCAATTTATAGAGAGCGGAAAGTAAATTGTGGAAAGTAAATTGCGGAAAGTAAAGTGCATAAAGTAAATCCTACGCTATTACATGGCTCTGGGATAGTTACATGATTGAGGAGTGCGGAAAGTAAACCTAATTAAACTATTACATCCCATGAGCAGTTACATAATATTGGAAAAGATGCGAGAAAATAAATAACAGAATGGAAAAACTAATCCTAATATTTTTTGATTTTTTTATCTGAAAACTATGGAGAATAATCCTAAGTCTAATTGATTTTAATTAATTTTAAGAAAAAATATTAGTTAATTCTAACCCTAAATTAATTAATTAAAACGAGAGAAAAAAAATTAGTGGAAGTTGTCTAATTAATCCTAATTGTTTAACCTAATTTACTAATTTTAATTAATTATGAAATTAATAAAAATATGGAAAAGATAAATTGAAAAAAAGGTGCAGAAGTGCTTCGAAGAACGCTCCCGTGTCGGAGCTTCGGGCAATCCTTGTCGGAGGCACTCGGTTGGAAATTCGGGTTTCTGCGTTGGGCGCCAGTAGGCACTTCGGGCTTTCTTGAGACGGATCCGTATACGCACGGACGTGGCATATTAGATGGGGTCCGTGCTGGAGCTTCGGACGATCCGCTAAAGGGATCAGAAGTTGGCACTTCTGTTGCTGGAAAGGACCCAGAAGTTGGAGCTTTTGGGGCCTGACTTCTAGAGAACGTGCTTCTGGAACCTGAAACTCAGTAAAAAATTGGAAATTATGGCAAAAGGCAGGGTTCGAACCCGTGCCTTAGGAAGCGAGTGACTTAATGCGTGAAAGGTTAACTGCTGGGACGGTGATACATCCATGAATTAATTTACATGGATTAATATATATGCAAGATTATTTCCCTTGTTGGTTCAAGTCATAAGCTCCGGATCTAAATCGACCCCTGTGAGTTCAATGGTGGTATTGGCTTGCCCTAAAAATCCCTACATCCTGAGCCTCGAAGCTCTCAACCAATTTTGCCCTAACAATGGCAAACACTTGTTCCTGCGTTAAACCTCAAAAGCAAAGCATCAAATTGACTCTAAATAACATCATGAACACGTATGAATGCATAAACATGATTTATTTTATATGAATCAATAATTTGAGTTTCAAAAATCTTTACCAAACCGGTGCACTTACGGGAAGCGATTTCTGGGTGCTTTGGGATCGTGTAAAGCCTGGGATCAACTCCTGGAATGTTCAGGAGAATGATGGGATGCTCAAATCACCTTGGGAATGGCTGGAGATTAGGATACGAATTTTGCAAGTTTATGAAAAAATTTGAGAGATTAGGGTTGTTGTTTGAAGCTAGGGTTTTTTTTGTGCTTGTGAATGTATCATGTATATATAGAGCATGAGATTTAATCAGAAATAATGAGAAAATATCCTCTCTTGAATGCAAAAATATTCTCTTGTCAATATTCACCAAATCTTTCCAAATCTGTATTCTTTTCTTCTTTATGGCTTCTTGCACGAATTATACAGCTGGCATGAGCTATCTTGGACCTCAAGATAAGTAGAAACCAAGCCCAACTTGTCTTAGACCTTGCCTTTGTATTTTATTTAATTTAAAATTGAATTTAATGCTTTAAATTCAAAATAATTTAAATAAATTGGAAAATAGGCGTGGCAAGGAGCATAGAGACCATGGATAATGTTAAGATCTAGTCTGGATCATAAAATTATAAGCCCATTTGAAAAATATTTGCTTTTGTCAAGTATTTCTCTTTGTGCACCTCCTCAAAAATGCTCACCTTGCACAATGTGTATCTTGCTCAATTTTTAACATTTTTTGAGTGTTCTTGGACTTTTTAGAAAGCTCAATGTGTCTTCTAACCATCCTTTTTGGTTTCATATTCATTGGAGTTTCCATGTTCATGAACACTTCTTTTCAAAAAGATGACTTTTTGTTGACTTTTAAATGGACCTGTAATGTTTTGATCCATAACTTCTAAATGAAGCATTATCTGCCCAAGCTTGTGAGATATGACGTTGTAGAGAATTGAATTCTCTTCAAAATGAGCTGTGGTGGAAAAAAATTCTAATAAAGTATGTGAAAGTTATGCTTGGTCAAAGTTCTGTTGACTTTTTTTTGAAAAAGCCTAATTTAGAAACTTTGACTTTTGATCAAATCTTGACTTTTCTTAAGGAATCATGATCAACCCTTGATCAAATGATGCATGTTACTTCAAAATATTGGTGTTGACCTAAAATTATGAAGTGTGACTGTAAGTTGACCACAGTTGACTTTTTGTCCAATACAGTTGATTTTCAACCATCTGAGCCATTGTCTGAGCAAACTTGACTTGTAAGGCTTGAAACTTGACATGGAGATTCTTTGAAGCATATGATGAGGTATGATCACCACTTGAAGCATGGGAGGCCCACCTTGACTTGAGAATGGCCAAACCCTAGTTTGGGTTTGATTTCTTAGAAGAGGGTTTGTCTGGTTAGTCCTTATGAAATCCTTGAGTATGGATATGTGAGTTGTCTTGAGAAGTGGGAGGGCAAATTTTGGGGTATAACACCTACCAAAGGGAAAAGCCCTACTGTCGAAACTAGTTCAAGAACTCCTGCAAAAACTTATACTTTTGATGTTAGTAATTGCGAGAAGATTTTTGATTTATAAGTCAAAGATGGTCAAATTTTAGTACCCCCAAATGCTAAATTACCACCATTAGAACAAAGACAAAAGAGAGGTTTTTGTAAATATCATAATTATCTTGGTCACACAACCTCTCAATGTTTTCTTTTCAGGGATCTGGTTCAGAAGTCTCTCTAGGAGGGCCGTTTGAAATTTGCTGCAAGAAAACAGAAGATTGACACTAATCCTTTGAGGCAAGAAGAAACCTTATTTGTTGAGCCTGTCGACATCAACATGGTCGACATCACTGAAGTCCCTAACAATGCCATGTTGGAAGAAAGCATTGATGAGAGTCCACACGTCAATTAAGTTGACGTCTATCCAAGAGACGATGAAGACTTGTTGTGTTTTCTTTATCGTTGCAAAAACAAGGGTGCCCAAGTCGGTTTGTGCCCTAGATGCAGCGCGCTAACTGACAGAGTCGCTGCTGAAAATTCCCAGAAACTACAGTTTGAGAGATGAAGGGCCCAATGGAACAGAAGAGACGCAAGGCAGTCATCTCAATTTAGGCCAAAAACTTTTGTTCCGTCGGCCACTGCACCCAAGGGGACATGTATCAAGCCTCAAATGGTCGTTGGGCCATCAAATGCTACTGGTGTTATAAGAGAGGCAAAAGGGAAATCACCCATGAGCTATCGACTAGAGGTGAGTTCTGAGAAAAAAAAGCCATGTGTCTGAGAATTACATGGGAAAAAATCCAATGAGTCGAACTCAGTGGAGACGTTTCTAGAGAAAGAAGCAGACTGAAAGACAAGTTGCTGCTGCTTCTAAGCAGATTGCTGTCAATAAAGGAAAGAATCCACGGAAGTACAAGCCAAAAGTCGACTCCGCTGTCAATCAACAGATCAAGGAATGTGTTAACAAGCCAGTCGACCATGGCTCTAATGAGGCAACTGATGATTTTTCCTCTGATTGTGAAGCAAGCTTAGACATCCTAGTCAACATGGTCTCTATACTCCCAGAAGAATATAATGTACCGACAGAAGTAGAGAATACTAGTGATCTGGATGTTGCTGAAATGGCTTTGCAAAAGCCAACTTGCTACTTTGTGATGAACAATGGCTTTATTGAGAGCCAGGGTGCCTTTTTTGAGAGGCCCGATATGGCGATCAGGAGCCATTTGAAGCCCTTGCTGATCAGAGCAAAGGTCAAAGAAACAACCATTAACAAGGTGTTAGTGGATTGTGGCGCTACTGTTAATATAATGCCACATCATATTCTGAAGAGGATCGGTAAGTTCGACACCAATATAAGGCCTCATAACATGGTCTTGTCAAGCTACAAAGGAAGGACGAAAACTACCATGGGGGTAATCCAGGTAGATATTACCGTCGGCTCAGTCACTAGGCCGACAATATTCATGGTCATCCAGGGTCGACCAAGTTACAATCTGCCAGTGGGCAGAGAATGGTTGCATAGAGTCGATGTCGTGCCTTCTTCTATGCATCAACGCCTGATCATATGGCAAGAAAATGGCATCGTAGAGAACATCGAAGTTGATCAAGGATACTTTATGGCATATGTTAATGCTGTTGGCCAAAACCAGTTCGACAGGAAACTTGCCAATATCGCTCCCTGCCATCTAGCGAAAGAAGTGTATGCCAACTTAAATGAAGCATTCGTTTCTTTGAATCTGCATGAAACCCACGGATTTGTGTGGGATGTTGAACCTCTGGAAGATCCCTATGCAGAGGAACCCGTGCCGACAGGCTGGGGAAACCATCACGAGAGTGATGTCTGAGCTAGAGACTCTGAGAAGGATTTTGGTGTACATCGCCGAAAATAAAATAAATTCGGCTATAGAAGCTGAAGAAGAATAAATGGCCACAGAAGCTACTAAACTTCCCGTCCCAGAGGAAGTAATTCTGGCTGTAGAGCCAGAACCACCAGATAAAAGCAAGATGGTCAATAGAAGCGTCGATGAGCAACGTTGGGATTGCATATACGACGATGTACCGCTAGGTTTCGAAAAGGATCCTATGGCACCTAAAAAAATGCAACCACAGGATCCTTTGGAAGAAATCGACATTGGCGCGGAGGATGATAAAAGACCAACCTATATTAGCGCCAACATCGACCAAAAGCTCAGATCTGAGGTAATATCTTTACTAAAAGAATTTAAAGATTTTTTTGCTTGGGACTATAATGAAATGCTAGGTTTGAGCAACGAATTGGTCGAATTAAAATACCAATAAAAGCTGGGAAAAGGCCAGTAAAACAAACACCTCGATGATTTGCGCCTGCTGTTATATTGAAGATCAAGGAGGAAATAGAAAGACTCCTCCAGAGAAAGTTCATCAGAACTGCAAGGTATGTCGAATGGTTGGCCAACATTGTGTCAGTTATTAAGAAAAATGGAAAGCTAAGAGTGTGCATCAATTTTAGAGATTTAAATGTTGCCACTCTTAAAGATGAATATGTTATGCCAGTGGCTGAAATGCTAGTCGATTTGGCTGCTGGTGTTGAATACTTAAGTATGCTTGATGGTTATGCTGGTTATAACCAAATCTTTATAGCAGATGATGATGTGCCGAAGACGGTGTTTCGTTTCCCAAGGGCATTAGGCACCTATGAATGGGTAGTTATGCCATTCGGCTTAAAGAACGTCGGAGCAACGTACCAGAGGGTAATGAATTCTATGTTCCATGATTTCATTGAAAACTTCATGCAGGTTTACATCGACGATATTGTAATCAAGTCGAATAGTAAATCGACACACTTAGAACACCTTCGGAGATCGTTCGAATGCGAAAATATGGATTGAAAATGAATCCATTAAAGTGTGATTTTTGTGTGCAGGCAGGAGATTTCCTTGGTTTTGTTGTGCATAAGAAAGGCATTGAAGTTAATCAAAGCAAGACCAAAGCTATCATGGACATCAAACTGCCGTCGACCAAAAAGGAACTTCAATCTTTGTTGGGCAAAGTAAATTTCTTGAGGAGATTCCTTTCCAACTTAAGTGGCAGAACTAAGGCGTTTTCACCACTACTTCGACTGAAAAACGAGGAGTTTATCTGGCAAGAGGAGCATCAAG
The DNA here is from genome assembly GCA_021764765.1 of Vicia sativa. Lineage (NCBI taxonomy): Eukaryota > Viridiplantae > Streptophyta > Magnoliopsida > Fabales > Fabaceae > Vicia > Vicia sativa. Next base: position 249,677,771 of record CM038795.1, read on the forward strand.
AGGCTTTCGACAAGATAAAAGAGTATTTGGTGAAGCCTCCTATATTAGCACCTCCACTTAGAAATAGGCCTATGAGGTTGTATATAGAAGCCTCAGAATCGACCATAGGTAGTATGCTAGTTCAAGAGGACGACAATAATGTCGAACGCCCTGTGTATTACCTTAGTCGTATGTTAAATGGTCCTGAAACTAGGTATACTGACATAGAAAAACTATGTCTGTGTTTGTATTTCTCTTGTATCAAACTGAAGCAATATATAAAGCCAATTGATGTTTACGTTTCTTCTCATTTCGACATCATTAAGCATATGTTGTCTAAACCAATTTTACACAGTCGAATTGTTAAATGGGCTTTAGCATTAACTGAATATTCCTTAACGTACGTGCCTTTAAAAGCAATGAAAGGGAAAATAGTGGCAGATTTCTTAGTCGACCATTCTATGGTGGCTATGCTAGAAACTTTTGTCGATCTAGTACCTTGGAAATTATATGTAGATGGTTCCAGTCACAAAAACGGTGCAGGGATAGGAGGAGTTATAATTTCTCCCAGTGGAATTCCAACATAGTTCAAATACACCATCGACGGTATCTGCACCAATAATGAGGCAGAGTATGAATCCTTATTACTGGACTTGAAATGCTGCTAGAATTGGGGGCAAGAAATGTCGAAATTATGGGAGACTCTGAATTGGTAATCAAACAAGTATCAAAAGAATATAGATGCGTTAAAGAGAATTTAATCATGTACTTCCTGATTGCCATAAGGTTGTTAAAACGGTTCGAACAGGCGAGTCTTCGACACATACCTCGACGAGAAAACCAAGAAGCTAACGATCTAGCGCAAGAAGCCTTGGGATACAAGAAGATTAAAGACAAAGAGCCTATTCAAGTAAAGAAAAAGGTTAGAGCTACTTCGTTGTCCCCTTCGGATTTATCAATTATAAAATTAGGTGCAATAGATACCAAATTTTTTGAAATTTTAGCAATTGATAATGGGCAAGACAGTGACTGGCACAAACCCTTGGTCGACTACTTGCGTTTGCCCACTGGTTCGACAGATCGTAAAATAAAATATCATTCCCTAAGTTTTATTTTGATTGAAAATGAATTATTTAAGAAAATTGTCGAAGGGGTATTACTTAAGTGCCTAGGAGAAAGTGAGGCATATGTAGCAGTGTCGAGTGTGCATAGTGGAGCATGCGGTGCACACCAAGATGGACACAAGATGAAATGGTTGTTGATGCGAACAGGTGTTTATTGGCCCTCAATGTTGAAAGATTGTATCGAATTTGCTAGAGGATGCCAAGAATGCTAAATGCATGGGGGCATCCAGCACATTCCAACAAGCGAATTGCATGCCATTGTAAAACCTTGGCCATTTAGAGGATGGCCCTTTGTAATACGGTGGGAGAACAGACTTTGGAATTTGCTTTTCTTTTTATCGCAAATATTGTGGGTAGCAAGAGTCGCCACCGACTTTTTTTTTATCCAATTAAGGGAAGGTGAAAAGAACAGAAAAAGACCTTCGTTAGATTCTGAGTAAGGGAGAAGGTTATGAAAAGGGAAGGTATTAGTACCCCTTTCCATCTGTAGTTATCTACGGGCTCTTAGTTGCTTTTAGCTCATCTTTGAAAAGGCATTTCACTTTGACTTCGTAATGATTCACGCTGGAATGTATACGAAGTGTTTGGAAATGTTTCGTTTTTGAAAAGTGTTTTAAACTTTGACAAATGTGTGAGGTGTGAAAAGTATTTTGATAGAGCAAGAAACTAAAAGTCTTATTACCTACTCAGATCGGTCGTTTCCGTGTTATTTTGCTTTCCTTTAGAATAGCGCTATCCATACCATTAGTTGGTAGGTAACCCTATTCGTTGAATGTAAAGGGACATTCGAAGGGACATCGGATGGTCATAGAAGGCAACTTGTAGGAGTATCCTAGCACATTCGAAGGGACGATCATCACTTTTCGTAGGCAACAATCGAGGGACGAGATCATATATTCGTAGGCCACGCCGAGGGACTATGATCTTTGTATCGAAGGGACTATGATGATATATTTGTAGGCAACGGTGCTAGGATACCTCTATGTTCGAGGGACTTGACCATTTATTCGAAAGGCAACGAGAGAGAATAGCCTAGGGGGTGCATGTGTGAAGAGAGTGTGTCAAATTCAGATATATTATCTTTGAATTTAGAAGTGATCTATGTTCATGTTTATCTTTCCATACACGCCTAGTTACTAGCAGTTTATATGAGTGCGGAAAATAAATTACAGAAAGTAAAGTGCGGAAAAGTAAATCCTACGCTATTACATGGCTTTGGGGAAGTTACATAATACAGGAGTGCGGAAAGTAAATCCTAATTAAGCTATTACATCCCATGAGCAGTTACATAATATTGGAAAAAGAAATGCGAGAAAATTAATCCTAACTATTACAACCTAGAAGTAGATACATAATAATCGGAAAAAGAAAAGAAATTCGCATAAGAGAAAATGTGTTAGTAAAAAAAAGATTTTTTAGTTAGGAAAAAGTTTTTAGGTTAGTAATCCTATTTAGATGATAAAAACAATTTTTTGGGAATTTTCTGGGTTGGTTTTAATAAGAAAAAGTAATTAAAAGTCAATTTTATGGTTAATTAACAATTAATTAAAATATGCATGCAAAAATATTAATTTTTATGTCAAAAATTAAATAAGTATTTTTCTGACCTAAATGCAAAAGGAAAATATTTTTGGTGATTTTTTGATGTGTTAGAAAATTATTGGAAAAGAAATTAAAATAGAAAAGAAAAATATGAAAATATGGAGAAAAAAAGTTAGTTTTTGCAAGGTTGCAAAAATAGAGAGAGGCGCCAGGGATCGAACCAGGGTCCTGGTGGTCATCAACATACACCCTTTGCCAACTGAGCTACGTGCACATCATGTTAGTATAATGAACGGAATAAAATAAATATGAAAACCAAAATTTAAAACATTTCAAATCCAAAACACGCGCGCGGACTGTTCATCATCGTTTTTTCCAGGACTTTTACCTACGGTTTTTGTTCGTAGCCAGAACCTTTACCAACGGTTTTTCCGTAGCTATAGCACCTGTGAATCACAAACCTCAAAAATATGCAATATAAATATGTTAGGAAGACATGAATCGACTCGGTTTGGTTCCCTGAACACGATGATGCCCATGGTTTTGTCCAATTTTGGCTAATTTGAAGGATCCCTATTTAAAGCTTCTGAACCCTAACAATGGCAGCACGGTATTCCTGCACTTAAAACTCAATTGAACGATTCAAATAGCTTCGAAATATCATGCTAAACACAGATATGCAATCGAATCATGTTAAAAATGCATGTAAGTACATAATCGAATTTGAGAAAAAGTTGTGCAAACCGCGAGTAGGATATCGTGATTCTGGACGTTCCAATGCTTGGTGATGACTGGAATAAGTTCCTGGGACCTTGAGGATGCTCGTTCAATCCTCAAAACTCCTTGAATTGGCCTCTAAGGTTGAAACCGAAATTGCTTTTTTTACAAGTTTTCTTGAAATTTTTCTAGGGTTCTTGAGGCAAGAATTTCGTTCTTTGTACTTGTGAATGCATTATGTACTTATAGTAGAAGGATTTAGGTCAAGAAACATGAAGAATTTATATGTCAATCAATGAGAAAATATTTGATTTGGTATGAAACCAAATATTGCCTTTTTTTGATCAAATCTCACTCAATTCCTTTGCCAATCAATGAAATTTTGAAATTGACAGCTTGTATGGCTTGCTTGGCCCTCAAGAATGAGAGAAAAATCCAATTTGCAATTAATTTTGATTTTCTATCTTTTATTTTAATTAAATTGGCTTTTAAATGATTAAAAATCCAAAATAAATAGAAAATAAAAGATAAATTCGTGGCTTTGGGCTTGGAGGTTCCAAATCAGCTAAGGAACAAGTTTGAACCAAGAAAAGTTAGGCCCATTTGCAAAATTTTGGGTTTTGTCAAGTATTTCTCTTTGTTCACCTCCTCAAAAATGCTCAATTTGTGCAAGGTGTATCTTGTTCAATTTTTAACATTTTTGGGTGTTCTTGGACTTTTTAGAAAACTTAAGATGTTCTATAAACAGCCTCTTTGGTTTCATCTCAATTGAAGTTTCCATGCTCATGCACACTTCTTTACAAAAAGTTGGCTTTTGTTGACTTTGAAAAAGGACCTCTAATGTTTTGACCCATATCTTCCAAATGAAGCATTTTCTGACCAAGCTTGTGAGACATGAAGTTGTAGATAATTTAATTCTCTTCAAAATGAGTTGTGGTGGAAATTTTTTTGATAAAGTATGTGAAAGGTATGCCTGGTCAAATTTCTGTTGACTTTTGTCTAAGAAAGCCCAATTTGGAAATTTGACTTTTGATCAATTCTTGATTTTTCTTGATGAATCAGGATCAACCCTTGATCAAATGATGATATTACTTCAAAATATTGGTGTTGACCAAAAATTCTGAAGTTTGACTGTATGTTGACCACAGTTGACTTTTTGTCTAATACAACTGATTTTCAACCATCTGAGCAATTGTTTGAGGAAACTTGACTTGTAAGGCTTGAAACTTGACATGGAGATTATTTGAAGCATATGGTGAGGCATGATGACCACTTGAAGTGTTAGAAGTCCATCTTGACTTGAGAATGGCCAAACCCTAGTTTGGGTTGATTGCTTAGGAGAGGGTTTGTCTGATCAACCCTTGTGAAATCCTTGAGTATGGATATGGGAAATGTCTTGAGAAGTAAGAGGGAAAATTTTGGGGTATGACACCCTTAGATGTGATTGGATAAATATAACCAGCATCATCTAAACAGAAGAGGTAAATTTTGTTCGGTATTGATTATTTCACAAAGTAGGTCGAGGCCGTAGCATTAAAAAATGTTGACCAAGAGGCTGTGATTGATTTTATACAAAATCATATTATGTGTCGTTTTGGAATTCCTGAAACAATTACAACCAACCAAGGTACAGTGTTCACGGGGCAGAAAATGCAAGAATTTACGAAGGAAGTGGGAATAAAACTATTGACTTCTACCCCTTATTACGCTCAAGAAAATGGCCAAGTCGAAGCTGCCAATAAAGTGATAATTGGTTTGATCAAGAAGCATGTGGGTAAAAAGCCAAGAAATTGGCACCAAACGCTAGATCAAGCTCTGTGGGCATGTCGAACGTCTCCTAAAGAGGCAACGGGGGCAACCCCATTTCGATTGGCATATGGACATGATGTTGTTTTACCAGTCGAAATACATGTGCAATCTGTAAGGATTCAACGACAACATGAAATACCATTTGAAGATTATTGGAATATGATGACTGATGAGTTGCTCGATTTGGATGAAGAAGGGATGTTGGCCCTTGACGCCTTGAGGAGGCAAAAAGATAGAGTGGCTAAAGCCTATAATAAAAAGGTAAAGGACAAAGTATTTCATGTTGATGACTTAGTTTGGAAAGTGATATTGCCTATGGATAGAAACGATAAGATGTTAGGGAAATGGTCTCCTAATTGGGAAGGACCGTTCAAAATAATCCAAGTATTTTCCAACAATGCATATGAACTTGAAGAATTGTCTCCAGATCGACGTATTCTGAGGGTGAATGGTAAATACTTGAAGAAATATAAACTCATTCTTCAAGAAATCTCAATTACGACCACGTAAAGCATGTGTGTCGAACGGAGCATGAACATAGTAATAACAGAGCCATCATATTAATTGTACAAAATTATAAAAAAAGAATGCCAAAAGAAATGGTATTTCATAAAATTGGTGAGACTTCATATTACAAAAGATGAGGAACCACAAAATAAATACATCAAGACGGTTACATTAATCAGAAGTTACCGAATTTTCGTTGGAAGCTGCCCAAATCACTCTCGAGGCGAACATCAGTACTAGTTAGCCCATCAACTCTTATCCTAAGAGTGTGCAACTCCTCTTCAACTCGGGTTGTGGCAGTACTGATGATAAGGGCATCTTTGGTCAATTGGCGCATTTCGTTTTGATCAGGTATGTTAGCCTAGTCAAGTTCTTTATCTTGTTGTTCAACAAGCTCCAATTCTGCATTTAAAGCTTCCAGTTCCTTCGTCAACTCAGCAATTCGACTGCGTATTTCAACAGCTCTTTTCCTTTTAGGGCCTTGCTCTTGCCGTCTCTGATTAATAAGAGCTTTCAGCCCTTCGACCACCGTCTTGGTCTTCTTCACCATTTCCATATTCCTCTTCACCGCCGCTTGTTTGGTGTCGACCAACTATTCAGCCTCCTTCATTTGAGTGATATTTTCCAGCAGGGGAGAAAGGATGTCTTTAAATGCCGCTACCATAAGCTTTGAGAATTCAGAAATCTCAAGACCCTTTAACTGAGCGATAGAATCCAAAAGCTCTAGTCCAAGGGCTGAATCCTCATGTAGCAAATGAGGCAAGTCAGGATTAAAAGCATAGGTACGAATGGTGTCGGTCAATTTCTTGACTTTAGTTGCTTCAAGTCCCAGTTTGTCACCATAGACTTGGGAGCGATCAGAATCTGAAGAAGAAACGTACTGATTCACAAATTGATCCAATCTTGCCAAAGCGACATCGACATCATCGACATCCATGTCGACGGCCGAAACATCTTTCGCTCCAGAGGGGCCATCTGAATTATCCCTCTCAAAAAGACTCTAAATCTGGAGTGGCACGGTGACAGTTTGAGGAATCTCCGAATCCGGCAGGGAATCTGAAAGACTAGAGTCAGAGCTAGTCGAACAATAATCTTTATGCCTGGCAGGACTAGAGACTGAATCAGAGTCACTAAGAGACTTCCTGGTGGTGATGAGGTGAAGAAGCTTCTGAAAGTGGAGTATAGTCTGGCACGTTGTGGCGTTGTTCAGAAACTTTGACCTAGAGAAAGTACAAACATCAGACAGGTGCAGTTCAGTAGTTAAAACACATTAGAGAATACGATAAATAACTGTGGTGGTGGTGAGGAGATTTCTGTTTCGGTTCCTCCAATGGAAGCATTAGCAACGTCCTTTTCTGTTTCTTTATTAACTTCAGGCGCGAGCATAGGGTCGGGGTGACAATGACTATATTTATTATGATATCACTATCAGCATGTGAAAGTAAGGCAGCGTCGTGACAAGTGGTCAGGAGCACTTTACCTCGCCACCTAGTGACGAGTGGTTGATCATCGACCATTATCGGTTCCATCTTATTGTCGACCTCCACTCTTAGGTCTTCAGCCGTGGGGGATTTATTCTTCTTCTTTGTTGCCTTTTCCTCAGGCACGGACACGTGCTTTCTTTTGTGATCTTTGGACTTTCGGGAGTGGGGAGCCTGAGCATCAAGTGATGCCTGTAGAAACAAAGAATATATCAGAAGAGAAATCTTAATCCTTTATCAAAGCAGTCAAAAGTAATAAGATGTTTACCTGAGTCCTCCCACTGTGGTGAGACTTTTTGTCCTTTTTGGACCTTTTGGATATGATGGAGGGAGCAGCCGAATCCCCTGAGCGTTTTCGACTCTGCTACATGAAAAATAGAAATGTTAGTGGATTGGTAAAACACAAGACGTCGAAGCATAGACATTCACACTTGCAGAAGAATCAGCCTTCTTGATAGAAGTAGAAATAGGTTCATTATCAGAGAGGGTATGAATGGGTGTGAACTGCAAGGCATCAAATACAAATGAGGTGTCGAATAAGAAAAATGTGAACACAGGTGTGAGTAAAACATACCTTGGACTGTGAGGGGCCTCCTTTGGCGCTGGTTTTGATAGGTTCGGTCGATGACCCTCCTTGGCTTTCAATAGCAGCGGGATTTTTCCTAGGAGCAACTACCTGTGGCAGAGGTACAACTAGAAAAGAAGCTAAGTCAAATAAAGATGTGAGTCAAATTGTGAAAGGAAACGAAACTTTCCAGAAGTGGTTACCCTTGGGTACTACGGCAAGCTCTCTCACATATGCAAGGTCAATATGAAGAAAGCCTGGATAGTTATGCAACCAATGCTTCGTAGGAACCACCCGGCCGACTTTCTTTTTATAAGCATTTTGAATGTTCGATCAAGAGCTATACCACCAATATGGGAAGGGTGGTCGAAAAGCCAGGGCCAAAGAGCTAGTCGGCAAAGGAGGAAATTTGATTTTTCCAAAGTGAAGTGCGTAAAGATATTTGTCTTTCGCGTAACTAGGGATCTTGAGGTGAGGAATCCTCTCAGTTACCTTATCCTTTAGCTCTTAGGCCGCGTCATGGATGGTTCGACGAAGATTTCTTGGCAAGTACACCACTTTGAAAAAATTCTGAAAAGCTTGAATTTCTTTGATGTGAACTGCCTTACATTTTGTTGTCTTCCCCTGAAAAGTATTAAAAGCCATAGTCAGTTCATTCATTTTTCCAGCAGCATCATTCACAAAAGTAACAAGATACGACTGCCACCAAGTTCTAAACTCTTGGGTGTAGAAGAACGTTGGTTTGAATGGAGTGAATGTAAGCTTGGCTCGTCGAGCCCATAGAGTGTCGACATTCTCCTTGACTACCTCCCAGCTTCGGTCATCTAAAACATCAATAAGTAATTCATGAGACTGATAGAATGACATAGGCACAATTTGACAGAGCCCAAACTGTCTAGCCACCAGGTTGGGTTGGTAGGCTGTTAAGCAAGGACTCATGTGCGTGATGGCGTAAGTGAGAAACTGGGAGGTCAAGAAATGCCTCCAGAAGATCAAAGACCGCTGTCGATTTCTTGCTTCGACGGGTGGAAAACATTCGGTTAGCCACAATGGCCCTCTCTTGCCATCAACGAATGGAGCCATTGAAGGTTTGAATTCTTCCCGCGTCAGCATGATGTCGAAAAGCATCTTGAATAATTCATCATTTGGAGAAGTCTTGTCTATGGGTGTCAAGCGCAAATAACATGGCCACATGGCCCCACTCTTGTCTTGAGAAGTTGAAACCTTCTTCTGTGAAAAAGGCTTCACATCTTCAGAAAAAGTGGCATTTACCCACAGTTGTAAGAGCCAGAAGGGACCATGGACCAGTACACTTTTCTTCTTTGGATTATTGGGATCGAAATTCTTTATTTGATTGACCACGTCGGTCATAGAGACGTATAAACAGGCCAAAATTAATTGGCCTAATGCAACATTTTCACCCCTATGCAACGGAGCAGCCAAATGGGAGAATTGTTTAGCTATTTGCATCGATCTCGAACAAAATACGAAGCGAGATAGCCATAGAGTCAGAAAAATGACATGCTCCTCATCAGAGATGTCCTCAGAGTCACTGTGATGGTGGTTGATGAAGTTGGTGTAGGTTGGATGTTTGGATTCGCCAACTTCGATTTTGATGGGAATTAGCTCGTGGTCGGTATGGTTGAAAATGGTTCCAGCAGGCTTTAAGCCTGTTAAAGCAGCCACATCCAGTAAGGTGGGGGTCATCATGCCACACTTTGTATGGAAGCTGCCTTCCTAGAAATATAAGGCAGCCAACAGCATGCCATCGGAGTAAGGTGTGCCGACACGGGAGAGGTCCAATAGATCATAGATACACATTTCCCTCCACTGTTGGCCCTTACTTGGTTCCAACCTTTCCATCCAAGCCCTAAACTTAGGGCAATTCAAGGGGGGAGCGGTGCGAAAGTTCCTGTCAACAAACTGTAGAGAAATAGGGTTTATTGAGGTAATCAAGGGGCGGCTGCCCTGACTGGTGGGAAAGAATGCACCTTCGTCGTCTACATAGATTTCAAAAGGAACATCCGCGGGTAACAGACTGAGAAAGGCATGGGGTTCATCTTCTAACTGAAAAGGAATGAGTACCTATGATTGCCAAATCTTGTAGAGAACGGCGGTTCTGGTTCATAGGGTTTGCCTTCAACGTGGCGGAGGTGAAGAGTTTCAGTGGGAGCTGTTGAAATGTTCTTATCTGCCATTTTTTAAGAGAAAAGATGAAGACGGTGAAAGTACAAAGGGTTTGAAGATTTCTGGGTTTGAACGAAGAGAAAGGATGAAAACCGTAAAGATTGTTGCTTCCTGGTGTGAGGTGAAAGCTTTTAAAATGGGGAAAACGTTTGATAGTTGGGGTTGAAGGAAACAAGCGATTAGGGTTTTGAAGTGCTTTCTGGGTTCTTGGTTTGAAGATTGAGAGTAAGAAAGATGAAGTTTTCTGGGCTTTTCTGTTTGAGGAATGAGAGCGTAGAAGAAAAGAAAGAGAGTAGGAGAAATGCCTATTTATAGGCGTAGAGATGAAGAGAATGAAAAGGCAAAAGGAAATCGTGGCGATTCCCTAGGCTTTAAACCGTGTCCGTCGAGGGATACGTGTGAGCAGATAAAGCCGCTAGCGTGGTGGGCCATACCGGCTACCTAAGTAATAATGTTCAAGCATTAAATGCTCCCACGTCTCGAAATAAAGCAATGTACGTTTCCATGATTGCCTGACGTCATGAAAAGACTAGAACGGTGAGCTGTCTTCAAAAGGTAGCGGAAAAGACTGAACCGACGGGAGGCGCAACTTCATAGATACCATTGTCTCATGTTCAACAGTGCCAAGAATTCGAAAATGGTATCTCTGGGAGGCATTTTGTTAACTGGAAATTTGTAAAGTATGCTTAAGGGAATTGCTTAACGACAAAGGTCCCTACAGATTAAGGACTAGTCTTAAATGAAGTTAGTTTTTGAAATGCTTAACAAAGCAGAGTTGGAAGTACCAGAAAAAGACATAGAGGCTGGGTCAGAAAGCCAAACCAAATCGACCAAACAGCCAGAACAAGATGGCATCAAAAAAGAAATTTGATCGACGAAGTGATATGTTGGTCGATTCGACATAAGTTTGGGTCGAAAGAAGGCGTCAGTCGAAATGGTCTTGCTGTCAAAGATGAAGGCCAGGGGACTTAGGAAATTTTATTATGCCTTAAGAACATATCGAAACCGAAGGTAGTTGGTTTCTTCTGAAGTCATGAAGCGGGAAAAGATAGAATAAGGAGATCGTGGGTAGTTGCCTCAAAAGATCGTGGGTTCAAAGCGTTAAACGGATGGTGAAATCGTGTGTAGAAGTTACCTTTAAGTTTAAATCTCATCCATTGATTATTGTTGGCAGTTACTTTGTAAATACTATAAATAAGTCACTGTGTTAGAATTTTAGGTGTGTTCATTTGTACCCTCAAATCGCTTGCCAAAACTCTGCCCAATTCCACGCTAAAGGAAGAAAGAGTCACTCAAGCCTTTGATGTACGTGAATCACCATATTTCTATTTCAATGCAATCAATTTACTTTTAAGTTTATCTTTACTATTTTCGTTGTTTACTTTCATCTCCTTTATCAAAAATACTTCAACGTAAACTTTTGGTCACGAGTCACCAATTAGTGTTCTGTTGAGTAGTCAGAATTCAGTGTGTGCAAAGCCATTGTGCTGTTTCCCTTGAGCTCTGGAAACCATTTCTGGTCCAAGGCCTTTTTCGCTCACAGAAGCAGTACAATTTACCAAAACTTTAGCACATGTCTTGAGATCAATTGGTCGATCACGCGAGTAACCCTTGGTTTTAGAACTTAGGGAGGACCAGCGGTTGTTTACCATTTTCCACAGTAAACACCCGCGCATGTGTGAATCATTTGTTTGTGTATTGCATTTGATTGTGTGCTTCTGCCAAAGCACTTGTTTTCCTCATCTCTTTACATACCTTGGTCCTTCAACCAAGGTGGATGTTAGGATAGTTTCCCTTAGGACTGCTCGGTTTGGATAGTCTTTGAGCTTATACTTTTTATCCTCAACCATAGGGCCATCTTTTTCATGATAACCTTAGGGTAGAACTAGTTAGTCCCCCTTTGTTTGTTTTCTAGTTTCTTTTGCATACTTGCATGTAATAAAACTAAAACTTGTTTTCTTTTCTTTAAAAATTGAAACACTTAATAATGGTTCAGACTCCTTTTCAAAGGTAAAAGCAACCAACCTCACTTCAAACCTTTTTGTCTTCAGACTTCTTTTCTTTAAAAACCTTTTCAAAAAGGGTGTTCCCTTCCAAGTTTGAGCAATTTTCTAAGTGTGCGAGTGGCCGACCATAAGACTTCTTATAGATACAACGCCAAGAACGAGTTGCAATTGTGAAGATGCGAGTTGCAATTGTGGCATAGGTTGATTACCTCATTGCATTTCGTTGTGAATTGTATGTTCATGCATCTCATTTAAAAGATGTTCTTAGTTGAGTCTCTGTTTGTGATCTTCTCATACTCTATGTATGAGATAACACTTAGAAGGATAGTTCTGGCCTTGTGGGGATTTTTGAACTCCTTCTTCTACTGATCTGACATTTTATTCCTTTCAATCTTCTGACCACTTGCGTCAGCAGGATGAGTATAGCCATCTGTTACCATGTCCCAGAGGTCACAGTCATGAGCCACAAAGAAACTTTCAATTCTGTCCTTTCAGTAATAAACGTTTTCTCCATCAAACATTGGAGGTCTGTCGCTGACTCTGTCTTTGTCGTTATAGTTGTCATAGTTGTTCTGAACCTTTTCTGCCATAGTTTTTTTCAAGCTGGATCTTTTTTCTGACACTGTTAAGTGTTAGCACCCAGAACCAGGCGCTCTGATGCCAATTGAAGGATGAAAAACACAAGAAAGGGGGGTTTGAACTAGGGTTTTGAAATCAAATAAAATTGACACGATTTTATTTTTATCCTGGTTTGTTTGAACTCAAACTACTCGAGCCCACCCGTCAAGGTGATTTGCCTCTCTTAACGAGGTCTTAATCCACTAATCAGAACTTGATTACAATCCCCTAAGACCACTAACTTAGTCTTCTCAATAACACCACAACTTGGTTTCTCAAGGAATTACAATTCACTAAAATAATTGTTTTAGTCTTCTCAAGAACACCACAACTTGGTTTCTCAAGGAATTACAATTCTCAGACAATTACAAATGTGTTTAATGATGCTTCTAGAAAGCTATATCATGACTGTGATTTTTACACAAGAATATTTTAGCACTTATGAACTACGGAATGATTTGAATTTTCTTTTGTTGTTTTTTCGTGTGTAGCTCTTGTTTTTATTCTCTTCATAAATGAATCCTTTATATAGACGTTCATGAAAAATATCCCTTGGAAACATCTTAAGCTATATATGGAATATTGATAATTTGAGTTGATTTTTCTTTCCATAAAAGCGAGATCCTGTTGGAAGTTAACCGTTGCTTCAAATCTTCATTTAATGAATGACAACGCTTTAGAGTCTTTCATCCAGAACATGGATATCAGAGTTTGTAGAGCGGTCTGGTGCTTTTTAGAAGTTTATCAGAACTTCGTTTAGAGCGTGAATCTTTTAACATCTTCTAACATATCAGAACTTCTGTATCTTCAGTTTAGAGTCTTTTGACGCTATTAGAACTTCTTTTAGATCAGAGTCTTCTAACGGACATCAGAACTTCTGTTCTTCTACTTTCATCAGAACTTCTGTTCTTCTTCTTTCATCGGAACTTCTGTTTGTTCTTCTTCTTTCATCAGAACTTATGTTCTTCTTCTTTCATCAGAACTTCTGTTCTTCTTCTTTCATCAGAACTTCTGTTCTTCTTCTTTCATTAGAACTTATGTTCTTCTACGTTCATCAGAACTTTTATTCTTCTATGTTCATCAGAACTTTTGTTCAATAAAAAAACTTCTTTTCTTTTCAAGGTTAGAACTTTATCTACATACTTTTAAACAACCTTAGAAGCCAACAATGTTTCATACAAAATATTTGTTTATTATAGTCAGAACATGATAGTCATCAACAGTACTTGTTATCATCAAAACATCTAAGATTGGTGTAGAACCAAACTATGTTCTAACAGATGCATGGGGAAAATATTTACGTACCCTAAACGTGATGACTAAGTAAATGATGTTGGTGTTGGTGTTGGTGTTGGTGTTGGTGTTGGTGTTGGTGTTGGTGTTGGTGTTGTCTTCCTTCCTTATGGCAACGATGTTATTTTTGCCTTCTCGACGGTGACAACTTGGTTAATGTAATCTTCTTTCAACCTTGACGATGATGACGAAAATGACAAATATACAGTGAATAATGAATACTGAAGACACAAACTAGTGTGAATGATGGTGTTTTGGTTGAAATCGTGTATTGTTTCACAGTATTGAACGTTAGAGTTTAGGGTTGAAATCGTGTATTGTTTCGTCTAATTCTTTTTTCAATGGAAAAAGGATACTGAAGATACCAATTAACTAGGAGTATAAAATGTTATAAAGATACCACCACGGCCAAAACCAAAAATCATTATGATATATTATTTTCATTGTGAAATTTCATAAAGAAACGCCAACGATTAATTTATATTTAAAATTTTTAAATAAAAAACAAATAATATCACAACGGTGGAACGATCCAACCGTAGTCATAATCATTTAAGTTTTTTAATTTAAAAATAAATAAAAAAGAAAAGACGCGTCTTAATATTAATGGAATAATATATATTGATGGCGATGAGGTTCGAACCCATAAAATATTGACAATTTTACCACGGTTGGCTCATTAACTATTGCTATATTCAATTAATTTTAAATTAAAAAACAAAAATAATATAGGAGCGCCTTAGTGTAGAGGTGTCACTATTATGTAGGAAAGAGCCGTGGTAATCATAACATTGTTGTTTAGGCGTTTTATAACAATGTATACTTCTTTTTTTAAGATCTCAATTGTATCTCATGTTTGTCATAATTCTTTTGGTGAATTTTAAAACGGTATTTGGATAGACAAGTGAAAGAGTTGAACAGCCAATATTAAAGAAATTATAAACTTATTTATGATTATATAACAGATTTCCTTTGATAAATCCGTTTTTAAATGGTTCTTTTATAAAAAGTATCTCTAAACTACTTATTTAAAGAGTATTTTTAAATGGTTATTGATAGTGTTATTTAATATTCTATATTTTTTTAAATGAAAAATTATCCACAGAAAATATATCATTTAATTGAATCAAATAGATTTTTTTAATGTTTCGACTAAACTAAGTGAAATTGCACGTGGTTCTATTATTAATTTATATAAATATACATATTGAAACCACACTATGAATACCCTTCAATTAGTGAAATAGTATCTTCTGTCTGGTAGATGGCTTTCAATAGAACATGATATATAAATATATCCTATTTCATCGGCAACCTGTGGAAAAACTTGTGGCCTTGTGTGTACCCCATTAATTGATATATCGACGGATATCGAAGGATAATGCCTGGATTCCAACATAAAGAATTAATTGAAGGATCCACACTCCTATATTCTTGCTGCATGTTTGCAAGTGTGCCATGCAGAGTGCCACCATTTTTTAAGGTGTTTTGGTGACAATGCAAGAAGTGAGAATATTGACATGAGTGTAAAAAACTGGATCGCACCGGAAGCCTTTGTGTGTTATCAGTCAATTTGTGCTGAGATATTCAGTTCAAAAACAAATATAATCATGATTTAAATATAATTGATTTTGCAAATATATTATTTTTTAAGTTTAATCTTGTAATCTTTTGTTTGAATTAGATCTTTATAAATAGTTTTTATTTTACTTCAATTTTTTTCGTTTTTACATTTGCTAAATTAATTTTTATTAAAATTGATCATTATAATGAGTAAAATATTTAATGTTAATCTATTAATATTAGTAACAGAAAAGTAAAAGTTAAGATTTTGTGTATTATAAAAACCAATTTTAATATAAATGATTTATAAAAACCGAAACAAAAGATATAAAATAAAAAATCATTATATTGCAAATATTAAATAAATATTTAAATTTATAATTAAATATTTTAGACATGTGAGTAAATGAATATGTTAATGCATACGTCCAAAAAATAATAACTAAAAACGTGTCGTTCTTATTAGGAGTGTTTCGAGTTAGATTTTGTCAAATTTAAAAAATTCAAAGTTTAAGTTTGACAAATAATAATCAAAATTTTATTTTAAAGTTTGAGGATATTTTAAATGTTTTGGTGATCTATTAATCTACTTAAAAGCTTATTAGTATCTAATTTGAACACATATAAATAAACAATTCACCTAAATATATTAACAAATTTAAAGAACAATAAGATTGAATAGTTGTTCGTATTGATTTAATCTGAGTTTATCTAATAACATATATTTTGTAATATTATTTATTTTTTTGCGCTTTTACAAACAACTTAAGACATGTCAATTAAGTTTTTTTTAAGTTATTTTTACACGCTCTTCAATAAAATTAAGTTTTATTATTGTATTTTATTTAAAAGTGCAAAATATAACATATAATGATAATAAAATTATTTATATTTATCTAGATGAGTCATATTTATATGATTAAAATGTTTTTTTATGATCTTTAGCCTTAATATTTTTAACTAAAAGCTTTTGAAAAAGTATAAGTTTTTTGTATTTATGAAAAGTTTGATTTAGCTTGAGCCTATCTAGTTTAGGCCGTGATGCATTGAAACAATTTCTCTGTGTCTAAGAATATGTAACTAATGAAGTTAGATAGATCAAGGAGAGTACATAAATATTATTATATGTCGCCTATGGTTGGGTTCTAGTCGCCGATTAGTCATAACACTTGTCTATTAATCGAGATTTATTCTTGCTACCCACAGTCATATACGCCACTCCTAAATTTTTATCAAAATATTCTTAGAAAATACAAGATATTTAGTGATTTATGATATATATCGAAAATTTCATAAGGAATATTGGAAATTCTGTGAGATTTATCATTTTTACCGTGTCAGATGTTTCATACTGAAAATTCCAAAAATTCGATATCGAAAAAATATCGGATATTTCAAATTTCCGATATAGTTTCAGTACAAAAAATAACCAAGAATTTTCAATTTCCGATATTTTTTATATATCGAAAATTTCAAATTTCCGATAATATTGGGACTTAATTTTTATTGTTTTTTAAACGTATAAATTTTTACTTGAATAAAATCTACAGGTAATATGGAATTTTCGATATTGCTTTTATACTGGAAATTTGGGATATTTCCAATACGTGTAATAACTTTGCTAAAATATACCGAATTTTTTAAATTTCTGGTAAATTGCACCATAAATTTGGAAATATCCGGTAAATAGATACCGGAAAATTTGTAAAATACAAAGAATTTTCGGTATGCGTCAAAAAAGAGTACTAGAAATTTGGTCTGGGTACCGAAAATTTATATTTTTTCACAACTTTCTCAACAGTAAATTTCTTTTTCAAAAAAATTAAAATTTTGAGTAAATAAACTAAGAGGTATTTTCAGAATATCAAAAAATGAGAGGGTGCCAGGTATAATAAATGGGGTGACAGGAAAAAATCTCCTATTAATCACAATATTTACCCCTATCAGTCAAAAAATTTCTCCACTTAGACAATGTATAACGAGGTTATTGAATTTTTTTCCTAATAGTTAAATGCTTGCAATGAGATGTTGAATGAAGTGTTGAAAGTCAGGTGAATTAATTAGTGTTGAAAATATTTAAGATACTGATTGTTGTGAATGTTTAGATTTTTATCTCATGTTAATTATTTGGGTTCAATTATTTTATAGTAAATTAATTATTTATTTATTTAAATTTTGATAAAAATTCATCATTTTTTATGTATATAGAGATATTTGGTTCATTTGATTTGGACACACAAAAAATTGACTTTATTAAAAAAATATAAAAGAAAATAAAAATATGAAATAAAAGTGGTAAAGTAGTGTGTTGAGTTTTATTAAACAAAAGTGAGTAAAAGTTGAATGTGTGTTGAATTATTAGGTGGAAGAAAGAGAAGATGATGTGAAATATAAAAAATGAAAAAAGAGGGTTGAATATGTAAATAATTGTACATAATCTTATAAGATGTTGAAATTGACATGTCCTTAGACACTAATGATAGAGTAGTGTTATTTGAACACCTGAAATTTAATACCGAATGTGATATCGTATACCAATCGTATACCAATGTCTTTATCTCTCTCATACTTTTTCATTTTATACACTTACACGAATTTTAATAATACACTATAACATTTAAGAGGCATGCAGAATAACCATTCCAAGGGCGTAAAGATTCATGCCCAATATATCTTTATAATTACCTCTTGTTATAAATGTGTCTTAAAATTTTTGTTGATAAAGTGAAAGAAAATATATTTTGAGATTGTCAAAACTCAAGAAATAAAAAAGTATCGGGTTCGGTCGATTCGATTAATTGATTTACTCATCAATGTTAGAATATTTTATATTAATTTTGAGATCATATAAATTAATATAAAAAAATATTATAAGATATTTATAATATTTTAAAAGATATTATAAAATATATATTTATAATAGTCTAAGAGATATTATAAGATATATATTTATAATAGTCTAATTGATATTATAAGATATTTATAATATTTTTTTTATTCTAACAATTAAGGATATATGTTTTTGGATTTGTTATGAATTTGTTGGATTTTGGCTATTATAAATATGTATCTCTTATGTTAATATAGTGCGAAAATCTTAGAACTTACACCAAAAGAGAGAATAAGGGTTTGAATGCATAGTATATGATTTTGGCTATTCAGGTAAACCTTAGAAGGCAAAGGTTGGGTGATGAGCGATCGACCTAAAGTGTCTAACAGTATCCTAACTGCAAGTGCACAACCTATCGCGGTAGTAATAAAAAGATGTTGAATCCACAGGAACTTCGTAATCACTCTAGTGCTATAAAGGTTTGCTAATTTAGCTAAGGCGAATAATGTCACGTTTGGTATTTTGGAAGTTAAGGTAGAGGAAAATTAATCGAATTAAGGAAATAATAATAAAGCAGTCAGTATGTAATATAGTGAACCTAAGCGAATTAAATCGAACCTAAGCGTATAAAGATGATTAACTTAATTGTTCTGTAGAGATTATCAGTTTAAAAACCCTCAACTCACACTCTCGTGGTCTTATCTCGGATTATACTCCTAAATCCCTATGCCTGCTCTCGCTAGCCCATAAGTGTTTAGAAAATATTCTTTGAAAACTTAATAAAATCTAATTTGTTTTAAAGCGCTCTCGCTATATTTAAATCGAATGCCTAACTTTAGCTATCCGGGTAAAACCTCACACTTTCGTGGTCTCGATCCTAACCTATTCTACTTTTCTTACTTTCGTAACAAAAAGATTGATTTTTAATTACAAAACGTCATAACCAGAAATTAAGTTAATTAGGATTTTAGCTTGGGAACAATTCAATTCCTACTGTCACTGCTATTACATACCGACTTAGGAAATCTAGCTAGACATGGTAATTGAAGCAAACATATAGGAAGTATAATTGGAAAACAGTAAAGTATGCATATTAAATAGATAACAGAAACTTATCATAAATAAATTGTGCTTAGAATTAAATGCAATTAAAAACCTGAATTACAATACTACTCCTCACGCTCCCTCTTCCACAAATCGGCAAGATCGGAACCTTCGGAATCGGAATTGAAAACTAAGTCTGAGGCTAAAATAAGTCCTAACTAAAAATAGCAATTTCCTAATGTTGGAAATAGCTATTAAACGGTACAGGAAACAAAGGAAGTAAAAACAAGAGAATGTTAAAAACTGGAAATTGGGTTGTAAAATTGGCAGAGCTTCCACAAGAAATTTCTGAAGTAAAACTCTGTACTTTCTTCATCCAAGCTTCTGGTATTTATAGAGGAAGAAATTGGCAGTTGATAGCTTTGCATCGTGGGCCTTGTATATGAACTCATGAGAAAACTCAGGGTAGTGGGTAATGTTGTGCTTGAGAGTTTTTAGGAGTATCTAAGACTCCTTCCTTTATGCTTGCCCACGTCTCCACGTTCTTCATAAACTACATTTTAGCGTGTTACAGTCGCCAGTGGTGTGTGACGGCCTTTCTTTGAGTAGTAGTGTGTTACGGTCGTTACAAGAAGGTGACGAGCGTAACATGGCTTAGCGTGGCATTACGACCGTGATAGGCGTGTGACGAGCGTCACAGCAATGAAATCTGCAGAATTTTGCAGTATTGTTCTTTTCCTTCTGATCATGCATGTTGACTTCGTTCATATGATCTTTTATGCTAATTTGGCTTGAGACATGTAGTACCTGCAAAAAGACATGAAAACTCGGAACATTCGGGAGTTAAATGGATCAATGCGATATTAAAACGGGCTAATTTTATAGCAATTATATGATACGATTTCTTGTTATCATTGGGCTTGAAAAATACTTGGGTAGAAAATAGGGTAATTCTTGGGCACCTTCAGGATTGTTCTTGGGAACCTGAAGGCCAAAGCTATTTTCTACTCATCTGTAATCTCTTGTAACAGCTTTCATAGTATAGTGAATTTGAGAGCTGCTCTCTCCTCCAGAATAGATCGTTTGATCGAACTGGGTAAATAAACCTTTGTCTTTTTCTCGCCTTATTCTATTATATTTTATGTATAAAAATTATTATTGTTGCAGACCATTTATTTTGGTTGCTACTATTCTTTGCCTCACAAATTAATATTGAATTTTGTCATAATTAACAACAAGATTCACAACACCTCTAAACACAAGGAGGGTTGAGAGGGACATTCAATTGATTTAAGATTCACTAATACAAAGCTTCTCTAACACTCTACGTGAGTTTGCTCTAACACCACCATTAACCCTAAAATACCACACACAACCCTCCAATACATGGTCATCTTTATTATACATTTTTTGCAAGTACAATTAGTATCCACCATGGAGCCTTGAAAAAACTAACATGAGCCACACTCATTATCATTCAACAATCACTTACGCTACCTTCTTTAGGAGGATAACGAATCGAAGCCTAGGTATTGTCGTTGACACCATTGTACAAGGGTTTGTTGGTGGTTGAAAATCCGAATCTTCTTGTCGAAAGTGTGTTAGGCAGGTTTTGACGACAAGCCTTATATCTGCCAATCTTTAAATCGGCCTAGAGAATGAGTAATAGTTTAAAATCACCTCCATCGATGAAACTATTGACATCCTCCTTCAAACTAACGATCTCTTGGTCATCACAATGTAATATAATAATTAATTGAGATATAAAACAAGTGTTAATTGACCTCAAAAGCTCAACAAATATCTTGGAGAAATTTTAGCTTGATCCAGATAAGATTCGAACATTCCAAAGCTCCTTAGTTAGTCTATCATACGAACAAGTGAAGTTGAAATGTCACATAACACTCAAGACAACGTTGAAATTGGAAGCAAACACGAAAAATCAAGACAAAATATCCATTTAAACATAACTCAATATCTTTCGTAAAAATCCATATTTATGTAATCATATGTTTAAACATATTTTCTTGTATTCGAATCCCCACTCCATATCTACTCTAAAACCTAACTTAACAACTTTCACATGAATTTATTAAAACATTCGCATGGAGTGGTACTATGATGTAAGAAAAGGAAAAAAAAAAGAAGACTATTTTAATCAAATACAATAATTGTACATGTATGAGTTATAAGGACAAACTGACATAGGGCTGCTTAAAATGAATTTGCATACAATAAATTTGCAATACTTTTCTTATTGATTGCGTGGTTTGAGAGAATAGTCTAATGATCTTCATGAACAAGACAATCATGTAATGGGGTAAATTTCAACATAATCAAATAGCCTAGATTTTGTTGGTGGTCCAATCCCCTGTCCTTGCATTGCATGTGTGTTGGAAGAGACAGAGAGAAATTGGAAGTAAGTTCTACTAATGACTATAGGCATTTTGATTTGGTGAAGAGAGAAAGAGTGGGAGAGGGAGAAAAACATAGTAGGGTATTAGGTGAATACACAGCTGTAATAGAAGTACAATGTTTAATTATGTTAGAATAAAGATTTTGAACATATATATTTTAGTCAAAGGGTAGTTTATCTTATTGATGCCAAGATGCACTTGATAGTGTCTAGATTAAATTTTTAAAACTATTTGTTGGCCGTGGTACGTAACTTATGTTATTTTTATATTAATTTATCTTGGGACTTTCTTAAGATTAATTCATCTTATTTTAAATTATTGTTATGAGTGTACCTTTAATATTATAATCAAATAGTTTATGCATGGGTTCTAATACTCGTTTCTCATACGAACTGGTCACTAGCATCTCATTTGAAAGATTAGAGCACCATCAAAAGTCAAACATTTAATTTGATGAATTAAATGTTGGAATAGCGTATTAGCATATCTTTGGAATAGCGGGTAAACCTACATATCTTTGGAATAGTTTGATATTTTTCACCGCGAATTCAAAGAGACTATATGAATATGTGTTTGTATCATAGATGAACATAGTGTTTTAGTGATTGGAAAACCCAAATAGATCACAATATCACATCGAAAAGACTATTGTCTTACTTTCAATTCTTTTATTAAGTAAATGAGGTCAATGTGTCAAATTGATTTTTAAATTAGATTTTAAAGTTGCGTGAATAGTTTCTCTTCTTTCAAAAAAAAATTATATGAAATTACATAGGATAGATTTATTCTCTCCCTACTATAATAACTCTAATGTTGAAATTATCAAACATTCTTATATCTCATTTTTACATTAATATTTACCTCAAACATTAATTAATACGGTGAATAATTAATTTTTATAAAAAAAATATTTATAAATATTAACGTAAACAATTAACGTAACCAATGACGACAAGACTATATAAACAATGATTGTGAACAATATTGGTGAATAATATATAAATAGTGACTTTTAATTATAAAATAAAATAAAATAATGAATTATAAAAAATTGTATAATAAAATAATTAAATTAATTGGTATACGTTTAGATATTAAAAAATTAATAATAAAATAAAATTGATTAATAAAATATAAAATATAAAATATAAAATATTTGGTTAATAAAATAATAAAATTGATTATTATAATTCAGATTTTAAAAATAATTTTTAATAGTAAAATAAAGTTATTTAATGAAATATAAAAAGTTGATTAATAAATTTATGAAATTGATTAATAGAGATTTTTAATAGGTATAGAGTTTGTTAATGAAATGTAATATATTGGTTAATCACTTGATTAATTACATGATTTTTTTTGTATTCCTTAAATTTTTTTAAAAATAATTAAAATAAATTTAAAATAAAATATGTTTTACTAATAAAAGTTATATTATTATTATAATATTTTAATATTTTCTATATTGATTATTTGTCGTGTTTATTAAAAATTATATGGTATTTGTGTAAAAATTTGATGTAAGGACATATTTTTCTTTATTAAAAATAAGCTAATGAAATTGTTGGAACCTAAAACAATCGCATCTCTAACTACTTTTAATTATTGATAGAAATATACATTGCATTGTATGGAAGGCATTTTGATTTATAAAATGTCATAATTTTTGTCGGCTTTGAAAAACACTTATTTCCACTTAATTATCCGCAATGTTGTTGGCGTTGGGTCTCCACCTCAACAAATTGCATTTGATTTTGTTAAAGTTAATTTATCTTGATGAAAAGTCAAAGTCAAAGTCAATTTCCTAACAAATACTACGAAATTGTGTGCAGACTCCACCGACAGGAGAATCAAAAACAGCTAGCGAGTAAGCAAATGAGACTGTTATCAGAAAGTGGTTCCATATAGAACAGTGTTGTGTTGTGTTGTTGTCAGCAGTGATTCTGTGACGTTCTATATCAAATAAAGCTAAGCTATTGGTTGGCCCTTTTTAATGGTTTGGCTATTGTTGATTATTTTAGTTTAGGGATGGTTGTCAAATAGTGAGAATAGTTTAGGTTGTGGAACCATAATAAAGACTAAGGTCCACAGTGATGAACCAAAAGAAGAAGACAGAGTCACGAGTCAACATATATACAACTACAAGTATAGATTTTTTTTACGAAGTTTCCACCAGTTTAAGTAAGATGTGAGACTTTGTCAACAATCCAACGTGACAAAGATATGGGATATCTAGTGTTTAGGTAAAAAGAGAATGTCGTTTTCTTTTGAAGAGACTTCTCATAAATAGCCTCTAGGCATCATCTTGCTTAGTGCTTCATGGGATCGTGGGTAGTCATAACTCAATAAGCTCCCTCAGTTTTGGACGTGAACTTGATGGCCTAGCTGAGTGAATTGATGTGCAGACGTGTTATATTCATTTCAGAGGTATTTAGGTTATGGACTATGGGTTCAGGTGATGGGTCATATGTTAGGTGGTAGGTTTGGGTGAAAAAATATCTCATATGTTAGGTCGTAGGTTTGGGTGAAAAAATATCTAAAACTTCTAAAATATATTTCGGAGATGTATATTTGAAAACCCTATGTTTACACGTTATTCTTATTTGAACATTGGATTTAAACATTCTGTGGTATTTTTGGATATGTATATCTGAAAATATCTTTTTATATAAGTTTGCTTCATGATCACCACTACCACTATCTAATTCCTTTCATTTTCCTCCATAACCAAAACCTACCACAAAATCTCAATCATTCTCAATCAACTTTTTGTCTCAAAACCAAGTTTCAAGTATTTTATCATATCAAAGAGAGCATAGAAAGCTACAATTTAAGAAAAAAAATTCTCATTTCATTGCATTGATGCTGAGTTATTGTGGAAAAAACAACGTCACTACAGATATGCATATCCGAAACTAACCTAGTATATTTAGGATGTGCATATTTGAAACCATGTCTGTTACAGAAACAAAATTTTGTTTGAACAAATTTTTTATTTTTCCCGTTTTAGATATGGTGCACCCTGACATCTTTCACAAAGTTTTTGTAAAGGTTCCGAACAAGGTGAATGAAGAAGCCAAGTCGAATGAGGTGAACGACAACGTTAAAACAATTGTTGTCGAGATAGATGTTCGACAATAATTTACAAATGA
The DNA here is from genome assembly GCA_021764765.1 of Vicia sativa. Classification (NCBI taxonomy): domain Eukaryota; kingdom Viridiplantae; phylum Streptophyta; class Magnoliopsida; order Fabales; family Fabaceae; genus Vicia; species Vicia sativa. The sequence continues at coordinate 249,702,605 of CM038795.1, forward strand.
TCGAATTTATAGGGCTCGTCAACATATGCTTGGATGGGTCAGAATGGAAGCTATGAAACTCGAGTTTGGCGTTATGATTGTAAGGTCCGACAATGACATTAGTAGAAGGCAAGCATTTGCAACTATGAAATGTGAGCGAAGTGGAAAATATGTTCCAAAAATTCGAAAATTGACACATGAAAACACCAGATCAAAGAAATGTGAGTGTCTGTTTAAATTGCGTGGATAATGTAGGATGAATGATATGTGGCGCTTTAATGTCATTTTTTGGTATACATAGACATGTGTTAGACACCAAGCTATAAGAGCATCCAATTGTATGTTGGCTTAAGCCGGAGGAGAAGGATATTAGTTCGGAGATGTCAATAATCAAAGTTGCGTCGAGAAACATACTTTCTGATTTGAAACGGAAAAAACCACAAAGTGTTTCAAATATCAGGCATGTATTCAATGAATGTTTTCAAGAAAACATGGCGAATAGAGGCCTAAGATCCCAAATTCAACATCTTTTGAAACTTTTGGATGCTAACCACTATGTTTCAAGGTACAAAGTGTGTGAGGATAAACTCAGTGTTCGTAACATTTTTTGGACACATCCAAACAGTATCAAGTTTTTCAACACATTTCCAACCGTCCTTATAATTGATTCAATGTCCAAGACCAACAAATATAGGCTTCAACTTCTAGAAATTGTTGGTGTCACTTCTGTGGAGAAAATCTTTTCAGTTGGATTTACATTTCTGGAATATGAGAAAGAAGACAATGTTACATGGGCGTTAGATATATGCAAGAGTTTGTTGAAGGACCCACATAATATGCTTAGTGTCATTGTAACTGACTGAGATAACGCCTTTATAAATGAGGTTAGAAGTGTATTTCTTACTTCATATGCATTACATTGTCGATATCATATAACAAAAATGTGAGAGTTAGACTAAAACCTACGGTTGACAACAAATAAATCAAGGATGAAGACATAAACATTGTCAAATCTAGTGTTTTTCGTATTGTTGATAATGGATGCATGTGTGAATATATTAAATTCTTCTACATAAGAGCTATATGTTGAGAATATGGTACATTTCAAAAGCTTGTGTGTCAAATATCCAATTTTTTGAAATACGTTGAATCTACTATTATTGCTCAAGTGAAAGAGAAAGTTGTGTGTACTTGGATAGACGAGGTTAGACATTTGGGAAACACAACAACTAATAGATTCGAATTTGCACATTCGACATTGAAGAAATGGTTGGGTGATAACAATTAAAATATTTGTAGGGAATGAGACATAGTGAACCAAATGCTCCAAAACCAACATAATAAAATTCAAACAACTTTGGGTCGGAGTATAATCGTGGTAGAACACTGATTCAAAGACAACACTCTCTACTCGCAGCTGGTTCTCAAGATATTTCGAATGAGATTGAATTTAATTTTTCAAGAAGCGAATCGAGCGAAGACGATGGGCTTCCATGTGCTTATCTCATTTCTAAAAAGATGAAGCTAAGTTTCCCCATATGTATGGACGAGGTCTACGATCATTGAAAAAGACTCTGGTTTGATGACTACGGTGCGATGAAGGACGGTACATAAAGTATAACATCACAATCGAGTTGAAAGTGATCATGGATTGATTTTATAAAGTGGATGATACTATGAGATTGCACATACAGCTGAGGAAAATTTCCTATCCAGAAACCACTTATTTGAAACCTCCTTCGCAACTGATAAAAATCAAAGGTGACCCAAAAAAAGTGGAAATTACACAAGATGTCAATTAAACAAAGCGAACTTCGTATTACCATGAAGTTGTTGATTCAATATCCTCGAATACTCCAAAATTGCAAAAAAAAATGTTTTCAAGGGAGCTCGCATTTCCTAACCCCTCATACACCCCCTATTGAAAAAAAACAACCACATACACCTCTGATTAAAAAAACCACCACTTCCACCTCTGATTATCTAAATTGATTATATGCCACTTTTTATGCACAAACACATTGAAAGAATCGTAGATATGAAGAGTGAAGGTAATTGTTGTTTCGGGTTCTGCCATATTTACTTGGTAAAGGATAGGAGAATTACATTCTTGTTAACTAAACACTTATTTCGGAGTCGATGGCGCATAAGGAACTTTACACATGACTATATGTGGATAAGGAAGAATTCAATAAAGTTCACAATGCTCTTGTTGCAAGTGTTAGTGTTTGCGCACCAGTTGAAAAGTGGATTAGCTTCCCTGAAATGGAACATCTTATAGTCAGTGCATACGACCGAGTATGTATCGATCTGACGAGATATGGTTTTTCAGAAACATTTTTCCCACTTCAGAATTACCCACTTCAAGACCCATCTGACCACGTCATTTGTATTGGGTACCTTAGATCACACTATTTTGTTAAAGTTTATTTGAAATCGGGGTGTCATATTCCATCTACATTAGTGAAGTGGACGACACATTTCGCAAAAGAGATGGAAACTTGGTTGAATATCATTTTTGCCATGTTTCTATGGTATTGATTCTGCTAAAGGAGATTCTATTATTGATTCTGCATATCTTGCATATGCATATCCGAAATAACTCATGTTGTGACATCTAATAGTATCTTCAATGCATTTGCATGTTGTTTAATTGTTTAATATATAAGTGGAGTTCTTAGACTATGTACAAATGATTTCATTATTCAACACCCTTATTTTTTACTTTTTATACTTCACATCATCTTCTCTTTCTTCCACCTAATAATTCAACTCACTTTCAATTTTTATTCATTACAATGGTTTTTGTTTAATAAAATGCAACACCATATCCCACCACCATTCACAACACACTAAAAATCTAAACATTTATAACAACCAATAAAATTTTACAAAGTATTTTATGGGGCCCCACTCTCTTCTCATTCAACATGTTGAATATTTTCTACAACAATTAATCCACATCACTTTCAACACCCCCATTGCAAACATTCAACTATTGAATTTTTTTTCAACATCCCCATTATATGTAGCCTTAGTTCTATACTTTTTTAGCAATGAAATAGATGCATATGAAATGAATGCTTTTGTTGTTTAAATTTTTATGTTTGTTGCTTAACGAAAGCAATTCAAAAAATGTTTTGTTTATCGTTAAATAAAAATAAGATGTAAATAGTTTTCTTTTTAAGATGTAAATAATTTTTTAATGTTAAAATTTTAAAAATTATTTAAAAATAAATAAATATCAAAATGAAAACAAAAAAACTTTAACTAACAAAAATCTAAAACTCGTTAATTTATTTAGATGATTTAACTATGGGTAATGCTAACATGTGCTTTTAGAATACATGTTAGGAATATGTTAAAAATTAAATGTAAATATATTTTTTCTTGAAAATACACTATTTTTGTTTAATATTTTAAGTTATTATTTTTTAATATAAATTGTTTATTTATTGATTTCTTAACATGTATTTTAATGACATATATCAGCATTATCCTTTAATAACTATTTACAACTTTTATTTTATTTTCATATGCCCAGTGATAAAGGAGCTCTTGCAAATAACGACATTAGAGAAGTACTGAGTTTGATTTCTGGCAGGAACAATGTTTGATCATTGTTTATACCTCAGTTCACGAGCTCTTAATTAATAGGGCTCTTTTTCCCTAAAAACCAAAGTGAGGAAGCTTAAAAAAAGATATAACTTATGTTATGCTTATGTTTATATTATGACTTCTGTTTCAGTTCATATGTGTAAGTGTTTTAAGTTGGCATTAATTTTTGGTAAAACTAGACTATGGCAATGTCTTGATAAATGTCATGACATTCAGAGATTGAAGATAAATCCTACATGACAAGGATGTCTAAGTACAGATCCGAAGCAAATCGGAAATTTCAGAAAGTTTTATCGATGTCATAATGATGTTATGACATTCTCGTGTGACATTGACTGCTCAACTGCTTTTCGAGAGTTTTCAGGAAGTTTGTTGAGCTGTTTTATTATTGTTTTATGTTATTAGATTACATGCTCACGTGGCTAATTGGTTAATCTTAGTTAAACCTAAATTGGTTGTTAAAAAGACCAAGTCTTTAGGATTAATTAAGTGAACCTTAGCTATTATTATGGAAGCCCAAAACTGAAGTTTCAGGACTGCTTCTATAATAGGAAAAGAACCCTTACATTGCTGCTGCGCCTCTTGAACTGTATTGAAGATTTAGCAGGTTGTATTTTGTGTAATTCTAGTTACTCTTGTGAGCCAAGCAACTATCAATTGATAAGTGCCTTGGACTAGGATTTGGTTGTAAGGGTTGTTTATTACTCAAAGCTTTGAAGCACGAGTGTTATGTCTCTTGATTAAAGCTTTGAAGCAAAATCAAGTTAGTTTATTGAAGAGTGTCTTCACAATTCAATTAATCAATAGGTTGATATCACCGCTGTGATTGAGGGGAGTGAGTAGAACTCGTGTCTAAGTAGGACTTAGATTGAAGTTGCATTGGTAGGTTTTAAGTGAAGGAGATAAACCGTTGGTTTATTCCCGAATTAATTCTACTAATAGTGAATTTCCTCTCGGCTTGGTAGTCCCCGGATGTAGGTGTAGTTACACATCGAACGGGTAAACAATTTATTGTGTTCTTTATCCTGTTTGAATTTATCGTGTGAATTGTTAGAGTGTCGAATCGTGTCATAACATTCTCTCGTGACATCACGATCCGCCGCCGTGAATTTCAATTGGCATCGAGTAGGCACCCCACTGTTATTTCGGGTGAGATCTAGGATAATAGTTTCGGCGTTATGGATAAGGAAGGAGGATTTGAGGTAGACCACCCATATGGATGGATCTAATTATGATTACCGAAACCTCATATGGTTGCCTTTTGAGGGTATGGATATTAAAGCTTGAGAGTCACGACAAAGGATGGAAACATCCCACCAAGCTTGAGAAAGATGGGACTTCTGTCTTGAAACCTGAGGAAGAATGGAGCAAAGAAGAAGAGGAGCTAACACTGGGGAACTTTAAAGCATTGAATGCCTTATTCAATGGAATTGACAGAAATATCTTCAGATTAGTACATCAATGTGAGCTGGCCAAGCATGTTTGGGACACTCTCAAAACTACTCATGAGGGGACATCCAAGGTGAAGATGTCAAGACTTCAGATGCTCACTACCAAATTTGAGAATTTGAAGATGAAGGAAGATGAGACCATTCATGAATTTCACATGAATATCTTGGAGATTGCCAACACCTCAGGAGCACTGGGAGAAAAGATGTCAGAAGAAAAGCTGGTGAGAAAGATTCTCAGATCATTGCCTAAAAGGTTTGCAATGAAAGTGACTGCTATAGAGGAAGCTCATGATATCAGTACCTTGAAAGTGGAAGAACTTGTTGGATCTCTTCAGACATTTGAGATGGGGATCAGTGAGAATGTTGACAGGAAGAACAAGAGTATAGCCCTTGTATCCAATACTGAAGAGGAATGCAAAGAGGATGATGAAGAGAAGATATCTGAATCTATAGCTATGCTTGGAAGACAGTTCAACAAACTCATCAAGAGAATTGACCCAAAGTCAAGGTCAAATGTCAAGAACATTCCATCTGACATCAGCAGATCTTATGACTCCAGCAGAAGATCCAAGTCAGAAGAAAAGGGAAGTCAAAGCAGAGGAATCCAGTGTCATGGTTGTGAAGGATATGGACATATTAGAGATGAATGTCCTACCTTTCTAAAGAAGCAAAAGAAAGGAATGGCTGTCACTTGGCCTGATGGTGACTCAGGAAGTGAATCTGAGGAAGAAGCAGCCAAACTTGTCACTGCTTTCTCTGGAGTGTGCAATTCTGATATGGATTCTAGTGATGAGGAAGTGACATTTGAAGAGCTTGCTGAAACCTACAAGAAGTTGTGTGTAAGAAGTGGTGAAGTATGTCAGCAAAATGAGAAATAGAAAAAGCTGATTGTGAAGTTGGAGGTTGAGAATGTAAAGTTGGAGGCTGAGAAGAAGGAAAACACTGCTACTATAAGTCACCTCAATAGTGAAATTATAGTGTTGAATTCCAAACTTGACCAGATGTCTAAGTCTGTCAAAATGTTGACATCTGGTACTGATAAGTTGGAGGAAATCCTTCAGCTTGGACAGAATGCAGGAAATAAGCATGGTCTGGGATATGAAGCTGCAAAGAAATCTGCTGGTGACAAGAAGAAGAACAAACCTGGGAAATCACTGTCAAAGAAGATGTCACAACACAAGGCAGGAAATAGGTCTGGCTCAGGATATGTGGAGGCAAAGAAATTTGTTGATAACAAAAAGAAGAACAGACCTAATAAACCAATGTCAAAGAAGATGTCACAACATTGGGTACAACATCAAGATCAAAGAAACATGAATAAAAAGTTTCAAAGATGGAGATGTCATTATTGTGGGAGGTTTGGACATATAAAGCCTTTTTGCTTTAGACTTCATGGATATCCTAATCAAGTTACTTATGTCAAGCCTAAGACCAACAAGGTATCCTACACTCAACAGTGGAAGAAGAAGACTGCAGCTCTGATAGCTCACACTTCCCTTAGAGTGTCTGCCAAGGAAGATTGGTACTTTGACAGTGGATGTTCTAAGCATATGACTGGAATCAAAAATCTTCTGAATGATGTCAAACCTCATTCTACCAGTTTTGTTACTTTTGGGGATGGAGCTAAAGGAGAAATTAAAGGTGTTGGAAACTTAGACTGTTCTGGAGTTCCAAATCTAAATGGAGTGTTGCTGGTAAAAGGTTTGACTGCTAATCTCATAAGCATAAGTCAACTATGTGATATGGGATTCAGAGTCAACTTCAATAGGTCTGAATGTCTTGTAATCAATGATAAACAAAAAGCGATTATGAGAGGAGTCAGATCAAAGTACAACTGCTACATGTGGGAGTCTGAGAACACCAACCTGTCTTCTCTGTGCTCTACAGACAAAGATGAAAAAGAGGTGAAATTGTGGCACCAAAAACTTGGTCATTTTCATCTCAGAGGAATGAAAAAGATCATTTCCATGGAGGCTGTCAGAGGAATACCAAGACTCCATATTGATGAAGGGAGAGTCTGTGGTGAGTGTCGGGTTTGGAAAGCAAACCAGAATGTCACATCCAATGTCAAGACATCTGACCACTTCTAAGGTGCTGGAGCTGCTACACATGGATTTGATGGGGCCTATGCAGGTTGAGAGTCTTGGTGGAAAAAGATATGCTTATGTTGTTGTGGATGATTTCTCCAGATTTACCTGGATAAACTTCATCAAAGAAAAATCTGATGTGTTTGATGTTTTTAAAGAATTATGCAAAAGACTTCAAAGAGAGAAGTAAGGCTGCATTGTCAGAATAAGAAGTGATCATGGAAAGGAATTTGAGAACAACAAGTTTGATGAATTTTGTTCCTTAGAAGGAATCAACCATGAGTTTTCTTCTCCTATAACCCCTCAACAAAATGGAGTTGTGGAAAGGAAGAATAGGACTATACAGGAATCTTCCAGAGCAATGATTCATGCTAAGAAACTTCCTATTCATTTTTGGGCTGAAGCTATGAATACAGCTTGCTATGTTCACAACAGGGTCACCTTAAGAAAGGGAACATCCTCCACCCTGTATGAAATATGGAAGGGAAGAAAACCTACTGTGAAATATTTCCATGTTTTTGGTAGCAAATGTTATATTCTGACAAATCGTGATTAAAGGAGAAAGATGGACTCTAACAGTGATGAGGGCATTTTTCTGGGATACTCTACAAACAGCAGAGCATATAGAGTATTCAACTCCAGGACTAAAGTTAAGATGGAGTCTATTAATGTCATAGTTGATGTTCACCATCAGGAAAACAATGTCCCATATGATGTTGAGACATTGTTTGAGACATCACCACAAGTGTCTGATAAGGATGATGTGCCTGTCCTTACTTCACCTAAATCTGAACCAGAGGAAGCTAACAAAGATCCTTCCATCAGAATTCAGAAAGATCATCCAAAGGAACTCATCATTGGAGATCCTAACTGTGGTGTTATTACAAGATCCAGAGAAATTGTCTCAAACTCTTGTTTTGTGTCAAAGATTGAGCCAAAGAATGTCAAAGAGGCTCTAACTGATGAATACTGGATTGGAGCAATGCAAGATGAATTGAACCAGTTCAAGCAACATGAAGTATGGGAGTTAGTTCCCAGACCAGAAGTGTAACACCCCATCTAAATACCCCGAATATATTAATTAAATTAATATCTAAATCATCTTTAATCAGAGTTAACACGGTATAATAAGGGATGTCACAATTAATAATTAAAACAAAACTTCATTCAAACAGTAGCCATGCTACACTGAGGATCACCATCCAACAATTCAATCATTATAAGACCATGTCTTACACAGCGGAAATATCAAAACCAAAATTTAATAAAACATCATGGTTCTCAAAGAATTCAATTCCAAAACAATTAAACAATAATGATTCTCTTAACTAAGCGTTCCCCAGTGTTACAATCTAATCAGAGCATGACACTGACACACGGACTAAAAGATAAGCTCTAGAGTCATCCTCACCGACTCCTCAGCTGCTAATTTAATCTGAAATGGTAAAGTAAGGGTGAGACTTCTTATAATTAAAGCATATTATAAGTCTTTCAATCAATAATATATCACAAGCATGTTATTTCACCCACTTAACATAAATTCAGATTCACACACAACCATATTCATCATGCTTAATCATAACAATCAACGAAGAGTAACACTGGAAGACATCCTAACATGTTACCACTTCATACAAATACAATGCAGACTCAATGCATGCGGTACCGACTCGTGACCAAGTCACCCAACACCGATCCATCATCTACCGGATACCATCGATTCGTCCATAACCATTCGGACACGAATCCAAATTTAACCACCCATCCTCACTGGTATCGGTTATCGGCAATCCAAGTCAAATTCGCACAATGGGAATTAACTTCACCAAACAATGCAAATGCATGCACATCACTAGCATGCAACATCAATCACCTATGTACACATTCATTTAACATAATCGAATCACAACAATCAACATGATATATCAACCAATCATGCATACATCTAACATCAAGATAAACATGCAAACCAATCAACATGATATATCAACCAATCATGCATACATCTAACATCAGCATAACATGCTATTACATCTACACATTACCCTCATCACCAAAGTTCCTCTACTACACATACATCCTTATGTGTTTGTTAATAATCATTTATTTCAAATTCAACCCTTCCCAAAATAATTTCAAGTTTTCTAAAATATTTTCATTTCATAAGGTAGAGCATTAAATTTAGGAAATAACGTCCAAAACGGCGCTCAAAACGGACTTACGGTTTGAAAGTTATGAATTTTTGAAGTTTTGAAAATTTAAAAAATAAGCGTAACCGGTTCCTACATATACAAGAACCCTCCCGCAGGTTCAAAAGCGCTCGAAAATGTATGGGAACCCGGTTCCTACCCATACAGAACCGGTTCCGAGTACATTTTCGTGTTTTACAAATTTTTCAGGCAACCGGTTCCTACCCATACAGGAACCGGTTCCCACGTGTTAAAATGTCATTTTCTGCACTTTTGACAGCATCCTTTCATTTTCAATTAAACCCATTTTTACCCATACGAATCTCATCATTGGAAACACCAAAATACATCATTTTGCATCATTCATTACATCAATTATCCTCTTTCCATCATTTCTATTCATTAACTGACACCTTAATCGTATTCCATACATATTCTGACACAATCAGACTCAATCTGACACCAACTGACACTATTAGGTACACATCCATGGAAACCTAGAAATTCCTAAACATAGATTTCCTAACATGCCATGATCCATAATACTAAACAAAACCTATAATAAACAATAACCAATCGAAATCACCCCTTACCTTGCGGGTTCTTCGATTTCTGACGCTCCTAGGTCTTTTTCCTCCTTTCCTTCTCTTCTCACTTCACGTATCTTGTTTTCTCCAAAATGATTCCTTTTTCCTCTTTTTCTTATTTAATTCCTTTTATCCCTTTTAACATAAATTAAATAAATCAATTAATGTGAGTAGAGTCTTTTACTCCTCACACCCCACTTTACTCAACATACATCCAATAAATCCATAATTAATCTCAACAATTCAATATATTAAATGAATTATGTTCTCAATTAATTTAATAATTAAAATCATAATTATTTAATTACCGAATTATTTTCGGGGTGTCACAAGAAGGAACAAACATCATTGGCACAAAGTGGATCTACAAGAACAAGTTTGATGCAGAAGGGGTTGTCACCAGAAATAAAGCAAGACTTGTTGCTCAGGGATATACTCAAGTTGAAGGGATTGATTTTGATGAGACTTTTGCTCCTGTGGCTAGACTAGAATCAATCAGGCTACTACTAGGAGTTGCTTGCATTCTGAAATTCAAATTGTTTCAGATGGATGTGAAAAGTGCCTTTCTAAATGGCTACTTGAATGAGGAGGTATATGTAGAGCAGCCTAAAGGATTTGTGGACCCAAATTTCCCTGATCATGTCTACAAGTTGAGGAAAGCCCTATATGGTCTGAAGCAAGCTCCTAGCGCTTGGTATGAAAGGCTGACCAAGTTCCTTACTGACAAAGGATATAGGAAAGGAGCCTTGGATAAAACCCTCTTTGTCAAGAACGAATGAGGAAAGATAATGGTGGCCCAAATTTATGTTGATGACATAGTATTTGGAGGAATGTCAGACACAATGGTGAGACATTTTTCCAACCAAATGCAAGCTGAGTTTGAAATGAGCCTCATGGGAGAATTGACTTATTTTCTTGGACTGCAAGTCACATAGATGGAAGACTCAACATTCCTTTCACAGAGCAAGTATGCAAGGAATATTGTCAAGAAGTTTGGAATGGAGAATGCCAGCCATAAAAGGACTCCTGCTCCCTCTCATTTAAAGTTGTCTAAGGACACAAGTGGAGAAAATGTTGATCAAAGCTTGTATAGAAGCATGATAGGAAGCTTGTTGTACTTAACAGCCAGCAGACCTGACATTGCATTTACTGTTGGGCTATGTGCAAGATACCAAGCTGAACCTAAAGTAAGTCACATCAATCAGGTGAAAAGAATTCTGAAGTATGTGAGTGGAACTTGCAATTATGGTATATTGTATTCTCATGGATGTGAACCAATTCTATCTGGCTATTGTGATGCTGATTGGGCTGGTAGTGCTGATGATAGAAAGAGCACTTCTGGAGGATGCTTCTTCTTGGGGAACAATCTTGTTTCTTGGTTCAGCAAGAAGCAAAACTGTGTGTTCTTGTTCATTGCTGAGGCTGAATACATAGAAGCTGGTAGCAGTTGTTCTCAGATGGTCTGGATGAAGCAGATGCTGACTGAGTACAATGTCACACAGGATGTCATAACATTGTACTGTGACAACCTGAGTGCTATTAATATTTCAAAGAATCTTATACAACACAGTAGGACTAAGCACATTGACATTAGACATCACTTCATCAGAGACCTTGTGGAAGAGAAAGTGATTAAATTGGAACATGTAGCCACTGAACTTCAACTGGATGACATTTTTACTAAAGCTCTTGATGCTAGTCAGTTTGAGAATTTAAGGGGCAAACTGGGTATTTGCCAATATGAGGAATTGTAGCAATTAAGATTGCTCACAACAAGGAATGGGAGAGACTTTTTTCATTTAATTCTAAGTGGAGTAATTAATTATTTTCTTCTTGTTTTTCAAAAGTCCAAGAATATGAAGAGGCATATATATATATATATATATATATATATATATATATATATTTCAGTTTCTTCTTTTGAAAGTCTCTACTGCCATTTCATCAACAAACACTCTCAAGCTCTCTGTGATAATTTTCTTGCCTTCCTCAAGATGTCTCAACAGAACCTATCATCGTTCTCCTCATCATCTCAAGATTCTGGCTTTTCATCTCCCACCGTGGCTGAGATTAGGGCAAGCGCTGAAGCCATGCATGTTGAACCTCTGAAGGTCACCCTACTGCGTGCAATGGCTACTGACCCTGAGAAGGTCAAGAAACTTCGCACCAGAAATGCACAAAGGTCACAAGCATCACCTTCTGGTAAGACCTCTGAACCATCTTCATCTGTATCTCCAGAAATAGCAAATAGAGAAGATTCTAGGTATGTGCATGAAGCCATTGCTAGGATAGTAACCAGGATCCTAAATGAAAACCACTCTGTACCTAGGGTTTCTGTCCCTTTAAACCAACAATCTGCTAGCCCTAGTTTAGGTTCTGATCTAGATGTCACTGAGAATGTCAAGACATCTGATGATCATGTCAAGAAAACCCCTGTGGATCCTGATACTGAAACTCTTGTTGATTCCCCTATAAAGAATGTTGTTAATCCCTCTGTTACAGTCCCTGAAGTGTGTGTAGATCATACATTTAATGAGCCCCCTGTTGTTAATAAGGATGATATTTCTGATGGTATTCTTGAAGAATCCCCAGAAAGGTGTGCTTCTGTTAAAACCCCTGTGAATCCTACTGACTATATCTCAGATAGTATCCTTGATGAATCCCCAGAAAAACCAATTGGTAACAATCTTGAAAATCCTCCAGTTCAAGATTCTGGAGAGTTAGTGGAACCTCCTGTTATTGACTTGGATGAAGAATTCTCAGACAATGACCTCATTGCCAATGTCAATCCAAGCATTTCAAAGAGAATGATGAGAAGGAAAGGTAAACAGGCTGTCTCTTAGAGCCCTATTAAAGAAAAAGTTGATGAAAATGTTTCTAAGGCTGAAAAGAACACCAAGGCTGGACCTGTTGTACCCCAAAATTTACCCTCTTCTTTTTTGCATTGTTTCTGGCTTATAGTTCCATTGCATAAAACACACATATAGCATGCATAGCATTCATCAGGAGGAGCATCAGGTTACAGGTATTCCACATGTCAGCCAAAAGGAGCTCATTTCTTAATAAAGTGGATTTCGAGTTTCGGCGCATTTTGGACACTCCAGAAGGCGTGTCTCTCATCTCCTTGGGTATTTTTTTTGTTGGTTTTTGACTGGAATTCCCCTCTCATGATTATCTACAACTTTCATTTGAAGGTCGAGAACGGATTTTGTGAGGAAGGCTCTCAAAGGAGTTATTATCCCCGACATATCAAGCTGATTTTAGTGCTGAACCGTGTGTTTTGGCTCACTGGAAAGGCTTTATTTTCTAGCTCGGAGCTCGGAATTGAGCGGGACCAATTTCTAAAATTCCGTATCAATGTCCTCTACAACTTCCGTTTGCAACTCGAGATTGGATTCTTTACCGATCGGTGCCAGAATTTTATTCTCTGAGCTTGATTTTGAGCTGAACTGAGTTATTTTCATCTGATGCGCGAGGTTCGAAAAATCATATCTCACTCGATTTTTATCGAAACGGGACGAGATCGGTGCCAAAAGTTCACAAATCTTGTTAGCTTCAAATGTCCCAGAGTTACGCATGTGCAAATTTTGATCAGAAGATCCTCGTCTGAGGCATTTACCCCACAGAGCGCAAATGAAATTCTGCACGTGTCAGTGGTCCAAAATTGATGTTGAAACTTCAAAAATTTCTATTTCCTTGACCATTCATCGGATCAAGTCAGGATTTTGATTATTGCAAGAAAAATTGCATTCCGGACACTTTTCGTTTATGTTCCGACTCCAAATTCCGCGCGGATTTGGGTGTTTTGGATTAATTACGAAAATTATTCGGATAATCATAATTAGCTTGTTGATTAAGGATCCAAAGCTATAAATAGATTTTCCTCTTCACAAATCACAACAACACATTCATTTGCTTAATTTTCCACTACCATACACACTCCAATTCCCTCAAATTCCAAGGCACAAAAACTCAAAAAGCTTAAACTTCAACTTTCCCTCCAAACAACCACCACAGGCCGCCACCGGACTTCCGTTCACAACCGGTCTTAATCTCAGACCGCGCTAAGCGCGTCCTCCGCGCTAAGCGCGCCCTGCGATTCTTGATTTTTCTCCATCGCAACTTCCTCTACCTCGATCTATAGCATCCTCTCCTCCTTCTACTCACACTTGACATGGAAGGATCGAATTCTTCTTGATTTTCTTCTCGATTTCAAGATTCAAGGATTTCTCTTCTTCTTCTCCAATTTTCCATTGGATTTCAAGCTTTCCTTCAAGGATTCAAGTCTAATTCGGAAGATTATCCACACTTCCTCATTGATTTGGTATTTTCTTTGAAGAACTCAAGGAATTCCTCTTCAATTTGACCCAAACTTCAAGAGCAAGTAAGTGTTAGGTTCAAATAAGCACTTATTTTAAGCTGTTTTCTGGTTTTCAACTTTTCTTGAAATTGAATATTGAAACCACATGAAAATTCAATGTAGATTCTGATTTTAGGATTTGTATTCTTGAATTCCTTGATTTGAATCGATTTTCGCCGCCTTGTTTGTGTCGGAGTTCGGATTTTGGTTCATAGCATGCATATATACTTGTGCACTTGATTTCCCCTTGCATATAAGACATGAACTCATATACCTTGCATCATCCATTGCATGTTCATGCATTGGTGAGTGATTAGCTTGATCAATTTCAGTGATTCATGATGATTTGAAGCATAACTTGCATTCAACATGTAGATATCCAAGCATTTAGTGCATTGTGCATGGACTTGTTGCATGTGCACTCCAAGTGTTTGTGTTAATGCATAACCTATAATTGAATGAAAATTTGCCTCTATGTAGCATACTTTGCACTTGAGCATTAGGATTGTTATCGATTTGCATTCCTCACATGTTCATGCATTTTCACATGTATTTGAACATTGGTTTTATCGATTTCGATTTGCATTCCTCACATGTTCATGCATTTTCACATGTATTTGAACATTGGTTTTATCGATTCGATTTGCATTCCTCACATGTTCATGCATTTTCACATGTATTTGAACATTGGTTTTATCGATTTCGATTTGCATTCCTCACATGTTCATGCATTTTCACATGTATTTGAACGTTGGTTTTATCGATTTCGATTCGCATTCCTTACATGTTCATGCATTTTCACATGTATTTGAACATTGGTTTTATCGATTTCGATTTCCATTCCTCACATGTTCATGCATTTTCACATGTATTTGAACATTGGTTTTATCGATTTCGATTTGCATTCCTCACATGTTCATGCATTTTCACATGTATTTGAACATTGGTTTTATCGATTTGCATTCCTCACATGTTCATGCATTTTCACATGTATTTGAACATTGGTTTTATCGATTTCGATTTGCATTCCTCACATGTTCATGCATCTTCACATGTATTTGAACGTTGGTTTTATCGATTTCGATTTGCATTCCTCACATGTCCTTGCATCATTGCTTACTTTGAACATTGGTTTTATCGATTTCGATTTGCATTCCTCGCATGTTCACGCATCATTACTTTGATATGAACACATGGTTTTATCGTTCGACCGCATTCCTTGCATGTTCATTCATTGCTTGCCATGAACATTGGTTTTATCGCCGATTCGCATTCCATGCACGCTCATTTAGCTCCCATTCATCGCTGGATTTTTGCCTGACGATACGGATCGAACTGTTGCATGAAAACATCATAAACAGGTGGTTCGGATCAAAATCTGATTTTTCTGCAGGCCGCAGGTCGCAGGTCGCGCTTAGTGCGGTCCAGAGCGCGCTAAGCGCCAAATGTTCTGACTTTTTGGGTTGCATGGCGCGCTTAGCGCGGTATACCGCGCTAAGCGCGGTCTTCTGGTTTATTTTTTCTGATTTTTTCGATTCTAATGGTGAACAGTAGTCACCTTAGCCGTGCTTGGCTACCGTTTGCACTCCATTCTTGCCGGGATACGCGACGCATACATATGCGGCCCGTTTTCTCCGATATACGCACACTTTTCCGTTATTTGCTTTTTGGGTCTAACTCCCTTCTTGCAGGTTTTGGTTGAGTTTGTACACCTACGTGTGCGCCACTCCTATCTTGTTTTGCTTGTTCTTTCTTGCGCATTGTCGCTCGGATGCGACGACATGTATTCCGCTTGTTTCGATGCTTTGAGCGATTCTCACCGTTTACTTTTATTGCATGGTGCAGATTGAAGTTTTCCGAGTATTTCATTAGCTCGCGGTGCTCCTCGGATTCTATATCCGCTCGAGAGTTTCTACATATCGCATTCTCTTACAGCCTTCCTAGATATCATGAGAAGTAGGCTTTGCTTTTGCCATGAGAAGTAGGAATAGAGATGCATGAAGGGGCTTCCGTAGCTGGAGCATGTTCAGAACCCTCTCGTTTATTTAAAGACCCGCTTAGGGCAATTCTACTTGGATCTGTGCATATTTGCTTGTTTTTTTCGTGTTCCCTTGGTTAGGTTTGGTTCTTTAGCCTAGACATTAGGATCCCCATCCTTTGCATGTCAACATAGGTAGAGATTCCTTGCATCCTAAACCATAGGTCTAACTTTTGCTTTGCTAGTTTTTTTGCATATTGTATGTAATAAAACTAAAGCTTGCTTTTTTTTCCTTTAAACTCAAAACACTTAATAATGGTTTAAATTCCTTTCTCAAGGTAAAACAACCAATCAACACCAACTCTTTTCGCCATTTGCGCTTTCTTTTTTTGTGTTCAAAACCTTTTCACAAGTAAAACACAAAACACACCAAAACAAGTGAGCCGAACTACGACGCCTCGACTTTCCCATTGCACGCTGGAATACGTAGGCATCTTGTCACGGACTTGATCGAGCAAACTTTGTAAATACTTCCTTCTTTTCCCGTGGTTTCTTATTTTCTTTTCCTTTTGCACGCATGATTAGCGATTAAGCATAGATATAACACACCCTTTAGCTAGAAATAGAAAGTGGATACCGTGAGAGTACTACGGGGGTGTTAATCCTTCTCGTAACTAACTCCTTACCTAGATTCTCTCGATTTCACGGTTATAGGACCGCGATTTCTGTGTTTACTCGATGTTTTCCTTTCTCCTCGTGAGATAAAAGACGCTCAATGGCGACTCTATTTGATACCTAGTTATCATGTCGGAGGTTCCGCCGGTGTTTTGGCGATCTTGGGATCGAACCGACCTGTGCTGGTCCGACCAGGAGTTGATCCTAGCTTTCTCTTTCATGTTTATTGGGTGTTTATCTGCTTTATCGCTTTTATCATCCCTTGTATGCTTTTCATTGCATTCTATGTGGCATATTTATCGCTTCATATATCCAGATCCGACCGCAGGCCGGTTTTATCTCTTGATCTGGGTGGGTGTTACTTGAGGTAAAAGGCCAACTACCCCGGCCAGTGACACATAGGCTAGATGGATGTCCATGTCGAATCCCGCATCCCGTGGTGCGTGTGAGGAGGCATGGAGTACCGAATTCAGACGAGGTTCGATTGACGGTGCTTTTTACACCCGTTGTAGTCAAGTACTGATAAAGGATCGCCGACTGACTATCATTAGGGATACCTGCTGAGTCTAGAATTACCCTGTGAGTTGGGGCGGGATATCATTACTACAGGTACTGTTGGTGACTCGTTACTGCCGGTGACTTTGTTATTGATGGTGACTTGGTATTTTCTGGTATTTTCCGGTATTTTCTGTGGGATTCCAGTTTGATGTCGGACCTTTGAACCCGTGACATTCAGATCCAGTTCTATATGATATCTTGGTTGTGTGACAAGTTTCAGACTTTGTGATACTTATCTGAGAGTCCAGTACAGCAGTGTTTCCGATATGCCGGATACATGATTCAAAAACATTGCATTCATGAAATTTTTAACTTTTGCATATTTTAACATGAATATTTGTTATTTCCAGGATTTCTCACCTTTGAGTCTAGTTGTTGGATTGTTTTGGAAGATGGATACTGAAAAGAAGAACAATCAGAGACGTCATCCGGTATACAAATTTCCCACTCCTGCTCTTGAGAATCTTCTCCTGATGTCTAGCAAGTCTCCACCTGAGAATGTTCTCATGTTTACCCGGGATTATGGAAGGATTCTGACATGGTTGAAAACTCCTTTGACTGATTATCAGAAGGACGGGCTCCAGGCCCTTTTCCAGTTCTATGACCGTGAGTTGAGGTGCTTTGTATTCCCCAATTATTTGTTGATGCCCACATTGGAAGAGTATTCCAGTATCCTCGACATTCCCGTCCTGCATCAAGTACCTTTTCATGCCTCTATGGAGAGACCGACTGATGATCGAATCGCCAAAGCTCTTCATTTGCAAAAATATTTGGTATCCGCCAATGTTGTAACCAAGGGTGCCGTGAAAGGCTTTCATTTGGGCTTTCTTCTCTGGGAAGGTAATGCCAAAGTTGTCAAGGAGGATTGGAAGGGTTTCAATGCCATTCTAGCCTGTTGTATCTACGGGATGTGTCTGTTTCTGAATGAGCCCAAATTTGTTGACATGAACGCCATCTCTATTTTCATTCAAAGGAATCCTGTTCCAACTTTATTGGGAGATGTCTGCCATTCCATCCAAGCCCGGAGTTTCAAAGGGAAAGGTGGGGTTGTGAATTGTTGTGCGCCGTTGTTATACCATTGGTTTCAGGGTTTTCTTCCCCGAAACGGTGCTTTTGTTGACACTCGGCATACCATGAGGTGGATTCCTAGACTGATGGATCTCACATCTCACGATATCAATTGGAGTCGACGCGAGATGTCCAAGACTGAGAGTGAGAAGATTATCATCCGGTGCGGAGACTTTCCTAATGTTCCTCTCCTAGGCATAAGGGGAGGTATCAATTACAATCCGACTCTTGCTCTGAGACAGTTGGGTTATGCTCTGGTTGGACCTCCTGATGCGAGTTTTGTGCGGGAAACTCTATATTATGATGTACCGATGCTACCGGGATGATGACTAGAGCTGTCCAGGCATGGAAAAGCATCCGTCTTGAAGGTGGTCAATATTTTGGTAAGAAAGACCCTACGGCCTATGCTTCTTACATCCAATGGATCAAAGACAAAAATAGTGATCGTCAGTGGCCTTCCCTCACCGGGGCAGCGGCTTCTTATCCTTCAGAATCAATTCCGGATGTAGTTTCTAAATGAGATTATGAGCGTGTACTTGCTCAGAATCGTCTTTTGCTTGAAGAAAAGGAGACATTAGCGGTGAATTGTCTTGTTGCAACTCAGACAAAGAATCAGTTGGCTCACGAGCTCAAGTATTTCAAAGGGGAAGCATCTGACTCGACCAAGAAGAGGTCCAGAATTGAAGATTTCTCCATTCCTATGGAAGAACACCGAAAGGTTGTTGTCGGCCAGGAAAAGAAGTATAAAGCTCAAATCGAAGACTTGAAGAAGCAAATGCATAATCAGAAGTTGGTGTATGAGTCCCGTATTCAAGAGAAAGAAGCTCAATTGTCCCTTGCCGTTGGAGAATTGGAACGTCTCAAGATTCAATCGGGTGCACCAGAGGCAGAAGGATTTCCTATGTCGGATATCTAGATTTATGCTTTATTTGTCTTATGCGGAAATCACCATCAGGCTTGTTGATGGGATTACTCCTTTTCCATGATTTACAAAAATGATTGATTCAAATGCTTGTAATCTTCTTTGATCCAATGATATTAGACTTTTCAGTATTCATTATCTTGTTAAATCCTAAAACTAGAGTCGAAGTGTTAAGAGTCCTGGAAATGTTCAAATATGCCATAACGTGCATAACATGCATATCATTCATATATATACATACCATGCATAACAGGTTTTGTCCGGAGTTCTCATCCTCGGCTTCTGCTTTTATTTAGCAGAAAGATTGCAAACTTCCACCGTTACCCGACTCGGAGCAACGAGAAACGACAGATGGAACAACTTCAGGCAGACATGGCCGCGATGAAAGCGCAAATGGAGGCGCAAATGACTCAATTCATGGAAGTCATCACCAATATGAATCAGGGTCAGCAAGAGCTGAGGGCTTTAGTTGAGAGGACTCGTTCAGAGGATGGTCAATGCAATCCGTTTGACGATGCTTCTGTGGGTCAGCCCCATTTTGAAGCCAACAATGCTAATTTAGGTGTCAACGACCCCCTTCGTGGTCCAGGTGTACATCTCACTGGTCGTTTTCCACCTCCACCACCTACTCCACCTCAAGGGCAGTTTTTCTTTGATGATGGGATGCAAGGGCATCGTATTCGGGGTCGTCCTCGTTCTCAGGGCGCAGATTTTGATCAGAATGATGAAGCCTATTCTGTGAACGGTAGTGAAGTTGACTTCCCCGCAGATGACCACAGGTACCGTTTGCTTGAAGAGCGGTTGAAGGCTGAGGGTCGGGTTATCCGGCCGGATTTATCCGACGGATCGACACCTCGAGTGAGGCTCCCTCCGAAGTTCAAAGTGCCAGTGTTCGACAAGTACAATGGGGAAACTTGTCCCAAAACTCATATCACTGCATATTTCCGCAAGATGGCGGTTTATACTGAAGATGAGAGATTGCTTATGCACTTCTTCCAAGAGAGTCTTACTGGGGCATCTTTAGAGTGGTATATGCATCTGGAACGAGGCCATATCAGGACATGGCGTGATCTTGTGAATGCTTTCCTCCAGTAGTATCAGCTTAACATTGATATGGCTCCCAATCGAACACAGTTGTTGGGTTTGTCTCAAAAATCGGGGCAAACGTTCAAAGAGTACGCTCAGAAGTGGAGAGAGCTTGCTGCTAGAGTTCAACCACCCATGGTTGAGTGGGAAATGATCGATATGTTCACCAGTACTCTGTCTGGACACTATTATGTTGCATGCAGTACTTCTGCGAGCTTCGTTGAGATGGTCCGATATGGTGAGCGGATCGAGAGTGGGCTGAAGTCTGGTAAAATACAGCAGGTTGAAGGAAGCTCTTCCGGTGCTAAGAAAGCATACAGTGGTTATCCCAAGAAGGAAAAGGGAGAAGCCAGTGCTGTATATGGTGGTAGAAGCAAAGCTCAGGTCAATGCAGTGACTATATCAGCATCTCAATCCCAAACTCAACAAGCACCTCGTCAACAGAATCAGAGACAACAAGAGAACCGTGCTCCTAGGAGATTTGATGTTATTCCTATGAGCTATGTTGAATTGTTTATCCGCTTGAATGACCTTAAGTTGGTTACACCTAAGCCTGCATTCGCACCTCCTCCCCTGGATAAGCAGCCCAGAAATTATGATGCCAATGCTAGTTGTGAGTTTCACTCCGGAACCTTGGGGCATAGTATTGAGAATTGTTACGCATTCAAATGCAAGGTGCAAGACCTCATTGATTCAAAGACCATTGAATTAGAGGCTCGACCACAGGTTGCTGGACCCAATGTCACACAGAATCCGATGCCGCGTCATGGGGCTGTTCAAGCTGTGATGGGAGATGGGGAGATCCTTAATCTGATCATGAATGTTGATTCGGTGAAAACACCTTTGCCTTTTGTCAAGAAGTATCTGATTGAAAGAGGTGTCTTTCCGGGTTGTGAAGCTGTTTGTGATAGGTGTGAACATTGCTCTAATGGTTGTGCAAATCTGAAGATCGGTATTCAGTGCTTGATTGACGATGGTCAACTACAATTTGATCGAATCAGAAAGGATGAGAAGGTTGAGATACGGGTTGTACCTGTGATTACCATCCCCCCTTATTCTCCGATTGTGATATCTGCACCAACAAAGTCTGTTCCCCTAGCAATTACCAAGCCTGGTCCTTTGCCTTACGAAAGTGATAAAGCTGTGCCATGGCATTATGGATCAGATGTTTATTACCATGGGGTGAAACAGGAAGATGTCTCTTCCTCAACTGAGAAGGGTGATGTGTTGGATGTCACTAATGCTGATAATATCGTTGGAAGTAGTGGTATGACCAAAAGCGGGCAAATTTTCTCTGATCCAGCAATACAACTCAAGGCGGATGCTGCTGCCAAAGCTAGAGGCAAGCAACCTATGAAGCAACCAGACTTACAAAACGCCAATCCTGATCTAGAGAAGGATATAGAAGAAATTATGAAGTTTATCCGCAAGAGTGACTTCCGTGTGATTGATCAGCTTGCTCAAACACCTGCGAAAATCTCTATTCTCTCTTTGCTTCGAGATTCTGAAGTGCACCACAATGCCTTGATAAAGCTATTGAGCTCCACTTTCGTGCCACAAGAGATCTCTGTTGGACAATTTGAGAATGTGTGTGCAAGCATATCAGCGAACAATGGATTGGGTTTTACTGATTGTGATCTTCCCCAGGAAGGTCGGAACCATAACAGAGCTTTGCATATTTCCGTGGAATGTCGGGGCACCACTTTGTCCCGAGTGTTGGTTGATACTGGTTCCTCGCTGAATGTGATCCCCAAATCCGCATTGATGAAGATTGACTATGGTGGTCTTGAACTCCGCCCTAGTGATCTGATTGTGAAAGCATTTGATGGCTCTAGGCAATCTGTTTTTGGAGAAGTGGATCTCCCCATCAAAGTCGGCCCTCAGCTTTTCGTTACAACATTCTTTATCATGGACATTCAACCTGCCTACTGTTGCCTCTTGGGCCGTCCATGGATACATAAAGCTGGAGCGGTCACATCAACTCTTCACCAGAAGCTGAAATACCCCGTTGAGGGGAAAACCATCACAGTCTGTGCTGAAGAAGAATACATTATGAGCCATCTTGCTTCCTTCCGCTATGTCGAAGTCGATGGCGAGATTCATGAGACCTCGTTTCAAGGCTTTGAGACGGTGCACATGCTGAAAATCCCTCAGCAGGAGGAGATTAAGAAAGACAAGCCGGAATCCTCCATGGCATCTTTGAAGGATGCGAAAGCTGTGGTCGAGGCTGGACGCCCTGAAGGCTGGGGCCGTGTGGTAGAGGTGGCGCCTAAATTCAACAAGTTCGGGTTTGGTTTCGACCCTGTTCTGCACCGTCAGATTCAGAAGGCACCCAACTTGACTACTCCTGTGAGATTTTCTAGTGCTGGTATTGGTTCTGGGCAAGCAAACGTCGTGGATGATTCTGACAATGAGTTTGATATTAATAAGTGGATCTGTCCCAGTGTCCCTGGCATGGAGCTCAACAACTGGACCTCGGAAGACTGCGTTCCAATCACGATGGCCGAAGAGTAATTTTCTTTTGTTTCTGTTATCATGCAATAATTCCTGTGTTTTACCCAAGACACAGTGAATCATATGTAGGGCCACCTTGTTTGCATATGCAACATTTTTACCATGAAATAAAGAACGTTTTTTTCATTCAAATGTTTTGTTCCTTTTCCTTCAATTTTACATCACAATTTTAAAACGCAAAATGGCAATGCTTTATTTTTCTTTTATCATCTAAAAAACTAAAATAGGCATTAAAATCAATCATGCAGATATAATCTCACACTCCTAATGGATCCCTTTGATAACGAATCTGCTATCACTCTTTATGACTTCGATAATCCGATCAACCAAGCCGAAGAAGAAGGTGAGGAAGATTGTGAACTCCCTAAAGAGATAACAAGAATGTTAGAGCAAGAGGAAAAGGTTATCCAACCTCATCAGGAAGAGATTGAGAAAGTGAATCTGGGCAATGCTGATGTGATCAGAGAGGTTAAAATTGGGGCCGTTTTGGAAGATAGCGTGAAGTAGAGATTGGTTGAATTACTCCGAGAGTATTCTGATATCTTCGCCTGGTCTTATGAAGACATGCCTGGGTTGGATACCGATATTGTTGTGCACAAGCTGCCTCTAAAAGAGGAATGCCCTCCTGTTAAGCAGAAACTTCGAAGGACTCATCCTGAGATGTCTAAGAAGATCAAAGAGGAAGTCCGTAAACTTGATGCTTCAAAGTCATTTCTTATCCCCCATGGGTTGCCAACATTGTTCCTGCGCCCCAGAAAGACGACAAGGTTAGAATGTGTGTGGATTACAGGAATCTGAACAGAGCAAGTCCGAAGGATGACTTTCCTCTCCCCCATATTCACATATTGGTGGATAATACAGCTCATGCAAAAGTGTTTTCATTCATGGATGGCTTTTCCGGGTATAATCAGATCAAGATTGAACCGGAAGACTTGGCTAAAACAGCTTTCATTACCCCATGGGGAACTCTCTGCTACAAGGTGATGCCTTTCGGATTAAAGAATGCCGGTGCTACTTACCAGCGTGCGATGGTAACTCTCTTTCATGATATGATCCACAAAGAGATTGAGGTATATGTCGACGACATGATTGCTAAATCTCGTGATCTAAGAAGAGCACCGTACACCTACGTGGTTGTTTGATAGATCAAGAAATTCAGATCGAGGTCAATCCGAATAAGTACGTTACGACGATTCGGCAAGCTGTTAGGCTTTGTTGTAAGCGAAAGAGGTATTGAGGTTGATCCTGCTAAAGTAAAAGCAATTTAAGAAATGCCTGAACCAAGAACTGAAAAAGAGGTCCGTGGCTTTCTGGGGAGGTTAAACTACATCTCTAGATTCATCTCTCACATGACTGCCACATGCGAACCTATCTTCAAGTCACTAAAAAAGGATCAGCTGGTCAGGTGGAATGACGATTGCCAAGTCGCATTCGATAAAATAAAAGAGTATCTGCAGGAACCTTCTATTCTTATGCCTCCCGTGGAGGGTAGGCCGTTGATCATGTATTTGACAGTGCTTGAAAGCTCGATGGGGTGCGTGCTGGGCCAACATGACGAGTCTGGTCGAAAAGAGCATGCAATATACTACCTAAGCAAAAAGTTTACCGATCGTGAAACAAAATATTCACCGCCGAGAAAACTTGTCGTGCTTTTAGCGTGCGTCGCCGACTAAGGCAGTATATGTTGACCCACACAACTTTGTTGATATCCAAGATGGATCCGATCAAGTACATATTTGAAAAGCCAGCTTTGACAGGCCGGATCGCCAGGTGGCAAATGATTTTAACAGAATATGACATCCAATATACTACTCAAAAAGCTATCAAGAGTAGTGTGTTGGCAGACTATGTTGCCCACCAACCAGTGGATGATTATCAGCCGATAAGGTTTGAATTCCCTGATAAGGATATAATGTACGTTCGGGATTGCAACATCCCAGGTCCAGACGAGGGACCCGAACCAGGGTCCAAGTGGTCTTTGGTCTTTGATGGGTCCTCCAATGCATTAGGCAATGGTGTTGGTGCAGTAATCACTACTCCGGACGGTCATCATATCCCGTTCACAGCTCGAATTTTCTTTGATTGCACTAATAACATGGCTGAATATGAGGCTTGTATCTTTGGTATCGAGGCGGCGATTGATTTGAGAATTAAGCATCTGAAAGTGTATGGAGACTCTGCACTCGTGATTTGTCAGATTAATGGATATTGGGAGACTCGCCATCCGAATCTGATTCCCTACAGAGAACATGTGATGAAGTTGATTCCTTACTTCGAGGAAATCACTTTCGATCACATCTCACGGGAAGAGAACAACCTAGCTGATGCTTTGGCCACTCTAGCATCCATGTTTAAAGTCAAATGGGCTAATGAAGCGCCTTCGATAACCATTCAGAGATTGGATGAGCCAGCCTTTTGTTTTGAGATTGAAGCAGAGAAAGATGGTAATCCGTGGTTCTACGATGTCAAACGATATCTTAAGACTCAAGAGTATCCTGAGGAAGCTTCCGTAACAGATAAGAAGTTCTTGAGAAGATTCTCAGCGAAGTTCTTCCTCAACCACGGTGTGTTGTACCGTAGACATCATGACGGGTTGTTGCTCAGGTGTGTTGGTAAAGATGAAGCTGCAAAGATCATCGAAGAAATGCATAAGGGCTCATTCGGAACTCATTCCAATGGGCACACTATGGCTAAAAAGATCTTGCGAGCTGGGTATTACTGGTCAACGATGGAAGTTGATTGTTTTAATCATGCCCGAGTTTGTTACAAATGCCAAGTATATGCTGATAAGGGCTCATTCGGAACTCATTCCAATGGGCACACTATGGCTAAAAAGATCTTGCGAGCTGGGTATTACTGGTCAACGATGGAAGTTGATTGTTTTAATCATGCCCGAGTTTGTTACAAATGCCAAGTATATGCTGATAAGGTGCACGTGCCACCGTCGCCTTTGAATGTTTTAACCTCTCCTTGGCCGTTTGCTATGTGGGGCATCGATATGATCGGAAAGATTGAGCCGACAGCGTCCAACGGACATCGTTTCATTCTTGTCGCAATAGATTACTTCACTAAGTGGGTTGAAGCGGCATCCTATGCAAGCGTCACCAAATAGGTGGTTGCCCGGTTTATCAAACACAACATCATCTGCCGCTACGGGATTCCCGACAAGATTATCACAGATAACGGGTCGAATCTTAACAACAAGATGATGAAGGAGCTTTGTGAGTCCTTCAAGATCAAGCACCAATTGTCTCCGCATCAAGATGAACGGAGCAATGAAGCGAATAAGAACATTAAGAAGATTGTGCAAAATGGTAGTAACCTATCGAGATTGGCATGAGATGTTGCCTTCGCTGCGGTTACAGGACTACCATTCGTCAACAGGGCAACTCCGTTTTCTCTTGTTTACGGCATGGAAGCCGTGCTTCCAATCGAAGTTCAGATCCCTTCATTAAGAATCATGAAAGATGCCGAGCTTGATGAAGACGAGTGGGTGCGGAACCGCTTAGATCAGTTATGCCTCATTGATGAGAAGCGACTAGCAGCTGTTGGTCATGGGCAGATTTACCAACAGAGGATGAAAAAAGCATTTGACAAAAGGGTGCGACCTCAGAATTACCAACCTGGTGATCTTGTGCTAAAAAGGATAATCCTTCCCCAAGGAGACCCGCGGGGCAAGTGGACACCAAACTATGAAGGGCCGTTTGTTGTGAAGAAAGTCTTTTCGGGTGGCGCCGTGATGCTCACAATGATGGACGGAGAAGACTTCCCACTACCCGTGAACGCGGACGTAGTCAAGAGATACTACGCATAGACATGCTTAGCAGATCAGTGGTTGCACTCTGTGGAAATATCTCGAGCTACCCTGAAGGGCAGTGATCAAGCCAATCACCTTTTTCGGGAAAAACGAAGTGATGAGATAGTTGGAGTTATAAGACTGATAGCAGGGTTGAAACTCAATGAGGATTCATTGTCGCATTGCCATGTGTTTTAGTTTTCCTCTTATTTTGCTTTTGCAATTGCCTCATTTCAGGAGTTGCTTCCTATTGTACTTGCCTGTTTACAGGCACACTTTCAATCAATAAAATGAGTTTTTGCTTGTCATTTAATTTCTTGCATTTACTGATTTGTTTGCAAAAGACGTTCGAAGTTTTATGGTAAAATTTTGCATATATAAACATTGTTGGTTTTACCGTGATCAGAAACTTTTGAATTTTGCTTTAAGACTTGAGTGATCTGGATGGCAGACGCGCTTGTCATATCATGTCAGGGTCACTCCGCTAACGTTGTATTGCAGGATGACCAGTTGCGCTAATGAGGAGATGGACCAGGATTCTCCTTGATACTTTCCCAGCTGCGTCCTCCCAGTAAGACCGTTTCTGTTTGGAAAAGGATCTCCAGAAACTTCTTCCCCATCGGAGTCCCCTCTTTTCCCCAGCAGACGGTTATCCTCGGCATGGGTTCGTCATATCCTTCTCGTCGGAAATTCCCCAGCATGGGTCCGACATATCCTTCCTAGTGGTCCCCAGCGGATGTCCATCAGGATTTCGAGTGTGCTATTTTTTCTTATCCCCTGCAGAGGTTGTTTCTGAATCCTCGTTTTCAGATGGTTATTCCCAGTGGGTTCGCCTCTCACAATATTCCCGATGTGGATGCCAATGTAACTTGACTTCTCCCCAGTAGAGTTGAGGTATGTTCCCCCCGATTCTCCCGGAATGCGAAGGATGGTTGTCGTTTGGCCATTCAGTTTCCCCAGCGGACGACATATCTTTGTCTCCCCAGCCAGGGTTATGATGGGTAACGGTGAAGGATCTTCTCCATGTGTTCCTTTACTCCCCAGCGGACTTGTTTTCTAACTGACAAATTTCCTATGGCATCATGTCCTCAACAGACATGTCAAGCAGGATTCAGTTTGCTTTAAATGGTTTTCAGGCGTTCTCTAATGCTCTAGTCCCCGACTGAGATCCTATTGCATTCATTTTATATATTTCTTGAAATCATGCATCATTACATTAACATTACTCCCCAAGCGAGTCATACATCTCATAGGAATATAAGCCAGAAGCGCGATTCCCATCCCCAGCGGTGTCATGTTTCTTTTGGAAACCGTTGTGTCCCGGTCTCTTTCGGCGCAATATGTCCATATTATTCTGAGTAGTGTTGAAACTTCCAGCCCTTACCCTGGTGCAACACATCTTCAGCTTCGAAAGCAAGCCCTAAACTTGTCTTTCCTCTCAGAGTTCAGCATCCTGAGTCTATAAAGCCTAATCAGCACCTTTAGTCTTCGCGTTACACATCCGCCCAAGCTATCGGCGTAAATGTGGTTGGTCTACTTGGTGTATCTAGTCTTTATTTCCACTTGCATGTCAGTTCTCCCCTGGCATTGTGGGTCTTTCGAGAACAAGAATACTCTTGTTTTTGTCCTCCGCAGAGTCTAATCGGCGTCTTCCGGTCTTTGCATCACACATTCGCCCAAGCTATCAGCGTAAATGTGGTTAGTCTGGTTTGTGTATCTAGTCTTTGGTTTCTGCTTGCATGTCAGTTCTCCCCTGACATTGTGGATTGAATTGGGTAGAGGCCAATTCTTCTTCCGGGTCAGGAATACACCTGCACCTGGTCTTGCAGAATTCAGCATTTATTCTGTGTCCCTTCTTGTTGTGATCCAGTTAAGCTCTGGCGCAACATAGTCTTTCCTCAACAGATTTCTGGAGTTCAGAGCGTAAATTTTCGAGTCCATTTCGGTATTCAATCACCTCATGCCCTGTCGCCCGGAAGGCAAACGTCGACCTTGCTCTCAAGCCCGAGGATGATTGAATAGGGGCAGCTGTTGTACCCCAAAATTTACCCTCTTCTTTTTTGCATTGTTTCTGGCTTATAGTTCCATTGCATAAAACACACATATAGCATGCATAGCATTCATCAGGAGGAGCATCAGGTTACAGGTATTCCACATGTCAGCCAAAAAGAGCTCATTTCTCATTAAAGTGGATTTCAGGTTTCGGCGCATTTTGGGCACTCCAGAAGGCGTGTCTCTCATCTCCTTGGGTATTTTTTTGTTGGTTTTCGAATGGCATTCCCCTCTCATGATTATCTACAACTTTCATTTGAAGGTCGAGAACGGATTTTGTGAGGAAGGCTCTCAAAGGAGTTATTATCCCCGGCATATCAAGCTGATTTTAGTGCTGAACCGTGTGTTTTGGCTCACTGGAAAGACTTTATTTTCTAGTTGGAAGCTTGGAATTGAGTGGGACCAATTTCTAAAATTCCGTATCAATGTCCTTTACAACTTCTGTTTGCAACTCGAGATTGGATTCTTTACCGATCGGTGCCAGAATTTTATTCTCTGAGCTTGATTTTGAGCTGAACTGAGTTATTTTCATCTGATGCGCGAGGTTCGAAAAATCATATCTCACTCGATTTTTATCGAAACGGGACGAGATCGGTGCCAAAAGTTCACAAATCTTGTTAGCTTCAAATGTCCCAGAGTTACGCATGTGCAAATTTTGATCAGAAGATCCTCGTCTGAGGCATTTACCCCACAGAGCGCAAATGAAATTCTGCACGTGTCAGTGGTCCAAAATTGATGTTGAAACTTCAAAAATTTCTATTTCCTTGACCATTCATCGGATCAAGTCGGGATTTTGATTCTCGCAAGCAAAATTGCATTCCGGACACTTTTCGTTTACTTTTCGACTCCAAATTCTGCACGGATTTGGGTGTTTTGGATTAATTACGAAAATTATTCGGATAATCATAATTAGCTTGTTGATTAAGGATCCAAAGCTATAAATAGATTTTCCTCTTCACAAATCACAACAACACATTCATTTGCTTAATTTTCCACTACCATACACACTCCAATTCCCTCAAATTCCAAGGCACAAAAACTCAAAAAGCTTAAACTTCAACTTTCCCTCCAAACAACCACCACAGGCCGCCACCGGACTTCCGTTCACAACCGGTCTTAATCTCAGACCGCGCTAAGCGCGTCCTCCGCGCTAAGCGCGCCCTGCGATTCTTGATTTTTCTCCATCGCAACTTCCTCTACCTCGATCTATAGCATCCTCTCCTCCTTCTACTCACACTTGACATGGAAGGATCGAATTCTTCTTGATTTTCTTCTCGATTTCAAGATTCAAGGATTTCTCTTCTTCTTCTCCAATTTTCCATTGGATTTCAAGCTTTTCTTCAAGGATTCAAGTCTAATTCGGAAGATTATCCACACTTCCTCATTGATTTGGTATTTTCTTTGAAGAACTCAAGGAATTCCTCTTCAATTTGACCCAAACTTCAAGAGCAAGTAAGTGTTAGGTTCAAATAAGCACTTATTTTAAGCTGTTTTCTGGTTTTCAGCTTTTCTTGAAATTGAATATTGAAACCACATGCAAATTCAATGTAGATTCTGATTTTAGGATTTGTATTCTTGAATTCCTTGATTTGAATCGATTTTCGCCGCCTTGTTTGTGTCGGAGTTCGGATTTTGGTTCATAGCATGCATATATACTTGTGCACTTGATTTCCCCTTGCATATAAGACATGAACTCATATACCTTGCATCATCCATTGCATGTTCATGCATTGGTGAGTGATTAGCTTGATCAATTTCAGTGATTCATGATGACTTGAAGCATAACTTGCATTCAACATGTAGATATCCAAGCATTTAGTGCATTGTGCATGGACTTGTTGCATGTGCACTCCAAGTGTTTGTGTTAATGCATAACCTATAATTGAATGAAAATTTGCCTCTATGTAGCATACTTTGCACTTGAGCATTAGGATTGTTATCGATTTGCATTCCTCACATGTTCATGCATTTTCACATGTATTTGAACATTGGTTTTATCGATTTCGATTTGCATTCCTCACATGTTCATGCATTTTCACATGTATTTGAACATTGGTTTTATCGATTTCGATTTGCATTCCTCACATGTTCATGCATTTTCACATGTATTTGAACATTGGTTTTATCGATTTCGATTTGCATTCCTCACATGTTCATGCATCTTCACATGTATTTGAACGTTGGTTTTATCGATTTCGATTTGCATTCCTCACATGTCCTTGCATCATTGCTTACTTTGAACATTGGTTTTATCGATTTCGATTTGCATTCCTCGCATGTTCACGCATCATTACTTTGATATGAACACATGGTTTTATCGTTCGATCCGCATTCCTTGCATGTTCATTCATTGCTTGCCATGAACATTGGTTTTATCGCTCGATTCGCATTCCATGCACGTTCATTTAGCTCCCATTCACTGCTGGATTTTTGCCTGACGATACGGATCGAACTGTTGCATGAAAACATCATAAACAGGTGGTTCGGATCAAAATCTGATTTTTCTGCAGGTCGCAGGTCGCGCTTAGCGCGGTCCAGAGCGCGCTAAGCGCCAAATGTTCTGACTTTTTGGGTTGCATGGCGCGCTTAGCACGGTATACCGTGCTAAACGCGGTCTTCTCGTTTATTTTTTCTTATTTTTTCGATTCTAATGGTGAACAGTAGTCACCTTAGCCGTGCTTGGCTACCGTTTGCACTCCATTTCTTGCAGGGATACGCGACGCATACATATGCGGCCCGTTTTCTCCGATATACGCACACTTTTCCGTTATTTGCTTTTTGGGTCTAACTCCCTTCTTGCAGGTTTTGGTTGAGTTTGTACACCTACGTGTGCACCACTCCTATCTTGTTTTTCTTGTCTTACCTCGTTCTTGTGGGCATTGCGCTTCCGATGTGTATCGGCACGTATTCCGCTTGTTTCGATGCTTTGAGCGATTCTCACCGGTTTACTTTTATTGCATGGCTGCAGTACTTGAAGTTTTTCGGAGTATTTCATTAGCTCGCGGTGCTCCTCGGATTCTATATCCGTTCGGTAGTTTCTACACTATTTACTGCATTCTCTTACAGCCTTCCTAGATATCATGAGAAGTAGGGCTTTACAGCTTTCTTTTGCCATGAGAAGTAGGAATAGAGATGCATGAAGGGGCTTCCGAAGCTGGAGCATGTTCAAGAACCCCTCTGGTTTATTTAAAGACCCGTTTAGGGCAATTCTACTTGTGATCTGTGCATATTTGCTTGTTTGTTTCTTGCAGGTTCCCTTGGTTAGGTTTGGTTCTTTAGCCTAGACATTAGGATCCCCATCCTTTGCATGTCAACATAGGTAGAGATTCCCTTGCATCCTAAACCATAGGTCTAACCTTTTGCTTTGCTAGTTTCTTTTTGCATATTGCATGTAATAAAACTAAAGCTTGCTTTTCTTTTTCCTTTAAACTCAAAACACTTAATAATGGTTTAAATTCCTTTCTCAAGGTAAAAACAACCAATCAACACCAACTCTTTTCGCCATTTGCGCGCTTTCTTTCTTTTTGTGTTCAAAAACCTTTTCACAAGTAAAAAACACAAAACACACCAAAACAAGTGAGCCGAACTACGACGCTCTGACTTTCCCATTGCACGCGGGAATACGTAGGCATCTTGTCACGGGGCTCGATCGAGCAAACTTTGTAAATACTTCCTTCTTTTCCCCGTGGTTTCTTATTTTCTCTTTTCCTTTTGCATGCATGATTAGCGATTAAGCATAGATATAACACACCCTTTAGCTAGAAATAGAAAGTGGATACCGTAGAGTACTACGGGCGTGTGGGGTGTTAATCCCTTCCCCTCGCGTAACTAACTCCCTTACCTAGATTCTCTCGATTTCACGGTTATAGGACCGCGATTTCTCCCTCAGGTTTACTCGATGTTTTCCTTTCTCCCTCGTGAGATAAAAGACGTTCGATGGCGACTCTATTTGATACTTAGTTATCATGTCGGAGGTTCCGTCGGTGTTTTCAGGACCCTCTACAAAGAAGAGTAGGGTAAAAACTGTTGGTGGTGGCTCTAGACCCAAGAGAACACCAATTGTGAAGAAGAGGAAGGTACCTGAACCTTCAGAGTCTGATCAAGACTCTGATTTTGATGTTGAAGTGAATGTCTCAGACATTCATCCAAGGAAGAAGCCAACTCTTGGGAAACTGCCTAAAGTACCTGAGGTGGCCATTGATAACATCTCATTTCATCACCCTGAGAATGCTGGCAGATGGAAGTATGTGTGCTTGAAGAGGATTGCTCTGGAAAGGGAGCTGAATAAGAGTGCCCTTGAGTGCAAGGAAATTGTTGATTTGATTAAGGAGGCTGGCTTAATGAAAACAGTTGTGAGCTTCTCAAACTGCTATGATGTGTTGGTAAAGGAATTCATAGTGAATTTGTCAAATGGTTGTGGTGATGGGAGGTCTGCAGATTATAAGACTGTGTATGTAAGGGGAAGAAAAGTTAAGTTCTCTCCAAGTGTGGTCAACAGATTCTTGGGGAGATCAGATGATGCTCAGCCAGATCTTGAGGAAACTGATAACAAAATCTGTCAAACAATCATTGCTAAGCAAGTGAAGCACTGGCCTCTGTAGGGAAAACTCACAGCAAGTAAACTGAGTGTCAAATTTGCTATCCTACACAAAATAGGCGCTGCTAACTGGGTTCCAACAAACCACAAGTCAACCATCTCTATTGGACTGGGCAGATTCATATTTGGAGTGG
Source organism: Vicia sativa (assembly GCA_021764765.1). NCBI lineage: Eukaryota > Viridiplantae > Streptophyta > Magnoliopsida > Fabales > Fabaceae > Vicia > Vicia sativa. The sequence goes on from CM038795.1 coordinate 249,736,256, forward strand.
GTACTCAAGCTAAATTTGACTATGGAACCTACATCTTTGAGCAAACCCTCAAACATGCTGAAAGCTATGCAATCAAAGGACCAATAGCCTTTGCCTCCCTCCTGTGTGGAATTATAATGGATCAATATCCTGATATTCTGGTTGAAAAAGATACAGTCTGCAAAAGAGCTCCTGCCCTTGGATTTCACTACAAGCTCTTTCAAGGAAGGCATGTCCCAGACATTGTCATGACATCTGGTGAGACATCCAATGTCAAGACAAACTCTCAGAAGGAAACTGTGTTAGTTGTGCTGAAGGCTACCTGCAAGGAGCTTGAAGCAAGGAAACAAAGCCTTGAAGAACTGATCTCTCAACTGGAAAAGGAGCAGGACACAAAGGTTGAGGATGAAGGGTTAGATGGTGATGCTGATAATGATGATGTTCAGATGGCTGGAGCTGAAGGAAGTTCTGAAGATGCTTCTTTTCATAGTGTCTCTTCAGGAGAAGAGAGCACTTGAGATAGAAGCCTGTTACTTGTTATTTCTTAATTCTGTTTTATTGCCTTCTTGTTAACTTTGTTCTGCTATTTCCCTATTTGTTTTGGATAATTGTATTATTTTGATAGAGTTGTAACTTTAACTATGATGGTACTTCTTTTATATATTATGAATGTTGGGGAATTTGTACTGGTTCCTTTGGCCCTTTTGAGGCTAAAAAGGGGGAGAAGTATATGTGGGCAATTGGGGCAATTGTATGAAAAATTATGGGTAGAATTTATCTTCTCTAACTCTGGTTTTTAAAAGCTTAGGATAGCTTAGAACTAGTCTGCTTTTTTTCTTCTGCTGCATGGGTACTCTGATGACTTAGCTGTTTTAGCCAAAAATGTGCCAAAGGGGGAGTTTGTAAGTGTTTTATGTTGGCATTAATTTTTGGTAAAACTAGACTATGGCAATGTCTTGATAAATCCTACATGACAAGGATGTCTAAGTACATCGATCCGAAGCAAATATCGTGGAAATTTGAAGTTTCTTGATGTCATAAGATGTTATGACATTCGTGTGACATTGATTCTGCGAATCTTTTTCCGAGAGTTTTCAGGAAGTTTATTGAGCTGTTTTATTATTGTTTTATGTTATTAGATTACATGCTCACGTGGCTAATTGGTTAATCTTAGTTAAACCTAAATTGGTTGTTAAAAAGACCAAGTCTTTAGGATTAATTAAGTGAACCCTAGCTATTATTATGGAAGCCCAAAACTGAAATTTCAGGACTACTTCTATAATAGGAAAAGAACCCTTACATTGCTGTTGCGCCTCTTGAACTGTATTGAAGATTTAGCAGGTTGTATTTTGTGTAATTCTAGTTACTCTTGTGAGCCAAGCAACTATCAATTGATAAGTGTCTTGGACTAGGATTTGGTTGTAAGGGTTGTTTATCACTCAAAGCTTTGAAGCACGAGTGTTGTGTCTCTTGATTAAAGCTTTGAAGCAAAATCAAGTTAGTTTATTGAAGAGTGTCTTCACAATTCAATTAATCAATAGGTTGATATCACTGCTGTGATTGAGGGGGAGTGAGTAGGAACTCAGGTCTAAGTAGGAGTTAGATTGAAGTTGCATTGGGTAGGTTTTAAGTGAAGGAGATAAACTGGTTGGTTTATTCCTGAATTAATTCTACTAATAGTGAATTTCCTCCCTGGCTTGGTAGCCCCCAGATGTAGGTGTAGTTACACACTGAACTGGGTAAACAATTTATTGTGTTCTTTACTGCTGTTTGAATTTACTGTGTGAATTGTTAACAGAGTGTCAGATACTGTGTCATAACATTCTCTGTGACATCACGTATCTGCTGCCAGGAATTTCAATATGTATTGACGTTATTATTATGTACTATGTTATGCTTAACCGAATATGGATGCGTCCAAAAAAATCTCACAACTTTTGAGTCATCTTTTTTTCTACTCCGGTAAACATAGCTTGCATCCTCAATAAGTTTAAGCAAATGTTGTATCTCACTTTTTGGACCTCTTATCTCTTTTTCTATCACGGTCTTTTGCTTATATATTTGCGTGATCCGAGTTATATTCTCATAATCTCGCTCTTGCAAGGAAAGCAATATGTGTCTAGGTGGAACATGCTTCTTCGTCAAATCAACAACATATTGCTTATCGTCTGCTGTTAACCTACCAACAGACACATGACCTTCAAGTCTATCAAGTAATTCATGATTATGAACTCCGCATTTTACATCAATCTTCCATCTAGACCCATCTTTTGCCAGAGTCTACCTGATTTTGAATGGACATTCACATCTCTTAGTCGCACTTTGAGTTTCACTTTTATCCTTGTATTTCCCCTTTTATCACACCCAAATATTATTTTGTTACTTCTTCCTCTGTTGCCTGTTTCGGTGTCCGAATGCTTGATAATTACAATTAATTTATTTCTAATTCCAACTTCTTTAATTTATTTTATAACCTCTTCTCGCGTATCGAATGTTTGAGCAGTAGAGAATACTTCAAGTGGTATCTACAAAGGGCTCGTTTTTTGGAAAATTTGGAGCACAATTTTCATACTTGAAAAGTAAAAAAAAATGCACCAGATGACTTCACAAAAGTGTTACGATTTAGATTTTGATACACACCGGAACACTTTGAAAATGTGTTGTAGTTAACAAGACTTAGCACTGGAAGACTTTTCAAAAGTGTTCCGATTCATATAAATTTTATGTTCAATACCGGAACACTTTGGAGATGTGTTGTAGTTAACAAAACTTAGCACCGGAAGACTTTTCAAGAGTGTTGTGGTTCATATAAATTTTCTGTTCAATACCGGAACACTTTGGAGATGTGACCTATTTAAGAAAACTTAATATCGTATGACTTTTCAAAAATGTATTGGTTCATATAAATTTTATGTTCAATATCAAAACACTTTGAGAAACTCTTCTAGAAGAATTTTTTTTCTTCATAATATTGGATCACTTTAATCAATTGTACCGGTTTGTTATAACACATACTGGATCCGAAACACATGCATTGAGGTACAATTTCAGACTTTTTGGAGAATAGTAAAAAAATGAAATAAGTAAATTGATTAAAAACAATTAAGGATAAATTTGATATTTTTGAAAAATTCTAGGAGTACAAATATAATTGTAATGATACAGAGAGGTAAATTTCCATGAATATTACATATGCAAAAACGTGGCTAATGTTAATACTACTTTTATCCGTTCAGATTATAAAATCTTTAATGTGTTATATGGGTGTTTAGATTCTAGAATCTGAAGTGTCTTTTTAAGTGTCCCAATTCTAGAATCTTGAGAGCATTTTTGGCTATTTCAAAGAGATTCTGAGAATTTTAAGAAATGAAAAAAGAAAAACTCATTTATTTTCATTATGATTACATGTTAAACCTCAGTTTATGTTTTTACTATCCTACATGTGTAATTTCTTACAGCTTGTTTGTTCTGGCGGTGTTCAATATCTAGCTTCTTACATTGCTTTTACAATGTCACAATGCAATTGACCTTGGAATGTAACATATATAATTTGGACACAACCAAACTAATGCTCATTCAACTATGCATACCTACTAAAACACCATTCCAAATGAAAGAATATGAAGGTTACCCAAGATACATCCAAACCAAGAATATGATTTTTCAGCACATTCAAGATATCATCCTAATCCTGCAACCAAATAATACACTGTGAAAGAAACCCGGATACAGAAACCATATTTTCAAAACATGGTACTCTCTACATCTTTAGGCATTATTCTGTGAAAGGGTGCTCAAATATTTAAAAAGCACTAGGCCAGAAGCACATAAACAAAGGGTATCTATTCACAGAATAAATAGAATATGTTGTAGTGTATGCAAAAAAATAAATCTAAAAGGAAGAGTAAGGATATATCCAAATTTAAACCAATAATAAGGATTGCATTTCAAAACTGAACCAGATGTTTTCCTCCAAAACAGGTTTGGTTTTGTCAAAATAGTTTCCAAGCCGGATTTAAACAAGGATGATTCTTTGATATTTTGTAAGAAAACATTGGATCAAAAGTTAATCAGCAGTAATGTTCTGGTACAGCATCAGCTTGCCTTCAAGAAGCAAGATTATATCAGTTTGCAACCAATCTAACCAATTGAGTTTTAATCTTCAATCTAATATTGGCACTACTAAAATGAAAATGATATTGGCCAATTGAGTAGTAAAACCACAACATCTTGGTACCAAATTCCTTGTCACACCTGTATCTGTTCTTCCATCAACAGGTTCCATTGTTGGGTCTACTGTCTGGCTAGGCGATCATGTTATTGGCCAGAAATGGGTCTACACCAGTTCAAAGATTTTGTTCGAAACCCAATTTCAATCAAGCATTAATAAACCAGATTGGATAGCTTGAAAAAAGATTCTGTTTGGATTTGGTTTACTTCACTAATAAAACCAGATATGTTGAACAGGCCTAAAAACAATGCTTATGCACTACAATGATAAGACATACATACTGGCAACTGAAGCAACTGATTACTATTAGGTAACAACACTATAGAACTAACAAGAGATTATCCACATACAGAAATGATTCAACTTTTCAAAGTTAACTGGCCTAATATCTCAAGAAGGTTGAAGCACGTGTTTGAGAATCTCCGTCACCATTTTTATGATATCTTCTTCCTTACAAGAGATTGCAAAATTCACTGACAAAAAAAAAACTCTTGTTGGTTATTCAGTATGTGAAGTTAGTTCATATGGTTGTACGAATAGTATATTTGAACCTAAAAACAGTATATTCGAACCTAGATTCACTTTCTTACCCCATGCAACAACTGGGAACTCCCATTTCGGTTTAGGGACTGTCATTAAGTATGATACAACCTGCAAACGTAAATTATAGCTTTCCAAAACCAAACCCTTATATGACATTATTTGGAATATGGAAATAGCCAAGGAATATACAAATTACCAAGATTGATGCAGCAAGGGAGTGAGGAGACCTATAAAGAATTGATGTCTCTTCCTTCTCGTAGAGAAGATCCATAATTTCCATGCAAACATCAAAGCTAATCAACTCACCAACTTTTGCTACTCCCCTTAGCTCATCCATTCAAAAACCAGAATCATCGGTGTAACCGTAAGACAATATAAAAAATAAACTTCAAATTCAAATATCAAAGTTAGAGATATCTTCATCTTAAGAATACTATACTCACTTGATTTGAATCCAAAGCTCCTCAAGGAACGAAAAGGCTATATTCGCTGTACCAATCCCAAAGTTCAACACCTGAGGAAATCCCAAAACGATGTCAAAATCAAACGATACCTCAGCTAAGTCCACAACTTCAATTTATACCTGCATGAAGAGCACCTCCTGCAGAGAAATACAAAACAAAAAATGTGTTATTTATACTATAGTGACCAAAGAGGGACCAAAAGTACATTATTTTCTTACTGCTTCTATGAAATTCCGATTTGTGAAGTGTTGTTCCTTGATTGATTTATCTGCCAAAGACTTCAAACTTACAACAGAGAGCGGTTTAGAATCATGTATCTACAAAAAATACCAAGAACACAATAGCAGTCCCAACCAAATCACAGTGAATAAAACAAGTCTGAAATCTGAGTAAAATTTGAAACTCATACTTTGCTTGAAATCCATAGAGAAATAAGCACAAACAGCTCCAAGGTGCTTTCAGTGACAGGTTTCAACAGCCAGTTCAACGAATTCGCGCGTTCTACGAAACTACATATAAAAAATAAAGATAATTAATCAGTAACAAAATTTCAACAATGCAACATTACATTTATAGCGAAAGAGAGAGAGAGAGAGAGTGAGAGATTACGGTTGCAACGAAGGAATGAAGCGATCCGCGAAGAAGGAGAATGCTGAGTATTTAACAATGTGGGAAACATTGAGGTGCTAGTTGGAAGAAAGAGGATAGATTATGAGAAGGTGAAAAGAGAGGAAGAAGAGAAATGAGATGATAGAAGAATGGTTAGGGCTTACTTGAGAAGAGTTGATGAGAAACTCAACGGATTTGAGGCGCTGGGAGGAAGATACCACCATTGCTGTTTGCTTCAACGCTACGTTAGTCACTAATATTGATTTTATATGTTTATGTACTATAGAATTGAGTATATTTTAAGTGTTTTTCTTTTTGAAACTAAAAACTACAACGTCTTCTTTTTTATGAAAATTTTATCGTGCATATAAGTGTAGCTAAACATATTTTTTTTATAATTCAAAATCATTTTTCAGTGATATTTTATAAATAATTTTCATTGAAAAAACTCAATTTTTTTGTGATTGGTGTTGGCCTCAGAAGTGTTTGGGTTCAGTAACTTTGTGGCGGGTAAAGTTACTATGACTTTAGTATATTTTTATTTTTTTATTAAAAAAAATTTGAAAAAAAGTGATAATTATATGAGAGAGAAAAAAACATGAGAGAGATAGAGGCAGAGTTACATAACTTTACCGTCTTAAAATTATTCACTCTCAATCTGTTAAATTGAGAGTTGGTGACAACATCTTTTTTATCACTTTTGATCTTGAGATTCATTTTGTTCATTTATCTTTAAAATGTATCACAATGGTCTTTTAATGGTTCAAAACATACATTTTTCTTAATGGTATTAGAAATCATGGTGGGGGAGCGGGTGTGTTAGATTCTATTATCGGATGTAAGACAGACTCAAATTTTTAAGAGAGATTGTTGACCGCAAGTGTGAGTGATCAAGTCTCATATTATTTATGAATAAATAAATACAATTTTTTTTCACTTTATGGTATGAGACAAACGCGCCTCTAAAAACTCCAAAATACCATTGGATTTTTTCGAAGATACATCTCCAAACGCACTTAATTTCATTATTTTTTTTGTCAAAATTTAGTTTGGAGATGCATCTCCGAATTCTCTTGAGGTTAATTAGCAGATACATCTCCAAAAATACACCTAAAACAATTTCACAACAGTTTCATTACAATAGTTTATCATTTAACCACTCAGTGATATTTTTATGCACAAACACATTGAGCGAATTGTAACAGGTTATTAACTCACTTTCTTGTCCGCCAACAACTTTGGAAGAGTTAACAGCGCATAGGAAATTCTCCAAACTGTTATATGGGAAAAAATAACATTTTGAAGCAACTCACGATGCTCTTATTAATTCCTTGGGTTAGCGGTCCCGCACTAGAGTCAAAATGGACGCGTTACTCCGAAATGAGTCATCTTATAGCAAGGGCATATGATAGGGTGTGTATCAATCTATATGATTTCTTAGAGACATTTTTTCCACTTCGGAGTGGCCCACATAAAGATCCTTTTGGACGCATCATGATGCACTTTAGATTGTAATTGATACACTTTTTAAATGTATTATCGTCAACGACGTAATATTGATACGATTTAATACATAAGTAATATATAATCTCAACAATGATGGTGTAATTCTTGATTAAATTTTTTATTGTTTATATTGTATGTCCTTGTATACTAAGTGTTTGGTTTGCTTCTGATTCAAGTTTGTTTACATTGTATGTGCTTGTATACTATGTTTTTGGTTTGCTTCTAGTTCAGGTATGTTTTGGATATATATATATATATATATATATATATATATATATATATGAATAAACCTCACGTATTAAAAAAAAACAAGTAACCTTTTCGGATATTCATCTCTGAAGTCATCCTTTTTGTATTTAAAAAAAGTTGGGATTTAACCGAAGATGTATCTTCGAATTTAATTTCGATAAAATAAGGAAATTTGCGATCGGAGATGTATCTCCGAAAATATGGGCATTCTTTACATTTCGCCACGGGCTTGGGAGAAGGTAACTGGGTGCGAAAAGAAGTTTCATAAATAAAATGTTGGATTTATAGAAGAGTAGACCCATAATACGAGGTTTTTAGTGGAGATGTGACTTTTCCATCTCTTGTGTGGTTCTTGGAGCATTGATTTGTTGTTTCTTTCCGCTTCTCTAATAAAAATTGTAAGAAAAAGGAATAATTACACCATGTGACCCTTAAATTTTGTTGTTGTAAGAACTTGGTTCTTTAAGTTAACAAATGTGTGCATTGTTACCTTTTTTTTTTAAAATCTTTGATTAAACCAATCATCCAAAATAGATAAAATCACATCAAAATACATAAAGTAGCATCATAAATACATAAAAGTAGAATCCAAAATACATAAAGTAAGATCTTAATTCAACATGTTTGTTAACTTAAAAGGACCAAATTGTTACAAAAAAAAAACTTAACTTACTAACATGTTACAAAAAACTAACTTAAAGGATCTCAGGTGTCACTTTGTCAAAGAAAAATAGGTATAAAGAAAAAGAGGAACACCAAGGGAGGTCCAAGAAAATAAATAAAAATGTGCACCTAATAAAACCTGAGTAACTAACTTTAAATTTTGATTTTCCTTTTTTCTTTTTAGGATTTTCCTTTTCCCTTTTGTTTCAAAAAGAGGACATGATCACTGTGTGAGACTCAAGGGAAAGGGCAATTGATAATTGTTGTCACCAGAGGTGACGGCCAGATCTTGTATTTGTTTATTTAACTCTACTTAATTGTTATGCATGTTTCTTCTAATATAATAGATGCGTTTTTTCACTTTAAATTATTTTTTATTTTATTTTTCGAGTGATTTTTGGTGAAGTTGTTTTTAGACACTAATATAAGCCTTAAAATTTTATAACAATTGACTTAGATTAATAAATATTGTTAGTTTATTAGGGTCGTCCCAAATAATTTGGAGGCTATGTTCTAATTTTAAAAATTGATAGAGCTTCTTGGAATGTTCGATCTTCCATTTGTGCTCCGCTAGTGCTGCCACCAGTGCCACCAGGAAAAACTTTTACATTTGCTTCTAGTCAAGGGAATAATACTCATAATGTTGCGTTTCAAAGCAGTGTGTTAACAAGTGGCCATGAAAATACTCCAAAATTAGGGATATCATATAGAAATATGGTCATTGGTGAGACAGTGATTTCTTTGAATGAGGAAGATAATATTCATTTGGCCCAGAATATGGATGAGAGCACGTGCATAAGTCTGGAAGGAATGAAAGTGGAAGAGGATATCGATTGTGGGTATGAATGCCCATAATTTGTGCAATATTCTGGGGACGAAAAAAGGATCCATATGTTGTGGTGACGTGGAGTGATCGTTAAACTTCTGGGAAGGAAAATTGGGTACAAGGCGTTGGAAACGAGATTGAAGCAAATGTGAATGAAGCAAGTGTTAGTAGAGGGTCTCTTGTTTACATATGACCAATATCTCACTGTGAAGAACTGGAGTCCTGATTTCCATCCTGAAAGTGATTTTATTGATAACACAAAAATGTATCGATTATTTAAGCCAATTTATATGTTTTTTATCCGCATTTTAATTAAATAAATTATTCTTTATTCGTATTATGCTGGTATTTTCTATGTTTTCAGGTTTCTACCCATTATTAGGCATGTGCGAAGAAAGTCGAGAAAAGCCGGATAAATCACACTCCAAATCCCCAAAAGGAGAGTATTTATTGAAGTATGTATGTATAACATGAAATGGGGGTGTGAATAAGCAAACACGCAGGAAACTCAAAGAAGCAAGGCCCAACCCACTTAAAGCAAGCGAGCCTAGCACGTTACAAGGTGTAACGATCGTTACACATAAGCCCTAAAGGCTGTGGCGACCGTTACAAGTCAGAGGCGAATCTTCCTCCTCACGCAAGACCTGTGGCGGCCGTTATAAGCTGCAACTGACTCCGTAGCAATCACTACGGAGGAGATTTAGGAGGTGAGATCTTCTCCAACCACTTCGTAACCCTATCTCACACACGCCTATATATATGTCACTTTAGTTCACTCTCGAGACACGTTTTTTCTTCATTCCAGTACCGTTACTCTGCCAATTTTAATTTCTATTCCGCATTTATTTTCTAGTTTTACTTTCCGTACTCAGTTTCTTTTCTCGTAGCAATCTTCACATCAGAGATTGCTGCGAACTTTTGCCAATTCAAACCTTATGTTAGGATTGCACTTTTTTACTTTTTTTTCATTGCATTTGGATTATTAGCAATTAAAGGTGATCTCACCGACCTATGGGAGACACCTGGAACCTACCAAATATTCAGCCGTTTATTTTTAGGTTTATTTAATTAATTTATTTTTAGGTTTATTAAATTTATTTAATTTTTTATTTATTTTATGCCCGATTTATTTGAAATGCACATTTTATCTGAATTGTATGTTTATTACTATTGCGCTATGTTTGAATCATTAAACATGTTAGGCTAAATTTAGTTATCGGTATGTAGGGTCACATAGCCAACGGGGTTTAGCAACTTCACTCGACTTATTCTGTTTTAAAAAGATTAATTTTCCGATTTCACTTATTAGTAATTAATGCAACTGTTTTGTTACGAGAGTAAAACACAAATTAGAAGTTAAGGTCAATAAAGCAAGAGTTTGAGATTCTAACTGGACATTAATAATTGAACATCAACTTAAAATACAGCGAGAACGCTTTTAAGTTGATTAAGTTTTATTTATTTTCAAAAACTATTTTTAAACTCTAATTGAAACAACAAGAAAACTCACTTAGGCTTGATTATAGGATCTGAATCAATAAACACGAGAGTGTGAGAAGAGGATTTTTAAATAAGTACTTCCTACTGAAACACATTTTGATAATACAATTTAAGTCGATAAGTCGCTAGATCCTTAAGCCCGACCATTACATACCGATACTTCTATTCTGAATCTAGACTAGATCTTAATAAGTTATGTCCCCTAAAACCAACCATCATTTATATTACTAGCCTTAGATTTACGTAGTAACCTAAGATAGCGGTAGATCAACATTTAGTTCTTGTGGATTCGATAATCTTTAAAACTACAAGCGATATGACTGTATACTTGCGGTCTAGATTCTATAAGACGATAAAGTCGCGATCAAGTTTATGGTGCCGTTACTGGGGAGTAACAAGTTGATATCGTATCTCTTAAAGTTACACTGTAGAGACTAAGGCACCATTCCCGATTTTATGCCAAGTACTCACTCTAGAAGTGAAGACTTAGTGCTACCAATTCCTGAACCCGAGCGTTCTATCATTAGAAGACGCCATGTACGAGTACCTCGTACTAATCAACTCTCTTCTCAATCCATAATTTCTGCCGAACCAGTTGAAGAACCAGACATGGGGGATCAACCACGTCCGCTCAAGTCTTATGCTATTCTTTCGCTGGAAGAACCACACAATAGCATTGTTGCTCCAGCCATAAAAGCCAACAATTTTGAACTCAGACCATCTCTGTTGTCCGCTGTACAACAGAACCAATTTTCTGGTGGATCAATGGACGACCCTAATTTACATCTGTCCATGTTTCTGAAATATGCAGATACAGTTAAAGCTAATGGGGTCAGTCAAGAGGCGATAAGAATTCGTTTTTTCCCTTTTTCTTTAAGAGGCAGAGCCCAAGCTTGGCTCCAATCTCTACCAGCTAACTCAGTTACCTCTTGGGATGAGTTGAAGAAGGTCTTCCTTTCCCTATATTACCCACCAAGTAAGACAGCTATGCTGAGAGCCCAAATAAGAGATTTTAGACAAAAAGACAACAAGTCTCTTTTCGACGCTTGGGAGAGATATAAAGACATGTTTAGACTTTGTCCACATCATGGGTTAGAAGAATGGTTAATAATCCATACCTTCTATAATGGTCTCCTGTATAACACGAGATTGACAATAGACGCTGCAACGGGTGGCGCTCTTATGGATAAATCCTTTATCGATCATGTTTTTGGCGTTGTTGCTAGTGACTTTCAAAGATTATAGATTTTACCTTTTTTATTTTAGTTGAATATTTTTTGTATGCGTCAAAATTTTTTATTTTATTGTATTTATTAACTAACTTGTTTATGATATTTGTATGCGAGTTGAATCCTCAACTAATTTTACTTTTGATGCAGAGCTCGTGAGAATCTTATGCGCTCAGCTCAAGAAAGTCTGATTATAGAAACTTGAGGAACAAGAGTAGATAAAATTTCACGAATCAGATACAGAGTTTGAAAAAGAGGTAGAACAAATTATGGGTGAAGATACACCAGCACCTGAAAGACTACTCGGGGACTAAAAAAGAACAAATGCACCAAAAGGTAGACTTATTATAGTAAATCAACCGATGAATGTTCCAAATTTTTAGTTACTCTTTACAACGATACGTCAACTTGAGAAAAGGCCTTTCACAGAAAAATAATGAAGATCCAAACAAACATCTGCAAAGATTCATGACAATGTAGTACAAGTATGAAGATAAATGAACATACATAGGAAAGCAAAAAAACTGAGAATGACCCCTTTCACTTTAGTAGAGGATGTTGAAGAATGTTTTTACTCACTTCCAATAGAAAGCATTACAGCTTTGGATATACATAAATGAATTTTATGAATAAATATTTTCCTTCTTAAATTTTCTTTAGAAAAACGATAAGATATCCTTAATTTCAAATAGAGGGAAGGTGAATCATTAGGTGATGCATATATAAGATTCAATAGACTCCCGGTTGCATGTCCTACACAAATTTAGATCAAACCAAAATGACGCAAATGTTTGTTAATGTGCTCAAACTAAAATTTAAACTATTGATCGATAAATCTATTAGTGGATCCTCAAATTTTGCAATAGCCACTATTATCAAGAAGATTATTAAGGCCATCCCTGTAAATGATCATTCATGGTTGTATGATCGATGCATAAGAAAACTAGAAGGGGAAATTGAATTGAAACTTGAAACTCAACTTATAATGTTAAAATATTAGGTTGTTGCTGAAGTTGAAAGGAGACTTGAGGCATTAAATGTAGGTATTCAATAGGTAGCTCAAGTCTAGCAGATTCAAGAAGTTAGTTGTGAAATTTGCAAAGATCATAATTTTGCCATGTACTGTGTGGCACACATTCAACAAGTCTAATAAGTTAATCATCTCAATCAGAACAATCCTTATTCCAACACATGCAATTCAGGATGCAAAAATCATCCAAAATTTTCCTGGAAAGATCAACAAGGGAATGTTCCAAAGCAAGGTTCGATGTAATACCAAAACCCACGGAAAAAGTTCAATTAGTATCAATAACATAATCAACAATTCCAACAACAGTTTCAACAATAGTTTCCACAATAATAACTAGCCCGTAAGAAAGGAGATTGGGGTATAGCTCTTGAAAAAGTTACAGCTCAGAATGCCCATTTCTAGGAAAATACATATGAACAATCAAAGAAACACCACACGATTAATCAAGAACTTGGAAGTTCAAATAAGTAAGATATCCCAACATTTCTCAATTCAAGCTAGTTGACTATTTCAAATTCAATAATACCAAATCTAAGAGAACATAACACTGTGATTGTTGTGATGATAAGAAGTAGAAAAGCATCTAAAAGTGAAGAAAAGAATACAGTTGAAGAAGATCATTTTATTGTAGTTTATCTACTAGTAAAGGAAAAATAAAGAAGAATTAGAAAATATCACTTCATCCAAAGCAGCTAAACCAAAAAAGATAAAAGAACCAAAGCAGGTCATTAGACTCCCATGTCCTTAGAGAGTAAAGAAGAAGGATCAACATGAGAAGAACTTTGAAAAATTCTTGGAAAGTCTTAAAAATCTTGAAATAAATATTCCTTTTTTAGAAGCTCTAGGACATATGCCAATATATGTTTTGTTCATGAAGAATATAATGTTCAAGAAACACTCAACTGACACTAAACCAATACTTCTGACTAAAGAATGTAGTGTTATTTAGCAGGATGGGTAGATTCATATCAAGAAAAATTATCAAGGCTTTATCACCATTCCATTCACTGTTAGAGATATAACATTCAAGAAGGAACTGTTCGACTTGGGAGCTAGTGTGAGTCTAATTCCATTGTCCATTTACAGAAATCTAGGAATCAAGATAATACAAGAGACTAAAATGATAATTCAGTTTGCAGGTCATTCAATAAAGAGACAATATACATGTTTGTTTTCCCGATTTATTTTGTTATATTAGAGATGCTTAAGGGTGAATAGATTCCACTCATCTTGGGGAGACCGTTTCTAGAAACAAGAAGATGCATGATAGACATAGAGGGAGGAATAATGATCCTGAAAGTTTATGATTTGGAGTTAAATATTGATGTCCACAATGTTATGAATCATAAGGAAGTGCAAACCTAAAACAACCTAGCGTAGTTCCCAGAACTACGTACATATTGAATTCCTCATTGCATCGGAGGATACGTATGAGCAACATTCAACGCCTCGTCAAACCAGCTTTGTTTTTTCTTAACACCCGTACATGTTACCCAAACGATTTACAACCTTTTTCCTTTTTCTCCAACACTCGTTTGTGTTGACTTGGACAACCTACAACCTATCCTTTTTAGCACCCTTTCTCCAACGCTCGTCTGTGTTGGTCTAGACACCTGTTTGTGTTGCCCAGAACCCTAGCGTAGTGTTAAGCAAGAAATACGTAAGCTCAGACTTTCCTATTGCACTCGGGAATATGTAAGCACAATGTTTTGAAATCTTATCGCGTACAATAATAAAAAATACAAAAAATGTTTTGCTTTTCTTTTCTCTCTTTCTCTCCTAATAAGTAGAAGATGTTACGAAAACATAAGCTAAATCTTTCATAAAACTAACTAAATGGGTCTTGTTCATTACAACAAATGTGAGGGGTACTAATATATTTCCCTTGCATAACCGACTCCTGAAACCTATTTTGGTTGCGATGACCATATTGTCGTTTGTTTGCGGATTTTATCGATATTTTATCATTTGTTTAGAATAAATAAAGTTAAGTGGCGACTCTGCTTGTATTTCGAGCGTGTGATGCGCTCGAGTATTTTTCACGCTGCGACAGTTACCGACTAAAAAAGAGCTTGTAAGAAGAGGTGCATTAGAAGGTTTGTAGCAGGTTATTTGTCTTGTGTGTATCAACCTGGAAGAGATAGTGCATCACTTGTTCTTTCAATGTTGACTGTTGTGCAGGTGTGGTGTTTGGTTACTAGCTAGCTTGATCTCAAGAAGCTAGTTGGTTTTGGCTCAATCCAAACATGTCTGCAACAAGTTCACTTGTGGTTTGCTAGTTCAATTAGTAAGAAGTTTCATAGATTGTTGTGGCAAGCGATTTGTTGGTCTTTGTGGTTGGCTAGGAATGAAGTTGGTTTCAACGACAAGGAATGTGAAAGAACTCTTAACTTTAGAAAAAGCCATCTCTTGGGAGTGGTTGGCTATTTCTTTTATGGGGGGATTAACTTAGAATGTGATGTGTGGAATTCTAACCCAATGTATCACATTTCCTAACTTGTTTTAGTTGTTGGGCCTTTTGTGGCCCTTTTGTTCTTTGGATTGAGCACCCTTGTGCTTTTCATTTAATCTATTTTGCTTATAAAAATATCAATATTATATTTCTTGATAGCTAAAGTATATTATTAACAACAAATAAGTTAGTGGCATTATGAAAATGAGAATGAATATACGAATCTAGATCCGCATCAGATGGGGTTGGAGCACCGGCCTTTCTTTTTTGGTAATAGGGTTGGAGTTGGAGCATCCTATATAAATGCAAAACTTTATACTACATGCAAATATACTTATAGTTTAATGTTTTTTCATAGAAAGACTGCACGCCACCACAACTATATAGTATTCATCAGAGACACATTATTCTATAAGAAAATTTTAACAGTTGCTTCATATCATTGAATGGAAGCAATATACACGCATACTTAATTGTTACAAGTTGTGTTTATAATACCATATGTCTAGGAAAATTTTAACTTCATATCCTTGAAATTTGAAAACTATATATGTATGCATGTGGCTAACAATTTTTTGGAATTATTATAGTAACCAACTTGCTAAATTATTGGCTTATAATTCATCGACTTTCATTTTTTTAAATGCTTATTTTTGTTTTCTTATGTTTAAATATCATATAGTTGGAATATATTATATTTGAAAGTTAGAGCTTCAAAATTTAAATACAATAAACTAGTTTGTGGTTGATGTTTTTTTAATGCATGTACAATGACATGTTTTCATCATCAACTAATTACATTGTGGATTCAAACGAACATAGAAAAAAATAATCACATTTGGAAATTGTCTTACCTAATATTTAACCGCAACCGCGAAGGCGATAAACCGTGACAAATATTTAATGAAATATGTTTAAGTACAGTTTAACTGTGATAAAATTTTAATTATTTTTTTTACGGAGAAACTCATGATTATACAAAACTAAAAATGTTTAGTATAATATAGATAAAATTATATTAATATTTACAAGCGGAAACTTGATTGTTTTTTACATACAAACTGATAATTGGGAGAAACCTGAAACACATTTTTAATGTCTTCAAATCTTTCTGACATAAACAAACTTGACAAGTTTTTCAAAGCTGATGAAACCTTTACTTCAGCTGTGAACAATGCCTTAACAGGCCTATGATCTGATAACTTTGATTCACTTCTTGAATACTCAATTTGCTTTAAACCATTGCCAAACCATATAACTCTGTCACACCTAAAATAAAGATTAAAAAAAAACAAAATATAAGAAAACTTTGAAAGTTTATTTTTATCAATTCAATCATGTTTAAATATTAGTGTAATAAATATTATGTCTCTTGATTATACCATGCTGGTGATCTTTTCTTTGCTGCTTTTTTGTTTCCATGATAACAACATCCATAGTACAAATCTGAATTTGGAAAATACTTGTAGGTTGGAGCAAATTTGATTGTTCCTTCATGCCAACCTCTTAAAATGTGTCCACTCACTAGCTCCATCTTTAGCTTCAATTTCATCTTCACTATGTTAGAAGAATGTACAAATAAATATTCCAATTCTTTATTTTCTCTTATTAATATATAGGAGGAAAGGAACGATAGTACTATTGCACATGAACCAAAATTTGGCACATTTAAACTACACCTAAAAATATTTCATAAAATATTTTTCTCGATTAAACTATCATAAAATAGAGCTTCTAATTGATTGTCACACTCTAGTACCGTTAACCTACACGGGACTTTTCAAAACTTAAGATGACCCTATTACTATCTATTGGATTTTCAATTACTTATAAAGAAGTTTTAAAAAAAGGTTCATGACCTTGATTGGCCACGATGCTAAGGTTTTTGACGTCTCAGCGACTCTGCAATTACATCTACATCGTAATCACAATTAAGGTCGAATCAATCACTTTTGAATCTCAAAAATATCAAAACGATCGCAATGTGAAACCTTTCTTGTAATGAATTAATTTCTAAATTCATAAAATTTGACAAATTTGTCTTATAAATTGTTGACTTATATACACACATACAAATATATACTTATAAAATAGATACATGCATACAAAGTATATAGACATATATATACCTGGTCATTTTCTAATAGGGAATCCCAGTCTCTTTTTTCAACCAATGAACGTGTAGTTTCTTCTGGCATAGAAATTCTATAATTTAAATCTCCAAGCAATATTACATGACTGCACAAAAATATGTCAACATTCATTAATTGCTTAAAATAATACAACATGTAAATCAAAGTTAATTTATTTGAACACAAAGTCGGCAGAAAGTTACTTAACTTTTATTATTCACTAACAAAAACAAGTCAAATAATTTTTAACTTTATAATCATATATCTTAGTTACTAGTTGAATTTTTATTTCTTTTAGGCTTTTTATACTTTAACTTTGTTTTATTCTATTTGGTAGTTTATGCCTCCTTTGTTGCTTTGTAATTAATTATCTATAAAGTTGATTAATTAACTTATCATATAATTTAATTTTTGTGACCTTCAATCTAGTAAGACAAATTCAAAGCTGGAAACATCCAATAATAATGCTTCAATTGAACAAATTATTTTAATTTTAACAACAATAAAAATACAAGAAAAAACAAAAAAGTTATATTCAATATTAATATAGCACCTTGTTTTCATGACTTGTTGGGAAAGGAACATAATTATTAAAGGAACAAATTATTGAGGTTGATTGGTTGGACGGTTTCAAAGAATTAATTTACTTACTCATGATCAAGAATCTTTCTTGGTAAATCCAAAAGAGTGCCTCTAGGAAAACTTGTCCTAGAAAATATTTCAGCAACATTGGAATTTCTATGCTTCTCATCTCCTTCTTTTCCACCAGAAGCTAGATGGCTGCATACAAAGCAGAAGCTTGTTTCATGTAATAGAAATCTCACAGATACTGAACCCTGCATGTTTAGGGTTTATGGTTTAGTTGTCAAACAAAACAAAAAATGAAATCAAATATAAAAGTATTGGCTCATATCTTCTATGAAGTCAGTTCAACTAAATTTCAACTTGCGATTCGAGCTAAGTTATAGCTTGATATGACAGTTGAGTTTTGGTTGAACTGACTGCGCAGAGAGATCGAAGTAAAAAAAAAATCAGAAAATTAAAATTAGGGTTTGATTAGGTTATACCTTGTTGCCTAAGCAACCCATGATGCCACATCCAACACAAGAGACACATGGATGTCTTATGAATGGAGTAAGGTCAGTTCTAACCCACACAGATATCATTATACCAACCATTTGCTTGCTAATGATACAATGAAAATCTTGTGGGGCTGATTTACACTGCTGACCAGGAATATTTCCTTTCAAATCTTGCTTTATATTATCATCAGTTTCAATAATATCTTTGCAACAGTAGTGATGTGTCCTCTTGTTCAAAGCTTCTCTAATTATAGAGTTCCATCTTTTTGATATCTTGTTATCTTCTGATCCCAATACATTTGATGCTTTTAGTGGCACAATTTCTTGAAACCTAATTTATAATTAAACAGTTCAAAATAATTTATCATAAAAAACTAAACCATATATATATTTATATACATGCATAATATTCATAATCATGTTCTCAACTACAAAACAAAAAGTCGAAATAGCAACGAAAAATGTCAAATCCGACGCTAATTTCGTCGCTAAAAGGTTAAAGTCAAATCCGACTGTCAAAGAAGTCAAACTTCTATGATTATTTCTGTTTTTTATGGTAGTATATCATAAGAAGAATCTCCATTCATTTAAATTTCTCAATCTTTCTATATCCATGCTAGAAAACCATGAAGTTATTGTTGAAAATTACCCGAATACGTAGATATCGAATGACTTGCTGCATGTCTCCAACAAATCCTCAATATTCAACCCTTCATCTGGTGCAATTCCACCTATGTTCCATGTACTCACAAAAACCCTTCAATAAATAAACAAAAAATGATATCAGAAACATAAAAAATCATCAAAATTCAATGAAACATATATGAAATATCAATAGATAAGAATATAAAACCATTGCATGATGATGTTTTTTGCTTCTTACTTGTATTTTTCGGTATCGCGACGATCATTAAGAATGGAATTGGTGTTTATAGATAATTGATCATCACTTGTGATACCTAACAAAGGATCTGTATAGCTTTGATAATCTGCTACAAAATTTCTGCTTCCAAGTCTTTTATGGAGTATCTTATTAGCAACTAATGCAGGCCACATAACCTAAACAAAAATGATAAAAATACAAAGCCTTTGGTAAAAAAATTAAATAAAAATTATTTAGAAAAAAAAAAAAAAAGATGAGAAGTTAAATCATACTTACTTCTACTAGTTTTGCAGGCATGGTGTAAGAAAAAGTAGTTTGAAATAATAATTAATATAAACTGTTGATGATTATAATAGAGGGATGAATTGAAGATAGCATGTTGATTGTTGAGGAAGAAGAGGTTGAGAAGGAAGAAGACTTTGAATAGGTGTATGTAAGTACATTTTCTACAATGGTGGTTAAATGTTGTAATATATAGGGAACATTTGACATTGTGAGGGAAGAAAAAACATGGGTCATGTAGAAGATTTGAAATTTTGTGTTTGTTGAGGAGTAGAATTTTATTGTTTTTCATATTTAAATTGTTTGAAAATGAGTGCAAGTGGGAGTGTGGTCCATGCAAAAAAAAAAAATGGCAAATAGGAAAAGATATTAGTTGTTACCTGCATTAGTTGCAAAGGATTATGATGAGATTGCGGCTAAATTCGTTTTAAGGAATAAGGGGAGGTATGAAAAAGGAATATGGTTTTTATTGCTAGTAACACTTCTTACATCTAATTAATGATAATTATTATCACTAATTAGACAAATAAAGATAATTAATAGTTTTGTGTCTTTCTATATGGTAATCCTTTAATTGATAATAACAAGAGCATTTATGTATAATTGAAATTCATAATGATGAATATTATATTACTACTATTTGATTTGTCTAGCTTATTTTAGAAAAATTTATGTATACCATTTACAAGTTACCTTCATTACAAATAAATGCATGGTTAATATATGTTTAAATTGGTGTTGTTGATTAAGAGACATCAATTTTTAATAACAAAATGATGGCGCATGAGGTACAATCTTGATAAGAGTGTTTGTATTTTAATATTGAGTGTTGATATAAAGCAGTGATATTGTGATAACTCGTTTTTTTCATTGCTTATTTTAAAATAATAAAATCGTCACCTAATTTTATTTGTTTTAAAAAAGAACGGAAAAATATCGATAAAATCAACGAATGACGGATAAGGTGGTCGCGGATTCGGAAGTCGGTTATGCAAGGAGAAGGTATTAGCACCCCTCACATCCATCGTACTCGATGGGACCCGTTTAGTTCTAAGTATTTGTGTGTATATTCGCTAATTTTTTAAGTTATGATCGAGAAATAAGAAAGAAGAAAGGGTTTTTTACTTTTAGTATTTTGAGTTTGTTGCGGTTTCAAAACCTTGCGCCTACTTATTCCCTCGTGCAATGGAAAAGTCAAAACTCCGTAGTTCTTCTTGAAAATGTTTAAGTTGGTTGTATTGAGTTTATAAGAAAAATCATAAATTAGATATTTCGAATGCTCGAACTTTGACTTGTTTAGTTTGTTTGAAAAGCTAAGTCTTTGTTCGTATTTAAAATGACTATTGTACGCTCTTTATAAAAAAGAGTTTGAATAATCGCGTGCGAAGAAAAAAAAAGTTGAGTGAGTTGAGTTGATTTTAAGTGGGTGAAAAGTACCAAAACATTAGGCTAACATCTAATAATTCAAATACTAGAAATTGAACGAGTGAGCTCATCCAATCGTTTATCATCCCAAAAACTTTATTATGAAAATGGTGTGGTGAAGCGAGGTTCACGTTATTAAGTGTGTGAATAAAAGTGTTTAGCTTATTGGGCTATCATCCAACAACCTGAATACTTTAAATTCGATTAAATCATCGGGCTATCATCCAACAATTTAACGGAATGTCACTACACTATTTTTTTTGACGCGGATAGAAATTTTTAGCTTATTGGGCTATCATCCAACAATCTAAAGAGTTCACATTTGTTTAAACCATTAGGCTATCATCTAAATATTTAAACAAACACCATCCAAGTTTTTTTTTATGAAATTCATTTTGGAAAACAAATTCAATTAATTAATTTAATTTGAAAGTGTTTTAAGAGGTTCGATATATGGACCAAGAGAGATGAATCGGGTCATGATTAATCAAGTATATGGACTTAATTAATCTCGTGAGGATATGTGCTCTTATCCCCAACTATGAAACTCTTGTGCACGGATAATTGGTATATGGACCAAGAGAGATTTGGGGTTATGGTTAATCGATACAAACTACAGCTCCGATTAACCTTGTGAGAATGACCATGCCCATTCTCAACTATGAGAACCTTTTGACATGTGAGCCAAATTGAATGAAATGGAGTTGTCTATGTCAAGTGTGTGAAGTGTAAAAGTGTGAATAATTCATACAAGCATACAAGAGGCGAGTAAAGTAATTAAGCACACAATACATGTCTAAATCTTTAAATAATTATTAGAATAAATCTTTTTATTTGATAAAGATTAACTAAATAATTTAATCGATAATTATCAAACAAAAACTATCTTAATACTAATAATTATTTAATACAAAGCAACATTCATTTAAATAATTTAATAGAAATTAAATAAATGAAAAATAAAAATCACACAATACAAGTCCCGAACTTTAAATAATTATTAGAAAGGATCTTTTTTATTTGATAAAAATTAATTAATAATTTAATCGATAATTATCAAATAAAAACTATCATGAAACTAATAATTATTTAATACATCAACACAATTTATTTGCATAATTAATTAAAATAAATAAAGAGGAGAGTTAGAAATGAGCCTGTTTTGAAGCAATTCTGGGGGGTCTTAATAAGAAGTCCAGCAAGAAATTCCAGACCCAAATAAAGGGCAGCCCAATAGCTCCTGGTAATCCAGTGCGCGTAGCTTCTGATGGTGCACCATGGATGTGCAATCCGACGCGTTAGATAATGATATGAACACTGGATCTGATGATAACCATTGGATGATGAGATGAACATTGGATCTGATGATGATCAGAGGTGGAGAGGCGAAGTGCGCAGCAAGGCCAATGGGTATGATGTACCAGATCATGCCATAAGTAATTAAGGGTGGTGACACTTGTGACCACCACACTAAGACACAACTTAAACACTATTAGTAATATTAAAACAAAATTAAGAGAAAACCTAAATTATTTTCATTAACCGATGGCCCTCTCTCTCTCTCTCTCTAATCCAACGCTTTGACCTCTCTCATCATCTCTCGCCGGAAACGATGACTCGACCATGCCGAAAGTCGCCCAACGACGGTGACGGTGGCGGCCTGGCTCCGAACTTCAAATTTTGTACGTTTTCTTGTTCGTCTTGTTATCCTAAACACTAATCTGGCCTCAGTTTTTGTAGAAACATCACCAAACGGCCTAGATCTAAAAGGGGATTTTGAAACCCTAAGTATATTTTCCTTGACATCTACGACGGCGGTGGTTACATCAAAAAAATGATAACAAATAAGGAGAAAAGAGAAAGGAAACAGAGCCTTGGTCTCCTTGAGGCGGTGGTTCGCTACCTTACACTATGAGATCTTTGTGTATTATTCTACTTTCTTCTTCGTCTCTCCCTTTCCTTTGTTTCCGAAGGGATTATTAGGTGTGAAAATGATGAATTCTTGATTTAGGATTTGTGCTAGGGTTCGGGAATTAGGGTTTTGTGGCCTTTTTTCTCTTTTATGTGAACATTAGTGATGGTCCTCGATTTCTGTGCACTAAATGACTTTATAGTGTGAGAAATTAGGGTTTTACTGCCTTTTAATTTGCTATTGGGCTTTTTAGAACTTTTAATTATAAAGTTCTTTGATGTGTGAACTGATGTTGTTGTTGGGATGAGACTTGCAATTCCTACGTTGCTTTTTTTGTTGTATGTTGGACCTATACTTGCTGAGTTTTTTTGATTTTCTGGAAAAAGGTTTATGAATTTGGGCATTGGCCTTTGTAAATTCTGATTTCTTGTTAGCTTGGGCTGAAACTTGCTATTTTGACTTGCATCTTGTGTGAATTTACTGCAACCATGATGTTATACTTCTGAGTTTTACTGTAGTAAATCTTCTTTAAACTTCTATTATGAACTGAGAACATTTTTCATGTGATTTGTAATAGAGGTTACTTTGCCCAATGATTGACATTTAGAAATTCTGATTTTGTTGAAACGGTTATGTTTATGAGGCTTTGAATGCTTGACTATGATTGAACCAAACCCTTAATTTCCTGATTCTTGCCATAATCCCTAATGATGAGATCGCAAAAATACTTTCTTGAATGCCTTCTTATTCATGAGTTTATGTTTTCTAACCATGTTTATTTTTCTTTGTTTCATGAGTAACTCAATGGCATGGAGAATGAAGAGGAGGTAATCGTGGCTTATGATGAAGCTTAGAAGCATGTTGAAAATGAAGTCAAGGCAATGGCCATGAATAACTTGAAGCTTGAATAATTCCTTATGGTTTAGAATAAATTAGTATCCATTAGGAACTTTGTAACATAACATTCCATGCTTGTAACTTGAACAATAATCTTATAAGTCTCCTTTTTTTTAAAAATGAGTTTGAATAACCATTTATAGTATGTAAGAAAGTAGTTTGAATAAACTTGCCAACTTTATTTGAATTTTGAATTTAGAACTTCGATTCCCCTTTTCAATTGGACACACTTTGAGTGTCATCTTTGAATTGAATGAAACTTTGATCCTTGAATGATAATATTTGAAGTGATGAATTTTGAATATTTGAAAGAACTTGCTTGAGATTTGGTTTACAAACAAGCTCTTAAATGATTAATGAAATAGAGTAAAGTTGGGAATTGAATGGATATTAAGTTTTGATGAATTGGTATGATTGTTTAATCTTGAATTTGTATGCCTTGTTACTTAAACCTTAAGAAGCTCAAAAATACTTCCTTTTGATCCTTGGAAACTTTGATGAATGAACTTTGATTGATCCATTAAGTAACTTGAACTCTGAATAAATGGGCTTCTTAACCTAAATGCTAACAATAAATCCACATGAGTGAATTATATCTTGTATTCTTGAATGATCATTGACCTTTGAAACACAGTTTAACTAAAAATCCTACACTTCTCTCACGAACAAAAACTTGATGAAAAAACCCAAAATATTTAAGGACTTTTGATCCTAAATCCCACTTTTACTCAACAATTTTTGATGCTTCAACACAAATAGCTGGTATTGAAAACATCAACTTAATCAAATAACCCTTACTCAACATCTCGCGCTATGACTCCTGATCTAAGGAAGATGAAGTTTATCTTTAATTGAAAATTTGCATTTGAACTTGAAAACCTACAAAGCTTCCAATAGAAAAAACACAATTACTCTTCTTTCAGTACACTTATAACAAGATGATCATGATGAAACCTTGAACCTTTGATAGAGCCAGCCATCCCAGGCCATTTATCCCGATTGAAATGACATGTCGTGAGTAACAAAATAAATGCTACATGCGGACGCAAAGGAGAATGAATAATCTAGAGAAATATATGGGTATGAATAATGATAGGGCAAATTTTGGGGTGCGACAGCTTCCCCTATTCAATCATGTTGAACTTGATAAGTGAGAAAGATCGACAACTTTTGGACGTTCAAGGTGGAAGAGGATTGAATACCAAAAGAACCCCAAAATTTTTTCCTACGTGGGATGTTTATGCCAGATAAGATATCTTGACTACAGAGTCAAGAAAGAGGTAACTAAGGAGAATAAACCAGTTAAGCAACATCAGAACGTCCTAACACAGCAGTAACGAATGAGGAATATCAAGAGATCTCAATAATACCGGGGATAATCAAGAAATCACTAAAGGTCTTAACGAAACGGATACCCAATTGCGGGTGATGAAAAATATATATATTAATGGAAATGAAGAAAGCCCTCTAGTAGAGACACAAAGGCTGAAGACTTTATCGAAGATATGATTTTTTTTATAGAAAATGTCTGAAGATCCCAAAGAATATGTGAATTGAGAAATTGTCTGAAGATCCCAAAGAAGATATGATTTGAGAAACTGTCTGAAGATCCCAAAGAAGATATGATTAAGAAATTGTCTAAAGATCCCAAAGAATATGTGACTTCATAAATTGTCTGAAGATCCCAACGAATATGATTGAGAAATTTTCTGAAGATCCCAACGAGTTAAAGAATACTCGAAGAATTTAACGAAGATATGTGGCTGGAACAATATTAGAATTGTCGTGCACGAAGGTGCGATGAGCCATGGCATGCTGAATATCTTAACCACACAACTTTGAGTTACTAGCGGAACAAGTTGAGTAACACAATTGAGATATGTAACACCCCTTCTAATTACCCGCGTTTTATAAATATTAATCAGAATTTTTAATCACAAATCAAGAGGCGTCACAATTTAAATATTTCAAATTAACCAGAACAGTTGTCATGCTTTCACTGAAGAAGAATCATAAAATAAAACATGTACTTAAGGTTATGTTTAACAGCGGAAATGAAACATAACAAATCCTAAATACATCATTCATAATTATTCCAGGATAATAAATCGAAACATTAACCAAAACTATTATTTAATATCCATAAGGATCTCAATTCAAACGTTTCCCCGGTGTTACATCTACCAGAACACGACACTGACACGCGGTTTAACTAAAGGACTCAACTCCAAACGCTATCCTCACCAATTCCAAGCAGCTAATCACTTCGGATCTGAAATCATTAAAGTAAGGGTGAGATCTCTATCCAATATAAAATGCATTATACGTTTTTAAATACAACGAGATAATTCGATGTGTTAGTCCATTATCAAAACACATACATAGTTCAGTTCACAAGAGCATTATACACAATTCATTATGCAATTAAACAATCAATGGAAATTGCAACACTGGAAACCATCCTAGCATGTTACAATCCCATATGCAATGCAGACTCTATGCATGTGGTACCAAACGTGAACCGAGTTCACCCTCTGTTCCATCACACTTGGAAACAGCGGAAATCCATGATTCGCCCAGAACACTGAGTCAAGAATCTAGCCTCACTACCTCAAATCCTGGTAAGTTTATTGGCTCTGCAAGTTCACTTCCGCACAATGGGAATGAACCAATTAACAATGCTTATGCATGCATCATAAAAGCATGCAACATCAATTCACAGATTATGATATCACATAATTCACATAATTCCAATCACCAATGTATTCTATTCCATCATAATGATTATCAAAACACAACATGGTAAGCATTATTCCTCACTCAATAATTCAGGCAATCCAAATCCTATCCCTGTTGTCCTTAAACGATTAACCTTTCAAAAATCGGAAGCTCGACTCTTTTGAAAATAATTTTCAAAAAATAATATATTTCTCTTTTTGAAAGATAGTATTTTTAATTTAAGAAATAATGCCGAAAACGACACTCGAATCGGAGTTACGGTTTAAAAAATATGAATTTTTGAAGTTTTAAGTATTTTGAAAAATTACACAGTGAAACCCGGTTCCTACCCTGGTACAACCCGGTTCCCACTTTTTGAAAAAGTCACGCCCCTGGAATTTTGTATGGGAACCCGGTTCCTACCCTACTGGGAACCGGTTCCCACATACAAAATGCCCAGTTTTTGAAAATTTACACTGGGAACCCGGTTCCTCCCCACAGGGAACCGGTTCCCACGACCTGCAGAATCAAATTCTGCTATTTTTGACAGCATTATGCATTTCAAACCATTCCCAATCATTCCTATACTAATTATAATTTCAGGAACGCCAAAATACAACCATTATACATCATTACAACATCATATATCATTGTTTCGTCATGCCTATCAATTGTTCGACACACTATTGATCTTAAATTCTATAATCCGACACAAAATAAGGTTTAATCCTACAAACCTATAAATCACCTAAATCAAATTTCTTAACATACCCAATCACCCGGTTGATTCCCAAAACCCATAAGGCATTAAAGCCGAATGAAATCACCCTTACCTCGCGATGATCTTCGACTTCCTCGGCGTTGGCTTTTTCCTCTCTTCTCTTCTCTTCTCCAATTCTACGTGAAATAAATTTTCCAAAAAGACCTTCTTTCCTTCTTTTCCTTTTTATAATCCTTTTAATACTCCTTTTATTTATTCCAATAAAATAAATAATTAGTAACTAGTAAAGTAGAGTACTTTACTCCTCACACCTCTACTTATTCCTCACACCACCAACCCTTCTTTTTAATTAAATAATCCAATTAAATCCAAAAATATAAATAATCAAACATTTAGTTAATTAAATAATTAAATTCCTAATTATCTAACATTTGAATTAAATCGGGGTGTCACAAGATACACATCTCTGGGGATAAACAAATCATATTCAGCACACTGGTGTAATATAGATGTTTATGAAGTCGATAAATATTTGTTTCCGAAATTTCTGCTGAAAAGATCTTAATGAACATGTAAAGACATGTTAAACAACTTCTGAGTTGACAAAATATTTAATCTGTATGCAGATAGCTTTACCAGGGGTAGAAGGATCAAATTCAACACTTGTGACTAAAAAACTTCCATGGTAAGGTTCTTCAATTTGCTGGCATCGTCCCGACAATGCGTTGTAGCAAGTGGATATGTGGATCAACATCCGAGTTGGCGAGATATCCTAAGATTAAATAAACCTCCTACTTGGTGGATCTTTATCTGTTGAGTAATAAAAGATCTACTGGAGAAATAAACACACCAGAAGTTCAACAGGGTCTACTGAGAATAGCTCAGAGAAACAAATATGTAGAAGTCGCTGCCACTAAAAATTTGCTGGGAAGATTTTCCTTTTTGAAAGAATTATTGAAAATACCATAAGTATGTTGTAGTAACCCTTCCTGAAGGAGACTTGCTTGGGAGTAAACGAAGCTTCGCTAGGGAAACTCCATAAGAAAAACCATGTGGAAAACATCACTGGGGATTCCCGGTTGATAATTTTGATGACAGTAGAGTTCATCTAAAGAAGACAACTGTTTCGCTGTGGAAGAAATTTCGATTAGAGAAACCATCAGTTGTTAAGATCCATACAAGTATACAACTTGTGCTAGAGAGAAGAGAATAATTTTGCCGTCTGATAACTAATCTTTCAATTTTGATCCTTATAAGGACAATAACGACCTTAGTTAGGGGAAAACCTACAAGAGATAAACTAGCCGAAGCTAATGCATGATCATGCTATGCATAAATTTTAATGATTTAATGCAAAGGATATTAAACTGATTTCTCGACACCGCTGGAAGAGAAAACTTCAAATGCACCCCGAAGATAATGCACCAAACTCTGAATGTTGATCTACCACTTGAAAGGTTCCATGGTAATCCTTGTAGAAGGAAAAATAGTAATTTCTGAAATGCTCTAACTATGATGATCAACAGAGTGCCCCAAGTTTGATGAATTGGGTGGAAAGAGAACATGTTCAATAATTCGGGGACCGGAACTGGACTTCCACAGGGATAAAATAATTCATGTTTAGAGAACAGGTCCGACATGAATGTTTCAATAGTTGGTAAGCTGACATCTTGATGATAGAAGGTTGTAACAAACATGTGCAGATATGTTGAACAACTTTATCGTTGACAAAACCCTATTTTGTCGCTACTGAGCTGATAGTGAATTGTAATAAGCAAGAAATAACTCCACTGGGGGGTCGAGGAATCAAGTTCAACACCGCCGAGGGGAAGTAGACGCTTCCACAGTGGATAGATCTTCCATTCTCTAGTATTTGTGTTGACAACACATAGCCATAAACACGCACCGACATGTTTAAACAACCTGATGATACCAAAAGTCTTATGAAGTTTTTTTTAACCATCCCACCTGGTTGATGCATATTTCTGTTGGATAAGCAAGGAATCCACTGGGGAAATAAACACACCAGAGATTCACGGAGGATTAATTGAGAACAACTTAGAGAAAATGGGTCTATAATGGATTGCCTCCACTAAGACTTACTCGGGAAGTTGTTATTTGGAGAGAATAATAATATTGGATATAAAGTTGTTGCAAACCTTCTGCTATAGGTCCTCTTGAGGAAACTTGAAGCTTCATTGGGGAACTTCAAAAGAAACTATATGGGGAAAAACATTGGGGAAAAACCGAGTAAGAAATTTCATTGATACAAGAGTTCACTTGGGGAAGATCAACCACCTTAGAAGAGATTCAATTTGAGAATTATCACTGTCGTAGATCAATTTATGAACAATCCTTCAAACTTGTGGTAGGAAGAACTAAGTCTGTCATTCAAGAAATAGTCTTCAAAGTCTGATTCTGCTGAGGAAAACAACTAGCTGATCTTGAAATATCCGGAGTCTTGGTTGGGGTTATGCATGAATATATTGCATGATATGATATGAATGAATGAACGAATGAATATAATGGTTAATGCATTGGCTATCAAACTGAATTCCCGACACCGTTGGACATTGAAAGAAAAGTATCGACCATAACCAGCGATGCACCAATCAAGCCACAACTACTGCTGGTAAGATACACCAATCCCGTGAAGAGAAGATAAAGACTAGTTCTTGATTATTACCATGATGATTACAGATGCACTTCCATTTCGACAAAATATGCACAACATTTGGACAATCAATCGTTCCCCGACATTCCATAGATCAAAACAATTTAAAGTTTTTTCAAAAGCTTTATTATTTCACTGTTTTTAATGATTTTTCAATTTTTATCCAAAATAGCACTGACATTAAGCTAAACAGGCAGAAAAGATAAAAATTTATGAGAAGAAAAATGTTCAACTAAACAATTCTTTTTATTTAAGATATGAAAAGAATAACTCATATATGAGGAGTTTGTACATAAAGATGCATATTCCTTTAGGAGGAACATACAGGAGAGAATAAGTTTATATACACACATTTTTTTAAAACAACAACGAAATTGAAACAGAACTTCATTGAGCTATAAACATGTTATTTCCTCTCTTGACTGCTTGCTATTCTTCATCACTTCACTTCAAGAGATGGTGATTGAACTGATCCTTTCCATCTAAGCTTTTGTTGTGATACGGAATCGCATGCTGCAGTATTATGTCATTACATATTCCCTGACTTTTGCGTGAATCACCTTTCAGATTTTGATTCACTTGGAGACATACCCTCTTTTGCTTAAGCCGCCTTTCGGGTTTTCAACTTACCAGGCTTAATTTTTTATTCTTCTTTTTTTAGATATAATACTTCTTGACCGCGTCTGAGTTGACAGCATGTGCTGAATCTTCTCCATCCATATTGGTGAGAATAAGAGCTCCACCGGAGAAAACCTTCTTCACCATATATGGCCCTTCATAGTTTGGTACCCACTTTTCACGAGGGTATTTCTGTGGAGAGATGATCCTTTTCAGCACCAATTCACCCACATTGAATACTCGAGGGTGTACTTTCTTGTCAAAAGCTCTCTTGATTCTCTTATGGTAAAGCTGGCCGTGACAAAGCGCTGTCAATCTTTTCTCTTCAACCAAGTTGAGCATGTCATACCTATTCTGAACCCATTCTTCTTCTTCTAATTCTGTTTCTATTAGAACTTTGAGGGAAGGAATCTCAACTTCTATGGGAAGTACTGCCTCCATGCCATGGACGAGAGAATAGGATGTTGCCCATGTTGAAGTGCGAATAGATGTTCTATATCCATGCAAAGTGAAAGGCAACATCTCGTGCCAATCCTTATACGTCGTTACCATCTTCTGAAGGATTTTCTTAATGTTTTTGTTATCTCCTTCAACAGCGCATTCATCTTCGTCCTATAAGGTGACGAGTTATGATGCTCTATCTTGAAATTATCGCACAACTCTTTCATCATCTTTCCATTATCGATAATAATCTTGTTAGGAGTACCATAACGACAAATTATTTCATTATTAATGAACCGGGTAACTACTTGCCGTGTCACATTAGCATATAAAGCAGCCTCAACCCAGTTATTGAAATAGTCTATAGCAACTAGTATGAAACGATGTCCATTAAAGCTTTCGGCTCAATCATTCCAATCATATATATTCCCCACATAGCGAATGGCCATGGTGAAGTCAGGAAATTTAGAGGAGAAGGTGGCACGTGCCCTTTATTAGGATGAATTTGACACATATGACACCTTAATGTATAAAAAACACAATTTGTTTCCATTGTCATCTAGTAGTAGCCATCTCTAAGAATTTTCTTTGCCATTGCATGTCCATTTGCATGAATATCGAAAGAACCTTCATGAATTTCTTTGATAAGTTAATTTGCTTTGTGTCTATCCACGCATCTGAGCAAGACCAAATCAAAATTCCGCTTGTGCAACACTCCACCACTTAAGAAAAAATTAGCAACCAAATTTCCTCAAGGTTTTCTTATCGGTGATAGATGCCCCTTCTGGGTATTTGTTCTTCTCTATGTATTGTTTGATATCAAAAAACCAGGGTTTACCATCATTTTCCTCATCAACCGACATACAATAACCAGGTTCTTCCAGACGCTCAATAGTGATGTAAGGCGCTTCAATAGCCCACTTAACCTTGAAAGTTGCAGACAGAGTGGCTAAAGCATCAACTATCTGATTTTCCTCTCTAGGAATGTGATGAAAAGTGATCTCATCAAAATACGATATCAGCTTCAAAACATGATCCCTATACGAAATCAACTTTTCATTACGAGTCTCCCATTCTCCTTTGACCTGGTAGATGACAAGTGTCGAGTCTCCATAAACTTCGAGGATTTTGATGGCTGCTTCAATCCCAAAGATGCAAGCTTCATATTCTGCCATGTTGTTTGTACAGTCAAAACAAATTTTTGTCGTGAAGGGAATGTGACACCCTTTTGGATAAGTAATAATTTCCCTAATTCTATGACCTACTGCATTAGATGAACCATCAAACACTAGGGTCCATCGTGATCCTGGTTCAAGTCCTTCTTCTGGGCCGGGAATATTACAATCTCTGATAAACATCACATCTTCATCCAGGAAGTCAAATTTCATTGGCTGGTAATCTTCCACTGGTTGGTGGGAGAGGTATTCAGAGACGACACTTCCTTAAATATCCTTCTGTGTTACATACTGGATGTCATATTCTGACAACAACATCTTCCAATGTGCAATCCTTCCTACCAATGTCGGTTTCCCAAAAATATATTTAATGGGATCCACATTGGATATTAGCATCATGGTATGACACACCATATAGTGCCTCAAACGACGAGCGGCCCATGCCAAAGCACAACAAGTTTTTTCCAACAAGGAGTACCAGCTCTCACAATTTGTGAACTTTTTACTCAAGTAATATAGCGAATGCTTTTTTCTTCCTGTTTCATCATGTTGTCCTAGAACACAACCCATGGATCCTTCAAGCACAGTCAGGTACATTATAAGAGGTTTCCCCAGCACAGGTGGTATTAAGATCGTTGGTTCTTACAAATACTCCTTAATTTTATCAAATGCTCGTTGACAATCATCATTCCACACGATAGCCTGATCTTTCTTTAATAACTTGAACATTGGTTCGCAAGTGGCTGTCAAATGCGAGATAAACCTGGAAATGTAATTAAGACGTCCCAAGAAACCACAAATTTCTTTCTGTTCTTGGTGCAGGAATATCCTAAATAGCTTTCACTTTATCAGGATTCACTCCAATGCCTCGTTGCCTCACTATGAAACCAAGAAACTCCCCAGATTGAACCCCAAAAGTACACTTGTTGGGATTCAAACGAAGTCTATACTTCCTCAATCTGTCAAACATATTCTTTAGATGAATAACATGCTCTTCTTCAGTCTGAGATTTAGCAATCATATTGTCCACATACACTTCTATTTCCTTATGCATCATGTCGTGGAAAAGGGTTACCATGGCTCTCTAATAAGTTGCCCCTGCATTCTTTAATCCGAACGGTATGACCTTGTAATAGAAAGTTCCTCAAGGGGTGGTAAAAGTTATCTTAAACATATCTGCAAGATCCATTTTAATCTTATTATAACCCGAGAAACCATCCATGAAAGAAAACACAGAAAATTGAGTTATGCTGTCAACCAACACATCAATATGAGGTAAAGGGAAAATCATCCTTCGGGCTAGCTTTGTTCAGGTCTCTATAATCCACACACATTCATACTTTCCCGTCCTTCTTGGGGACAGGTACAATGTTGGCAATCCAGTTTGGATATACTGACACGACAAGGAAACCTGCCTCAAATTGTTTCTTGACTTCATCTTGAATCTTCTTGGCCATCTCTGGATGTGTACTCCTTGGTTTCTGCTTTACAGGGGGAACATTCGGGCTTCAATGGCAGCTTGTGCATAACAATATCAGTGTCGAGACCGGGCATATCTTGGTAAGACCATGCAAACACATCCACATACTCTCGCAACAAGTGGACCATCTCATATTTTATTCCTTGCTCCAAAGAAGCTCCAACTTTGACCTCCTTACGATCCTCTTCAGTCCCCAGATTGATCACATCCACTGGTTCTTAATGAGGTCGGATCACCTTTTCTTCATGCTCAACCAGTCGCGCTAACTCTTTAGGGAGTTCACAGTCTTCCTCACCATCTTCTTCAGCTTGGTTGATCGGGAAATTGAAGTCGAAAGGAATTACAACATGGCTATGTTCAATGAGTTCAGTTTCAGGTGATCTGCATAAATGATTGATTTTCTTTTTTTAGCTATGTATGTGTATTTAAATGTAAAAAAATAAAAATGAAAGTGTTGTTGTTTTTACACCTATATATTTGAAAGTGAAAATAAAACAAAAATCAAGATAAAAAGTGATCTCAAACTGAATAAAAAAATGCACTTTTTATTGAAGATAAAAAATTTATTCATTAAACGAGGTGAGCCCTACAAAGCGATCCTTCGTGCCTTGGGCAGAGCACAAGATTTTTTTTGTTTTGAAAAAGAAATGATCGGGGTAACATCTTTGACAATACAGTTCTTGGGAGCAGCGTCAGGGGATGCGGAACACCATTTTGGAGAATTCAGATGCATACTCATCATCGTCAATGGCATTGATAGCCTCTCTAAAACGGAAACCTTTGCAACAAAAGTATCTTCAAGGCGAGGGATCTTCCTTTTTCCTGCCTCTGACCTTCCATTGATCTTGAAGGAAGGTTGGTACACGAGTCCACCCTTGTCTTTATTTTCCACCACTTCTACCATCTTTCCCTATCCTTCCGGGTTTCTAGCATCAGTGAGGGCCTTAACATCCTTCCATTAGTCCATGTTACCTTTGGGCTTCTCAGCAGTCCTTGTTTCTTTCTGCACCGTACCCACAATCTCCAGAGCTTGAAAGAGAGTTTCGTGCACTTCGTCCCCAACATCAACGTACTTGAATTCAAATAATTGACTAACTATATAGTCCTCTTCACCACCAACCTCTGCCACCTGGTTATGCAATAAGAACTTCAACTTTTGATGGAGTGTTGAAGTAACAGCTTTGGCACCATGTATCTAGGGTCTTCCTAACAGACAGCTGTAAGCTGGGAAAATGTCCATCACTTGGAAAGTGATATTGAACAATTGGCGTCCTATGAGCACTAGGAGATCAATTTCACCCATCGTCATGATTCAGGAGCCATCAAAAGCTTTCACCACCAAAGAACTGGGTTTCATCACTGCCCCTTCTACTTGTAATTGAGCCAAAGTTATCTTTGGAATCACATTCAAGGCTGAGCCTGTATCAACTAACACTCTAGCAAGAGTTTTTTCACCACAAGTAATAGAAATATGAAGATCCATATTATGATTACATCCATTCGGAGGGAGATTCGCATAAGTGAAGAATAAGCAACTATTACCATTCAGGCCTGAAATGGAAACATCTAACTGACTAACCTTAATATCCTCAACTACATACGCATTGTCAAGGAATTTCAGCAAGGCCATTTTGTGGGCTTCAGAACTCTTCAGCAAGGACAAAATTGAAATCTTTGATGGAGTTTGGCTAAGCTGATCAACCACTTTTTAGTCACTCCTCTTGATGATCTTCAGAGTTTCATCATTCGGTTTAAAGACATCCATCAGCTCCTATGCACTTAGATCCATACCCACATCCTTCTTCTGGGGAGGTTCTAACACTCTCTGCAACCCTACTCTTTGTTAGATCTTGGTGATAAATACGACCGCTATGGGTCATGCCACTTGCAGCAATATTTTCAATAGCAGGTTCTTCCAACACCACAGACTTGCCACCCACAACAACCTCAGATTCATACTTCCATGGTACATCCTTAGTATTTTCATAAGGAACTTGAATATGAGGGTAAATCACCATTGGCTCAACCACCATAACTGGTTCTTCTTTCTTAACAGGAACCACTAGAGGCATATGAATCCTCCTATTGTTGATGAGTGGTACCACCACATCCACTTCATTCTCTGTCTGAGCTTAGCTAAACTGAATCTTGTGTTGGTTCATTAATTTCTGGAAGTGCACTTTGAATTCTGCACATTGTTTTGGGTTAACTTGACATATCAGACAATCATCATGGACACCCTTCAGCAAATCAACTTTTCTTAACTCTTCAAACACCAACTTTAGTGACATCTTCAATTGATCTACATCCATAACCAAACTCATTTCCTCTTCAACCAAAGCATTTACTGACGACGACCCATGCCCTGGTAAAGGGTTACTAGCATTGTTAGGGACATCAGCGAAACTCAGCAATTTTCTATCAATAAGCTCTTGAACCTTGCACTTAAATGCAAAACAATCCTCAGTAGTATGGCCATGATAATTACCATGGAAGGCACATCTATCATTCTCATTGAACCATGGCTTGGGTGGTCCAGGAAGAGGCTTCAATTCTCTCGGCACCACTCTTCCATCTTGAACCAAATATGGAAGGAGGCTTGTGTATGTCATAGGAATAGGCTGGATCTCTTCCTTAGAGTACTTATGATAATAAGGATTTTTTTGTTGCCCTGGACTCTTATTCGAACTCTTACTCTGTTGTTGTTGAGAAACTTGATTCTGAGGAACCTGAGCAGGATAAGGCATCTGCATCTGCATTTGTTGCTGATACGGCAAGCCAGGAAACTACATAGCAGCAACGTAAGGATATGGCATATATGGGACTTGGACATAAGTGAAGGCTTAGAAAACACTTATAAGGGGGGGGGGGTTGAATAAGTCTTTCCATTTTAAATTTTTCTTTTAGTTCAACAACAATCTAAACACACAATGATTTTTATCCTAGTTCGTTTGAAACTCAAACTACTCCAGTCCACCCATCAAGGTGATTTCGCCTCTCTCAATGAGGACTTAATCCACTATAATAGAAAGATTACAATTGCACAACCAACTGTTGAAACTAACAACAATGCACAAACCAATTACAAGGGACTAACACCTCTAAGACTCTCTAGTCCTAGCCCTCTTGAGAAATCTGACCCAACTGGTCTCTCAAGGAACAATTACACAAGAACTTCTAACAAAGTGTATAAGGTTGCTTCTAAAAAGTTGTATCACAAAAGTGAATTTTACACAAGAAAGTTTAAGCTCAAAACTGAAAATAAACTTAACATAATAAGTTTTGATTTTGGCAGCATAAGTTTTCTTTCTAGGACTTGTTGTGAATAGTTGTTATGCTTCTTTTAAAGTTTTCTCTTTATATAACTTCTAGAAATTGTTTCGTTGCATTCCGTTGCGTGTCTTGGATAATGAGAAACGTAATGAATGTTGCTTGTTTGCATGTGCTTTGTTTTCTCAGTAAGCCTCGGAATTTGATCCACTCAAGTGCTTAAGTCGTCTTAGCCTTAGTAGAGTAACAGTATTGTAGCAAACTTTGTCTTAGAAGATGACGTACTGAAAAATCATGATCTTCTGCAAGCCTTGTTCAAATTATCTTCTAATCAGAGGTTTCCTTGGTGCTTCTATCAGAGGTTGTGTTAGCATGCTTCCTTCAGAAGTTGCTTTCAGTGTGCGTGTCCAGAAGTTCCATTCATCATTAGAACTTTTATTACTTGTTTACTCAGCATAATTTTGATATTTCTTTATTCTAGAGTGCTTGAGTCAAAACATCATCTGAAATGGAAACAATACACATCAGAGTACCATATTTATTATACAAAATTTATTTCACTTGTTATCATCAAAACTCTAAGATATGATTAGAACCAAACTATGTTCTAACAATCTCCCCCTTTTTGATGATGACAAAAATATTAGATTTTGATAATAAAAAAATTGTATATATATTAAAAACATATCCCCCCTTGAGAAAAATACTTAAGATAAAACTAAGTATATATTAGAACTTCCCTGAGATGTTCTTTCAGGGCTTTCAAAGATCCTTCTTTCAGAGTTTCCTTTTCATTTTAGAGCTTGAATCATTTTAGAGTTTGAGGCATTAGAATTTGAGCTTGTCTTTGTAACGTCTTCTTTCAGAGCTTGTGTAATCTTGTATACTTCAGAAGCAAAAAAATACACTTGTATATTTGTTGTTAGAAATGTTTGACACTTTTGTCCCAATAACATGTTATCATTAATCCTGTCAAAATCTCAATTGTCTCCCCCTTTTTGTCATAATCAAAAAGTCATTGTTTCTTTTTAAAAAGTGTAAAGTGAAGCAAAGTACTGATAACATTAATTTTAAAGATACGAGTACATGTAACACGGTGCGAGAACTGACTTGTTTGTTTTGCGTTTGATTGCAAATGTTGCGGATAGCAAGAGTCGCCACCGACTTTTCTTTTATCCAATTAAGGGAAGGCGAAAAGAACAGGAAAAGACCTTCGTTAGATTCTGAGTAAGGGAGGTAGTTATGAAAAGGGAAGGTGTTAGCACCCTTTCCATCCGTAGTTATCTACGGGCTCTTAATTTCTTAGCTCACTTTAATTGCTTTTTGTGTGTGTTTGAAAAGATTTTTGGAAAGGGCATTTTGCTTTGACTTCGTAATGATTCACGCTGGAATGTATACGAAGTGTTTGGAAATGTTTTCTTTTGGAAAAAGGACTTTGTAATGATTCACGCTGGAATTTATACAAAGCGCTTGAAAATGTTATAAAAGTGTGAGGTGTGAAATGAATGTTTTTAATTGAGCAAGCAAAAGAGACTTATTTACCTACTCAGAACGGTCGTTTCCGTGTTATTTTGATTTCCTTTAAAATAAGACTATCCATATCATTGATTGATAGGTAACCTTATTCGTTGGATGTAAAAGGGACATTCGAAGGGACATCAGATGGTCATAGAAGGCAACTTGTAGGGATATCCTAGCATATTCATAGGGACGATCATCATTTTTCGTAGGCAACAACTGAGAGACTAGATCATGTATTCGTAGGCAACATCGAGGGACTACGATCTTTTAAGTCGAAGGGACTATGATGATATATTATAGGCAACTGTGCTAAGATACCCCCAATGTTCGAGGGACATGACCATTGTATTCATAAGGCAACAAGAGAGGATACCCTAAAGGGGGTGCATGTGTGAAATATGTGTTGCAGTCAGATATTTTAGTTTGTATTAGTGATCTAGGTTGATTTTATCTTGCCATACACACCTAGTTACTAGCCGTTTAATAGGTGCGAAAAATTAATTACGGAAATGTAAAGTGCGGGAAAGTAAATTCCCACACTATTACATGACTTTGGGGCAGATACATAATAGGGGGGATGCGGAAAGTAAAAGCAGAAATGTAAATCTACGCTATTACATGAAAACAAACCTTGCGACCTTTACATCCTTTCTAAAATTTAAATGCAAAAGAAATAAAAGAAAAGAAACTACATCCTAATATTTTTTGGTGTTTTTGAAAGTTAATGTTAATGTGAGAGAAAATCTAATTCTAATTGATTTTAATTAAGAAAAAGTTTAATGAAAATTATTTGTGGAATTAAACCTAATTAGACTAATTATTTAACCTAATTACTAATTATTTAAATTATTTAAAAGAAAGGAAATAAATAAGTAAAAACAGAAGAAAAAAATAAAGATAAAGAAAATCCATCAGAGCTTCTGACGGAAGCTGCCACAGAAACCAAGCCTTATGTGAGTGGCGCGCCTTAGGCATCCAGAAACTGGATTTTCTGGTGGGGAATCTGCTGAGAGTGTCCAGAAGCTGGGGCTTCTGCATCTGAAAGTGTCTTGAAGCTGGGGCTTCTGGAGATTCTGCTGCTGGGGACGTCCAGAAGCTGGAGCTTCTGGAGAATCTGGTGCTAGAAGCTGGAGATTCTGGATCTGGATACGTCTAAAAGCTAGAGCTTTTGGGGATTCTGGATCTAGATACGTCTAGAAGGTAGAGCTTCTTGGGACTCTGGATCTGGGGACATCAAGAAGCTGAAGCTTCTGGGGACTTCTCGTTTGGGGACATCCAGCAGCTGGAGCTTCTGGGGACTTCTGGCACTGTGGAAGTCTAGAAGCTGGAGCTTCTGGGAGAGTCTTCTGGAGAATCCAGAAGTTGGCACTTCTGGAGATGGAACTTCTGGGAATCCAGAAGTTGACCTGCAGTCAATGACCCCAGAGGGAAGCTCCGGTCATCTTCTCCGGTTGCTTCCAAAGTCAAACCTGCATAAATAATGAAAGTAAATGCAAACAAAGGGACCCTACCCCCCCTAAATCGAGGGCTGCGAGTTCAATGATGGTATCAATTTGATCTGAATCAGCCTGGAAACAGGGATACGATGAAGCATTAGCGTTGTGTGCTAACAATGATGTATCATGATTCCTGCGTAAAAACTCATGCACGATGGTTCTAAACAATCACAAACATGAATATAAGCATGAATATGTAAATCGAATCAGTTTAAATAACATGAATTAAGAGTTTGAATTTCCTGATTTTTACCAAACTGGTGCAACTTGGTTGGCACGTTCTGGGAATAATCTGGCTTGTGTAAGGCTTTGGATTGCCTCCTGGAAACTTCAGGAATGTGATGGAATGCTTGAAACGCCTTGAGAACGGCTGGAGATTAGGTTTTTAATGGTGCAAGTTTCTTGAGATTTTTTGTAAGAATCAGCGTTGTTCTTGAGGCTAGGGTTTTTCTCTTACAGCCTTCCTCTCGTGATCAGATCTTGTCAAGTATTTATAGGAGTGTGCATTAGGTCAAGCATAATTGGAAAATACATTGCCTTGAATGAGAGAATATTTGATTTGGAATTTTCATTAAATCTTGCCTTTTTTGAAAAAATCTCCATTAAGTCTCTTGCCAATCTCCATTATTTCGAAATAATCAGATCCTTTGGCTTGCTTGGACCTCAAGAATGAGAGAAAATCAATCTTGTATTTTATATTTGATTTTATATCTTTTTATTTTAATTAAATTGGTTTTAAATGAATAAAAACCTAAAATAAAAAAAAATAAAAGATAAAAACGTGGCCTTGGGCTTGGAGGTTCCAATTCAGATGAGAAACATGTTTGAACCAAGAAAAGTTAGGCCAATTTAGAAAAAATTTGATTTTTTCAAATATCTCTCTTTATGCAACTCCTCAAAAATGCTTAATTTGCACAACATGTATCTTGCTCAATTTTTAACATTTTTGAGTGTTCTTGGAATTTTCGGAAAACTCAAGATATCCTCTAAACAGAACTTTTGGTTTCATCTTCATTGAAGTTTCCATGTTCATGAACACTTCTTTGCAAAAAGATGACTTTTGGTTGACTTTTAAAAGGACCTATAATGTTTTGATCCATAACTTTCAAACGAAGCATTTCTAGCCAAAGCTTGTGAGACATGAAGTTGTAGAGAACTGAATTTTCTTTAAAATGAGCTTTGGTGGAAAAATTTCTGATAAAGTATGTAAAAGTTATGCCTGGTCAAAGTTCTGTTGACTTTTGTCTGAAAAATCCTAATTTAGAAACTTTAACTTTTGATCAGATCTTGACTTTTCTTGAAGAATCATGGTCAAACCTTGATCAAATGATGAATATTACTTCAAAATATTGGTGTTGACCAAAAATTATAAAGTTTGACTGTATGTTGACCATAGTTGACTTTTTATCGAACACAGTTGATTTTCAACCATCTGAGTAATTGGATGAGCAATTTTGATTTGTGAGGCTTGAAACTTGACATAGTGCTCCCTTGAAATGTATGATGAAGTATGAAGACCATTTGAATCATTGGAAATCCATCTTGACTTAAGAGGAGCAAAACCTTAGTTTGGATTGATTGCTTAGAAGAGGGTTT
Source organism: Vicia sativa (assembly GCA_021764765.1). Lineage (NCBI taxonomy): Eukaryota > Viridiplantae > Streptophyta > Magnoliopsida > Fabales > Fabaceae > Vicia > Vicia sativa. Next base: position 249,777,860 of record CM038795.1, read on the forward strand.
GTCTGGTCAACCCTTATGAAATCCTTGAGTATGGAGTGATAGATTGGCTTGAGAAGTAGGAGGGCAAATTTTGGGGTATAACAGTACAGAAGGTGTGTCAAAACAAAACATTTGAGGTATTTTTTGAGATTTGAAAAGATTGCAACAGTTACCTAGGGATGGCGTGTCAGTAGCTAGCACGCCTGTGTGACCTATCAGAAGTTTTTAACATGTGTTCAACTTCTAGGTTAAAAGCGTTACAGCTGTTTGATATAATGAACTTCTGAACCATATTTTTATTGAAACATTAGAGAATATTTCAGAACTTTTAGATATGGTTTCTAACTTAACTTCTTTTCTAGCTTCTGAAGAGATGTTAATTAGAACGTTCATTTAAAAATAGAACTTCTGACTATATTGAAAACAAACAGAAATTTCATTCAGGGAAAAATTCCATACTTATATTTTTGAAAATATATTTAAATCTATCTTCAGAAATAGGTTTAGTGAAAATATCAACCCATTAATGGTATGTATCTACAAAGTTTAGACTCAAAATTCCTTTCTGAATATAGTCCCTTATGAAATGATGTTTAATTTCGATATGTTATGCCTTAGAGTGTAAAATTGGATTATTAGAAAGGTAAATGGCAGAAGTGTTATCATAGAAGATAGGAATCTTACGCTCATACAGATGATAGTCTTCTAATTGACTCTTCATCTAGAGCATCTGAGTGGTACAGCCAGCAGCAGCTACATATTTTGCTTCAGTGGTTGAAAGTGCAATTGTGGATTGCTTCTAGTTGTACTAATAAATCATATTTTCACCAAGACATTGACAACTTCCAGAGGTGCTTTTTTTTTCTACTCTATCTCCAGCAAATTCAGCGTCACAATAACCTCCTAATTTAAAGTCTTTGGATTTTCTGTAACATAGTCCAACATTAGTAGTACCTTTCAGATACCTTAGAATTCGCTTAACAGCAGTTAAGTGAGATTCTCTAGGATCTGATTGGAATCTTGCACATAAGCAAATGCTAAATAGAATATCTGGCCTAGATGCGGTTAGATAAAGAATAGATCCAATCATACCGATGTAGAGTTTCTGGTCTACTTTCTTACTTACCTCATCTTTTCCCAAAATGCATGTAGGATGCATTGGGGTCTTTGCTTCCTTACTTTCTGATAATTGGAATTTCTTTAGAAGTTCTTTAACATACTTAGTTTGATGTATGTCAGTACCTTCTGAACATTGATTGATTTGAATTCCCATAAAGAATTTTAGTTCTCCCATCATACTCATCTCAAATTCTGCCTATATAGACTTAGAAAATTCTCTTCCAAGAGAGACATTAGAAGTTCCAAAAATAATACCATCTATGTAAATTTGACAGATTAGAATATCATTTTTAAATGTTTTTCTAAATAAGGTTGTGTCCACTTTTCCTCTGGTAAAATACTTTTCTAAAAGAAAATTGCTTAAGTGTTCATACCAAGCTCTGGGAGCTTGTTTTAACACATACAAGGATTTTTTGAGTTTAAAACATGTTCTGGAAATTTTGAATCTTCAAAACCAGGAGGTTGACGGACATAAACTTCTTCTTCTATATATCCATTTAAAAATCCACTCTTAACATCCATTTGATACAGAGTAATGTTATTTTGAACAACAAAAGAAATTAACATTCTAATAGATTATAACCTGGAGATTGGAGCAAAGGTTTCATTATAATCAGTACCTTATTGTTGACTATACCCTTGTGCAACCAATCATGCCTTGTTTCTGACAACTTTTCCTTGCTCATTTAACTTATTTATGAATACCCACTTTGTTCCAATTTTATTGAATCCTTTAGGCTTTTGAACTAGATCCCACACATCATTTCTGGTGAATTGGTTGAGTTCTTCTTTCATTGTTATAATCCAATCATTGTCTTGAAGAGCTTCATCTATTGAGGTTAGTTCAATCAGAGAAACCAGACCAAATAGTGATTCTTCATTGTTTCTTAGAGAGGATATTGTTCTGATAGGATCATCTTTCTTTCCAATGATAACATCTTCTGGATGTGCTAATATGATTCTTGGAAATCTTTTATGTGAGGTTTCTTCAGACATTCTTAAGTTGTCCAGAATATCATCAATAGTCGGATCCTTTTGTTTTGTCCCTTCCGAGTTTGTTAGATGAACTTATTTACTTGCAGAATTTTCAATTTGCTTTGGCTTTTATTGTCCAAGCTTATCATCAAACCCTACTTTGATTGATTCTTCAACAATCAGAGTTTCTGTATTGTACACTCTATAGCCTTTTGAGCGTTCAGAGTATCCAAGCAGAATACATTTTTGTGCTTTAGAATTAAACTTGTTCAAATGATCTTTAGTATTTAAAATATAGAAAGTGCATCCAAATGGATGAATATATGAAATGTTGGTTTTTCTGTTCTTCCACAATTCATAGGGAGTCTTTTCAAGAATAGGTCTTATAGAAACTCTATTTTGAATATAACATGATGTGTTCACTAGTTCTGCCCAAAAGTGTTTCGCCATATTAGTTTCATTGATCATGGTTCTGGCCATTTCTTGCAATGTTCTATTCTTTCGTTCTACAACTCCATTTTGTTGGGGAGTTCTAGGACAGGAGAAATCATGAGAAATGCCATTTTCTTGAAAATATTTTTCAAAAAATTGTTTTTCAAATTCTCCTCCATGATCTCTTCTAACTTTTATGATTCCAAAATCTTTTCATTTTGAACTTGATTACAAAATTAAAAGAACATAGAATGTGACTCATCGTTGTGTTTTAAGAACTTTACTCATGTCCATCTGCTGTAGCCATCTACAATGACCAATCCATACTTCTTTCCTCTAATGAATGTAGTTTTCACTGGTCCAAATAGATCAATGTGCAGAAGTTCTAATGGCCTAGAGGAAGAAACAACATTTTTTGATTTAAAATAGGGTTTTGAAAATTTTCCCTTCTGACATGCTTCACACATAACTTCTGAGTTGAACTTCAAATTAGGAAGTCCTCTAACTAGATTGAGTTTGTTAGTTTGAGAAATTTTTCTCATGCTAACATGCCCCAATCTTTTGTGCCAGACCCATTGTTCATCGTTCACTGACATAAGGCATTTTACATTATGAGATTTAAGATCAGAAAGATCAATTTTGCATATGTTGTTCTTTCTCTTGCCAGTAAACAGGATTGACCCATCTTTTTGACTTACAACTCTACTTGACTTGTGATTGAATATTATGTCATAACCATTGTCACTTAATTGACTTATGGACAATAAGTTATGCCCTAATCTTTCTACTAACAGAACATTAGAAATAGAAGCGAGGTTACCGTTTCCAATGGTTCCAAAACCAATGATTTTTCCTTTATGGTTACCTCCAAACTTTACATCACCTCCAGATTTAAGTTCCAGGCTTTGGAACATAGAATTTCTTCCTGTCATATGTCGTGAGCATTCAGAGTCCAGGTACCATGATTGGTGTTTCAACTTTGCTGTTAAGGACATCTGCAACATATATGATTTTCTCCTTAGGTACCCATATCTTTTTGGGTCCTTTCTGGTTAGAGTTTCTAAAGTTCTGTTTGAACTTTGGTTTAACATGAAAACTTTCAGAATAAGATGTGTATTTTATATCATGTGTGTGACCATAACTAAATTGTTTGTGTAGTGGTTTATATGTGATAACCATTTCATCAACAGGTTTAGGTTTATATGTTTCCTTCCCTCTGGGAGTTTCATATCTAATTCCTCTTCTATTGTTTCCACTAACATTATAGATCATTGAATACATTTTGCTTCTATCTATGCTTTTAGCAAGAAATTTCTGAAAGCTATAGTCATATACTTTAATAATATCTTTTGAACTTGAAGTAGTATCTGAACTAGATATTTTTTGAACTTTTTGGAAATCATCTTTGAGTTTAATGTTATTTTCTTTTAGTTCAAAATTTTCTGCTTTAAGTGGCTCAATTTCATATACAAGACTCTTTTTAAGTTTCTTGTATTTGATCTTGAGTTGACTATGGTTTTCCAGAAGTTCTGATAAACTATCTACCAATTCAGCTCGAGTAAATTCAAAAAATACCTCTTCAGGTTCTGATTCAGAGCTTGAGTCATCTGCTGTTGTGGCCATAAAATCTAGGTTGGCATTCTCATCTTCTGAGTCAGATTCAGCTTCAGAAGATTCTGAGTCGTCCCAGGTGGCCATCATTCCTTTCTTCTTTTCAAACATTTTCTTTGGCTTTTCTCTCTGCAGCTTAGCACAATCACTTCTAAAGTGTCCTGGTTCTTTGCATTCATAGAAAATGACGTTTCTTTTGCTAAACTTCTCGTGTCCAGAAGATTATCCTCTATCTTCTGATCTCCTGTAGTTTCTGAACTTCTTTTGCATGTGCTTCCACATTTGGTTTATCCTTCTAGAAAGCAGAGATAACTCATCTTCCTCTGACTCTGAATCTTCAGAGCTTTCTTCTTATGCCTGAAAAGCATTAGTATCAATTTTTTTAGTAGATTTCAGAGCAACAGACTTACCTTTCTTTTGGGGTTCATATTCATCAAGCTCTATTTCATGACTTCTTAGCGTGCTGATAAGTTCTTCTAAGACGCTCAGATCTTTTGAGACTTTGAAAGCAGTGACCATTGGTGCCCATCTTCTGGGTAAACTTCTGATGATCTTTTTTACATGGTCTGCCTTGGTGTATCCTTTGTCTAGAACTCTCAGGCCAGCAGTTAAAGTTTGAAATCTTGAGAACATTGCCTCAATGGAGTCATTTTCTTCCATTTTGAATGCCTCGTACTTCTGGATGAGAGCCAGAGCTTTAGTTTCTTTGACTTGAGCATTTCCTTCATGTGACATTTTGAGTGACTCAAAAATATCATGTGTTGTATATTTGTTGGTAATCTTTTCGTACTCCATTTTTGAAATGGCATTCAGCAGGATATTTCTTGATTTGTGATGATTCTTAAAATCTATTTTCTGTTGTTTATCCATGTTTTTCTATCTATCTTGTTTTAGTCCTTGTCTACTGGGTGCTTATATCCATCCAAGACCATATCCCAAAGATCAGGATCATAGCCTAGAATAAAAATTTCTAATATATCCTTCCAATACTCAAAATATTCTCCATCAAACATAGGAGGTATATTGTTGTTGTTGATGTGATCTGTTGCCATAGTGTTTTTCTTCTAGATCTTCATCTGACACGGTTAAGTGTTTTCACCCAGAACCAAGAGCTCTGATGCCAATTGAAGGCTTAGAAAACACTTAGAGGGGGGGTTGAATAAGTTGTTCCCTTTTAAATATTTCTTTTAGTTCAACAACAATCTAAACACACAATGATTTTTATCCTGGTTCGTTTGAAACTCAAACTACTCCAGTCCACCCGTCAAGGTGATTTCGCCTCTCTCAACAAGGACTTAATCCACTATAATCAAAAATTACAAATGCACAAGCCAATTGCAAGTGACTAACACCTCTAAGACTCTCTAGTCCTAGCCCTCTTGAGAAATCTGACCCAACTGGTCTCTCAAGGAACAATTACACAAGAACTTCTAACAAAGTGTATAAGGTTGCTTCTAAAGAGCTGTATCACAAAAGTGAATTTTACACAAGAAAGTTTAAGCTCAAAACTGAAAATAAACTTAACACAATAAGGTTTAATTTTGACAGCATAAGTTTTTTTTCTAGGAATTGTTGTGAATAGTTGTTATGCTTCTTTGAAATTTTTCTCTTTATATAGCTTCTAGAAATTGTTTCGTTGCATTCTATTGCGTGTCTTGGATAATGAAAAACATAATAAATGTTGCTTGTCTGTATGTGCTTTGTTTTCTCAATGAGCCTCGGAATTTGATCCACTCAAGTGCTTAAGTCGTCTTAGCCTTAGTAGAGTAACGGTATTGTACCATACTTTGTCTTAGAAGATGACATACTAAAAAATCATGATCTCCTCCAAGCCTTATTCAAAGTATCTTCTAATCAGAGGTTTCCTTGGTGCTTCTATCAGAGGTTGTGTTAGCATGCTTCCTTCAGACGTTGCTTTCAGCGTGCGTGTCCAGAAGTTCCATTCATCATTAGAACTTCTATTACTTGTTTACGCAGCATAATTTTGATATTTCTTTATTCTAGAGTGCTTGAGTCAGAACATCATCTGAAATGGCAACAATACACATCAGAGTATCATATTTATTATAAAAAATTTATTTCACCTGTTATCATCAAAACTCTTGATATGATTAGAACCAGACTATGTTCTAACAATCTCCCCATTTTTTATGATGACAAAAATATTAGATTTTGATTAAAAAAATTGTATATATGATAAACATATCTCCCCCTTAGATGGACAATCTCCCCCTGAGATAAATACTTAAGAAAAAACTAAGTATATATTAGAACTTCCCTGAGACGTTCTTTCGAAGCTTTCAAAGATCCTTCTTTCAGAGTTTCCTTTTCATTTCTGAGCTTGAATCATTTCAGAGTTTAAGGCTTTAGAATTTGAGTTTGTCTTTGCAACATCTTCTTTTAGAGCTTGTGTAATCTTGTATATTTCAGAAGCAAAAAAATACACTTGTATATTTGTTGTTATAAATGTTTGACACTTTTGTGCCAATAACATGTTATCATTAATCCTATCAAAATCTCAATTGTCTCCCCCTTTTTGTCATAATCAAAAAGTCATTGTTTTTTTTTTAAAAAAAAGAGTAAAGTGAAGCAAAGTACTGATAACATTAATTTTAAAGATACGAGTATAGAAGGTGTGTCAAATCAAAACATTTGAGGGATTTCTTGAGATTTGAAAAGATTGTAACAGTTACCTAGTGTAACACGGTGGGAGAACTGACTTGTTTGTTTTGCGTTTTATCGCAAATGTTGCGGATAGTAAGAGTCGCCACCAACTTTTCTTTTATGTAATTAAGGGAAGGCGAAAAGAACAGGAAAAGACCTTCGCTAGATTCTGAGTACGGGAGGCAGTTATGAAAAGGGAAGCTATTAGCACCATTTCGATCCGTAGTTACTACGGCCTTTTAATTGCTTTAGCTCACTTTACGACATGCTTTTTGTGTGTGTGTGTTTGAAAATGTTTTAAAAAGTCATTTCGCTTTGACTTCGTAATGATTCTCGCTGGAATGTATGCGAAGTGTTCGGAAATGTTTTGTTTTGGAAAAGACTTTGTAATGATTCACGCTGGAACGTATACAAAGTGTTTTGAAAAGATTTTGAAAAGAAAGTGTGAGGTGTAAAGAGAATTTTAATTGAGAAAGCAAAAGAGACTTATTACCTACTAAGAACGGTCGTTTCCGTGTTATTTTGCTTTCCTTTAGAATAGCGCTATCCATACCATTAGTTAGTAGGTAACTCTATTCGTTGGATGTGAAAGGGACATTCGAAGGGACATCAGATGGTCATAGAAGGCAACTTGTAGGGATATCCTAGCATATTCGTAGGGACGATCATCACTTTTTGTAGGCAACAACCGAGGGACTAGATCATGTATTCATAGAAAACATCGAGGGTCATCGAGGGACTATGATGTTTTAAGTCGAAGGGACTATGATGATATATTCGTAGGCAACTGTGCTAAGATACCCCCACGTTCGAGGGACATGACCATTTTCGTAAGGCAACAAGAGAGGATACCCTAAGGGGTGCATGTGTGAAATATGTGTTGTGTTCAGATATTTTATCTTGTATTTAGTGATTTAGATTGATTTTTATCTTGCCATACACACCTAGTTACTAGCAGTTTAATAGGTGCGGAAAGTAAATTGCGGAAATGTAAAGTGGGGAAAGTAAATGTCCTACGCTATTACATGGCTTTGGGGAAGATACATAATAAGGGTGCGGAAAGTAAAAGCATAAATATAAACATACGCTATTACATAAAAACAACCTTGCAACCTATACATCCTTTCTAGAATTTAAATGCAAAAGAAACAAAATAGAAGAAAAAATGATCTAAGGGAAAACCAAAATCCTAATATTTTGTTATTTTTGAAAGTTAATGTTAATGTGAGAGTAACCCTAATTCTAATTGATTTTAATTAAAAAAAGGTTTTAATGAAAATCATTAACCTAAATTAAACTAATTAAGTTAATTAATTTAAAAAAAACATGGAGAAAATTATTTATGCAATTAACCCTAATTAAACTAATTATTTAACCTAATTTCTAATTAATTAATTAGCTAAATTAATTAAAGAAAATAAAATAAAAAGCAGAAAAATAAATAAAGTAGAGAAAATCCATTAGAGCTTCTGACGGAAGCTGCCACAGAAGCCAAGCCTTCTATGAGTAGCGCGTCTTGGGCATCCAGAAACTGAGGTTTCTGATGAGGATTCTGTTGAGAGTGTCCAGAAGCTGGAGCTTCTGCATCTGAAAGGGTCCAGAAGCTGGGGCTTCTAGAGATTATGCAGCTGTGGACGTCCAGAAGCTGGAGTTTCTGGAGAATCTGGTGCTGGGAACATCTAGAAGCTGGAGCTTCTGGGGGTATCTGGTGCTGGAAGGGTCCAGAAGCTGGAGCTTCTGGAGATTCTGTTGTTGGGGACGTCCAGAAACTGATGTTTCTGGGGGATTCTGGATCTGGGTGCGTCTAAAAGCGGAGCTTCTGGGGGATTCTGATCTGGGGACATCCAGAAGCTGGAGCTTCTGGAGGACTCTTCTGGATACGCCTCTTCTGGAGATCCAGAAGTCAGAATTTTTTGGAGATGACACCGGAAGGGAAACTCCGGTCATTTTCTCTGGTCACCACCTTTTGTAAATCCTGTGAAAATGAACAGAAAAGCAAAAAAAAAACATCCAAATTTAATAATTTGACCCTTGCGAACACGATGGTGGGATTTATATGTCCTAAAACGGCCTGTAACTATGGTTTCGAAACTCAACAGCTAGCTTGCCCTAACCATGGCAGTTAATGATTTGGCCATCAAACCTTGCAAACGATGGATGAAACCTGTCTTATTTGACCCCAGGAAGACATTAGTGGTGTTAGTTTTGATTAAAACAAGCCATAACTTAAAATATGATTTTGAAATATTTACAAACGGGATGCATGCATATTGATTGATACAGCCATCATGAGCTATGTACAAGGGTGTATTCTTACCTTTACCTACCTCAGGAACACGATTGGATGATTGAAACGACTGGAAAGTGGCTGCAAAGGGCTGCACGATTTTGTCAACTTCGTGTAAGAAGCTGGCCAAGAGTCCCCTTGTCTTGTGAAGATGTTGAGTATATATAGAGGAGTGGAATTAGGTCAAGACTTTAAGAGAAAATATTCTCTTTAAATGGAAAATATTTGATTAGAAATTTGCATGAAATCTTTCCAAATTTGCTCAATCTTTTCCTCAATCTTCTTGCACGAATTTGACAGCTATTTTGGGCTTCATTGGTCCTCAAGACATGTACAAATCAAGCCCATCTTGCATTAATAATTTATCTTTGTATTTTATTTAATTAAATTTGAATTTAAGCCATTTAATTCGAAAATAAATAAAAGGATAAAAGGCGTGGCATGTAGCATAGAAGTCATGGATAATCTTATAATCAAGTTTGGATCATAAAATCTTAGGCCCATTTGGAAAATATTTGCTTTTGCCAGGTATTTTCCTTCAAGCACCTCCTCAAAAATGCTCAAATTGCACAATTTGTATCTTGCTCAATTTTCAACATTTTTTGGTGTTCTTGGACTTTTTAGAAAGCTCAAGATGTCTTCTAAACATCCCTTTTGGTTTCATCTTAATTGAAGTTTCCATACTCATGAACACTTCTTTGCAAAAAGATGACTTTTTGTTGACTTTTTAAGAGGACCTGTAATGTTTTGATCTATAACTTTCAAATAGAGCATTTCTAGCCAAAGCTTGTGAGACATGAATTTGTAGAGAATTTAATTCTCTTTAAAATGAGCATTGGTGGAAAAAATTCTGATAAAGTATGTGAAAGTTATGCTTGGTCAAAGTTTTGTTGACTTTTGTCTAAAAAGCCCTAATTGAGAAACTTTGACTTTTGATCAAATCTTGATTTTTCTTGATGAGTCTTGGTCAACCCTTGATCAAATAATAAATATTACTTCAAAATATTGATGTTGACCAAAAATTATAAAGTTTGACTGTATGTTGACCACAGTTGACTATTTGTCCAATACAGCTTATGTTCATTAAGGGAAAAATTCCATACTTATATTTTTCCTTGCTTGTAACTTGAACAATAATCTTGAGAGTCTCCTTTTTTAAAAAAAATGAGTTTGAATGACCATTTGTAGTATGTGAAGAAAATAGTTTGAATAAACTTGCCAACTTTATTTGAATGTTGAATTTAGAACTTCGATTCCCCTTTTTAATTGGACACACTTTGAATGTCATATTTGAATTGAATGAAACTTTGATCCTTGAATGATAAGATTTGAAGTGATGAATTTTGAATATTTGAAAGAACTTGCTTGAGATTTGGTTTACAAACAAGCTCTTAAATGATGAATGAAATAGAGTGAAGTTGGTAATTGAATGGATATTAAGTTTTAATGAATTGGTATGCTTGTTTAATCTTGAATTTGTATGCCTTGTTACTTAAACCTTAAGAAGCTCAAAAATACTTCCTTTCGATCCTTGGAAACTTTGATGAATGAACTTTGATTGATCCATTAAGTAATTTGAACTCTGCATTAATGGGCTTCTTAACCTAAATACTAACAATAAATACACATGAGTGAATTATATCTTGCATTCTTGAGTGATCATTGACCTTTGAAACACAGTTTAATTAAAAATCCTACACTTCTCTTACGAACAAAAACTTGATGAACAAACCCAAAATATTTAAGGACTTTTGATCCTAAATCCCACTTTTACTGAACAATTGTTGATGCTTCAACACAAATAGCTTGTATTAAAAACATCAACTAAATCAAAGAACCCTTACTCAACATCTCACGCTATGACTCCTGAATTAAGGAAGATGAAGTTTATCTTTACTTGCAAATTTGCATTTGAACTTGAAAACCTACAAAGCTTCCAATAGAAAAAACACAAATACTCTTCTTCCAGTACACTTCTAACAAGATGATCATGATGAAGCCTCAAACCTTTGATAGATCCATCATCCCAGGCGATTTATCCAGATTGAAACGACATGTCGTGAGTAACAAAATAAATGCTATATGCGGACGCAAATGAGAATGAATAGTCTAGAGAAATATATGGGTATGAATAATGATAGGGCAAATTTTGGGGTGCGACAGATATAACATGGTTATTTGACCTCACGAATATAATGACAATTATTTCTACATGTTTGAATTTTTTGTTCATGTTAACTAGTCTTAAGGGTACGATTGTTTAAAGATACTAAAATATTCTTTATAAAAGTCAATTATTTCAAGTTTCAATGTATTGATTACACACATTCTTAAAAAGTGTTATTACTTTAAGTATTTAAAGAGTGTCCTGAGGATTTAGCATTTCCCTTTTTTTTAAGCAACTTGTATTCCAATTAAAGTACTAGGGATATTGAAGTCCAAATAGAAAACAAAAAATTACAGCCCAACCATAATCAAAGAAAATCTAACGGGCTTTTACACCACTTAAAAAAATTAGAATTCATCCTTTTTAACCTTATTTGTAGCCACTACCAAAAAAAACATCTTGATTTTGAGGACCACTTCTTCCAAATCACCATTTCATTATTAAATAGAATATCTTTTCTTTTCTTGATTTTGTGCTTTAAGAAAATGAGAACAGCAACCTTCCACATTCACCCATCAATCACAGGGGCCTGGTCATTTAGCCATTGGTACACCTTTTGCAAAATTATTTTATCCTTTTGATAGTAAATCATTATATGCTCAATGATTTCCTCCTGTAAGTTACACAAAATGCATATTTCTTCATTACTACCAGCAATAATTTATCTCCTAGCAAGTTGTTCTTTACTTGGAAGCCTATTATGAAACAAACTCCACCCAAAAATATTTACTTTATACAAAAATTTGTCTTCCAAAGAATCATGATTGCATGTTTCCTATCCCTATTCACCACCCCGACCTCTTGCTGCGGCATCATTTTATCATAACATGTTGTAACAGAGAATGCCCTGCCACACAATCTTCCTTATTTTTGACCGAAACAGCCTCCAATAAAAATTTGGCTAACTTTGATGCTTTATCCACTAGAATTGTACTTAACATGTTTAGATTCCAAGGTACATTCCATTGCCATTGGTTATTCAACCAAAGTACACAATCTCCTACCATAGAAGTCCTGCACTAAGCTATATTATACAGATTAGGAAACATTTTTACGTAAGTTATCCCTTGCTAACTAACTTGAATTCCAAAAAGGAATGTTTCTCCCATCGCCCAACATCCAAGTTAACCACTGCACAAACCCTTGTTTTAATTCAGTACCCTTCATTAGCATTATATATTTCCACCACAATGACTCACTTGAGTTCTTTGAAACCTCATAGTCTCCCCAAAAATTTATCTCCTAAGTCCCCATATCTGTGTTTTAGCAACTTCCTCCAAATGGCCTTCTGATCCGTTATCATTCTCCACAACCATTTATACAAAAGGGCATGGTTGAAGCTCTAAACATCCTTAATTCTCAGCCTACCTTCCTCCTTGGACTTACACACAGATTTCCACTTTTGCCAAGCAATTCCGTATTTATTCGCAGAGCCATTCCCAAGAAAATTTATGTGAATACAAGTTATTTCATAGATTATTCTAGCAAGAACTTAAAAAAGAAAAAAGAAAAATAGTAAACTGGCAAGCTGGCAAGTTAGAAATCAATAAGTTAATCAAAGAAACCCCCTCCCCCCATAGATAACATTCTTCCCTTCCAATTAGATAATCTTGCTTTCTTACCTTTGACGATCAGATGCCAAAAATCTAACCTCATATGGTTCCCTCCAACCAAAATTTTTAGGAATTTAAATGGGATGCTATCCACTTTACAAGAGAGAAATTATGATGTTGCTTCCATGAAGTAAAATTCTGGTATCAGATGTGAGATGTCGAAGGTGATATCACGACACTGATATTTGTCCTATGAACAGTTACAATACATAATTTTAAGTGCAGAAAACAACAAGAACACAGTGAATTGTTTACCCAGTTCGGTTCTAACCAACCTACGTCTGGGGGCTACCAAGCCAGGGATAAAGTCAACTATTAGCAGTATTAATTCAGAGTTAAACCTCCCTGTTTACACTCCTCAGTTAATCAATACCCAATGACCCTTCTACCTAAGAAACCTATCCTATACATGAGAACCTCCGCTCACTCCCTACGTCACACGCGGTGACAATCAACAAGAACAAATATTGAAGACACCCTTCAAAGACACACAATCACTCTTGCTTCAAAGATTATGGTGATTGATAAAGTACAACTCAACTAACGTCCTACTAAAGTATCAAAGAATACTAGAGAGGATCACAATTAATAACCAACAAATAAACAACCAACAATGTAAATTCTAAGTATAAGTTCGTTTGGAATGGCCATCCAGCAAAACAGGGTTTGCAGTCCTTAAATAGAGTACAGTAGCTAGGGTTGCTTTACTCACAAGTCTTCAGCTTCCTAAGCTTTCTCCACAGAAGTAGGATATAAGATCTCCAAGAATATTACTGAAGAACGTTACATAAGCTTCCTTAATTGAAACAGACCCCTTGCTTTCTTCTTGAAATTTCATATACACTCCATCCTCTTGAATAACAGTTGACCAACTTCATTTCAAAAAAATTATGGGCTAGATCCATAGTTCTTCTTTCAGCAGACTGATCATTAACTCTTGCAGATTTATATGATGTCATGACATCCCTTGGGACATTGTGATCAGTTGACCTCAATTTTTTCTTTTTCTTCTGGAAACTCCTACCTTAAACCTGTTTGTCCTCAACACAAGTGAGATAACTTGTATCTTGGGGAACCCATAGATAACAATTGTCCTTGGTCCTCATACCTCTCATAGAAGCTTCACCCTTCTTATTTGTAATAATTCATTCAGCTTTTATGAAGTTTACATTAAATCCTTGATCACATAGTTGACTTATGCTTATTCGTTTGGATGTTAACCCTTTGAAAAATAGTACATCTCCAATATTAGAAATTTTAGAGTAGTTTGTTTTGCCCACTCCCTTGATTTCTCCCTTCATTCCATCTCCAAAGTTGACATAACCCATTAGATGATCTTGAACATTAACTAGTAGCTTTTTGTTTCCTGTCATATGCCTTGAGCATCCATTATCAAAATATCAGTCCTCTTTGGTCTTTACTGTTGGTGACGTGTGAGCCAAGAAACATGCAATATTAACTTTGGGAGTCATTGTTTCTTTAGGTTGGCCTGAGTCATATTTGGTTGGGGTGTAGGGTTGGGTTAACCATACAGTTTGAAGTAGAATGGCTTTATGTGACCATGTCTTCCGCAATAATGACATCTACAGCGCTGAGGTCTTCTGTTAGGCTGTGTGTAGTTGTTTCTTCTGTGGTGTTGAAACACTTGATTTGACATCTTTGGTTCAACCTGTATTTGAATAGGTTCTATAGAAGACTCCTTTGTTACATTGTATCCCAGACCACTCATGTCTCTTGCTACTCTTCCAGATTGAAGTATCTTATCCAGTGTCTTAGATCAATTGTTTAACATCTTCACAGATTTGGACATCTTGTCAAGATTAGACTTCAACATACACTTCACTTTCCAGCTTCTTTATAGTCTCTAGATGCTCCTTCTTTTGTCTTGCAGTTGTATTATCATCTTCTTTTGCTTCTCATTCTCCTGGTATACTTCAACACTTTTAATGCATAGTTCCTTGTAAGTAGAAGCTAGCTCTTCAAAATTTAATTCTTCATCACTTGAGTCTCCATCAAAAATATAGGTACCAGTCAAAGCTGCTACGTATTTGGTTTATTCTTCTTCCCTTCATTTTTAGAATCCTCGTCTGACCAGAGTACATTCAGTCATTTGCTTTGTCTTTTGAGGAAGGTTGGACATTCAGCTTTGATGTGACCAAAACCTCTGCATTCATAACACCTTAATTCTCTGCCTTGAGTAGGTCTTTCCTCAGCTTCTACTTCCTTCCCAAAATTATTTGTTCTGCTGATGTCGTATGGGATGTTCCGGACATTTGGTCTTGAGCTTCCCTCCATCCTCTTCAACATTCTGTTAAATTTTCTTCCAAGAAGGACTATGGTGTTTGGTAGTCCTTCCTGATTGTCCAGATCATATTCCTCGTCTCTTTCTTCAGTGTTGGACTTTAAAGTTATGCTCTTAGGCTTCTTTTCAGATGTTTTATTAATGCCCAGCTCTAATGTTTGAAGATAACCAACTAGTTCATCCACTTTCTTGTTGTTGATTTCTTGAGCTTCTTATATGGTTGTTACCTTCAAGTAAAATCTCTTATGTAGAGATATGAGAATCTTCCTTACCAACTTCTCCTCTAGAATCTTCTCACCCAAGGCACTGCACGCATTGGCTATTTCAAGAACATTCATGTGAAATTCTTGTATGCTCTCTTCTTCTTTCATCTTTAGATTTTCATGAGTATTTATAAGAATTTCCCAAGCATCATTGGCCACTTCACAAGTATTAATCAATCTAAAAATATTTCTATCAACTCTATTGAATATAGAATTTAGGGCCCTTGAGTTCCCAAGAGTCAATTCATCATCAACCTTTGACCAGTTTTCTTCAGGTTTTAGCTCACTGGTAGGTTGATTATCTGCTCCAATGATGACAGGATGTGTCCATCCTTTCAAAATAGCTTTCCAAGCCATGTTGTCCAAGGACTTGATGTAAGCTGCCATACGAGGCTTCCATAGGTCATAGTTAGAACCATCCAAGATGGGTGGTCTATTCATAAATATTCCTTCCTTTTCCATAGTACCAGAAAGTATCTTCCCTAGATCTCACTCAGAGATAGAGTAAGATACCTATTCTGATACTAATTGAAATTCTAGTATCAGATATGAGACGTCGAAGGTGATATCACGACACTGATATTTGTCCTATGAACACTTGCGGTACATAATTTTAAGTACAGAAAACAACAAGAACACGGTAAATTGTTTACCTAGTTCGGTTCCAACCAACCTACGTCTATGGGATAGCAAGCCATGGATGAAGTCCATTATTAGCAGTATTAATTTAGAGTTAAACCTCCCTGTTTACACTCCTCACTTAATCACTACCCAATGACCCTTCTACCAAAGAAACCTATCCTAGATATGAGAACCTCCGCTCACTCCCTAAGTCACACACGGTGACAATCAACAAAAACAAATATTGAGGACACCCTTCAAAGACACACAATCACTCTTGCTTCAAAGCTTATGGTGATTGACAAAGTACAACTCAACTAACGTCCTACTCAAGTATCAAAGAATACTAGAGAGTCTCACAATTAACAACCAACAAATAAACAACCAACAATGTAAATACTAAGTCTAAGTTCGTTTGGAATGGCCAACCAGCAAAACAGGGTTTGCAGTCCTTAAATAGAGTAACGGCAGCTTGGGTTGCTTTACTCACAAGTCTTCAGCGTCCTAAGCTTTCTCCACAGAAGTAGGACATAAGATCTCCAAGAATATTGTTGAAGAACGTTACATAAGATTCCTTAATTGAAGCATACATATTAAAACAAACTGAATTCCTAAAATATCTTAACTTAAAATAGTTCAGTTCCATTTCACATGTCAAGACATCTGCTGTGACATCTGTTGTTTTAGTATTCTTCATGGCATTTTTTTGAGCAGAATGTTTTACAAAAAATTGCTGCCAATCAATAGAACCAACATAAAGTAATCATCCAAACCAATGCCATAAATTTTTATCTTGTCCATATTAATCCTCAACCTCGATACCATTTCAAAACCCCATAAAATACACTTGAGCGTCCATAAATTAGCCCATGAACTCTCCCCCACAATAATTGTATCATCTGCGAACTGCATTATAATGTATGATGCTACTTCGTTAACCTTGAACTCTTTGAATCGCCCAACTAAAATGACTTGTTTAATTAATCTTGTCAACCCTTCAGCAGATAGCATGAATAGGTAAGGATATAGAGGATCTCTTTGTCGTAATCCTCTAAACACCGTGAATTCCTCCGTCTGACTACCGTTAACCAACACTGGCATGGAACTACTAAACACCCCTGCCTCTAGCCAACACATCCACCTTTCACCGAAGCATACTTTTCTCAAGACACTTCTCAGATAATCCAATCTACATAGTCGTATACTTGAGAAAAGTCCACTTTAAGCATCATACAACTCCTTTTATCTCTTCTCGCAAAGTCAGTGATCTCATTTGTGACTAACACCCCGTCCAAGATTTATCTACTCGGGATAAACGCAGTTTGATTACTATAGACCAGTTTCCCAATTACCCTACTCAATCTTGAAGCCATAATCTTGAGATAATCTTATACAAACACCCTATTAGGAAAATTTGTCTATACTCCTCCATCCCTTGAGGGTTATCAACCTTCGAACCAACGCCAAAACTAAAGAGGTAATTGCTTTTGGCAATTTTGCAAGCTTGTGAAATTCCAGGATAAACTCTATAATGTCTTCCCCAACCAAATTCCAACATTTATTAATGAATTCCAGATTGAAACCATATGGTCCTGGACTCCTGTCACCGTCACAGTCAAATATTACCTCTCTAATCTCTTCCCTTGTAAGCATAACCTCCAAAGCTTCACTTTCCTCCACCGTTAGAGAATTATATTCCAAATTGTTCAGATTTGGTCTAGCTTCCACTTGATCCTGAAACCTCTATGAAAAATATTATTTAGTTGCATTCTTGATATCAACAACATCCTCCACCACCCTACCTTCAGACTGAAGTGAAATAACGACATTGCTTCTGTTTCTTACTTTCAGCATAGTATGAAAGAATTTGGTGTTCAAGTCACCTTCCTGAATCCATTTGTGCCTTGATTTTTGTTTTAAAAATATTTCTTTCAAGTGTAGATTATTCTAGATTGCTTTAGTTGACGCTTTCCTTCGATCATGTTCTTCTTTAGAAAACCAAGTGCTTGTATTAAGAAAATTACCTTCCAGCTCATTTAGGACCATTACCTCCTCCTTTACTTTCAAGTCTAGCCACCCAAAGACATTTGTGTTCCACAATTTCAATCTTTGCTTCAAGAACTTAAATTTCTCTTTAAGAACAAAATACTTCTTCCTTGTTATTGAAATTGATTCCCATTCCTTTTGTACAAATTCTAGAAATTTTTTGTGACCATACCAACAATTAAATACCTTAAAAGGTTTTGGTCCACAATCTCGATTACAAGACATAACCCAAACAACTATGTGATGAGATATATCTCTAATTCATGTTACATGAGCTACTGCATTCCACTTTTGGATCAACCCCTCTGATATTAGAATTATGTCCAAACGGATGCTTGCAAACCCACTAGCATTTATCCAGGTAAATATATTACCTAATACTTGTAAATCCACAAGCTCCATTACATCAATAAAACTGCAAAAATCTTCCATCTCTGTTTGCCTACATCCAGCACTACAGCCCCATATTTCCTCCTCATATTGAGAGTTTGAAATAGGGTCCCCCACTTCCTGGTTGATAAGAAGCAATTTATTTTCGAAAATTAAAGATGCCACAAAATCCTCCTGAGTTGACTTTCTCTTTTAAATATCTCCACTTTCACTTTTTCCTTATTCGGCATTTAATGTTGGAACTTTTTTTACACTACAACTAGGCACATCCACCACTTCCATTTCCCCCATTGACAACATAATGTCATACTAGAACCTCTTTAGCCTTCAGTTCGCCGACCTTCATTTATGTTGTGTCGTTTTCATCATGAACAAGTTCAATGTCTCCTACTGTCTGTTCACTCTCTCCCACCTTCTCACCATCATCTGATCCTCAAGCGCCTTCATCTTTTTCAGAGCTTGTTTCAAAATGACTTTCATCGCAAGACTCTTCCCTTGATACTGAAAGTCTCTTAGGCCCATGCATATCTTCCATTAATTTGACAACATAAACATCACTCCCTCTATTCCAAATTAAGTGTCGTATTTGGTAAAAGAGATTGTCCCAAAATACTTGTCACTTTATATTACCAATGCAATTTTATATTTAATCTTTCGATTCTACCATCTAATAAACACTCTTAATTTATTGTTTTTCAACTTAAAATTAATGCTAATTTAAATAAATCAATAGATAAACCGGATAATTTAGTAAAGTTATTTTTCTCTCTCTTTCATTTATTGTTATTTCTTAATCTATGTGAAATAGTCCATTGTGACAAATAATATGGGACGGAGGGAGTATCATTTATCTCCATGTTAAATATTTCGTTCAGAACCAGAGAATATCTTGTCTTCACCAATACTCTTGCAACATCCATTGTGGTTTGATCTTTAGTCTCCTCATCTAAGCACACTAATTTTCCTACAGGACTAGTTATAAAATCAAAGAACTCAAAGAACCATGCATGACAGGGGACACCATAACATCACTGCCAAGTTAATCTTTCGTTATCCAGATCATCCGGTGTCCATGGAAGGATTTTTGAGAACCACAAACATATCCACTCCTTATCTTCCAAGATCATAGCTTTTATTTATCCCTTAGATTCTTCTTCTAATAAACACAAGTTTGCTCTGAGTGGTGTTGCTTTAATCCTAAAATAACCTTCCATGTTAATTTCTTTCTGGATGTTATATGTTGAACCAACCTTTTCAACAACACACATAAATGCTTTCTAGTATATTTCTAATTTCTTTTCATCAATATTAAATTGAAGATGAGCAAACTTTGGTTTCATCTCATTACCACCACCATATCGTTTCTTGTCTACAGAAAAACCCGCCCTCTTTTTCTTTTGCATCTCCAAGTTCTTCTCTACTTCAGCTTCCTGCCTTTTAGTTGCTTGAGCGTAAAATATATTTGGTGCCTTCATCTGATTATATCCACCAAGCCTAACATAACCACCATTCTTCCTTGCACTACGTGGCTCACTAATTCCAGATTTTCCATTATATTGTTGATATCGAAGCTTAGCATTAGGATTCTCTTGTCATTAACCAACTTTATTTTACTACTAAAAACTTTTAAATATATGAGTGTTTATTAACCAACTCTATCACTTCATTAACCATTTTTTTCATGTCATTAACCAACTTTATTTTACCATTAAAAGTCATTGTTCATATACTATTCGCAAACATTGTTCACGTACTATTCAGAAAATATTTTTTATTTTAAAAAACAAATGTTCACTGTAATACCCCAATTCTTCCCGGCAAATATTATAAAAATTAGAGTAGTAAAATTTCTTCAAAACAAATGGGATGCTACAATTCAACTTAAAACAAAAGTCTTTATCGCAGATACATAACACTTAGAACATCAGATGAACCATTGACAACATAATTAGTCTTTGAAAGCAAAACAACTTTTATTAACTACGGAACAGAATCATAATATTTCAACTTAATTACATAACATCTTTGATTTAACTAAAACACTTAGAAGCAACACATATTTTCATATAATCAACATGATATTCAACAACGGAATCTAAACAACAATAAAACAATAAGCGTTCATTCCCTCGAGTTTTACGTATCAGAGCAACGACGCTGACTTGAACTAATGAAGGTAAACAACCGTCATTCCTGGATTACCTGCATGTTATCCACGTAGAGGAAACATCACAACAGAAAGGGTGAGCTATCTAAAAATATAATTGAGCATGTGATAAATAATATACTAGAATCATATCAAGTAAAATCACCACTTCGCAACTAGAAACAACATTTATTACAACATAATCATCCACACAATATAACAACTAGTTCACAACTTTTAGATAATCTCAGTCACAACAAGTCAACAACATAGAGCAATAACTAATACATCATCACCATAACTCGAGGATGCAACATAAAATGCGACTCAATGACAATGCACATGCATGTGGTACCAATGGAGCAGAACTCCCAATGTAAAAACGGAGCAAAACTCCCAACTTAGAAACGGAGTAAAACTCCCAACATAATAATCTATCAATTAATAGAGGCAACAATAAGGCATAAGCCTTCAACTTCAACGTGGTTGTCAATCCAGACCAACTTAACAAAGCATAAGCCCCCAACATAATATTTGCCAATCTAGGCCAACTTGTTATGCAATGTATGCGACAATGGTATGAGACACAATGCAACAACACAACAACTATTCAACAGCAATTCAACACTGGCAAGAAGCATGCAACTTAACAATAATTATACGACATTGGCATAAGCTTACAACTTATCAACAATTTAATAACAACAAATACTACAGCATTGGCATAAGCCGACAACATAATAATCACAATTCAACGGAAGCAACACAACACAATTTACCACAAGCAAATCTAGAATTTATGGCAAGTATATAACACACTGAATCAACCAAAATAAATTATAAACAACCACGTAATTATTCTGACTATTTCGGATATTTTCGGTTAATTACTTATCGGTTAAAAATTTTATTATTTCTACTTTGTGCTAAAGTACTTATTAACTCTGTTAAATTAATCGTCTACTAAAATTACCAACGCTGATATTTTCATTACATCTAGTACTGGAATTACCTAATTTATTACCAAGTGCACTAGTGTTAATTTTAATATTTCACCTGTGACTTAAATTAATTATGTTATTTTAATGCTAGCTCTATTATATTTTACTGCTTACAAACTAATATAATTGTTGTCTAATTCCTCACTCTGCTAATTAACTGAACTAAAGCACTAAGATTATCCTGCAATTTAATTAATCAATCATGTTATTAAATTATTTTCACTGAATGTATACAAAACAGTATAATTAACCTCTACTTTATTGAATCCATCCTGTAGCTAAATTATTTTTCACCGCAATATATATATGTAAGATATATTAACCTGCTTCACTGCAACATATATGTAATATATATCAACTAATTCTATTACTAAATTAATCATGATATATATATATATATATATATATATATATATATATATATATATATATATATATATATATATATATAATTATTATAGCATATAATGGTACTATGTAATATACTTGTAAGCATGAAAGTTGCATAATGAGTAAAGAAACACCAAGTATGTCGGATGTAACACACAGGTGATAAACAAAGTAAAAAATAAATGTGCCTTTCCCTTACAAAAGGTGTGTCATTCGGGACACCACCTTTCTCTTGAATTGGTGTCGACCGGCACCCTCCTCCATGCCCCTCGGCATGTCTTGATTTTGCCTCTGTCGTTCGGCATAATTTGTGTGCCCTTTGGCACACCGATTTTTCATGCAGTTTTCCAGTTTTTCTTCTGTTTTAATCCGGAACCTTAGATAATCGATTAATAGTTTTAGTCACAATTACATAATTTATACCATAACATAATAATTATATCAATTATTGAATAATTTCCCAACACCAAAATTCATCGGTTTAATCTCTGAAATTTATTAGAAACAACTAACAGTGCAACACCATCACATAACAACATCAATCACACAAAGACAACAATTTTTCTACCGATTAATTCCCGCATACAATTCATCATATCCCCGATTATAAGGTCAGAACCCCACTCTTACTTTGGATTGGAGACCGCTCTATAACTTTCTGATTCAACACCCGACTTTTTGCCTCATTTCCTCTCCGCAACTTTTCACGATCAATTTCCTTGGAAGCTCTTCTTATTCTCTCACGTACAACATTCTTTTTCTCAAACCCTTATTTAATTAACCTAATTTCTCTTTATAACATACTATGACCAACTTCCAATTCTACTAATGGGCTTAATTTTCACACCTCACCTTTACTACTTCTAACCATTTAAAATAAGCCAAATATGATTATTCCACTATTCTTACCAATAATATTAATAATGATAATCGACTAATTAATAAATTATGCCAACAACTCACAATTCCAATAATTTCGATAAATAATCGAAAAATAATTTAATTAATTAATTAATTAAATTACCGGGCATTACAACTCTCCCCCACTTAGAATATTTTCGTACTCAAAAATATAATCGATACTACCACTCTTAACGTGAACTTCGCATCCAACTTCCTAAATCCCAAATTGCGTTTGGCCACTACTTTATCGATACAACAATAACTCAACACAATTCAACTCATATGCACACATGCTAATCACTCAATTCCTTCGCGACATTATTCGTTAAAAAATTATCAACCACCTCAACAATATTCTAACACGTCATCATTTAAGGAGTAACATTCATAACATACTTATACTTTGATATACCACATCACATTATTATCTTGACAACATCTTCGACACCAAAACACCTACACCATTTCATTCTCATAGACTTCTGGAAGTCAATCATCAACAGCTCTATTCACATCGTCGTATCTCATAGTCAACCTTATCAACTTCGTCATATTATGGGATATTATTCATATTTAATAGTAACTAACAACAACATTGCGGCAACCGAAACAAAATCATTACAACATTAACTTAATAGCACCACCCAACAACTATACGCACGACGCACCATTAATATAGCAAGACAAGTCTATATCATCCAACACGATACTGTCTACTATCAACAAGAGATTAAGGGTGATCAGTTTCTCAATTTGTCAATAGATAGCTGACAACCATAACGGAGTACAAACTATCGTTACCATACTATAATAGTGTTTCTTTAAACTTGTACCCAAGTCGCCTAAAGCACCATAATCAATAATTTCCATAATTTTCCTCTTATACGATCTTGTAGATGAGACACCAACGTTCGACATGTTACAGAGTCTACATTAGAGTCACTTAGCCTTACCCGAAGGTCAAGTATTCTCCAACTCAAGGATTACTTTCTTCATTTCCGCATTATTATGAATACAAATTTGACTACGGGATCTCAACACTCTCTGTGCATCTAACTTGAATCATCATTCCCAGACTGATCGATCCCAACCATCGAATCTACAACTAACTCTTCAGCTCCTTTGATAATATCCAGAAAATCATTGCTAATTTCAACATTTCAACAACTTCAACAACTTTGTAAATCCCTACACAAGGATCCCACGGCAAGGTCTATAACATTTTGTCACCCTATCACCTTTCTAACATAGACATCTTTCGCAAGACTACTCAAACCGACAACTTCATAGTTCACCAGTAGTGTTGAAACACCGCAACTTTCTAAATTCAATCTTCTAACAATTATCCTTGTTGTTTAACAATCACCTTCAGAAACATCAGGGATTTACACTCTACTCATATATCAACAACTGCTACATTGCTTCTTATCCTTCGTGAAGTAAACATCAACAATGTCTGGTCGTCCCTTCTCAAAATGCTCCACCTTGATTAATAAACGAAATCTTGAAGTCATGCCACCTTCGGATTCGAGAATGACCAAACTTCAGCAATACGTTCATTGTCGCCATCAACAGCATATTGAACCAACGTCTTACAACCGAACCAAATTCGAGAAGCAAAGCTTCTTCCCCACTTATTTTCGAACCCAACTCCTACATACATTCAACTAGAAAAGCAAGCAATAAACGACAGTGTTTCACACACTTGTCGCGTACTAAGGAACAAACAACATTAGACAACCTGGTCGGACGGACCGACCTGCTCTTATACCAACTTGTAATACCCCAATTCTACCCGGCAAATATTATAAAAATCAGAGTAATAAACTTTCTTCAAAACAATTGGAATGCTACAATTCAACTTAAAACAATAGCCTTTATCACAGATACAACAGATACATAACACTTAGAACATCGGATGAACCGTTCACAACATAATTACTCTTGGAAAGCAAAACAAGTTTTATTAACTATGCAACGGAATCATAATATTCAACTTAATTACATAACATCTTTAATTCAACTAAAACACTTAGAAGCAACACATACTTTCATATAATAAACATGATATTCAACAACATAATCCAAAAGACAATAAAATAACTAGCGTTCATCCCCCCGAGTGTTATGTATCAGAGCAACGACACCAACTTGAACTAATGAAGGTAGACAGCCATCATTCCTAGATTACCTGCACGTTATCTACGTAGAGGCAACATCATAACAGAAGGGGTGAGATGTCTAATAATATAATTGAGCCTATGATAAATAGTATACTAGAATCATATCAACTAAAACCACCACTTCACAACTACAAACAACATTTATTACAACATAATCATCAACACAATATAACAACTAGTTCAGAACTTTTAGATAATACCAGTCACAATAAGTCAACAACATAGAGCAACAACTAATACATCATCACCACAACTCGAGGATGCAACATAAAATGAGACTCAACGACAATGCACATGCATGTGGTACCAATGGAGCAAAACTCCCAACTTAAAAACAGAGCAAAACTTCCAACTTAGAATTGGAGCAAAACCCTCAACGTAATAATCTTCCCATTAATAAAGGCATCAACAAGGCTTAAGCCTTCAACTTCAACGTGGTGGCCAATATAGTCCAACTTATCATAGCATAATCCCCCAACGTAATATTTGCTAATCTAGGCCAACTTGTTATGCTATGTATGAGACAACGGTATGAGACACAACGCAATAACACAACAACAATTCAACACTGGCCAAAAGCTTGCAACTTAACAACAATTATACGATGTTGGCATAAGCCTACAACCTATCAACAATTTAATAACAACAAATACTACAACGTTGGCATAAGCCTACAACATAATAATCACAATTCAACGGAAACAACGCAACACAATTTACCACCTGCAAATCCACAATTTACGGCAAGTATATAACACATCGAATCAACCAAAATAATTTACAAACAACCACATAATTATTTGAAATATTTCGGCTATTTTCGGTTAACTACTTATCGGCTAAAAATTCTATTATTTCTACTTTGTGCTAAAGTACTTATTAACTCTATTAAATTAATCGTCTACTAAAATTACCAACACTGTTATTTTCAGTACATCTGCTATTGGAATTACCTCTGCTAATTTATTACCAACTGCACTATTGCTAATGTTAATATTTCACCTGCTACTTAAATTAATTCTTCTATTTTAATGCTAGCTCTGTTATATTTTACTGCTTACTAACTAATACAACCCTGTTGTCTAATTCCTCATTCTGCTAATTAACTGGACTAAAGCACTAAGATTATCCTGCACTTTAATTAATCAATCCTGTTATTAAATTATTTTCACTGTAATGTATACAAATTGATATGTTGTACTCTTTGTGCAAACGGATCAGATAGGGTCGAATTTTGGGTTGATTCAGTTGATTAATTTTGATAGAATATGATTGATTCAGTTGGATTCAGATGATTAATTTAGATCCATCAAAAATCGAATCTGATTGAACTCAATTAATATATTTTTTATTAGTATAGATTGATCAATTATGAAAATGAGTTTCATAATGTTTTTATAGTATTATCATTTTTATAATAACAGTTATTATGACAAAGTTTTCACCTCGAACATGCTAAAAACCGAGAGTATAAGTCATGGAAGCGGCATTGTTTGATTTAAAAAAATAAACAACTTTTCCCCTCTGTTTTAGAAAACTGAGGTAACATAGCTTAAGTGAGTACCATGTTTTATCTATTAAAATAATAAATAAACCTATTCTTTCAGCTTTTTGGAAAATTGAGGGAATATAAGGGATCTCGCGCCGAATCCCTATTACTGCATTTAAAGTTTTTTCAATGATTTCTCACTTGGCGTCTTTCCATATTCCATGTTTTTCTGTGTTAATTAGTAATTCTCAAAATCTTTGTTATCAATAAACAATAATAGGAAATAATAGAAAAGAAAATATTTCATTGATAATCAAGAAACGGAACAACAAATGACTATTCCACATATTCAAACTTCTTACTCCACTCAACTTCAACATTTCCTCTAACTATCTCTAATAGAGAGAAAAGTTCAGAAAGAACTTTTCCGTATGGTATGAGGAAAGTTATTTCCTATCTAGAGATGCTTATCATTTCTTTTAAGAAGTTAAAAATGGTAAGAGGGAGATAAACTCTGATGTTGTAGGTAAGGGAGTACAAGTGATGCTTGTCATCCCAAGTAAGTGTTTACAATCATTTATCTCTTGGACACAAATTTGACACTAGAAGTTGATACCGAACTTTTACAATTGGGAGTAAAGTAGAAGATTGGTGAGTTGATTGTAGTTGGCATAAACTCGGTGAAGGCAGGTTAAGTAGACATTGTTGAATCTATAGTGTTCAGCACAACTATGAAACTCTTCTTATTTTATAGTCTGAGAAATAAGTGATGGAGTAGGTCATAGGAGAGCCATTTTCATAGGATTGGATTTCCTCAACATCCTGACCAGATGGCACATTGGAGACATTTAACCAGAACTCTTTAATGAGATTGGTGTATATAGGGCCATGAAGAAAGTCAAAGTAATCATTCAAATTTTGTTTGGAAATAATTTTCTTTAGATCAAAATCTTTATCTTTTAAATCATCGAAATCAACAAACTTTTCATTGATAACGAAAAAAATATTTTCATCCATTTTTTTAATAAAATAAAAGACTTTGAAACTAGATATGGAGACACAAAGAGTTGGAAATGAGACGTTGAAAATAGGAATAGTGTTTAAATAGCTCAAAAGTCTCCTTGAAAATCCAAAAGACACGATGCATTTTGAACAGCAGTGATCATTTCTATTCTAGTTATATTCTTCCAATGCACGCCATGATTTAAAAATAAAACCACATCTTACCTCGAATTTTCTAATAACCGAGGGACAAACATTTCAGGAACCTATCTTTTTATTATATTTTTTATTTATAAACTAAATAATCTATCATATCGTTTTTCTTAATAATTAAGGGATAAAATAATCATATTTTATTGTAAAAGCACTGCTCAAATAGATTTTACCCTATTCCTAACTTGCAAACATTATTCTTAGGGATAGATTGCAAGATAATGAAATATTGGAACTTAAGAAGCTTGCAAAAGTTCTAAGAGATGGATTGAAAGTGTAGAAAAACATTTCCAATGGTTTGAATATATATCTCCTTTAGAAGTTGTATGCATTCAGCCCATGTAACATTTTCTAATATTTGGCACAGAGATCTCTTTACAGCAAAAATGTGTTGTTCTCCAAAAATCTGGATTTGTTGTAATATTGTGTTATGATATTTTGTGTAAACAATGTAATGTATAACAAAAGAAGAATTTTTTCACCTCAGTTTTACTGAAACCGAGGGTATAATTTAGCGTGATAATTGATGATATTGATCATCATCCTTAAAAAAATCTGTGTTGTCCATTTCAGGAGTATCAACGCTTAAAACACTACCAAGAGTGACTCGCGTGAAACCTAAAAAAACTTCAATTATAAAAGCATTCTAATATCTTAAATTGATAAGGAAACATCATGAAGCGCTTGAAACTATCTACATTCTCCACTTAAAATTTACGATAGTGTCTTCCATGAAGAGTTGCCTATGATGGATTGCAAGAGTAGAAAATTAATTGGGTTTAAGTTTTGTGTTCTTAAATATTTATTTGAGAAGAAAATCATGTATTTATCTAACACTTTTTTGTATAACCCTTTTCTTTTTGTTTATAAAAAATAAATGCAAGCAAAAGCAGTTGAAAATATAGTGGTGCCCGACATTTGATCTTTTCCAAATATCAAGGATTCGAATATCCAACATATGATCTTCGTGGACAAATTAATATATTGTTTTAATATTCTGTGTAAATAATGTAATCTTCATGGTAAATATTGTAGTTTGTAAAAAAAATATATTAATTTTATCTGTAAACAATGTAACGATTTTTAATTTTTAAAAAAAAACAATCTAGCTTACCCCTCAATTTTATTGATAAACTAAGATATATCAGGCTCTAGTTTTGTAAGTAATAAAAGTGCATATTATGAAGTTTGAACCAATGTGTATATAAATTAATCCCTCGGTGTTTTAAAAACCAACGTGTTAAGTCGTTACTTTTCATGAATCCTTTCGTTACCCTGCTTATGTAGCTGAGGTAAAATGCATTTTGCGTCCGAGGTTAAAAGTGATTTTTGTAGTAGTGAGAAGTTTCATCGTGTAATATTTGTTGAAGAAGCTTCATCTAGTAGAATATTTGAAGAAGTTTCAACAATTGGAATCTTTGAAAGTAGAAATGATAAAGAGACAACATCCAAAAGATTTTATAAAGAGTCAACATTTGGAAATATCTTCGGAGATTTGTCATGTCAAGCCATCCATGAAGAAGAGGCTGAAATAAATAATGAATCAATTGAGAGAACATCACGAGATTCATGCATAGATATCTTCAAAAATATACTAGATGATACATTAGAAGACTCTTATTATAACCTACACCATTTTTATTAAAATATGTCTTTTGACTAGAAATAATTAAATTGAGCTTATGTTTTCTATAGTTAATTTATCTAAGGTTTTATGGAAATTAGTAACTTCATTTTTAAAATATTCGCAAAAATCAAATTTATTTGATAATATGGATTTGCTTCTCATGCTAGCAATTTCTTCACCAAGAATCTTAGTTCTATTTTTTTAGAATTTGACATAATCCTTAAGATCAATAATGTTCTTCTCTAATTTCTTATTTTCTTTATCAAACTTAACACTGGGCTTACATAAGTGTCATTTTCTTTAGAAATTTTGAGACACACATGATCTTCTTCATATTCTCCTTTATGAGAAGGCACTTTATAAGAGTCTTCTAATGTATCGTCTAGTATATTCTTGAAAATATCTATGCATGAATCTCCTGATGTTCCCTCAATTGATTCATTATTTATTTCTGCCTCTTCTTCACGGATGGCTTGACATGATAGATCTCTGAAGATATTTCCAAATGTTGACTCTTTACAAAATCTTCTGGATGTTGTCTCTTTATCATCTCTACTTTCAAAGATTCTGTTTGTTGAAACTTCTTCAAATATTCTACTAGATGAAGCTTCTTCAAAAATATTACTCCAGGAAATTTCTCACTACTACAAAATCACTTTTAACCTCGAACGTGAAATGTATTTTATCTCGACTACATAAACGGAGTAACGAAAGACTTCATGAAAAGTAACGACTTAACACGTCGATTTTTAAAACACTGAGGAATTAATTTATATTTGAATGGTTTCAAATCTCATAAAATATTGCTTATCTAATGGCTATATAAAAGACTTTTCCAATAAAAATAAATTTAAGAAAAGT
Source organism: Vicia sativa (assembly GCA_021764765.1). Classification (NCBI taxonomy): domain Eukaryota; kingdom Viridiplantae; phylum Streptophyta; class Magnoliopsida; order Fabales; family Fabaceae; genus Vicia; species Vicia sativa. Next base: position 249,808,144 of record CM038795.1, read on the forward strand.
TTAATTAAGCCTTATGAAATAACATAACTTGCTTAAGTGCATTACATTACACCAAAACTTTCGCGTGCACACATTAAAAGAATAATTTAGCTTAGCTCACACAAAACCCCTCCAAGAATATTTCATCATATCAAAGCATCCACAAAACCAAAATATATATTAACCAAATCATTATATATTGCCATTAAATTTTTCTTTCATGGGCTATATATTATTCTTATAGTTTTTGTGGCTGTTTTCAACTTGCACCTTGATTTGGAAAATATCTTGTGCTAGTTAATCCTCGTTTATTCTAATAAAGGATTTTACTTATAAAATAACAAGTTGATCGATGAATGCCAAACCACTAGAACTAGGATGACGTTCCTATTTCTTTCATGTTGGGATTAAAAATGTATACTTGCACTTTTTTATCAAATTTTTACTAAATAATTAAAAGAATTCCAGATTTTTTGGGCATTTGAATGAACCCATTTATTTATATTTTGTTTATTGTTTTTTTTTAAGATAGAATGATGTTGCATTTACAACAAGATATGATAGATATTTTTTGTCTCACCATTGTAAGATTCTTTTGAGAGCAGAATAAGTGGTTATCTTGGTTGAGATAATTAACTACATTCAATTGGCATGTAGAATAATTCATTATTCAAATGAATTATAATTCTGATGCGCAATAAGTTGTCTTGTATCTTTCATTCACATTATATATTCAAATTAGTTTATATAATATTAGCTCACCTTAATATTGGATGAAAGCATATTGGTTGAAAGTGTTCCGCACGAGAATTAGAATTTATTCCATAATCGATTGATGTGAATTGAAATAGTGGAATCGAGTTTTTGATATGGCGGAGTGGGAACTGATATGTAAGATTAGAATTCTAACACGCAAGTCAGTATAAGAATAAGATAAAGTAATTGAGATTTGAATTCGAATTATTTGAGAAATGACATGTTCTCCCTTTATATAGTCGGGAGATTATAATATCGTACTAATCTATCCGTGTGAGATGTCAGTATCCGTTAGATTGATCTTGGATTGAGATTGCATGCTTTCTCGTCTAGGATATAGTGCATTGTTGTGCACACAGTCTTGTGATTTGTTTTTCTCTCTGAGTTATAGTTATTGGGTCCTCTTGGCGGCTCAGAATAGTTGCTCCCCTAGCCCTTGCCTAAACTCTATAGGGTGGGGGCTTTGTTTTGTTTCGCTTCTTCTATCGTTCATTGCCTGGTTTAAGTGAAAGTCGTGAAATTGTTTCATTTTAACGGGGAACTTATGCCTTAAATGCATCTTTTCACCTTCTTCTTCATGATAACGTTTGGAGACTAGAGCACTTGAGTATCTTTCTAAGAAAAATTGGATTGTTGGTAGTGCTTACTTATGTAAGATATTGCACAACCTTTAAGAGTAGCTATACGGCATCATTGATCATTACCTTTGATTTTTCTCCATCTGCATTCTTTGCAGCACATTATATTCATGACTAATGGAGGTGATACCCACCATGCGTCAAAAAGTTATGGGAGATACTAAAGATGTCTAGGTGTGTTGTCCCTTTTTTTAGGAATGCACATTTTTTATTGATAAATAAAATTTTAATTTATTTTAAAATTAAATAAAATTAAAAAAAAATGACATGGCATTTAATTATAGTATTTGATTGGTTAAGAGTATTGGTACCCAATTAAATGTAAGGATACCGGAGTGTTCACCTTTAAAAAATTCAAAAACTCAGGTCCAAAACTACCCGGACGGACCATTTAAGATGATACCACATATTAAGATGAAATATTGAAATTAAAGAACAGGATTTTAAAATAAAATAAAATAAAATGACATGGCATTGAATCATAGTATTTTATTGGTTAAGGGTATTGGTACCCAATTAAATGTAAGGGTACCGAGTGTTCACCTTTTTTATTTTGTGTCTCATGTTTCGTTTCAATGATTTTGAAGTTTAGGTTCTGGACCATATGATGATTTCTCCTTTCATCAAAAATTTTCAATATAGACTCGATTGCCGATGGGAGAGTCTTATTTGTCACTCTTTTTCCACCTTTACAAGGTGCAATGTAGCACATATAATAGTGTGTAAAGTATGGGATTAAATACATTGACGGGTTGCCCACTACTTTAAAGTGTATTCTTATGGCGTGAAAAAAATTCTAAAATTGATTCTTTCTAGTTACTCCTCTTAAGAAACAGATTCATGTAAAGATTTGTGTCATAGAGACTCAAACGAAATACCGATGTACGGATTTATTTCGTAAGTTCTGGAGATAATGTCACTTTTTAATACGAAATGGGTCAAATGTCTACAAGGAGGATGTTTTGTTGCGGGAGGAGCTTTACCTGAATAAAATTGTTAATCACTCTCTTCAAAGAGTTGGTTTACGTTAGGGACGTCGTTCCGTGAGATAAAGCCTCGAGAAAACGTCTGAAGCAACTAATGAAAGCTCGCATGTTATGGACGCTAACATTGAGGAGGTTAGAGAGGTAATTTTTGGTAATCTCCCAATACTTCTATCTTTATTCACATGTCATATTTACTTGTTGTGTTTCTTCACTTGTCAAGGTGCATTATAGCTCAATGAATCATTTATGATCACCCAATACTTTGAAGTGTATTCTTATAGCATGAAACAATTCAAAGATCGGTTCTTTCTAGTTACTCCTCTTAACGAACATGCTCATGCAAAGATATGTCATAGAGATTGAACCGGAATACCGATGAACAGATTTATTTTGTAAGTTCTAGAGCCAAGGTCACTTTTTAGTTGGGGATAAGTCATGTGTCTATAAGAAGGATGATATGTCGCAAGAGAGGCTTTACTTGAAGAAACGGTTAGTTGTTTTCTTCATATATTTGGGTTACCTCAGGTGTGTCTTTCTACAAGATGAAGCCTCGAGGAAACATTCAAATAGGCTCATCGAAACTCTCTTATTGATGGATGTTAACACCAAGGAGGAGGAGGAGGAGGATTTTATTTTTGGTAACCTCTCAATACTTCTATCTTTCTTCATTTATCATCTTTGTCTATTATGTTTCTGGATGAATTATTAATTGCCCCATGTAGAATCAATAAAGTTTGAAAATTAATTTAAAATATGAAAAGGGAAGTTCGGGTTATCCCAGTGATGTTCGGTCCTTTGAGTGTTCAATACTCGTCAACGCCCATATTTCGGCTAGAATGACAAAGCAATTTGTCCAGCCTTCTCTGTTGGGTTTATTGAAACCTCAAGGAAGAAATGTCCTGGCTTACAATCCCGACATTGAAACTTGTATGGAAACTTGAAGGGTGTCAAACACTCAGGACATTTTACCCTCGACTTTAAGTATTTTTGTTCCTGTCTTCTTTCCTCGACCGAGAGCTCTTACTTCAAGGGAGAATCGGACATCCATTTATGAGGAAGGTTGACCCTACCTCGCCAATCTGACTGACAAAACTCTTAAATAGGAATTATCAACTTTGGTGTACTACACTTAGGGCAAGAAATGAACCGTACCAACTTGAAGATATTTTAAAATTCGATTCCACAACTAAATCCTTTAACTTGGTTCATGAACCAATGAGTTGAATATGAGAAAAAAATTAAGTTTGTTAACTAAATGAACTGAATATTTTAAAACATTAATGCATATACTTTGACTTTTTATTAAATGAGCTGAATATATATAATTTTAAAATTTACATTAAAAAATTTTAATGTATATACTTTTACTTTTAACTTATTAAAATATATATCTTTAACTTTAAAAACAAAAAACATATACTTGTTATTGACTTTTAACTACGTTTTAAGAAATAATCTTTTATATTTGTAATTTAAAAAAGAAAAATAAACTAAGTTCATCAAGAAAACATGTTGAACTTAATGAACTAAACCTAACAAGTTGAACTAAATTGTTCGTGAACTTAAAATGAGTGGAGATTGAACTTTAAAAAAGTTTGAGTCAAACTCGGGATAAATTTTGAGTTGAAATGACTCTTATTAAGTCGAGATGAGACGAGTTCGAATTGACTCGACTCATTTCCCTACATAATCAATGAGCCTCTACCATTCTGGCCATTAGTGGATCCGGTTCTGGGGAGGTTCTTATGGCTAATCCGGTGTAGTGTTTATGACCTTACGCTTCAGTGCGAGATGTGCCTACAAGAAGTAAAAAAGGATTCTACTACTCTTACCGAGATAGGAGACTCTTTGTGTGCTTTCAAATTATATGGGTCCTTAGTTGACCAAGTAAATTCATTGGTGCAAATAAGGAAGAAGATGTAGCTTCAGTGCAAGCATCATTATGTGCTTGAAAGTGTCTCTTTAAACCATTCAAGGAGATCTCGAGAATTTGCGCCTTGTAAATATATTTTTGGATCAATATTTGGAAAAAGCGACTGATGATTTCCTTACATAAGTCTTTGATTCTTTTGATAATGTTATTTTCAAGTGGAGCATTTATATCCTCCTTTGTGTGTTTCGAGAGAGAAAAAGTCCACGCAGATCAGATGAGTGAAGATGAGAAAATTGTTTTGCTAAGAGATTAACCCTAGTTTTCTTTTAGATCACATAGGGGAATGCCTTTTTCTTAACGTTTATGCTTGGTATGTATATAAGTGTGGCAACCTATATGTAATAACATGTATATATGAATTTGATATTTGAATATCGTCGTTACCTGATTAAGATGTGCATGTTAAATCTTGAGTATGTTTCTCCGGGGCTTATCTTTTAATTTATGAGGTTTTAGCTCAAATTTTATAGGACATATTTGGGGCCTTTCTAGGCCAAGGGCCAGTACCCTTTCCTTTCCTTAAAATAAGATTTGGTTCAAGTTTGGCGTGTGCGGTCCCACCACGACCTCTACAGTGGCTAGCTACCAAAAGGGAGGCGGGCCAATTTTTTTGGTTTCATATTTTTGTCACTTTTTATGTGAAAGGTTTTTCCACTTTATTTGTGTGTGTACATTGTATTATGGGGATTTGATTGCTTTTGTTATATGTGTGTGGTGTTTGTGACGGTACCATTGAGTCTTTGTGGTGGGATTTGATTTATTTGGTTGCACCCTAGACTCAGCGCTACTTTTAAAAATCATAAAGAAAAAAAATATTTTAGTATTACATTCTTATTTATTTAATCAAAATGGTAATAATACATTTTGATAAATTAATTTTGTTTCATACAAAACTATTAAAATAACCAGGTGGGTCTACCACCGCTTATTGGCCGCAGGGAAAATCATCTCACCTCTAGTTTGCCTTGATCAACCACTTTTGCTTGTCTAGATGAAGTGACATGCCTTACATGTGGGATAGAAAATATCCATGTCTCTAAACTAGACAATCATGGATGCTACCTTGATATTCATGGGTTTGCGCTCCCTTTGTTTTTCGTCTTGTTGCAAGACTTGGTAGATTATCTTTGCTCTAAAAATATCAACTTTTACCATGATAGGTTCATCTTCGATGTTGTGAAATTTTACGTTAAGGTGAATCGTGGATTCCATGGCATCTAAGGCTACAGTGAAGTTTCTACCAAGAACACAATTGTATAAGCTTTTAAAAGGAACCGCCATAAATTGAGAGTCAGTTGTTCTAGCATATCTCATTTCCTCTACCATAATCATCAACATGATATACCCTCAGTGAAGGGTCAGCATGCCATTAAAGGCTTGCAAATATGGTCCCTCATAAAGCCATAACTTTTCTTTCTTCAGACCCATCTTCTCAAAAACAATTGAGTATATCATGTCACAAGAGTTACCACCGTCAATCAATATCCAGGAAATGTCAGGGTGGTCAATCAATATCGTCATGACCAAGGAAAATATATTGTTTGGGATTCCCCTAACCTCTTCACAATCATGGAAACCCAACTTTGGCATTTCTATGCCCTTGATTGATGTACCCGATTTTTCCATATGACAGACATTATCTCGTCGATTTTTTGTCTCATCGTCCCCTTGGAAAAGGAATTTGTTCGCAGGGTGCCTCCCGTGATGTATAGGATATGTTATCACTTCCCTTTAAGAACCTTGTCCTCTTCTCTTATTTATTCCTTACCCCTGGTCACGGCATCGATTGTTTTTCCCCATGGGATTTTTCTTACTCAAGGAATCGTCTTGATCCCTCTTACCATCTTTAGTATACTCATAAAGATAACCTCTCTCGATCATCCCCTAGATTGAGTCCTTCAGCTGAATGCATTCATTGGTATTATGGTCTTGATTTTTTTTTGAAAATAATAGTACTTTGATTTATCAGTTCGAGCGGATTCCCTAATTTATAAGGGACTCATTATCTCTGGTTTCTTGAACTCAATGTTGGCACATTCTTTCTAAATTGTCTCCTGAGAGGTGTTGAGTGGAGTGTATTTGTCAAATCTGAGGCAGGGCCCGAAGTTGATCCAATTAGAGTTAGTGCAAAAAAAATTCACTTGGGAGCATCAATAGCATGATAGTTATTTATACGGTCATCTACATGTTGTTGTTATACCCAATTTTTCCCTAAGATTCTCTATCATTTCATATCATCTCAATGCATCAAGATTACACATGTGGTTTGGTTCTACTTGCTACTCTCTCATGTCTTTAACCAAAATCCAAAAATATGTATGTTTCCTCTTTATACTTTGTACATTGTAGGTGTGGAGCCAGGTGCATTCATCTCACCTTTTAACCTAGGGTTTTGAAGTACGGTCCTCAGTCAAAAGGCTATGTTTATGTCATCAAAGTTATTTGGCTTAAAGATATATCTCAACTTCATTTGGCCAAGTTTGTCTCAAAGATTAGTAGTTGGATTCATCAAGAAGAGTCATAGGTTCATGTGTTTATTTTCATGTCTTATTCAACAAGTTTCATTAATATATGAGCTCCATCATTAAGTTTGATTCAATATAACTTGGTTATAAGGTCTAATGTGACTCATCATGCCTTGTTTTACAAGGAAAGTTTAAAAGATTCAAAGTCGATCCAAATAGTTTGACCTAATTTGGACAAGTTCTTAATTATATGATCACAAGTGCATACCTCTATTAATTTTCAATATTTTGAAGTGGTTCCTTTTCCTATATATTCTTACCATCATCTACAAAAACTTATATTTACATGACAAGGTCCATTTATGTAAGGAAAATCATCAAAAGTTGAAGGGGGTTACAAGTCACTTTTGTACTTTTTAAGTAAGGGTTTTTTGATTTACAAAGACCATATCTTGCTCAATTTTTTATATTTTTAAGTGATTCAAAAGCCATTATTTTCTTCAAAGAGACCTTAAAAACGTCTCTTCAAGGATCAAAGGCCAATTTTGAGGGGAAGATCATTTAAGTTTGAAGACGATTACAAGTCCTTTGAAAAAGCTATTGAATTCTCTGGTTTGACTTTAAAGGGCCATAATTTGGTCAATTTTTATCTCCTTGAGCTCATTCGCTTTCCACAATAAAATTGAGGAAGTCTACTACAACTTTGGTTCAATGATCAAGATCTGAAAATGTGTGTAAAGTTATGAAATTCAATGAAACTTAACAGGTCATTTGTGGATTCCTCAAGAAATTTCAATCATATTTAAAGAGCCATAACTTTCTCATTGTTTATGATCTCTAAGTGATTCCAATTCCATAATTCCATTCAATGAGTCTACTTCATTCCATCTTCAAGGATCAAGAGCTAATTTTTAATGGAAGGACTTGTAAGTTTACAAGACAATATAGGTCATTATGAAGCTCTATACTTAAAAGTATTTCCAAGTGTCAAAATCAGTTTCTTTTTCACGAGTTCAATTGGACACAAATTCCAGCTCAATCATCCAAATTCCACCTTTCTTGGCACATTGTAAATAATATGATGAGATCTTTCAAAAGCAAAAAGAATGAGATCATAAAGGTCCCTACATTGTTTGCACCATAGGCTTGAAGTTGGTATGCTGAAATGGTGATTTTCACTTAAAGTCGTATGATTTTGATTAGTGTGGCTTCTAATCACAAAATTGATGTGTGTTTTAACCTAAACATGTTTAAAAAACTTGCCTATCCCCATTAGCACCTTGAAACACATCATTTGAGCGAGTTTTTATGCACATGAAGTCGCACATTCCATGCTCACACGGATTGGCTTAAAAAGCAATATCTCACACGATTTCTCTCTATTTCTCATCACCATTCAATCTCCTATAAGTAGAGGATCATATTCCTCTCATTTCCCAAGCTTTTGATAGTCAGTTAAGCCCTGCCAAGATCGCATACGAACTCTTGAGCTTAAATTTTAGTTTCTATATTCCAAGCCTTTTCTCTTCAAATTAACCACAGATTCTTCATTCTCAATCATCATAAAAACTTTTCATAACAAGAACCAAGCAATTTGAGCACATAATCAAGCTACAAAAGTTAAGTTTCAGAGCTTACAATTTGAACTTCGTTCAGGTAGATTTCTCAATCAAATCAGATCAAGTAAATTGATAGGATGTAGTTCATTCTTCTATGAAGCTTATGCTTCTTATGGTTTTCGTTTTCATCAAGAATTGAGTATTTAATTTCAAAATTCACTTTACAGTTCCATCACTGGTTTTTTCCAAATCCCTTACACTGTAGTTTATATAAATTTTCGCGAGGGTACAGTTAGGATCATCTGGATGAGACGAATCCAATGATACCACTATGAGTTTCTAACGATTCCATTTGAAGAAACTCGACCTTGCCCTATTTGCGTATGGTTGGAGGTTGAAGAAGGCCTATGTGTTGCTCTTCAAACAATGACACTCGTCCAATTGTTTTAATTTGATTAGAGGGACTCTTGTTGCTTCCATACGCGCGCATTGACTCTAGTTCACCATGTATCTTCACATATGGTCCATCCAGATTTCCATCATGTTTAAAAATTGTCCATATCCAATCCAATGTTCCTTATTTTTTTATATATATTATTTTTTTGATTTTTTTTTAAAGTGATCCAAAGCTTTATCCACTAATGACCATAACATACAAAGCGCGCTAGATCCCTTGGATTTGATTACTAACGCGTTTTGACAATGATCAGATGGTCCACATTATTTAGGTTTCATTTTATTTTATGATTTCTTATTTTTTTTAATTGTTTTAAACTTCAAATAATCATAAAAAATTCATTTCAAGTTCAAAAGTTATAAAAAATAAAAAAACTATTTTTGAATATTCTCTTTTTTATTCTTATTTTTTCATAATTTTATTTTATGATTTTCTATTTTTTACGATTTTTCTCACTATTTGAATTGTTTTAATTGTTAGAAAATATTTTTAGACCTTTAAAAATTTTGAAAAAAATATGGAAGGATCCAATGACATTTTGACAAATATTAGTGATCTCATTTGATTTTGGTTTTTTTTGTGATTTTTGGTTTATTCTACTTAATTCTTTATATTTTAAAACATAGTTTCTAAATTTCAAAAATTCTTAAAAAAAATTGTCAACACTTGTTGACCTCTATTTGATCATTGGTATTTTTTTTGGACTTTTATTTGGTGTTGTGATACCTGTTGTGTATTTCATCAATAAATTTTAATTAAAATAACCATTTTAAATCATTTTATATATTATTTTAATTGATTTTCTTTCTTATTAGATTTGGTTCTGACTTTGTAAGGTATGAACACATATTGAGTCATAAATTTCATCAAAATCAATGGAACTTGGGTGTTGGTAGGTCAAAAAACCAAATCCACCAAGATGGTTGATTGATTTTGATGAAGTTAGACCTTAGTTGTGATTCATCTGACGCATAACTTTCACTGTGAATTCCTCTTCTCCCTTTCATCTTATTCCCCTTCTTCTCTTCCTATTGATTGGTTCTTAGTGGCCCATACTCTATGTTTATAAGCCTAAGTATGATTAAGTGTTGAGCTATGGCCAATAACCTTGAAAGCTCATTCCTATGAGGCTTTGATTTTATCAATCCTCTAATGATTTTGTTTACTGTGGAAAATGGTAAACAACCGCTGATCCTCCCAAAGTCCTAAAACTAAGGGTCACTCGCAAGATCGACCAGTTGATCTTAAGACATGTGCTAAGGTTTTTTTAGATTATACTAGTTATGTCGAAATCCTTATCTAAGAAACAATTTTCTAAGACTAAGGGAACCAATACGATGGCTTTCCACACTATAGTTAGACTCAATTTGACTGACTAGTGACTCGTGACCGACAGAAGGAGTCTAAACAAAACTATTAACAATTCGATTCTTCACAATATGATTTGTACCAACTAACGGTGACTCGTGACCGATAGAAGGATGTGAGCCCCAGACTTGTTCTAAATGAAATACGCGTCAACTGACTCTTTTGTTAACTCGAAGCTTGTTACGAAAAGAGAATCAACATAAACGATAACCCAGAGATATTGTTGAAAAGTAAATAGAATGCAAGTAAATGACTCAAAGGAAATGACTGAAATGTAAAGGTTTTGCATTGAAATAAAAGTGGTGATTCACATACATCAAGCACTCTTGAACTCTTTGCTTCCTGACGCTCGGAATGAACAGAGTTTTTGCAAGTGATTTGATTATACGAAGAACAACCAGAAATTACATTGAAACTACTTATTTATAGTATTTACAAAATAACAGCCCTAAAGCTATCGACGGATGAAGTTCAAACTCTAAGATAACCGCTTCATCAGATGCTGCCACCTGTTTGGCGCTTAAATGTGTTATAAACTGCTGAGTACGTGCTTGGAGATTTTGAATTTCCCGCTTCTAACTAAACTCGGACGCTTCTGGCTTGCTTCGAACCTATGCTTCCTCTTTGACACAAAGAAACAATAAAATTCTTCTAAGTCCAGAATTCCTTATGGTTGACAAGACCAAATTCGACCATCTCCACGCTCTGGTCGATTCGACCAAATTTCTTCATATTTTGGCATATTCCTCTTATAGTCGACTCAGTTGTAACCTGATATTCTTTTTGACCATTGTTTTCTTTACTACATCAAAACCAACTTTCAAACACTTAGTTCCTAATTCCTAAAGGGTCTTTATTTCAGGAAGTCACCCTTAAATTATAAGAACCTCTACATTCAACACACGTGCTTGAATACCTTGAGAATTTTTAAGGTAGAAAAATGCCCCTCATAGATGCCACTTTTGAATTTTCGACATATATGAGATAATGGAATCTTTGAAGCTTCGGTTTCAACACCCGACTAAATCGTTTCCACTACCTCCAAAAGTGGACATTACTGTTCCGCTTTTTCTGTGACGTCATGTAATCACGGAAACGTATCACGCTTTAAGTTTCAAGATGTGCGGTCATTAATTACCCGTCATCGTTACACTTTAGTTGCAGGCTTGGCCCACCAACTTTGCTTTAATCTCACTACACGTGTCCTTCGACTTGACATGATTTTTGACCTAGGAAATCACAAAGATTTTCTTCTTATTTTCTTCTTTCCTCCACGAGTCTACAAATACTCCACTCTCTTATCTTCTTCTTTTTCCTTCGCTTTCTTCAACCTTTTTCCATAGCAAAAACCCAGAAACTCAAGTTCATCACTCCTGTTCAAACGCAAGTCAATAAGATGACCATGGATGTTGCAGCTGCAAGCAGTATAATCTCGATTGTTGAAACAGAGATTACATCTCTTAAAGCTAAAGCTGAAAACTTCGAAAATCACGTTTTGCGTCTCCAAGGAGAAATGATATCTTTCCAGAAAAAATTCAAGCATTTATAATTTTTGCAATCACTATCCTGTAATCTCTTTAATTCCTTTTGTAATATTCAAACAATGGATTTTTATCCACTTTTAATACAATGTCTTTTCTTTTTCACTTTACATAATATATTTTGCATGCTTAATTTGCTGGTTTCGACATAACTCACTCCAGCTTATTATTTTGACATCTATTTATTCTATCGAAACTTTAATTTCTTGAAGAATGGGCTTATACTTTTTTAAGTACTTACCATTTACCCTTAGAATTCGTTAATCTGGGGATAATTCTTCAAGCTCATAAGCATTGTTGGAAAACACTTGTATCACCTTATAAGGTCCTTCCCAATTTGGAGACCATTTTCCCAAGATTCTATCATTTCTATCCATAGGCAATATTACTTTCCAAACCAAATCATCGACAGCGAATACCTTATCCTTTACTTTCTTGTTATAGGCTCTGGCAACTCTTTCTTTTTGTCTTCTCAACGAATAAAGAGCTAACATCCTCTCTTCGTATAAATTGACAAGCTCGTCTACCGTCATATTCCAGTAATCTTTGGATGGTATTTCATGTTGTCTTTGGATTCTTGCTGATTGTATATGAATTTCCACATGCAACACATCATCATGTCCATATACAAGTCGAAATGGAGTAGTTCATGTTGCTTCCTTAGGAGAAGTTCTACATGTCCATAAGGCTTGATCTAGTGTTTTATGTCAATTCCTAGGCTTCATACCTACATGCTTCTTGATTAGGCTAATGATTACCTTGTTAGAAACCACAACTTGGTCATTTTCCTGAGCATAATAGGGAGTCGAAGTTAAAAATCTTACTCCAACTTCTTGTGTAAATTCCTGCATTTTTTTGCCTAGTAAACATTGATCCTTGATCGGTTGTAATTGTTTCTGGAATTCCAAACTGATATATGATTTGATTTTGTATAAAATCAATAACATATTATTGGTCGACATTCGTCAAAGCCACAGCTTCGACCCATTCTGTAAATAATCAATGTCGACTAAAATTTACCTTTGCTGTTTTGAAGAAGCTGGTTTTATTTCTCCAATCATATCTAAGGCACATCCTCTAAATGGCGAATGTTTTACAATTTCATGTAATTCACTTGCAGGAACATGCTGTATGTCCCCATGCATTTGGCATTCTTGGCAACCTTTAGCAAACTCAATGCAATGTTTCAACATTTAGGGTCAATAGAAGCCTGAGCGCATCAAAGTCCATATCATCTTGTGTCCAGCTTGATGTGCACCACATGCTCCATTATGCTTATTCGACACTGCTACATATGCCTCACTTTCTCCAAGGCATTTAAGCAATACTACTTCAGTAGTTTTCTTAAATAATGTGTTTTCTATCAAAACATAACTGAGGGCACGGTATTTGACCTTACGTTCTATGGAACCCGTAGGGGACCGCAAATAGTCGACCAATGGCTTTCGCCAATCATCCTCTTTCCCATTGTCAATTGATAAAATTTGAAAATTTCCAGCATCTACAGCCCCTAACTTTATTATTAACAAATCTGAAGGAGATAACAAAGTTGCTCGAACTTTCTTTCTTACCTGAATAAACTCTTTGTTTTGATCTCTCTTATACCCTGAAGCTTCTTGTGCTAAGTCATTAGCTTCTTTATTTTCTCGTCGAGGTATATGTTGAATATTCACTTGTTCGAACTATTTGAGTAACCTAATGGTGATCACAAAGTACATGGTTAAATTCTCTTTGACACATCTATATTTTCTTGATACTTTTTTAATCACCAATTCAGAATCACCCATAATTTTGACATTCCCTGCCCCCAATTCTAGCAGCAGTTCAAGTCCTGTTATTAAAGACTCATATTCTGCTTCATTGTTGGTACATATATCGTCGATTGCATACTTGAACTCTGCTGGAATTCCATTAGAAGAAATTATAATGTCCCCTATTCCAGCTCCATGTTTATGGCTAGAACCGTCGAAGTATAACTTCCATGGTACTAAGTCAATATAATTTTGGGGCATACCAACCATTTAATGGTCGACAAGGAAGTATGCCACTACTTGCCCTTTCATTGCTTTCAATGGCACATACGTCAAAGAATATTCTGTCAATGCTAAAGCCCATTTACCAATTCGACTATGTAAAATTGGTTTGGACAACATGTGCTTAATAATATCGAAATGAGAAGATACATACACATCAACAAGCTTTATATATTGCTTCAGTTTAATACTAGAGAAATACAAACATAGGCATAGTTTTTCTATATCACTATACCTAGTTTCAGCATCATTTAACATTCGACTAAGGTAATACATTGGTCTTTCAACACCTTTTTCATCTTCCTGAACTAACATACTTCCTATAGTCGAATCTGAAGTTGCAATATACAATCTCATAGACCTATTTCTAACAGGAGTCGCCAATATTTGAGGCTTCACTAAATATTCTTTAATTTTGTCGAAAGCCTCTTGATGCTCCTTTTTCCAGATGAAGTCCTCGTACTTCAGTCAAAGCAGTGGTGAAAATACTTTGGTTTTTCCACTTAAGTTGGATATGAACCTCCTTCGAAAGTATATTTTTCCCAACAAAGACTGAATTTCTTTTTTAGTCGACGGAGGCTTGACGTCCATTATGGATTTGGTTTTACTTTGATTTACTTCTATGCCCTTTTTATGCACCACAAAGCCAAGAAAGTCACCTGCATGCACACAAAAAGCACATTTTAAGGGATTCATCTTTAATCCATATTTTGGCATCTTCTCAAATGATTTTCGAAGATGTTGCAGATGAGTCGACTCATTGTTCTACTTTATTACAATATCATCAATATAAACTTGCTTGAAATCTTCAATAAAGTCATGAAACATAGAATTCATTACCCTTTGATATGTTGCTCCGGCATTTTTCAAGTTGAATGGCATGACAACCCACTCATAGGTTCCCAACACTCATGGGCAACGAAATTCCATCTTCGGCACATCTTCATCTGCAATAAAAATTTGGTTATAGCCATAATAACCATCAAGCATACTTAAATATTCAAAACTATGAGCAGAGTCGACCAATATTTTTGCCACAAATATAGCATATTCATCCTTAGGAGTGGCAGCATTTAGATCTCTAAAATCAATGCACACTCTTAATTTTCCATTTTTCTTAATCACTGGCACTATATTTGTCAACAAATCAACATACCTTGCAGTTCTTATAAATCTGCTTTTGAGGAGCCTTTCTATCTCCTCCTTGATTTTCGACATTACTGCTGGAGCAAAACGCCTGGGCGTCTGCTTTACTGGCTTCTTTCCAACTTTTATTGGCAGTCTTAATTCTACCAAACCCCTGCTTAAACCTGGAATTTCGTTAATGTCCTAAGCAAAACAATATTTAAATTTTTTTAACAAAGATATTACCTCAGATTTCAGCTTTTGGTCGATATTGGCGCTGATATAAGTTGGTCGTTTCTACCCATCTTCGCCAAGATTTATTTCTTCTAAGGGATCTTGTGGATGCATCTTTTCAAGAGCCATAGGATCATTTTCAAAGCCCAAAGGCTCATCGTCATATATGTAGTCGAGACGCTGTGTATCAACGTTTTCTTTAATCTCTTTATCTTTATCTGGTGGTTTTGGCTCAATAGCCAAAATAAAATCTTCCTCCAAAATATGTAGTTTATTGGCTTCGATAGCCATATTTTCTTCAGCTTCCAATGCCGAATTTATTTATTTTTCGGCAATATACGCCGAAATCTTTCTTAGAGCTTCAAGCTCAGACATCATTATCACTGATGTCGCCCCAGCCTGTCGATCGGTTTTCAGCATATGGATCCTCTAAGGGTTCCACATCCCGTATGAAACCATGGGTTTCGTGCAGTTTTAGGGAAACGAATGCCACATCCAAGTTGGCATACATTTCTTCAACAGGTACACATGGTGAGATATTATCAAGTTTCCTATCAAACTGCTTTTTTCCAATATTATTAACATCGACCATGAAATACCCTTGGTCGGCCTTAATGTTTTCCACAATATCATCTTCCCTCCAAATTATTAAACGTTGATGCATGGAAGAAGGCACTGCTCCAATGTCGTGAAGCCATTCTCTTCCTACCAAGAGATTATAACTAGGCTTCCCTTGAATCACCATAAAAATTATCGGCCTAGTTACTGAGCCGACAGTAATGTCTACCTGGATCACTCCCATAGTGTTCCTAGTTCTTCCTTCGTAGTCTGATTAGACCACGTTAAGGGACCTAATATCGGTGTCGAACTTACCGATTTTCTTCAAAATATGGTGTGGCATGATGTTAATCGTTGCACCATAATCTACCAACACCTTGTTGATAGCAGTTCCTTCGACTTTATCCCTGATCAACAGAGGATTTAGGTGGCTTCTCATAGCCATGTCGGGCCTTTCAAAAAAGGCATCTTGGTTCTCAATTGAACCATCATTCATGCCAAAATAACATGTTGGCTTGTGCAAATCCATCTTTTCAGCATCGACATCAGCAGAGTCTTCTACCTCAGTCGAACAGTCATACTCCGCAGGGAGGATTGACACCACATTAGAAGAATGTTTAGGCTCTCTTCAGAATATGACTTAAATTCATCAGTTGCTTCTTCAGAGCATTTGGCTACAGGTCGATTTACGAATTCCCTAATTCGTTCTTTGGCAGCAGTGTCGACCTTCACCTTGTATTGTTTTTTATTGCCTGCTTTATTCGCGGCAACCTACTTAGTAGCAGCTGCTATCCATGTAGCTTGTTTATGATGTTGAAAGCATCTCCATTGAGTACGGTACATGGGATTATTTCTCATGTAGTTCTCATAAACATGATTGTTTCTCTCCGTCTTGAACTCGTCTCAGTAATTGACAACTGACTTTCCTTTTATATCCCTAGCAACAGCATCGACAGCTGATGCCCCCATTTTGCCTTGAGGCTTGATCCATGTGTCTCTTGGAGCAGCAGCAGAAGGGATAAAGCTCCTTGGCTTAGCCTGAGAGCTCCCCATTGTTCTCCTAGGATCCCTTGGATTAAGGAACCGCTGGTTATACACCTTAGGCTTGTTTTTCTCTAGCTACAACTTTTTAAAGTTCTCAACAGCAATTTTATTAGTAACAGCTCCATATCTAGGGCACAAACACACTTGTGAGATCTTGTTTTTGCACCGATAGAGGAAATCCAACAAATCCTCATTATCCTTGGGATAAACATCAGCTATGTCGACATTGGGGCTTTCTCCATAACATTCCTCGACCATATTGTCTTCAGGAAATTCTGTCAATTCCACCATGTTTATCTTAACAGGTTCAGCAAATAACTCTTCCTCCTACCTTAGAGGATCAGCGTCGATTTTCATCTTCCTGGCAGTGAACTTCAGTCGGCCCTCTTGTAGTGATTTCTAAATAAGATCCCTGAAAAGAAAACATTGAGAGGTTGTGTGACCAAGATAATTATGAAATTTGCAAAAACCTATTTTCTGTCGTTGTTCTAATGGTGGTAATTTAGCATTTGGAGGCACTAAAATCTGACCATCTTTAACTAACAGATCAAAAAAAATCACATTTAGTTACATCAAAAGTATAAGTTTTTGTAGGAAATTTTGAACTGTTTTCGACAGGACTTTTCCTTTGGCGGGAAATAGTGATTTACACTCATATGCAGGCCCTGGCTTCATTTCAGCCACGTCAACCTCAGCCTCAGTCGGCGAGATATAGTCGGCCTCATATATGGGATCAGTATCATTGTAGTCTATATAAGCTACTTTTTCTTTCTTCGCTTTAGCCTTAGTATGTCTAAATTTTTCTAATCTTAGCCACTCAAGATGTCGAACTCTATCAGCTAATTGTGACATACTTTTAACAAAGGTCGGATCCATTTTCTTCCTAATGGAATAATCTAGACCACCAGCAGCCATTTGAACCAATTCATGTTCTGGCACTTTGGTAAAGCATCTTGCTTTTAATGACCTAAACATATTGAGATAATCATCAATAGTTTCAGCAAACCTTCTCTTAATATTTGACAATTCGACAAAACTAATTTTCGAATGTCCCTCATAAAATTGTTCATAAAAAAGCTTTTCCAACTTAGTCCACGAATCAATGGAATTTGGAGGCAAAGTGGTGAACCACGTAAAAGTTGCCTTAGTAAGGGATGAAGGGAAATGTTTTACCCTTAGGTTTTCATTATTGTCCACATCACCAGATTCTGTCAACTATCTAGCAATGTGTTCGACCGTCGATTCCCCATATTCTCCCCCAAACTTAGTGTATTTAGGAATTTTTCATCCTCTAGGGTTTTCAGTTTGTAAAATATATTCTGACAAAGGGGAAGACTATGTTGTCCTTTGAAGTGTGGCATTCATGCCATTTCTAGCCATAATTCTTTCGACAATCGTAGTTAGATTATTTTCTACAGCTAATTCTTCTTGTCGAATTTGATCAACAACTTGAGCAGCCTCTTGTTGTCGATGAACTAATACCCTAGGTGGATCGACAACCAAATTTCTTTGAGGCACTACAGCTTGTCCCTGATGGACAGTTTCATCTTCTATTGCCCCCATGTCTATTTGACCAGGGGCAGCTAGTCAAACAGGTGTCACCTATCGAATAGACGCTGGGGGAGCACCCAAAAATTTACACAAACGTGTTAATTGGGCAATCACCTATCGATTCGTTTCAGCGGACTTCCTATTAGTCTCAGTCGACTCTTGTACTATAGGATTAAATACATTACCCATTTGGTTAGTTAATATATTAACCAACTCATGGTTACTATCATCCATTTGTTGCCTTAATATCGCTATTGAAGTGTTAGTAAGAGGTGGCACTACAGGCTGAGAAGGCACTCCTATATTAAGGTTGCCTCTATTATTTCCCCTGGTGCAGATCCTTATAAAGGGGAACTTGTATTTTGAACATTATCTGACACCACTACTGCACTTGAAGTCGACTGATAACCTGGCATTAACGAATACGGCATTCCATAAAGAGGATTTGTAGTGCCAAAATGAGGCACTACTTGTGGGATTTCAGTCGTAGCCATCGTGGCTCCTAGACACATCGGCTAAGTCTGAGAAATAGGTGCATTGAATGTGGTCGACACTATGGAAGGTGGTGGAGGTGATGATGCAACCTGAGAAACTATTGGATTTGTCGAACTTAATGTTCGTGAAGGAACTTCATCAATGTTACGATTTGTCATCTTTGGCATATGTCTCCTAGTTGGTGGTTTATTATACTCTTTATTTAAACTCCCACTTCTAAGTTTCATACACTTATGACATCTAACAACATACACTTAGCACTGGTCTCACCGGGTGTGCCAATTTGTTTATTGTGGAAAATGGTAAACAACCGTTGGTCCTCCCAAAGTCCTAAAACTAAGGGTCACTCGCAAGATCGACCAGTTGATCTTAAGATATGTGCTAAGGTTTTTTGAGATTGTACTAGTTATGTCTAAATCCTTATCCAAGAAACAGTTTTCTAAGACAGTGAACAAATACAATGGCTTTCCACACTATAGTTAGACTCAATTTCACTGACTGGTGAATCGTGACCGACAAAAGGAGTCTAAATGAAACGATTAATAATCTGATTCTTCACAATATGATTTGTACCAACTAACGGTGACTCATGACCAACAGAAGGTTGTGAGCCCCATACTTGTTCTAAACGAAATACGCATCGACTGACTTTTTTGTTAACTCGAAGCTTGTTACGAAAAGAGAATCAACATAAATGATAACGCAGAGATATTTTTGAAAAGTAAATACAATGCAAGTAAATGACTCAAAGGAAATGACTAAAATTTAAAGGTTTTGCATTGAAATAAAAGTGGTGATTCACATACATCAAGCACTCTTGAACTCTTTGCTTCCTGGCGCTCGGAATGAACAGAGGTTTTGCAAGTGATTTGATTATACGAGTGAACACACAGAAATTACATTGAAACTACTTATTTATAGTATTTACGAAATAACTTCCCTAAATCTATCGACGGATGAAGTTCAAACTCTAAGATAACCGCTTCATCAGATGTTGCCACCTGTTTGGCGCTTAAACGTGTTATAAATTGTTGAGTACGTGCTTGGGGATTTTGAATTTTGAATTTCCCGCTTCTAACTAAACTCAACCGCTTCTGGCTTGCTTCGAACATGTGCTTCCTCTTTGACACAAAGTAACGACAAAATTCTTCTAAGTCCAGAATTCCTTATGGTCGACAAGACCAAATTCGACCATCTCCACGCTCTGGTCGATTCGACCAAATTTCTTCATATTTTGGCATATTCCTCTCATAGTCGACTCAGTTGTAACCTGATATTCTTTTCGACCAAAGTTTTCTTTACTACATCAAAACCAACTTTCAAACACTTAGTTCCTAATTCCTAAATGGTCTTTATTTCAGGAAGTCACCCTTAAATTATAAGAACCTCTACATTCAACACAAGTGCTTGAATACCTTGAGAATTTTTAAGGTAACAGAGTCTTCATCAATTTTGACCTAGACTCAAGACTCAAATCATCGTGGATCATATCATTTGGATCCCCCCCCCCCCTCTCTCATTTATTTTTACTTCATTGATTCTTAGTGGCTCAAACTTCATGTTTGTAAGCCCAAGGATGATTAAATATTGAGTTATGGTCAATAACCTTAAATTCTCATTATTATGAGGCTTTAATTTTATCAATTCTATAATGAGTCTTCATCAATTTTTACTTAGGCTCAATGTTCAAATCATCATGGATCATTCTTCTAAAACCTCTAACCCCTAACAACGAATTACTAACTTCTAAGAATTAACTTCTAACTTATAAATTTACTTGTATGCTTCTTTTATTGCTTTAATTTATTTTTAGAATTCATTCTCATGTTATGTTTATGAAATTTTCTCTTTGACCACTTGGACCTTTATTTATGTTCTCATTCCTTCTTTTTCCCTTTGTTCACTTGGACACTTTATTTTATGCTTAAAACACTAATAAAGGATTGAACCCTAAAAAATGTTAACTTGGACTTTGTTACTATACCCTATGCTTGGAGATTGTATCTTTGACTTGGGATTTTCAACTTGGACCTTGGCTTGTGAGATTCCTATGTGCAAATGTCACTCTGCTCGAATTTTTGTTTGAAGCCCTTGGGTTTTACTCCAAGGCATTATTGTGTTTGTTCTTATGCATGTGTTATTTTTAATTCAAGAAATTTCATCTGAGACATTGAAGCTTTGAAATAAAAATGAAGATTTTTCTTGGTTCTTAATTCATCTAAGGCTTGGTATTGGTCTAAGTATTTTTCTCACCTGGCTTTTAATCCAAATGACGGGAATTATACATTGACTTATTTATGTAAAGTGTTGGCTTCTTGTTGGTTAGACTGTTCTTTTTCATAGCTTTTACTTTGTGTACATAGGCTAGTCCCTTCATCTCTTTTATCTTCTTTATTTTCGAAATTTTCTCCCTCCTTTTCAAAACTCTTCTTGTTATAAAAACTTGAACCACTTTCTTAATAAACTTGGACTTAGGTCCATACATTTTTAAAATTCTTTTTCTTAAATAAAATCCTTAATCAATTTAATCATACTTTGACATCTTTTATTAAGACTAAAATTCATTAACCTCATTCAAATCATTTTTCCGCTTTGACTTTTTACTTTAAAATTTTTCTCAAAGGATTAGACTCTTATTGATTCTTGTAGTGATGCAAACTACTATACTTCTATGATATGTAGTAAAGTGGGACATTTTCCACTTGGGTATTGAGTGATGCCTTGTTGATGTTAACGGGGCTCATGCTAGGTTTTCATTCCTGAGCGACCTATATGCAAAGTACTTAGTTATTGCAGTATCTTTCGAGAGCGAGCGCATTGATTTCCTTGTTCATTGTCATCGTGAGTGTGCTTTGCGGTGTTAATTCATGTTCTTGGTTGGCACATCCATTTTTGTGGAAAAAAGAGCAACCTACGTGAATGTGGTATATCTCCAGTACTTCATGGATTTGGATACAATTATAAAGTGGAACTGGAGGGCTGGATGTTTAGTATACATATATTAAAAGTTGAATGAAGCTTCTAACAGGAGGATGTGACAGTTAACAAGATCTTGCACACTGCTCACGATACCTTTCATTCCAACTATTAAATTTAATTTGATATTAATAATTTGTTCTTACATAGCTCTTATTTGTTTTTTAGAGATGGATAATTTCTCACTTCCAGCGCATTCATGGTTTCGATTTTGATATGCAGTATAGTGAGGAGATGCTGAGGGTTTCCATGTATATCCTCCACATAGGGGATCATTATGTGTCGTCGTTTTGGGTGTATCTTGATCAGATTGTTCATGATGACATTATTTGCATGTTGTTTTATGATCATGGGGAGATTGTCCCCTTCGACCCCATCTCATTATACTCGGGGTGGCTGGCATGTGGGCCTAACACTATGGTCAGATATCTTTCGGAGTGATGCATCCAACAGTTTGGGTATGTACAGACCATACCCAAATCTCCCTTTCGGGCTGCTCCCGACACTATTGTCCATTGGGAGCTCGATGGCATCTTCCAGGATTGGGAGAATCATATGGTGCGAGAGAGTATCGGATGATGCAGATATTCAGCAGTTGGTATTGTGTAGAGAGACATGTGACCTAGTTCTGCACAGTGTTACACCTTATCATGATATCGGATGCTCCTGGACGTCCACATAGGCCAACTCATGAGGAGATCTTAGAAAACCAGCAGCCCCAAGATGACCATGCCACTGATGTCTTGTAGATCTTCCAACGGATATAGTTGATTGGGAAGGAGGCTTTAGACTTAGGGATCATTGAGAAGGGCGGTCCTGAGGCGGTGGCCCTCGTAGAGAGGATGGTTAGGGAGGCATCAAGTGTGGCGGGATATAGGAGGCAGAGGAGGGGCTAGGGGTTAGGGGTTAGGATTAGGCATAATTAGTAGGCTATGCCTTTTTTATTTACTGATGTAATCATTTTACATTTCGCACGTGCTGGACAATTTTTGTATTATTTTTTGATATTTTTGAACAAAACAGTGTTATTGTTCATATCATTTCTGTTTGTGTGTTTATTAATGTTTTGACCGAATTACGTATCAAATCTTTGTGTTTATTACGTTTCGACATTGATGTTTTAAAAAAAACATTTTATCCAGTATTTTGAATATGCATATCTGAATCACCTATTCTCACTTCTTTAGAGTACTTTCGGAGATGCATCTTTGAAAATACCATTGAATGTTTAAATACAACGTTCAAATAATAATAATGTGTAAACATTGGTGTTTTCGAATATGCATCTCTAAAACCTCTTGAAAATTGATTTAGGCGTTTGGGGAAGTATCTCTGAAAAATATTTTAAATTTTTCAAAGGTTTAGTTCATCATAAATATAATCCTTAATTTTCACCGATCTTCAAATTCACATGATCAAAATGTATCAAATGTAAAGGCCCAATTGCTCTAAGGATATATTTATGTAAACTGTTTATTATTTTATCTTGACTACATAAATTACATTGTTTTCAAGATTATTAAAATATTTTTATTAAAATGAATTTGGGAATATAGTTAGTTAGTTCAAGCTCAGATACCTCTTATTGTTTCAAGATTGTATCAATCCTTAAATGAATAATGTTTTTTTAGTCATTATTGAAATGAGTGATTGTGAAAGAAAAAAAACTAAAAATAAATAAGAGTAAACTGTAAAATACATAACTTTTGGCTTATAAACATGTAAAAATGGACTTAAGATTGAGTTAAATTTAACTTCATGCATAGGTTCAAGTTTTAATATTTGTTTGTCATAAAATTGCTGGTGTGAATATAAATCCTAGCTAAGGTAGGGTTGACATGAATTACTAAATTAAGTAATCCTAACTCTAGTTACCCTTCCAACCATGAGAAGGACATGAATGGTCAGTTAAAGTTGTCTGATGCAACAATTAGTAGTTAGATTAATATTGTTTCTAGTTATTTTGTCACAATTTTGTAAAGCAAGCAATAGAATAGATTGTTATATATTTATTCAGAGCTAATCTGAATTCTGGAACTATGATCAGGCATAGGACCAACATATATAGTTGGGCAATATTTATGAAATTTCAGTCCGCATCATTAAGAAACCACTTGATATATCAAATTAATGATATAAATATCTTAGCTTTGTAAATTTAATATTGCTAAAGTAATTTTAAACTATGAGTCTTTATTCCGTCCAACTCTGGGATACATTGATCTACACAAAAAATGTATATTCCATAAATATCTGAGTTTTTAGTCTCAGCAAAAATTGTTTTTTTAACTCCAACTTTGATTTTTACGGGATAGTAGATTCTAAAAGAAAAAAGTTTAGTCTTGCTTCCAAGAATAGCTGTCAAGCCAGAGATACAGAACATTGAATTCTTAATAAGGACAAATAAAATCTACAGGAGAAATTCATCAGTGCATCAAAATTTGAATGAAAAATACTACCTCCTCTAAGCGTGAACAAATTAACCATGATTACAATTGTACATACAAGACACTAAATCCTTCACCTCACTTTCTATTGCTACAATTGTCAATTCAGTGTTGATTTATCTGGACATAGGAATCCTAAGAGCCTTAAGGTGCCTCTAACACGTGTCCCTTGTTTGAAGGGATTCTATGGTGTTGGACTCCCATTTGCAACACCGGCACTATTGTCAACTACAGTAACATCTTCCATGCTCCTTTCAGGTGGCCTTTCTCCAGAAACATGGTTATCAACAGCGGTAGATTCACCACTTTCATGCTGCAAATCATTTTGTTCAGGCATATCAGTGTCCCCAATCTGCTGCCTGTTTTGCACCGTATTTGTATTTACTGACAGTTCTAGATGACTAACGCCGTCAACTTTAGTAGCATCTTCCATACTCCTCTCAGGAGGCAGGTCTCCAGGAACACGGTTGTTATCAGAAATTGTAGCATCACCGTTTTCATCAGCCATTTCATCTTTTTGTTCGAGCATATTAGTATCCTCAGTCTGCTGCCTGTTTTGCACCTCGTCTGTAATTACTGATAGTTCTGAGTGACTAAAGTAAGACCCATTTTGCTCATATTGGTATCTCATCTTTTCCTGGAAACAAAAAAAGAAAATCATTGATTTTTTTAATAGAACCCCAGAAATTATATAGTTTTTTTTAATAGTTTTATTAGAAGTAGGGGAGACTGCAACCAGAGGAAAGAAATCTGGATAGGACAAAGCAAAGAACAATAGATAAAGATCAAACCAATAAAAACATACGAATACAGCTTTTCTATAACATTGTATCTGAATATGTCTAGTATCACGAGATTTGAGACATACCTGATACAGCCTGTCTATGATACTAGCCATCTCCTCAATCCCACTGACAAGATGTACATGATGACTAGGTCCAGGATCTTCAGCATTCCGTTCAGTATATGATGTTATCTCATTCATATTAAGGGCAAGACGGTCAGGTCTCTTGAGAAGAAGTTGAAATGTAGGCTGCAGCTCATAGCACTGCTCAAAAATTGAACGGCGGCAAAAGACATATAAACCAAGCCTAGCACGTGACATGGCAACCACCAACCTCCTTACATCGCGTAGGTGACCAACAAATCGAGTGCGCACAAGAGAAAGCAATATAAAATCATTTTGCTGACCTTGAAACTTATCTACTGTAGAAACCTGAGAACAGTCATGAACAAGAATATTATAGAGGGAAGATAGTAGTAAAAAGTATTCATAAGTAAACAACTCAAAATTGACACCATCTTCATAAAAGAAATTGAAACTAAGACATGATTTATAAGTAATGAATGTATAGCATACCTTGCTTGGGGGACCAATGAAGTTATATGGAACACATCTCCTGTTTATAACATCACGGATGAGAAGTTTCTGGCCATTGTAAGTGGTCAAAATTGATATCTTATTGGCAGGATACCCTAATAGGCGCATGTATATATAAACGCTCACAATATACTCCGCTTCTCCTTCATTTTGGTAAAACCATGGAGATGGAGTTGTTTCCCCCTTACCAAGGTGTTCTGGAACATCCACTAACTGATAATCATAAGCAAAACCAGCATTTGCCCTATTGAATATAGCTGCCTCCTTTAGATAAGGAAGGTCTCCTAAGTTTCTGTATCTCCAATTGTAAAGTTTGGCTATACTTGGCCTGGCTCTTCCCTGAGCATTTAGCTCAATGTAAGGAATGCCCAGACGGACAAACCTGGTAAATAAACTCTGATCCATGTGGCTGTACTTTTGGAAAGCCATATTCTTCACAACAGGAGGCAATTGGTGATGATCACCAATTAGAATGCAGCGTTTAAGCCGTGCATGACCATCCTCCTGCCTCTGGAGTAACATTGGAATGAAAGTCTCAATTTCTAAAATCTGGGCACTTTCTTCCATCAACAAGTTGTCATACTTAAAACCTAGCTGAAGGAAATCTTTCCTCTTTAAAGCTGCATGAGTACAAGTCATTGCCACGATTTTAGCCTGCTTGGTCATTAAGTAGTTAGCTCTATCTGCTGTAGACTTGAGTAATTCAAAAGCTCGACACTCTTCAAGTTCTTGAAACATAGTCTCCAGATGACGATAGCACCCCTTAGCCGCCCGCATGTCTTGCTCAAAAGACATGCCTGTAAATACCGGATGTGGTGTGTCAGAGAAGAACTCTTTGAAGGGAAAACGATCTCTAACAAATGTTGCCTTTTTTTTATTCTCATCAGAACTACAAGCAGCAATAAATAGCTCCCAGCGAGAATAAACATGAAGCAACCGGAAGTATCCTGCAGTTTCACAAGTGTAACCCACATCATCTGGCAATTGAAGAGATCTAGCCAGCCTCTCAACTTCACTCAGCAGCTCTAACCGTCTAACAAGCATTGCATTCACACGACCTTGCCGACTAAAATCAAGATCGGTAGCAAGCTCCTGTTCTCCTTGACCAAGTCGGAGAAGATAACGGGCAGGTACATCTCTCTAAAACAAAAAAGGAATAAAATGAAAACCATAAACTTCTGTATAAAAGGAAAGAGAACTTTAGTTTCTAAGCAAGTCATCAGACCGCTCAAAGATTCGTATAAGTAAATCCCAAGGAGAATAACAATAGTAACAAAGTACGAAGATAACCTTCAAAATAATTATTAGTTGAAACCAACAATTCTGGTGGTGCTTCATGTGACTTTTCCATTCAGAAAAAATTGAGATTGGTTGCATGCATTACTTAGTTTTATTTAATTGCAAACTCTTTTTGCAATGACATTCAATTGCAAACTCTTTTTTCAATGACATTTAATTGCAAACTCTAGTACAAGATTCAGCTCTGCGTTAAGATTATTGGAGTACAAGACTAAGCCCAACTGTTAAGGTTATTACATATTAGAGAAATCTATAATAATATATTCCAGGAATTTGTTAAATTACAGGTATTGTATAACATTTAAAAAAATCGAAGATTGTTCTAATATACGAAGTTATTGATTAGTATGATATATATAGTTATAACAAGTAAAATGATAGTCCTTTGACTGCATAAACTGATGGATTTAAGATACTACATGCATAATGGTCTTTGCTAGTACAAGAATCAGCTTAGCATTTAAGACTATTAGAGTCATCTAATCTAATATTATATCCCAGGAATGAATTTGTTAAACTACATGGACCGGATACTATAAAATAATAGGTTAGACGGAGATATGTTGAATAAGTTTGGCATGGCGTGATAAAAATCTGATACAGTAAGAATTTTTTTATAAATCGACATCAATACAGAAGATATGTTTGGGTTATACTTCAATCTTCAGCAGCCAATAATCTCTTTCAATGTAAGAGTCTACTGTTGAGATGTGATATTGTTTTATTATTAGTATTTATTGTTTTATTGTTTTTATTCTTAGTATTATCTTTCCCCTAATTTGCGGGATTAGTTAATATATCTTTTTCATAATAATAATAATAATAATAATAATAATAATAATAATAATAATAATAATAATAATAATAATAATAATAATAATAATAATAATAATAATAATAATAATAATAATAATAATAATAATAATAATAATAATAATAATAATAATAATAATAATAATAATAATAATAATAATAATAATAATAATAATAATAATAATAATAATAATAATAATAATAATAATAATAATAATAATAATAATAATAATAATAATAATAATAATAATAATAATAATAATAATAATAATAATAATAATAATAATAATAATAATAATAATAATAATAATAATAATAATAATAATAATAATAATAATAATAATAATAATAATAATAATAATAATAATAATAATAAATAATAATAATAATAATAATAATAATAATAATAATAATAATAATAATAATAATAATAATAATAATAATAATAATAATAATAATAATAATAATAATAATAATAATAATAATAATAATAATAATAATAATAATAATAATAATAATAATAATAATAATAATAATAATAATAATAATAATAATAATAATAATAATAATAATAATAATAATAATAATAATAATAATAATAATAATAATAATAATAATAATAATAATAATAATAATAATAATAATAATAATAATAATAATAATAATAATAATAATAATAATAATAATAATAATAATAAAATTCATATTCAAGTTGGATTGTAATATAAGACTTTAATTTTTCTGTTTTTTTTAATCAGTGTCATGCACCCTTCTACAGTGACCGGAAGTCACCAATCTACCACCTGTCAAAACCACACCGCCATCAATATCTCCCACGGGCCGCAATTTTTGCCACGCACCGGCGGTGAAGCCCACGTGCCACCTTCTAGCCGTCTGTTTCCTACGGCAATTGTTGCTACAGGGTCAGTTTCTCATTCTGATTCCACTGGGACTACTTTCAATGTGTGGCTCTCACGTTGGTGTGTTTCGGCCGGTTCTTTGCCTCCGGACATATTTTGTTCATTGTTATTAGGTGTTGTTGAGAATTTGTTACCCTGCTGATGTATCATGACTGAAAATTCCCAGTCAACGGAGGTTGCTGTTAAGGAGAATCCTCCTAAAAAGAGTCTAATTTCGTTTGTGTATTCTCTCTTCATAATAATAAGAAGAAATTCATATTCAAGTTCTACCTCAAATTTTATATTTTAAAGTTTCATTGAAGCACAACAACGTCCCCTAAAAAACCTGCTTGGGAACCAAAACTTATATAGCACATGAGTATTTAATTATAAGAAAGGAAAGTAATATAATGGAAATAGGTTCAATTGGTATCTGGGACAAAGTCTGTATGATACGAATTACAAACAGAATCCATGTTCTTGGATAGGGATAAGAACAATTAGAATTCTAATACTTAAGAAAAAGGAACACCAATAGATACTTTCTGAATATATTTCATTAGTTTCTGAATTCTAAATGCTGTAGAAACTGCATATAGAATGCGCTAAGCAAGTTTGGACCTAAAATACAACTAGAACTACTTGTCTTAAAGAGGCTTAGTTTATTACCTTTGAGTAGCTTTTTGGTCTTTAACAGGATAACACCACAGGCAAAGCTGTGAGATTAATAGCTTGGGCTGATAGCGGTGGATGGTTCTGGTTAGGCAAAACACCCTCCATAGAATGGCAACTACGGGTTTTGGTGGATTGACAGTTTGACACTGCTGGTAAAGTTTGCCTAGGTTACAATCCAATCCACTACCTGTCTTAAAGTGGCTTAGTTAAATTACTTGAGTAACTTTCAGTGGATTAACAGGATATCACCATAGGCTAAGCTGTGAGACTAATCGCTTGGGCAGCGAGTGAGGGTTCTGGTTAGCCAAAACACGCTTCATAAGAAGGCAACTACAGGTTTCAGTGGATTGACAGTTTGGCACTGCAGGTAAAGTTTACCTAGATTACAATCCACTAGTACCAACCATTATTAGGTTTTTAACTTACTATTGGACAACTTATAATTGCTTAGACATTGAACGACTGAAATGCAAAATTGATTTACTTAATTACAACAAAAAATAATTAAGACATGATTTTGAATATTGTTTCCTCTTAATTACAAAAAAAAATATTAATTAAGACATGATTTTGAATATTTTTTCTTCTACAGAAGTACTACATAAATAACACACCATGAAATACCACATTAAAAGCTAAACAAAATTTGAATTTAAAAATCTGAAAGAAAAGAAAAAGCTGTACATAGAATGGAGAAATAATAAAATATCATACCTGCATTATCTTCTCAAAAAGGTCATTCAAAGCTTGATTTGAATGAGTGATTATTAAGGTTCTCTGAGAAGGACAGTTATGATAAAGAACATTTAGAATTTGCACAGCTGTATCAGTCTTTCCGGTACCAGGTGGCCCCACAACCATAGTTAGGCCAGGCTGAATACCTGATATAATTGCTTGAACCTGAATATTCCATATTGTTTAGTGTCAGTTTACTATTTACAATGCATATATAACATGAGGAAAATGGATAACATGCATGTTGTACAAGATCACCATCAGGTGAACTAGAGCTGCAGTTAGAGAGACAGAGGAATAACAGGTGCAATTGGTAAGAATGTTGGATCCCGTGCTCGCTACCTTTATCTCTCTAACTGCAGCTGCAGTTGAACAGCAGGTTACCCAAAATTCCAAATCAAAGGATAAGAAATCAGCCAGTGGAAGGCTTAAAGAAACAGCAAGCCAACATGACCTAAATATTTATGAAAGAAAATAAATTTTTCCAACTCCATTGGATATCAGTAGTGGAATTTGCTTTGAAACAGACATAAGCAGAACATCAACAAGTGATAAACACAATCCTGTCTTATAAAAAACGCATGTCAAATAGGCACTCTCAAAAATATGGGCATTCTTCCATAATCAAATACATGAGAAACCCACAGAGTGCACACAGCCAGCCATAAAAATACGGCTTCCTTCTTGACGAAACCTTTAAAAGGCAATTATGAGATGTAAAACTGACATTAATTCACACTACTGACAATACTCAAGGGAAATACCAAACTACTTTGTGAGCTGTGATTCTAAGTAAGATGTATACTTTAATATAAAATATGTAATATATGTAATAGATTAGAAACACTAGCATTGTGCTCATACTTTGCAGAAGCATCAATTTAGCCATCTTATTCTCAATCACTTGGATTCAATCACTATTTTGAGAGAAGGGAGGCAGAACGATTACCAGAAAATGTTATTATGCATAAAAAAGTGACATTATATGATGATGAAGTTTAAGAGCTTAATGCACCTGTGTGGATGTAAATCTAACTGAATTTTGTTTTGGCTGATCTTGAGGATATGGGCCAGGGTCAGGAGGAGTATATGACTCGACTGTCAGTGTTTCTTTCTGATGATTAGCATCAACCATATTGACATCGTTTGCTGCACCAGAAGTAGACAATGCACTCCCAGGAAGGACACCATTGCTTCCTTTGAGTGTCCGGGGAAGCTTGATCTTAAAAGGAGGGGTTGGATTCAAGTTCTCTGGGCCGTTAGAATTTATGAAAGTAACCTAAACGATACAGAAAAGAAGTAACAAGTCCTGTCAATATCTTAATTTTACACCATAATTCCCAGTAGAAGATAATCATATTCATGCTAATATGAAAATAAGATCAGAAAATAAAATACCATACCAACCTCATAATCCACAAAACTTTCTTTCAAGTGATCAGCATCTAAAAATGTATCTTTGAAATCTACTGTTTCCAATAAATCGGGCATATTAGTCCATTGAGCTGCAGAAGGTTCCCCGTAACCAAGAAAAACTTTCTCCAACCATTTAGGAACAATACAGTATTCATTCATCAAATCCCTTATTGATTCTAAGATTGCTTTAAAATTGTTTTCTTTTGGCTTTCTCCTCATTAACACGTTAAATGTACCATAAACATCCTCTCCACCTTTCTCAGCAATGTTATTAACATCCATGTGGTATTGCGCTGTATCCAAAGCAACAGTTACTGTTCTCAGTTCCCCCTTTGGTGGCTTCCAGTCCTCCCGTTTAATTTTACCAGAAAAATCATTCATAAGGGTCCCTTCCTCATCACGAATCTCAATAACTTCACACCCCCGTACATATTGTAGGCCAAGCTTCTGTGGTACACTAGCTTTGTTTTCTTCTTCTTCACTCAGAGGCTCGAACGATGGGCGAATAGTTAATAAAAACAATACATCATGTTCTTTTAGTGCATCCCATTCAGATCTAATATGGGATCTATAGCTGGATATGCTATAGGTAACTTCTGCTGTTACAGATGATGGCTTGACTTCTCCTATGTTGGGTTGTTTCACTTCAGCAATCCTGAACTGTTTGATTGGTACACCCATTCTTGACCAACCACGGAAAGCAGTTTCTCCATCAATATTAATGTATGCAAGAAGATGTGGAACAGCTTCCTGAATGTCCTCGCGTATCTCATATG
Organism: Vicia sativa; assembly: GCA_021764765.1. Taxonomy (NCBI): domain Eukaryota; kingdom Viridiplantae; phylum Streptophyta; class Magnoliopsida; order Fabales; family Fabaceae; genus Vicia; species Vicia sativa. The sequence continues at coordinate 249,840,283 of CM038795.1, forward strand.
TTGATTCAAGTCGAAAGAGATTAAAATTTCGGAGAAGATAGTCATGTAATGTTAAAAACTGTAAGTTTAGCTTTGGCAACGCTAAACAACCTTCTCCAGAGTAATTTATGCTTGGTACAACACTTTCATCCCACATAATCTGCTCATTTGGATAAAGAGGAAGAGCATTGATAGCTTCCTTTTGAGACTGCTGCTTCTCAAAAAAGGACACCATTACTTCAATAAGAAAATCCACCCTCTCCGTCCAGGGATCTTCCTTAGAGACCAGTTTGAGCTGCATAAAGCCACAATGTCAAAAACAGAAATTTGTGGCATTGAAATTCATTGCATTGCTCACACACGCAAGTATTATAATACTATTTCCAAAACTACTCAACAGAACCAGTATAAAGTAATATTTGAGTCCCTTTGGTAACACTCACAAATTACAATAGCTAACCCACGAACAAAATAAAACAAAAGATCATTTCAATCTTCTAGTGTCATTCTGCAACCAAAAGTATGTATGCATTTAAAAGGGAGGGTTCAAACAAACTCTTGAGTTGAGATTGAACTAAATTATTGGGATAAGTTTTGTAATGACCACTGAATTAAAAACATAAAATGATATATTATTTGCCTTCAGAACATGATAAATACAATGAGATTTCAAGAACTAGACAAAATGAGAAAACATCAATAGGGATGAAGATGAAGAGCAGGACAGGAAGAATAATAAGAGACTTTCAAATGAAGCAACTATAAATACAATGGCAATAAAAACATTGTAACAATCAATTATCAACTACCATTCTAAATTTCAACATTCCCGTGGGGCACGGGGAACAACTAAAGATCCACAATCAAGATTATAAAAACAGTTAAGAGTTGCATCTATTAATCACACACCTTACAGCAAACCAAATCCCTCAACTCCTCAGGAGAAAGAACAGACAATTTCTTGGACAGATTTGCACGTGTGTGAAGAGAACCAATGTTAGTCAAAGCAAGTTCCCGCAGCTACAACCAGAACAGAAAAACAAATTATTAAAATCTGATCATACTGACATGAAATCAGGGAGGCGTACAATGAAGAAATGTGATATACAAATAATACACACTACAGAGTTACTAATGTTTTATTCATACATTGTTGATTTTCTTTTTAAATGCATGTAGCTGGAATGACTGCAGTCGGCTGTAATGGGATTCAAGAACCTCGTGATCTGTTAGCTGTACACCAGTATTGTCATTAATCTCAAACCCTTCATAGAATTGTAACAAATCAACCAACTGGGCAAAAAGTTTCCCCTTTCCATGCCTATAGAGCGCACTTAGATGGCATTTGGCAACTACAGCTGCATCAGCCACTAGGGGCCTCAAATACCTAAAACACAAGAAAAACAGAGAAGACATATTAAGGAAACTGAAAACGTATACTCTCAAAGTTTACACGAAAAAAATGTGGGCTGCCCGCTGCCAAAAAGTGTTTTCTTCGTGAATGTTTTATAAGAATCAAACCCATTTTCACTTCAACCATAGTTCCTCTTAGAAAGTGTGGGTTGGATCTAACTCATCCCTACAAAACCGGCTTGTAGAGTATAAGCACATGTTCAGGCCATATATTGTCCGACATGGGACTCTTAGCACAGCCCATCACACCCAGGACTGGACATCTAGAGCGTGGAAATAAATGGTTAGTGGCCCTATAGTGAAAACCTAATAGCCGGTGGCCCACCGGATAGGATTGTCCTCACGTATAAGCACATGTTCAGGCTATATATTGTCCAATGTGGGACTCTTCATAGTTCCCGTGAAAGAAAAAATAATGGCTAATACAATCAGTCACTTAATCAACAATTTATATTACTTGCAAAATGCAAAAATATGCATAAATTTGAAAATAAAAACTAAAAATATATGAAAGTATAAAACTAAATATAACAACTCAACCCTAAAATGAGAGAGTGCATATAACCATTTCAACACACCTTCTTGTAGGCAGTTGACTCAAAAGGTCAATAAGAAATTCCATAAACCTCTCACAATAGAGGACACAAGCATCATTAATTAGCCACAAACCAGTTTCATCATTCACTTCATCATCCTCACCAGACAACTGTCTCTGGGAAAATACTTGTGAATCCAGTATCTAGTAGAAGAAGAAAAACAACATCAAGAAATTCAGACTTCTATTTCCAAGAAAAAATGTGTTAATCTAAAAAACGATACAATTGTCTCTAGATTCAAGGTTCTTAACAAATTGAGACCTCCAGAAATTCTTCTATGAGATTCTTCAAAAACGTCACTTCAACTGAAGTTGAAGGATCTGAATGCTGCCCTCCTTTCACGGGTTCCTTCTTTAACATCCTTTTCCATTTCTTGACCAATTCTGGATTAAGACAAAGTTCCATCTGCATGGATGAAGACCAATGACCAAGATTTGCATTTAGCATTCAACATTCTTTACAAAAATTTCAAAAATAATAAGTGACACAATGGCAATAACTCGTCTTTATAAAATGTGATCATACCTGAAAACGACCGTAAGACAAACTAGACAAGGACTTCAAACTTGCTAGTCTCAACACCGTTTTTCTAACAACTTCATCTTCTAAACTCTGCAATGCAAGGTTATTAGCTCAGCTACAGTAAACAATGACCAAGGACCTATTTCATTCACTGGAAATTATTATGATGAGAATGGGAAGGGATGTGGGATGGAATAAAATGACCATTTCAAGGGTTTTCTTATAATTGAATGAAGATTCCATTTCATTTCTGTATTAGACTTGCCAGGTCAACTTTTCAAGCAGGACAAACTGACAATCATTAACTACAAGTTAAATTCTAATTACCAAATGAAATTGCTTGGGGTAAGACAATGGGTTGGACACCGGTGTCGTACACATTCAGATATAAGAATGTGACTGAAGAATTCAAAAATTCTGTTTTGACCTTTACATCTTTTTCCATTGAACAAAAACTACTAACGCTGACTATTTGAAATACATATATTCCAAAAAACAAACAGCCCTTATTTGAAATTGAATCATGGTTTTAGGAACTCGGGCAAATTAATGAAATATTTGCTGAAAGCATAATGATTATGTAAAATTGTAGCGATTCAACAATAATATAAGCCAGTTTTTCAACAAAAATTGTTCAAATAAACCTGCACGCCAACTACTTAAGCATGTGTGACTAAAGCTAACAACATGACTTAAGGCATAAAGGAAGAAGTACAGTGCCAACATACCTGAAACGCATTTATCATGAAAACAAGGTAATTTGTCTTCTCTGCAATATTCGGTTCTCTTCCCTATAGTAAGATTTGAACATAAGGTTCAGCAAAATGTCAACATACATTTATGATTCTGCCATCAAATACCTCTAACTTCACTAGTTATTAAAGGAAAAGAGACAGAAAAATAAACAGCTAAAAGTCCAACTCAATAATCAAATGGCAAATGTACACTTAACAAAATAATGAAAAACTGAAAGCTAGCAAATAATAATAAATGAAATCATGATACCCCGTGGAATGCTACATAATCACAATATCCATTCTTGTCAAAATGAGTGAAACACCTCTCTCAAACTCAAACACAAGCATATAATAGAAACGAAATGAAAATAATATAGGAAGCGCTGACATAGACATGGACGACAAACAACGGTAATAATTGTATGAATTACAAGTTTCAGAGTGGTGTCGAATGTGCGTCACTTGGACATGCCTGGACTGAAGTACTAGTTACGAAATAACAATGCATAAAGATATAGATAGACAAATACCTCCTTTAACCTAATAACCCTCTCAAGAAATTCTTTGAAAACATCTTTCCTATCATGGAAGCAAACCCAAGCAGCAACATTCTCTCGAAACTGCAATCAACACAAACTCATTATTTCATTGACTAAGTATATAAACAAATGAAGAAATGTAACTCAAAGAAACAAAACAAAACGGAGATAAACCTTTTCATTAACCATGATGATGATAGACATAACATGCTCAAAAGTAGCAGTAACAGGATCAAAATGCGGCCAAAGGTAATTCTCCAAATACAAACTAACTTCCAAAATCATAACTCTCTGAAGAGGAACAGGCTTATTACTCTGACCTTCTTTCACCAACAACTCCGTTTCATAAATCTTGACAACAAGTTCCGGATCGAAATCCTTCTTCTCGCCAGTTTTCAACCAGTTCGATTCAGCAATCTTCGTGAGACGGTCGCGTTGAATCTCGGAAACAGTGATTGTGCTCTGTAAACCGCCACCGCCACCGCCTTTTTGAGTCCGCTCAGCTGCTTTTGGTTCTGCCAGTGGGTACTCTGCTACTCTGTGGCGGCGGAAATCGTATGTTCCGGTGCCGTAGACCTTCGTCATGATGTAGTGAGTAGGGTTTGTGGAGGGAAATGGAGGATTGGGAATTTAGGGTTTTGGTTTTGAATCGGGTAAAGATAAACCCTAGAGTAGTACACTAACTGGAATATGGTGGTGATAACCAAAAAGTGTTTGTTGGTGGCATTGGCTTCGCTTTGAAAATGTTTGTATTGAGATGAGATGAGATGAGCAATAACAGCCTATTCTCTATTGTTTTCACTTGATGAATACATGTCATTCAAATTACTTTTAATATTTCAATGATATGGAGTATTTATTTTCTATATTTTAAAACATTGTTGATTTATGAATATTAGAGTTAAAGAAAACTATTGCGATATCACTAAGTGGCAAAATAAGTTCCGTCGATCTGTCATTTTTGACGGGTTGGGCTGAGATTTTTGATTCGGTATCTTAAATTGGTCCGTTTTATTTAATTTGCTTAAAAAAGCGGACCGAGACGGGGTCGGGGCTGGTTTTGCCTGCGGATTTTTTCGTTAATTTTATTTTTATTTTTTACTTTGAATTAAAACAACTTTAACTATAAAAATAGTATTCTTCTCTTAAGATCATGTTGATTAAATTGTACTGTAAATTATTATACAAATAAATTGAATTACAACTCAACGTTTTTTTTATAATTTTCTAATACATGTGTTGATTGAAAAATCTTGAAATAAAAGAACAATTGTATAAAATGCAGAATTATTAAGTTTTTAATACATTAGCTCACATGTTTAGAAATACACGTTGATTTTAAGAAAAGAATGATTTGATTAGTGTATACGTGTGACAAATTTAGGATTTAACTATTAATGAATCAGTCAATATAAAAGTCTACATGATGTAAACATTGAGAAAGTCAAGTGTTAATATTTTATGCACTATTATAATAGTGTTGATATTCCGTGACGAATATTAAGTTTGACAGATCCAGTAATTTCTCAGGTTGCACCATTACCTCCTCCACCTGTCTCAGTGTCGACTACAGTCACTGCACCTATTCCTTAGACTCAGTCGGTGAGTCTAGGGCACATGATGACTAAGACTGAAATCCAACATGTGTCTCGCTTTGGCAGTGCAAATCCTCTTTATGGAATGTCGTATTCCTTAAAGTCAGGTTATCAGTCGATTTCAAGTGTAACAGTGGTGTCAGATAATGTTCAAAATATGAATTCCCCTTTACAAGGATATGCACCAGGGGAAATAATAGATGCAACCTTAATAGATGAGCGCCTTTTTTTCTCAGCCTGTAGTGTCGCCCCTTACTAACACTTTAGTAGCGGTATTAAGGCAACAAATGGATGATAGTAACCATGAGTTGTTAATATGTTAACTAACCAAATGGGTAATGTATTTAATCCTATAGTACAAGAGTCGACTGAGACTACTAGGCAATCCTCTGAAATGAATCGACAGGTGATTGCCCATTTAACACGTTTGTGTAATTTTTTGGGTGCTCCCCCAGCGCCTGTTCGACTAGATGTCCCTGGTCAAATAGACATGGGGACAATAGAAGATGAAATTGTCCATCAAGGACAAGCTGTAGTGCCTCAAAGGAATTTAGTTGTCGACCCACCTAGGGTATTAGTTCATCGACAACAAGAGGCTGATCAAATTGTTGATTAAATTTGCCAAGAAGAATTAGTTGTAGAAAATAATCTAACTACGATTGTCGAAAGAATTATGGCTAGAAATGGCATGAATGCCACACTTCAGAGGCCAACTTTTTCATCCTCTTTGTCGGGATATATTTTACAAACTGAAAACTTTAGAGGATGGAAAATTCCTAAATACACTAAGTTTGGGGGAGAATTTGGGGAATCGACAATCGAGCATATTGCTAGGTATTTGACAAAATATGGTGATATGACAAATAATGAAAATCTAAGGGTAAAGCATTTTCCTTCATCCCTCACTAAGGCAGCCTTTACATGGTTCACTACTTTGCCTCCAAATTCTATTGATTCATGGACCAAGTTGGAAAAACTTTTCCATGAACAATTTTATGAGGGACATTCGAAAATTAGTTTGGTCGAATTGTCAAATTTTAAGAGAAGTTTTGTTGAAACTATTGATGATTATCTCAATAGATTTAGGTCATTAAAAGCAAGATGTTTTACCCAAGTGCCAGAACATGAACTTGATCAAATGGTTGTTGGCGGTTTAGATTACTCTATTAGGAAGGAATTAGATCCAACCTTTGTTAAAAGTATGTCACAATTAGCTGATAGAGTTCAAGATCTTGAACGGCTACGACTAAAAAAGGTTAGGCATACTAATGATAAAGCTAAGAAAGAAAAAAATTTCTATATAGATTATGATGATACTTATCCCATATATGAGGCCGGTTATATCTCGCCGACTGAGGCAGAGGTCGACGTGGCTGAAATGAAGCTAGGGCCTGCATATAAGTGTAAATCTCTATTTCCTGCCAAAGAAAAAGTGTAACGCCTTTTTTTATTAATATTATATTATATTAATATTTTTGAGTTACCGATCGATATTTATTTTGCGACGAGAATATTTATATTAATCGTTATATCTATTAATATATTTGGCGATGTTTTAATTCGGTCCGGTTTTTTATTCCGTTCGGTTCGGTAAAATATTATTCTGACTGATATTTAATTCCCCAGAATTATTTTAATTAATTGAGTAAATAATACTATTAGATATTAATAGTGTGTTAATTAATAAATAAGTTAGGGGTGTGAGGACTAATTGTGTTGAATTGGGTTTACACCCTTGGTTGCTAGTAAGAAAACAACTTATAAAACCATTTTCCTCGTTTTCTTTCCATTCATAAAAACACTTCCCTTTGTTTTCTTTCCATTTTCCTCACAAAGCCAAACTTAGAACTTGGAGAGAAAAAGAGAGGGTTTTGGGAAGAAGAAGAAGAAGAAGAAGAGGAGCAAGAGAGGAAGCTTTGGTTGGAAGTAGTAAAGGAATCATGAAGCTTTGCAAGAACAAGATGAGGTAAGGGGTTTGATTTTCCTTTCCATATAGTTAGGGTTTGATAGATATGTTGTGGATTTAGGAAAAATTGGTATTTTGATTCATGGGGTTTATAGTTTGCAATTGTTTTGGTGTTTTGATGTTGTAATTGAGGTATATATGTTGTGTTGATGATAAGAAATGGTGGGTTAGTGATAAAAGATGTTTGGGGTTATGAAGTTTGGTTAAAATTGAGTTTTGGGAACATAAAAATCAAGTTTTTGGGTTCTGTTTCGCCCAGTTCGCGGCTCGAACTTTATTCGCGGCGCCAACCTCCTAACTTATTAAGTTCGACCCGAACTAGTTGCCGCCGCATCTTGATGAAAGTTGAAAATTGTTTTGGTCATAACTTTTGAACCGTAACTCCGTTTTGGGTGTCGTTCGAAGCGTTAGAAAGCTAATGAAATATTCTTCCTAATAGTATTGGTTTAGAGGAAAGTAGATTATTTTATTAATGAGTGGTTATGGAAAGGTTGTATTGTCGGACGTTTTGTTATTTTAAAACAAATGCGATCGGTATATTTTAGTGGGTTATATTTTTGTCATATAAATGGGGAGATTTTGTACCATTTATATGATGTCTAATATGTGATAAAATTTGTGGTTGGTTGTTGAAAGTTGTTATTGTTCATTGTTGTTGTTGTCGAATGTTGTGGTTGTTGGTAGTTGTAAGCGATATAGTCAATTAACCGGAATTTGAGGAAAATTGCAATAGTATGCCATTGGAATCAACTAAGATAAGTAAATAATATTGGTGGAAAGTTTATTAATGAAGTGACAATATGATTAAATGGTTTTATTAAATTAAGTTGGATTAAGTGGATTATATGAATACCGACAAGAGCAAAATGGTTGATGATAGCGGACGATGTTTTGGTTAGCCGAGGTATCATAGTAGTGTTGAAATAGTAGGAGCCGGCTAGTGGTCGTATTGTGGACTAGTAGTATACTTAATGACTAGAATCAATATACTAATTCAATAGTGAATTAATTGATAATGATGTGGTGTGATTAAACATAATGTTTGCGTGTATTTATTAATGAATACTTGATGATATGCGATGCGATGATATATGTCTTTGTACATGATGATGTGATGATTATATTGATGTTATTAATAAATGCTTCCGATTTGTGAATGCATGACTTTTGATGATGATGAATTATTGGTGATGTTTTGGCATAATGCAATTATGATGCGATGATATATTTATCTTGATGTGGATAAATTATGGCGATGTAGGCTTTATGCCAATCTTGATGAGCGATGATGATGTTTTTGTGTTGTGTTGTTTTATTATCGAGTCACATACATTGCATTGGCGATGAGGGCTTTTATGCCAAGCGACGAGGCTTTTATGCCAAGCGACGATGGGCTTTATGCCAAGTGTTCCTAAATATGGACAAAGCGACGGGTACCACATGTATAACATAGTCGTGTCTCATGGAGTCGGTTATATTTATGTGTGAGTTGTTTGGCATGGGTTTTAATTGATGGATGACGTTGAATTGCGATGAATATAAATGATGAGTTTTGTGATGATGTTTGCGACGATGGGCTTTTATGCCAAAAAGCGATGATGGGCTTTAGCCGATTTATGATGATTTTATTTATGTTGCTTATGTTATTAACATTGTTTGATGTTGTTGTTTGATGTTGTTGTTTATGATTGTCGTGTTGATTAGTGACGTATTAACTTGCGATGTTTTCGTGGTGATGGAAGTTTATGTGTTGTTGTGATGATTTATGCCGATGAGGTTATGGCGATAAAGTGTAGATTATACACATTAGAATGACGATAAGAGTATGTGAGTTTTGGATATGTGTTGGAATTGCACTTATTAATCTATACCCTTTATAATTCTGAAACTATATATATATATTTTATCATGCCTTTAATTATATGTTTTGAAGTATCTCACCCTTTACTTGTTTCGTCGTTACCTTTATATTGGTAACGTGCAGGTTATGAAGACGAATTTTATAGCTGTTATTAGTCAAGTCGGTGTCGCTCTGATACGTAGCACTCGGGGGGAATAATTATGTTGTCTTGTTGTTGTTCTTTTGTTGTTTTTCCTCTTGTAAATAAGAATCATACTTTATGAAAATATGATTTGTTAAGGAAGTTTAATAAAGAAGATGTTTTGATTTTTATGAATCAATTTATGTTTTTCGACGATGCTATGTATCCGAGATTTGTACTTTAAAGCAAACTGTTTAAAGTGACTTGGTTTAGAAGGTGTGATGCCTCAGTATTGAGTTTATGAAATTTTAATTTACTCTGATTTTTACATATAAAACCTTGGGTAATATTGGGGTGTTATATTAGTGGTATCAGAGCAGGTCGGTCTGTCGGCCATGTTATTATTGTGTTTAACCCTGTTGTATGAGACATGTGTGTAAAACACTGTCGATACTTGCTTGTTTCTATTTGTTTGTCTGCAGAGATGAGTTTGAAACAAGTGGGGGAGAAGTTTTACTTCTTGGTGGCTCTTGTGGCTTGGAGATGGAGCCTCGAGCAGTGTTACGCTTTGGTAACTTGAAGTGTAAGTTTGAAGACGCTGTTGTAGTTTGGTATAGATGGTTTATGTCACCATCATGATTGTCGACTACCTATTGACAAATTGAGGAACTGATCACCCTTAATCTCTTGTTGATAGTATTTGGGATTTGTGTTGGTTGGGATAGACTTGTCTTGCCACCTTAATAGTGTGTGAAGCAGATGAGTTGGCACAAGGAGGTGCATGGTTACTTGAGTTGTGGGCGAATTTGGATTTTGGTGAGAAACAAGATTTTGGGCAAGCGAACTTCTTGTGTGATTCTTCCGAAGCATATTGTGATGTTGTGAGTGAATTACCTCCGTAGTGCAAAGTGAAGTTTTGATGGAGTTAGTTTTGGAACTAGTTGTGATTCGAAGTATCCTTAAGGGATGTTTGCTTCTGAATTAGAGTTGAAGAGTCAACTTGAGGATTGGTTTGAGCAGAGTTTCTTTATTCGAGCGGGTCACCGTGGAGTGCTACCGTTGTGTTGTTCGAGAAGAACGAAGGTCGCCTAAGTTGATGTGTCGTTTTCAGACAAAGGAACGAAGTGGATGTTGAGGACAAGTATCTACTTCCAAGGACTGATGTTGGATAAATCAGTCATTTGGAGCTTTTGTGTTTAGTGGGATCGATGTGAAGTCTGGATGTCTACGGGTTAGTGTGAGAGCTGAAGAGGGAAGACTGAAATTCGCTGCCAGAAAGATGAAAATCAACGCTGATCTTCTAAGGCAGGAGGAAGCGTTATTTGCTGAACCTGTTGAGATAAACATGGTGGAATTGATAGAATTTCCTGAAGACAATATGGTCGAGGAAAGTACTGGAGAAAGTCCTAATGTCGACTTAGTTGATGTTTATCCCAAGGCTGATGAGGATTTGCTGGATTTCCTCTATCGGTGCAAAAATAAGGGCTCACGAGTTTGCTTATGCCCTAGATGTGAGGCTATGACTGACAAGATTGCTGCTGAGAACTTTCATAAGTTGCCGCTAGAGAAAAACAAACCCAAGATGTATAACCAGCGATTCCCTAATCCAAGGGATCCTAGGAGAACTGTGGGAAGCTCCTAAGCTAAGCCAATGAGCTTCATCCCTTTTATTGTTGCTCCTAGAGGCACATGGATTAAGCCTTAGGGTAGAATAGGAGCATCAACTACTGGTGTTGCTGCTTGGGATGTGAAAGGAAAGTCGGCTAACAATTACCAACACGAGTTCAAATCGGAAAGAAACAATCATGCTTCTGAGAACTACATGGGAAATAATCCCATGTCTAGGACTCAATGGAGGCGCTTTCAGCGTCGAAAACAAGTTGCAAGAATAGCAGTTGCTGCTGGATAGGTTGTCACGAATAAGGCAGGCAATCAAAAACAATACAAGGTGAAGGTCGATATTGCCGTAAAAGAACGAATCATGGAATTCGTAAATCAACCTGTAGCTAAATGCTACGAGGAAGAAATTGACGACTTTAAGTCATATTCTGAAGAGAGTCAAAACATTCTAGTCAATGTGGTGTCAATCCTCCCTGCGGAGTATGACTGTTCGACTGAGGTAGAGGACTCTACTGATGTCGATGCTGAAGAGATGGCTTTACACAAGCCAACGTGTTATTATGTCATGAATGATGGTTCAATTGAGAACCAAGATGCCTTTTTTGAAAGGCCCGACATGTCTATGAGAAGACACCTAAAGCCTTTGTTGATCAGGGCTAAAATCGAAGGAACTATTATCAACAAAGTGTTGGTAAACTGTGGCGCAACGGTCAACATCATACCACATCATATCTTGAAGAAAATTGGTAAATTCGACACTGATATCAGATCCCACAACATGGTCTTATCAGACTATGAAGGAAGAACCAGGAACACTATGAGAGTGATCCAGATAGACATTATTGTCGGCTTAGTGACTAGGCCGACAACTTTTATGGTGATTCAAGGGAAGCATATCTATAATTTCTTAGTGGGAATAGAATTTCTTAGTGGAGTAGTGCCTTTTTCCATGCATCAACACCTAGTAATTTGGAGGGAAGATGACATTGTGGAAAACATCAAGGCCGACCAAGGGTATTTTACGGTCGATGTAAACAACGTTGGAAAAAAACTATTTGATAGGAAACTTGCTAATATTTCACCATGTTTACCTGTTGAAGAAATGTATGCCAACTTGGATGAGGCATTCGTTTCCTTGAAACTGCATGAAACACATGGTTTTATATAGGATGTGGAATCATTAGAGGATCCATATGCTGAAAACTGGTCTACAGGCTGGCGAGACATCAATGATAATGATGTTTGAGCTTGAAGCTCTAAGAAGGATTTCAGCGTATATTGCCGAAAACAAAATGAATTCAGCGTTAGAGGTTTAAGAAAACATGGTTGTCGAAGCCAATAAAATACAAATTTTGGAGGAAGACATCACTTTGGCTATTGAGCCAAAACCACCAGGTAAAAATAAAGAGATTGAAGAAAACGTCGATACGCTGCATATATGACGATGAGCCTTTAGGATTTGAAAATGATCCAATGGCTCCTAAAAAGATGCAGCCACAAGACGCTTTAGAAGAAATAAATCTTGGCGAAGATGGAGATAAAAGACCAATCTACATCAGCGCCAATATCGACCAAAAGCTCAAATCCAAGGTAATATCTTTATTAAAAGAATTTCGAGATTGTTTTGCTTAGGACTATAATGAAATGTCAAGTTTAAGCAGGGATTTGGTGGTTACACAAAGAAAATGGAGGGCGAATAAAGCGCGTTGTATGATCGTAAGGGTAAAGGAAAGTATCGGGACTCTGATCACCAGGTTGCTGTTGTGACAATTCTAACTGATGCTCCTTAGGGACAAGCTTATGCTCCCAAACAAGGGAATAGAATGCAAGGGCCTCCAAGGAAATTTGATAGTCTGCCATTATCTTATGCGGAGGTGTTAAATTATCAGTTGAAGTTAAAAAATGATTGAATTACGTACTTAGAAAGTTGATCCGAATAAGTTATCAAGTTTCTTTTATGCCAATGCTAGGTGCACCTTCCACTCTGATGGGCAGGGGCATACCGTTGAGAATTACAATGCGTTCAAGCACAAAGTTCAATTGATTCTGATGCCATTAACTTCAAACTATCACCCGCTCCTAATATCATCCAACAGCCTTTGCCTCTCCATGGTGGTGCTTCTGTTAATGCAATTTGTGAGGATGAACATCTGAATTTGGTTATAGATGTTGATATGTCGACTACTCCACTATGGTAAATAAAAGAAAAATTATTGTTGAAGGGAGATTTCTCGCGTTATGATGTTGATTGTAAAGAATGTTTGGTCTGAGCTAAAGGTTGTGAAAGACTGAAAATTGAAATTCAGTGTTTGATTGCGGAGGGGACCTTACAATTTAATTAGAAGGTTGAAAATGCTTAGAGTGTTGAAGACGAGATTGACGTGATCACCATTCTTGTTACCTTAAGAAGAATTCTTGTCACGATTCTTGTGCCTGTTAAAAAGTCTCTTGTGACTATTACTCTATCGGGGCCAGTACCCTACACGAATGAGAAAGCCATTCCATGGAGTTATGGGGATGAATACTATTGTGAAGCAAAGAGATTAAATATTCAGAATTATGAGGAAGAAAGTCCCGAGGAAACAAAGCCCGAAGATGATAAGCCTGCAACTCGTGATATTATGGGAGAGAGTCGAATGACCCGAAGTGGACGAATTTTCTCTCCACCTAATCTAGCTAAAAGCAGCACTGATGCCTTGGCTAAGGCTAAATACAACATTTTTCATCATAGATATCAATCCTACTAATGTTGTTTGCTTTGACGCCCTTAGATTAATGGGGATGGTGTTGTAGCATCTACCTTACATCAAAAGTTGAAATTCCTGGTAAATGGAAAAGTTGTCACCATTTGCCGTGAAGAGGATTACATTGTCATCCATCTGAGTATCTTTCGATATGTTAAGATTGATGGAGAGATCCATGAGACTCCTTGTTAAGCATTTGAAACTATACAAGTTGTTAAAACTTCTCTACAAAAGGTCGGAAAGCTAGAGGTCTCCATGGAATCCTACAAGCAAGCTCAGGTTATTGTTGAGTCTGGACATCCTGAAGGTTGGGGTCGAGTATTGAACCTTCATACTCAGAAGGATATGAAGGGCTTAGGCTATATACTAGGGAAGAAAGTTCATGTGACCATTCTTGTGCACCAAGGTGTCCCTCTACATGTCAAGTTTATCAGTGGTGGGGTTCAGATTGAGGATATTGATACAATTCATAATGAAGGTGATAGTGACTGTGATATGGACAATTGGATCCACCCAATTGTTCTAGGACAAGAGTTCTTGAATTGGTTTGCTGAAGACATTGCCATAGTTACCCGTTATGAAGAGTAATTTTCGTTTTATTTATATCATGCCATAATTCCCACGTTATGCCCAAGACGTAGTGATCATGCTGTAGGGCCACGATGTTTTCATTTTCAAATTTATCATAAATAAAAGATGTCTTTTTGCATTCAAATATTTTGCTCTTTGTCTTTCTCTTTACTTTTTTCAAAAAAAATTAGCAATATGTTTAATTATTTTTTTTCTCTTTTTAAATCACGATCTAAAATACAATTTTTTTTATCAATCACGCAGATGCAGTCCCTTGTTAATCCAGGATTTGGTCGATAACGACTCTACTATGGCTCATTATGACTTTGATAATCCAATCTACCAAGCTGACAAAGAAGGTGAAGAAGATTGTGAATTACCTGAAGAGTTAGCCAGATTCTTAAGGCAAGAAAAAAAGGTCATTCAGCCAAACCAAGAGACTCTAGAAGTGATCAATTTGGGTACCGAGGAGATTCAAAGGAAAGTCAAGATTGGGGCAGCATTAGAGGATAATGTCAAGTAGATACTAATTGGAATTCTCTATGAGTATGTAGACATCTTTGCTTGGTCTTATGAAGATATTCCTGGTTTGGACACGAACATCATTGTGCATGAATTTCCCCTCAGGGAATATTGTCCGCTGGTAAGGCGTAATTTTCACAAAATATATTCGGAGATGTCGAAGAAAATCAAAGAAGAGGTTTAAAAGAAGATGGATGCAGGTCTCCTGAAAGTTATTTCTTATCCCCCATGGGTTGTGGACATTGTTCTAGTGCTAAAGAAAGATGGCAAGGAGAGAATGTGTGTTGATTATATGGACTTGAATTGAGCAAGCCTTAAAGATGACTCCCCGCTCCTGCATATTAATATTATGGTTGACAATACTGCTCAAGATAAGGTGTTTTCTTTCATGGATGGTTCCTTTGAATACGATTAGATTAAAATTGCGTCATATGACATGGAGAAAATTTCATTACACCTTAGGGAACATTTTGCTACAACATGAAGCCTTTTGGTTTGAAGAATGCAGGGGCAACATATCAACACGCTATGGTCACTCTCTTTCATGATATGATGCATTGAGAGATTGAAGTTCATGTTGATGGTATGATTACAAAATCTCAGACGTAAGAAGAACATCTTGTTCACTTGTTGAAGTTGAAAGACTGAGAAAATTCAGACTGAGGTTGAACCCTAACAAGTGCACCTTGGAAGTGAAATCGGGGAAATTATTGGGCTTCGTGGTAAGCGAAAAAGGAATTGAGGTTGATCCTACGAAAATAAAAGTAATACAAGAGATGCTTGAGTTGAGAAAAGAAAATGAGGTTTATGGTTTCTTAGGGAGGTTGAACTACATTGCTATATTCATCTCTCATTTAACATCCACTTGTGAACCGATATTCAAATTGTTAAGAAAAGATCTAACGGCCAAGTGGAATGATAATTGCCAAGCGGCATTTGATAAAATAAAAGAGTATCTTTAGAAACCTCTAATTCTCTCACTTCTGATGGAAGGAAGACCCCTGATTATATATTTGTCTGTGTTAGAGAACTCCATGGGCTATATACTCGGTCAACATGATGAGACAGATAGAAAATAGCATGCCATCTACTACTTGAGCAAGAAGTTTATTGATTGCGAGTCGTTATATTCATTATTGGAAAAAACTTGTAGTGCATTCGCGTGGGTAGCAAAACGTCTTAGACAGTACATACTGACTCATACTACTTTCTTGATATCCAAGATGGATCATATCAAATACATTTTTGAGAAGCCAACTCTTACGGAAAGAGTAGCTCGTTGGTAGATGATTCTAAGAGAATATGATATCCAGTACACTACTCCAAAAGCCATCAAGGGTAGTGTATTGACGGATTATCTTGCTCAGCAATAAGCCTTTAGAAGATGATTATTAACCGATGAAGTTTGAGTTTCTAGATGAGGATATTATGTATATTAGGGATTGTAAAATTCTCAGCCCAGAAGAAGGACCTGAACTAGGATCGTGATGGACGATGGTGCCTCTAATGCATTGTGTAATGGTGTTGGTTCTGTTATTACTTCTCTAGAAGGTTTTCATACTCCTTTCATTGCGACAATTTGCTTTGATTGCACCAACAATATGGTCGAGTATGAAGCTTGTATTTTTGGGATTGAAGCTGCAATTGATCTGAGAATCAAAATCTTAGCAGTATATGGGGATTCTGCTCTTGTAATTAGCCAAATCAACGAAGATTGGGAGACACGTAACTCGAACATAATTCTGTATCGAGAGCACGTTTTGATGATATTACTTTAGATTATATTCTAAGAGAAGAGAACAACTTTACAGACACTTTGGCTACTCTGTCATCCATGTTTAAAGTCAGATGGGCAAATGAAGCCCCCTCTATCACTATTTTGAGGTTGGATGAGCTAGTGTTCTATTATGAGATAGAAGAAGAGGGTGATGAAAAAGCTTGGTTTTATGATATTAAAAAGTATCTTGAAACGAAAGAATACCCAGAGGATGCTTCCATTATCGATAAGAAGACTCTGCATAAGTACTCAACCAAGTTTTTCCTTAATGGAGGTGTTTTGTACAAGAGGAATTATGACTCTATTTTGCTCATATGTGTGGATAGACACAAAGCAAACAAGATCATAGAAGAAATCCATGAAGGTTCCTTCGGGACATATTCCAGTGGGTACACTATGGCAAAGAAAATCTTTAGAGCAGGTTATTATTGCAGATAAAATGCATATTCCACCCTTTTCGCTGAATTTTTTTACTTCTCATTGGCCCTTTGTAATGTGGGGAATTGATATGATTGGATGGATTGAACCAACTGCCTCTAATGGACATTGTTTTATCATGGTTACCATTAATTACTCTACCAAGTGGGTTGAAGCGGCATCTTATACCAATGTCACCTAACAAGTGGTTGCTCGTTTTATCAAGCAAAATATCATTTGTCGTTATGGGATCCCCGAAAAGATCATTACTGATAATGGATCGAATCTCAATAATAAAGTGATGAAAGAGTCGTGTGATAATTTCTAGATAAAGCATCACAATTCTTCTCTATATCGTCCAAAGATGAATGGTGCTTTTGAGGCAACAAATAAGATACCAAGAAGATTGTGCAGAAAATGGTCGTTACCTATAAAGGTTGGCATGAGATGTTATTGTTTTCTTTGCATGGCTACCGCACCTCAATGATTACTTCAATTGGGGCAACCCCTTTCTCTCTGGTATATAGCATAGAAGCAGTCATGCCCGTAGAGGTTGAAACTCCATCTCTAAGAATCATGTTAGATGTGCAGATAGATGAAGTAAAGTGGGTTTAGAATAGACTTAATCAGTTGAATCTCATTGATGAGAAGAGATTGGCAGATATTTTCCACAGGCAGTTATACCAGATGTCGTACCCCAAATTTGTCCTACCCTTTTATAAGTACCATATGGCTTATACTTCTCATTCTTCTCATGTGCATCATCTTCAAATTAGGTCATATGCACTAACATAACATGCGTTTTCAGTCAATAAAGTACCACGAGGTTCAAAAATGCAGTGGTAGCGCATTATTGGGGTTTTCAGTGGGTTTGAGGCGTACATATTTAATAAGCCTAATTTTTGTGATTATTCTGGTTATTCTTCTACTAGCAGCGAAATGTGGAATTTGGGTTGTGAGAAGATTAGGGTTTTTCCTCGTGTTTGTGGTTATTTAGTAAATTCTCAGGGCTTTGGTTATACTATACCCGTGGATGTCTCTTCAAGGAATTCTTCTATTTGGACTATTATATGAGGGTTTATCTCCCTATTCACGAGACGATTTAAGGGGTGTAATTCATTACTTGGATAACATGATGTCGGGCAAGGCTTGATGCGCATATGACAAAGGTCATCTTGGTTTTACTTCTTCCATGTTTCCCTATTCATCGTTAAGTTATTCTCCAAGACATTCATTTATATTAAGAAAAATTGACCGCTAAAGATGGTGGATTGAACCACAAAGCGAAATTCAACTTGGTCCAATTTATTCCAAGTTACTAAAAAAAACTTGCGAGAAAGAAATCGTATTTGGACTATTTGAAATGGAAAATTGCAAGATAGCTTTTGGTTTTGAGATTTTTGAAGTTAAAGGCAAGGTGATTTGGATTTATCGTCCGAGGTTTGGAATGGAAGATTTGTCAAATTAATCAAAGTTTCATTCAAAACTCATTGAGTGATTATTATGATTCATTTTGTCAAGTGGATTCATTTTGTCAAGTGGATTCATATTCTATAGAAGGAAGATTTGTCCATTTGGAAACAAACAACAAGTCAAAAATGGTCCATTCAAGTTCAAGGCTCAAAGTTTCAAGCATATTCATTGTTCAAATATGTCAATATTTTAAGGTTCATCGAATCATCATCAAAAATTCAAGTGGATATTCAATCAAGGCCCGTTCGATCTTTGACGAGATTATATCACAAATCTACTTCAAGCATTCAAAAGGAGTTCCAAATTTCTCATACATGTTCAGTCTAAACCACTACAATACCATTACATTACATAGTAAAAATGTGCTTGCAAGGTTACAAAACAATTACAAATCTATTACATCAAAAACCGAAACCCGATCATTACAAAAACCGAAACCCTGCTCAAACTCAGTAAAATAGAATGAACAGTGAAACTCAGTATTCGAAAAATCCATAACATAATTTTGCAACTAACTCTATTAACCATAACAGAATTTCAATTGATCCTCAAAAGCTCACAAATAACTCTAATTGAATTTGACATCTCAGCATAATTATCCTTACTGTTTTCTAAAGGGCATAATAGACTCCATAACGGTTATTCATACTCCAAAAATTCATAACACAAAACTTTATAACAGAATTCACGCTCAGAAAACAGAAGTTTACATCCAGAAAATCAGAAACCGAAAAGAAGAGAATCCAGAAGAACTCACACACTTTCTTTCTTTCTGCATAATTATTCAATACAGAAGCTCACCAATTCTTCATCTTTGCAACTGAAAGAACCTTCATCATCTTCCTCTATCAAAAGTAATAATCAGTATTTTTACTTTAATTGTATTTTCTTTTTATAACAATAACAATAAACGAAATATAACGCAAATTGATAAAAGAAATCCGAAATAATTTTTTTTGGTATGGATATTGGTGTTGTTTGGGCCTGGATCGATGTTTCCATCATTGTTAGGCCCTTAGGTGCATTTTTTTGAGCACATGGTTTTGGATCATAGAAAAAAAGAGATTGTTGGACTCTACAGATTGGGCTTAGTGCCATTGTTGCTGAATATACCCTGGATCCTGTGAACCTCCCTGTTCTATCACAAGTTCCACTTTGTTCTTTATTTTTTAGTAATTAACTTTTTCGATTTTGTTCATAATTTTATGTTTATTTTTTTTGTATGAACATTGACATGTTTATTTCTGACTTGATGACGTTTTTCCTTTTTTTTTTATTAGTTTAAGAATTAATTGAATTTATGCTGATACATGATTAGAATTAGTTCTTTAACGGGTTTTTATCAATTATGTGTCCTTGATTCAATTTTTTGGCACGATAAGCATCTTATTGGTAGGTTCTGATCCGTGAGTCTCAACTTGAGCTGTGCTTACTTTGTCTTGTTAATTACTAGCTCATTTTGTGGATTTGTGAAAGCTTCTTATCGGAGAGTTCTTATACCATGAGATTCGTGGATATTTTGCATTGTATAGATTCGTATCTAGTGCATGTGTACCGATTCATGGGATGTGTTACACATTTCAATTTGTGATTTAACTTCACATTGGTGCTTTGGTGATTATTCCGCACGCGAGATCACTTATTATTGATGCGAAGGTTGCACGAAGTTTTCCGGATTTCTTTGCTTTGGATCGCTTTGCTACAGATTGATATCCGTTTGGTATTTACTCATGCTATTTTATCTTCCTACATTTATCACTTTCTAAATATCATGTGAAGTATGAATTTTACTGCTTTCATTTCCATGAGAATTAGGATTAGAGATGCATGACATGGATCTCTGTTGCTGATCATGTCAGGAATCCCTCTGGTTTATTTAAAGACATGTTAAAGGCAATTCTACATATTGTGTGCTATTTGTGCATGGTTTGTTTAAAAAATCCTACCTTTGTAGTAGGTATTCTGTATGTGTGTTTATATTTATGCTCAAAGACCTTAGAGAAGGCAATTTTTTCATCCCCTATTGAAGTCCTCAAGAGAAGGCAAGCGGAAAGGGTCTGCAATCGACCCCCGCATTTTCATCTGTGTCATCCTTAGCTCGTGACGCACCCTGATGCTTCAGAGTTGTGCTTTCTCATGTATCAAGTCGTCCAGTGGATAAGGGTCCACATTTTTGACCCCCACACTTTGTCTAGATTTTTCGCCGGCACCCGCTGATACTCTCATGATTATACTTATTTACTCTTCTCACATGGTAATATGATACCATTGTATAAACACATTTTCGTACCACACTACTTATTTGTTTTGACTAAAGCCTCCCATGTTTCCCCCTTCCTCTCCCTGCATATGATTGCGCATTCCATGTTTGCGTGCTTTTTTGCTAAAGCACTTGTTTGTTTTCCCCTTAGGATCGCTCAGTTAGGGTAGCTTTCGAGCTAGACATTAAGATAGTTATCCATGTGTGTTCACATAGGTAGATATTCCCTTTTTATCCTCAATCATAGAACCAACTTTGCATGCTAACATTAGGATTAGAAATAGGTTAGTCTCCCTTAGACTTTTTCTTTCTCTTGTACATATGAATTAGGACAAAAACTCTCCTTTTTCTTTCAAAACTTCACAAAACACTTAATAACAACAAAAACCCTTTTTCAAGGTAAAATTCACAAAACAAATGCAAACTATCTTTTCTCGCCTTCAGTACCTTTCATTGAAACTTCAAAAGGATGTGTTATTTCTTCTCTAGGCGATACGACACATAATTCCCCAAAGGTCGGGTTGCACCATGTCTAATTGCCAAAAAGTTGCGTACGAAACACTATCCGCCTTTTCAAGCATTTTTATTTTTAAGGTACCTTGTCAGGTACGAACATGTTAGTTACTCTACTACAGACGCATGAGTCTCCCAAGGTTGAGCAGCGGTAGAATGTGACGTCTAGCACTGTTTCATTAAAAAACTCAAAACAAAACAAAAAGTGTGACGAACTACGTCGCTCTGACTTTCCCATTGCACGAGGGAATACGTAGGCATTAGGTCACGGGGCCTGACCGAGCAAACTTTGTAAATACTATTTTCTTTTCCCCGTGATTATTTTCTTTCTTTCACATGCATTTCCTATTAGCACTAAGCATTAGACATAAATGTAGCAATAAAGCAGTATAGATAACACACCCTTAGATAGAGCAAACTGAAGTGGATATTATGGAGTACCACAGGCGCGCGGGGTGCTTATCCCTCCCCCCGAGTAACCACTTCCTTACCCTTTTATCATGGTTGCAACGACCATGTTATTTCCCTTCCTTTAGGTTTACTCAGTGTTTCCTTTTCCGCTCATGAGATAAATATACATTGGTGGAGACTCTATTTTCCGCCTATTTCGTGCTTCGATGAAAATCCTAGGTGCGACACTAGAAACGGATGAAGAAAGCTTTCAATCAGTGGTCATTATTAATTGATAATAATATCATTTAGGACAAATATGATAAATGTATTGTGCTCCTTGCGTATCCACTCGACAAGAAAATGAAAGAGATTATTAATGCGTAAGTGTATGTTTAATTCATTTTCTTTGATTTTGTAAGTAGTTTATCATATAATATATTTAATTTGTATTCAATGTATAGTATTATGGAGCAAGTGAATATGATGAACAATGTTAGAAGAAAGCCCACATGGATATCTCCTAAAGTAAGTGACCCAATTACATGTTTCTTTCATGTACATTCATGTATTGGTTATATATATATATTCATGTGTGGTTACATTCATTTTGTAGACAAGAAAACAATCCTAGAAATACGAGTGTGGGTATTATGTCATGAAACACATGTTAAACATTTTCCTTGTCGGCATTGTTGATTCATGAGATAAGGTATATATGACATAATACTATGTTTACATATATTAATATATAAGTTGACGTATATTTTAAACACTTTTTTACTCTTTCTTATGTAGATGTTTAACGACGTAACCCCATTCCTCGTTGTTGACTTTGTTGATCTTCGTAAGCGTTGGGCGTATATCCATAATGTGCTTAAGGGTCATGCTATTTAATTGACATATTGAGATGTACCTAATGACTTATTTTCTTTAAATGTATGTGAATATTACTTTTGACTTAAACAAATGGTGTTTGAAGTAAATATAAATTTTGGATTTTGATGCACAATGTTAGCTCTTTTATTCTTTACTCATAATATATGCATGTTAAATCTAAATTCATATGGTTATAATAGTTACAGGATAAAAAATGGGAAGAATTTGAGAAGAGAATTGTGTATTTAAAACAGGGGAAGTTTTGACAGCAGTTATAAAATCTAACTGTGTTTGTATATTGAAGGTGACCAAAAAAATATATATTACAAAATGTTGTTGCTAAGAATCGAACATGGGACCTTTAGTTCTATCACAACGGTTAGTTTAACTAACCATAGTGATATGGCACACACTTTCTAGAATACAACGATGGTCCCATGACAATGAATGTAAGTACCATATATACAACCACACACTACATAACAACGCTTGGTCCCGTGTGTTATATATCTTTCCTAACCACTATTAAATGCATTTTCCGTAGTAGTGTTTGGGGGCGACGGTGGTGGTGGAGGATTTGTTATTATCAACTAAATTATTATTATTATCAATTTACATGATTGAAGGGATGAAGAGCGTTGCAGAGAAACCTATGAAGAATGTGGAAGCAAGAAAGAGAAGAATGAAATAGGCTCATATGATTTTAGTAATCTGATACCATATTACACATTATAACTATGATGTGTTAAGAAGAAAACTAACTAATAATATAGAAGAAGTTGTAGATGATGTAGATGAAAATTGACATGTTGCATGATCACAAACTTGCATGCATTAGTTACTTAGGTAGTATAACTAACTTGAAAAGTATTTAAGTGGTGTAACTAACTTCACCTAAGAGACTTAACTATATAAACCATCTCGTGACTTTTTTTAATAATGAATGAATATTTCTTCATCGTCTTAATTCTCTCTGAATATCTTACTCCAACAACAAAGTTTTGTTCTTCTTTCATGAAAGGTTAATTTACTAAGATGGTATCAGAGTATGTTTATCCTGCTCTTTTTTTTATACACATCAAAGCTCTTTCGATATTGCATTCATTTTCATGGTGATTTCTTCTTCTTGAAGTATTCAGATTTTTTTTGCTTTTTTCAATTTTTTATTTGTCTCTTTCTAGCTCAATGACGAGAAATAACAATAATTAAGTTCAAGATCATCTTGATCCTTATTATGTGAATACATCAAATAACTCAACAAGAGTGTGTATGGCTCTGGCGCTCTCAGGTGACAACTACCATGCATGGTCGATGAACATGAGGCATGCTTTGGAAATCAATAACAAATTCAAATTTGTTGATGGATCGATTGAAAGTCCTGATGAAGACTATTTGAACTATGCAGTTTAGCAAAGATGTAATTAGCTTATGCATACATGGATCTTAAATTCAATCACACCATCAATTTCTCATAGTCTAGTGGTTATTGATAATATGGTGTATATGTGGAATGGTCTTAAATATCGATTCATGAGAGGTGATTGAATTCGAGTGACTCAACTGCACCAAGAAATCTCAAATCTAAAATAAGGTGGTAAGAAAATTTCAGATTACTTCACTGAATTAAGAAGTCTATGGGAATAATTGAACCAATATAGAACTATGCCAAGTTGTACCTGCCGTATAACTCGTGTTTGTTTAGCAATGAGAAATAGTAGAAGCTTTAGAGTCGACGATAGAATAATTCAATTTTTTATTGGTTTGAATGAGGAATTTCATGGAGTTGTATCATAGGTCTTGCTCATGGATCATTTTCCACAAACTATTAAAGTCTTTTCAACTGTTATGCCCCAAGAAAGAAATACATATGGTATGAATTTATCTAGTGGAAATGTTGTGGAAGATGGATCTGGTATAGTGAATGAAGTTGAAGGATCAAAACAATTGGAAAAGTTGAGGAAATGATAACTTCACTGTAGAAATATGAAAAGGTAATGTGAAGGTTTATACGTTTTGTGGTAAAACAGGCCATATTATTGAAAATTTCTATAAGAAGTATTATTATCCACATAATTATGGAAGAGGAAGTTCTTCTTTTGTGAATCAAGTGGAGGATGGATATTCAGATTCAAAATCCGCAGTAGCATCAATAAGTGACAATAGAAGCATGACACTAATCAAGGAGCAATATCAAAATCTGATGGTTCTACTCGAGAATAGTACATGGTATATCAATGTTACTAAGGGAGGTAATCTTAATCCTTAAATTTCTAGCTTTATGCTCATAGTAGTGTAAACTGGATTTTGGATACAGGAGTCATGCATCATATATGTCATTCTTTAGAATGGTTTATTAAACATGACAAGATTAATCCTGAAATTCTTAACCTACCTAATAGAAATTATATATTTGCATCTATATGTGGAAATTTGAAACTACCTAATGAGTTAATTATTGAATATTTTCTTTACTTGCCACAATTTGAAGTTAACTTGATATAAGTTTCAAAGCTATGTAGAGAGAAAAATTGAAATTAGTTTTTGAAATTGGCAAGTGTGTGATAGTGGAAAGGTAGGACTTGAAGAAGATTGGTTCAGGTTGATAGCTTGATGGATTGTATTACTTAGAAGCTCCCCATAAAGAAAGTAAAATTGATTATGTAGCACCTATCATTTTATGGCATCTTAAAGTAGGTCATCTATCTTATGATAGGATTAAGTGTATGAGTAAAATGTATAGCTATATTCCTAGTAGCGTGCTTACATCTTGTGATGTATGTCAGCAGTCTAGGCAAAAATGTTTACATTTTCCTATAAGTAATAATAATGCACACCCGTCATTTTATCTAATTCACCTTTATGTATGTGGACCTTTTAAAGCTATTTCAGTGCATGGTTTTAAGTATTTCTTTACCATCATAGATGACCATAGCAAGAATGTTTGGGTTGTAAATTTAAAATCCAAATATGAAGTATGTCAAAAGATACAAGAATTTGTGGCCATGGTTGAAACACAGATTGAAAAGAAGATAATAGTTATTAAATAAGACAATAAGACTGAGCTACCTACATACTATGCCTTAAAGGGAATCAAACATAAAAGGAGTAGTGTCTACACTCCTCAGAAAAATGGTAGGGTAGAAAGAAGGAATCAACACATCTTAAATATAAGTAGAGTACTCATGTTCCAATCAAATTTGCCAAAAGTTCTAGTCATATGCAGTACTACATGATGTTTTTTATGAATAGAATCCTTAGTATAATTCTAAAAACAAGACAAGTTATGAGGTACTATATTGTAATACACTTGATCTAAGCTCCTTAAAGATGTTTGGTTGCCTGAGTTATGCTTCCACACTTCCCAACAACAGACAAAAGTTTGATTCTAGAGGAAGAAAATGTGCTTTCTTGGAATACAAGGCATGCATATATGAAAGGGTTAATCATTTTAGATACTGTTAATCACGAAATCATAATATCTAGGAATGTGAATTTTTTGACATGGAGTTTTCTTACCATGAATACAACAATAATCATATGCCCAAAAATGTATACTTAGATCACCATTATCCCACATTCAATGAAACTGAACTTGTCCCTAACAATTCAACTTTCCAGTCCCTTCATTTTAATAATAGGAATACAACCATATGTGACCTTAAAAAGGTGATAATATTTATTTTTTTCATTTAATTTTATTGACTCGTAATATTATGTTTCTAACTTTTTAAAAATTATTTGATTTATCATTATCCACATCCAGTCTCTGAGTCTCAAACAAATTCTTTAATGTTGCGAATACATTTATTTAAAAAATTTGAAAAATTAACAAACATTAATTATGAACAGTTATTTAATATATTAAAATATAATAGGTTACTAACAAAATAAGTAATAGTGATATTTCTTTCATGTAAAAAATGGCATGCCTTAATTTAAAAATTTAAAGGATCTTTATTACAATGTAACATAAGTTTTAGCAAGTTATTTGTATTAACACAAGTTATTAAAAGAAAATCAAATATAAAAACCATTGTTAAAAAATAACTTAAAAAAACCTTAGGTTTTATGAGAGTTAGAACAACATATTAAATTAATTTTAACATTAAGATAATTTTTTATATATTATAAGTAAAACTTTGGCGATACCTATTAAGCAAACTAAACCTCCATTAAGATTAAGATTTTGATTAAAATATCACACTAAAATGAGCATGAAATTATTCAATGACTTTAATATAGTTGTGATCTTTATGATAAGTTTTACTTTGGTTTTGAGAATATCATTGTGCTCTGAGATTCCACAACCACCTTCTGAAGCTTCTTCAAATGATATTGGTTATGCACCAAGACCATTATCGTCATATGAGAAATTTTTAACTATTTGTGTAAGCAAATTAAAGAAAGAATGTAGTAAAGAGATAGACTCTAGTCTATTTGTTGGAAATGAAAGTGTTAGTGATTATTGTTGTCATAGCCTTGTGAATGACGTTGGAAAGTCATGCCATTTTGAACTCACAAGATATGCAACACAATTTCCACAATATGCGAAAAACAAAAGAGAAATTTTAAATAGGTGTTCGAATGTTTGGAATCATTGCAATACGGTTCGTCAAATGTAAGTTTTATGCTAAATTTTGTGACAAATGAATAAATGGTAGCCACATGATGTATCAAATGAAAAATTAATTTTATATTAATTAAATTATTCTTATCTTGTGTATTTCATTTTTGGATGGTTTAGTTCATGTTTTTAGCCTTCATTTAAATATAAACATATAATCATACAAATAATAATATTTAAAATATACATCAATAACTAAAATTACATTTTTCATTTTTTAAAACCTTCCCAAAAATAAATAATCTTATAATAGATGTTAGTTCTATGGATTGACAACAATTTTGGTAAAACATTCTGCTCAGAAAATGCCATGAAATTTACTGAAGATGTAGATGTCCTGACATGTGAAACTGACAGAAGTGCAAAATTTTTAGGTAGTCAGTTTGTTTGTTATTTGTATGCTTCGACTAAGAAAGCTTGAGAACGCCTTCAGCAATATATTTGGAGATTTAATATCTTGCTTTCAACGAGGAAAGACAGGAGGCGCTGAAGACTTGTGAGTAAAGCAACCCTAGTTGCTGTTACTCTATTTAAGGACTGCAAACCTTGTTTTGCAGCTTGGCCGTTCCAGTTTTAGAAGTCTAGATTTTAATTGTTGGTTGTTAATTATTTTGGTTGTTAATTGTTCATTGTGAGCATCTCTCGTATTTCTACTTGAGTAGGACATTCTCTTTTGAGTTGTAAGTTTTCAATCACTATAAACTTTGAAACGAGTGTGATTGTATTTCTTTGAAGAGTGTCTTCAGTTTTAGTTTTGTTGAGTGTCAAAGTGTGTGATACTGAGGGATTGAGCGGAGGTTCTCATATCTAAGTGTGGTATCTTAGGTAGAAGTAAAGATGGCAATGGGTACGGGTACTAGTCTCCCGCTACCCGTCCCGTTTAGTAAAAATGATATCCGTATCCGCCCCATATCCGTGCGGGTAGCCGTTAGATGGGTATCCATGAATTTTAAGATACCCACGGGTATTAACTGGTATCCATGGATATTATTATTTAAATATATTTTAAAAATATATATATTGAAATAACTATTTCTTAATCTATTTTAATGTCAAAAAAAATATTTTCAAATTTAACACATAAATAATAATAATAATAATAATAGTTCTCATTCATTTTATTTCTTCTTTTATCTAAATAATAATAATAATAATAATAATAATAATAATAGTAATAATAATATCATATTTAAGAATAACCATAATAATTTTGATCAAACAAATTAACATTTAAGTATTTTTTTAATTATTAACGGATACGGATATCCGCGAGTACGGGTACCATCAAATCCATATCCATATCCGTAAGTAAACGGATAATCAAATATCCGTTTATTTTACCCGTGGATACCCATTAAGCCATCATATCCATATCCATGACGGATTTTACCCGCGGATATCCAGGGGTACGGTTTTTTTTGCCATCCCTAGGTAGAAGGGTCATTGGGTAGTTTGATTAAGTGAGGAGGTGTAAATAGGGAATGTTTAGCTCTGAATTAATACTGTTGATAGTGAACTGATCAATTGACTTGCTTTCAATCAAAATTGATCCTCAATATTTCAACCATGGATGCCCAACAACATATAGAGACATATGAAATCAAGTTTGAGTGAAAAATCTGAAGAATTCCTAATTATATCCAAAATCCTAATTTTGCACCTTGTGTTAGGAGACGACCAATCAAGCTTCAAAACCTCAAATATTTTGAATGTATTGAGAAATTATTTGCACCATGATAGCTCAAATGATAAAAGGAGGATAATACTTCAAGTAATTGACTTAGTCAAGCTTCAAACTCCACAATGGACCAAAACCCTAATTTCACCAAATGAATGATTCAAATGAATTTCTCTTCAATTCGTTGCAAAACTTCCACTCTTGAGGAATCAATGAGACAAATGTGATGTCTTGAGCTGTAACACACCCTTGTGACTTGAAAAATCCAAAGACATGAGAACTTGAGACTCCCTTAAAACAAAATATTCACACAACCAACCTCCATAGCTTGCGGAGGACTTGAGAACCAAAGAACTTTTGATCCCATCACAATGTATGAATGTAATGCAATATGATGTTTGTGATGAAACATAAGCCTAAATCAAGAGGGTAAATTTTAGGATGCAACATACACGAGGAAGAACATAACTCTTATTCCCCCTTAAGACAAGAGCCTGTTCATGTCACAAGAGGTGGAAAAAGAGGACAGTGGGAAATAAACTATATCTTGAGAGATATCTTGAAATTTTCCCAGGTAACTCAGAACACAAGTCACAATTGTGTTCAAAACTCAGATCAAAAGTCATAAATAATTTGTTGTTCATTGTTGTGTGACATAGCTTTGTGACTTAGACATTGTTTCTCTCTCTCCTGTATCATATTTTTATGCTTCTCTTTCTGTGGGATAATATTTCTCTCCCCCTTTTTAGATAAAATTTGACAATTTGAGCCCTCACCAAACCAGATCCAGGAACAGTTTGCCCAAACTTTAACAAAACGCATGATGAAGGTGAGTTGAATCCTCACTTGTTGTTTGAGAATGGCTGAGCACTCCTTTAAATAGGCCAGTAGTTCCTTAGGAATTAATGGCAGATTAATTCCCAGTCAATGGTGCGTTAAGTTAGGCCTAAAATCTGTTACTTGACTAGCTGTCCACAGTCCAAGCTATTCTTGAATGTCTTTAATAGCCCTTGACTGTTTCTTTTGAGATAAAAATAGTCCCAATGCATGCATTGTTCACCTTGTTTAACATGTCCATGTTTAGACATGTTCTGCATGATGTCTTGACATTTAGTCAGACATTGTCCACTCACTTCATGTGACTCACTTTTTCAGATCAATGGATTCTCTACTGTGAAGCACTCTTCACTTTTGTCCATACAATGCCATAATTTCTCTCTAGGTGGCCATGAAAAAGAATATAAACCCATCAACATGCTTTAAAATTACTTCGATTCTCAATGATATTGATGTTTCAACATCATATGGCACATTCACACAAAGTCCATCTGCCTTTGCTCTAAGATTATAATAACACTGCTTATTTAAGAATTTCAGCACATAGCAGTATAAACTCCTCTTTACATAAGCTAATGAACAATATTCCCCTTGTCATTAAGCTAGCCATCAACATATATAACAGCTACGCCTTCTTTAATAAACATATTCAATTGCATTTGACAAGGCAACTTTCACAGTTGAGAAATAACAATTCCTCTACATATACATAGTTGCTTCTCATGTAGACTGTTGCTCCCCCTTAATATCATAAATCCTCCTTTTAGCTTCTAATATGAAGTTTACCATATGTTGTTACTCCCCCTGAGTTATACAAGATAAGAACTTTTCTGATGTTGATCCTTACATTACTTGAAGCATTCTTTATTTGGACTTGTCACAGTTTCCAAATTAGGAATCCTTAGTTTGCTTGCTATACAAGTTTCAGATTGCCATATTATGTACCTTGCAATAGAAGTAACTTTATAGTTAATCATGTATAACTAATTATATGTCTTCAAAAGATAAGTCTGAACCTTATCTTCTTTTTCAATCTCTGGTGTCTTCAATAGTAATAATGTTATAATTCCATATAGGACATTCTCTTTTATTCATCACACACTTCTTCTCATCTTGTTTCAGATTACCATACAGTTATCACAAATATCCAGCTCCCATCAAGATATTTGACAACATTTGTATGTATCTCCTTAGTTGAATCAGATCTTCAAATAATCACCAGATAACATTGCCACACATTCTAGTCTTGTGAAGATCATAGTGAACTTTAATACTGATATTCAGTTCACAAAATACCATGAATCCATAGGAAAAATACTCAGCTCCCGATAGAGTATAAGTGGTTTGGCATTCAGGTTACATAATAATAAGTACTGAGTCTCCCGTCAAAGTACCTAAAATTTAGTCAGTTATATTTGTCTACTCACACTAGATCTTCCTGACTGATTATATCTTCACACTCACTTCTACTTCCAAAAAATAAAATATATTCAACACTGAAGACATTTAGATGGTGTTCCACCATATGATACGATATCATCTATCATAAAGTGGTTTTGGGGGTAACATCCACATTTTCTCATCCATAACATATGGGGGGAACGTAGGAAGCACAATATACACCAACTTTACATCCAAACAATTAACATGATCAAGGAATCATATGATCCATATCTCAATAAGCTTTTCTTTAGACTTTCACTTCTTATTTTGAGATGATGGATGCCATAGTATGTACCTACAGAGGAGATTCCCTCAACTAGGTTTCTGGAAAAGAATTTATTATGGCATGACACAAAAATATTCAAATAGAAAACTGAGTTCCTTGATTCTTATTGGCAATACCCTTCCAAGACAGTATTTAGGGAAGCCAACATTTATGACCATGTTTCACTGTGGTTGAGACACAATATTCAGCTCCAATCTGTTCCATGGTCATGAACAAATCTACACATATTTGGTTCCTTTTATCAGAAGAACGTACCAGACATAAGCTCATCTTAATCTCACATAAAGGGATTAAGGGGTATACCTTTATGAGTCTTTTACTTGCATTGAGCTTGACTTCTATACTCCCATAAGTTTAGGTCAGAAATAAACTGACATATGGAATATAAGAGCTTGTTGATCGTGTCATGATCAACTAATACAAATGTCTCCTCTTCTAGATCAGGATCAAGCTCCAAACATATATACCCACATTACATTTGTTTAGCTCCCAGAAAATCTATTCTTCAACTGGTAGCTGTATACCAATAGTAATGTTCTAACATCCTGTAGAACATTGGTTCCATCTCCTTGGAACTCATAATCCTTGATAATCTCCAAGGTCTTCAACTCGCAGATGTATATGAGAATCATTGATCAATTGATACTCATCAACTCTATTACTAAATGCCTTTATGAGTGGACTTGAGGAAATCTCAAGTATCTTTGTCACTTTTAGTAGGTTGTAAGATCTGTTCAATATTATGTTGAATAAAAATAACCCTAGGATCCTTCTTTCACTTTAGGGGTTACATCAAAGGGTATGCAGCGGAATATAGCCATACTTCAACAAAATGTACACAATGCTTACTCCATAATTCACTTGTAAGCATAACACATAAGTGAAACGATCGGCCAAAAAATTATCTAATATATGGGATATATCAATAAAGTCGTCATCGAACGTTTTTTATCCCACCGAGAGGGAAAGGTAAACATCGAGTAAACCTGAGATGGAGAAATCACGGTCTTGCGACCGAGAGATCGGGTAAGGATGTCTGTTACGAAAGGGGAATGTATTAGCACCCCACGCACCCGTAGTACTCTACGATATCCATTTTTACTTTCTATCTAATGGGTGTAAAGGTATAACTATATTTGTACTACAGACGGGATGAAGAAACATCAGCAACAAAGGGGATGACGAGACATCAGCAACAATCGGGATGATGAAACATCAGCAACAAACAGGATGACGAAACTCCCTAAGTCTAATAATATTGGTTTGTATCTTTTAGTTTGAAAAAAGTTTCATCTTGTTAGAATCTTTTGATGCACTTGTCAAAACAAGGTTTTAATATTAAGGATGTAAAAGGATAAAGGTAAAATGGCTAGGGGGAACTAACCTATTTCTAATCCTAATCATTATCATACAAAGTTGTTCCTATGTTATGGATATAAACAAGGGGAACTACTTATTATCTACCTAATGTTGGCATGCATGGATACTTACCCTAATATCTAAACTCGATCACTAACCTAACCGAGTGATCCTAAGGAAAAACTATAATATCAATCATCTGGGTTAAAAAACCAAATGAGAATAGGAGGAAGAAGCAAACAAGGTGCTTTGGAAAAATCACACAAACCAAACACCCACAAATGCAAAGAAAGAGGAGAAGAAGGTGAAGTGGAAACAAGTGAGTGGACAATCATGCAAGGTGTCATGTGAAGTGAGGTTAGTAGAAACAACATACATATACAAGGTTTATACAAACCATAAACAAATATCAAACATCACTATAAAGACATATATGCAAAGTTAGTAGACAAACTAGACAAAAACTAGTCCTAAAAGCATACGAAAAGCAAATTTTGTGAGATTTTAAGCATAGATGAGATGAAAGAAGAATTAGAAGGTAAAATGACACAAAACTTAGTAGATAAAATGTTAACATCTTATTTATATCATGCAAACAAAACCACAAAAATTCACGAACAAAATTCTACAAGAGTGCGTAA
Organism: Vicia sativa; assembly: GCA_021764765.1. Taxonomy (NCBI): domain Eukaryota; kingdom Viridiplantae; phylum Streptophyta; class Magnoliopsida; order Fabales; family Fabaceae; genus Vicia; species Vicia sativa. Next base: position 249,873,645 of record CM038795.1, read on the forward strand.
ACATGCAACAATTGTGTATGGTGAAGTGAATACAAGTGTGTGACATACTTAATGTAACACCCCAATATTTTCAATTATTCAATAATTTGGATTTTAGTCATTTATTTAATTAAAATTTGAATTACTAGAATTATTGAAATTATTTAATTAAATAAAATGAATTGGGTTGTTGGTGTGAGGAGTAGAAGGAGGAGGTGTGAGGAGTAAAAGACTATAACTTATTAATTGGTTATTATTATTGTAGAATAATAATAAAATAAAGGAATAGTAAGAGGAAAAAGAGAACTGGAAACATTTGGAGAAAACTGATCATACGTGAAAGAGAGAAGAGGCAGAAGGAAGAGAAGAACCAAGAATTCAAGGTTTCAAGCAATTGACTAAGGTAAGGCGTGATTTCTCTTATTATTATACCTTATAGATTTTGGGAATGATAGGATGGATTGAGTAGATTAGAAATCCCAATTTAAGATTCTCTAGGTTTATGAGTTTAACCCCAAAATCCATGAATTTTGATGTTTTGATGCAAACTAATGTTATAGGATAATTGTATGATGTTATTATGTGTTATGATTGCATTGAAACCATGTATTGAAACCAGTTTTGGTGTTGTGGTATACTGGATTCGTAATGATACAAGTTGGATGGAATTGGGATAGTAGGAATGCTGTTAAATGAAGTTTTCTACTATTGTAGGTCGCAGGAACCGGTTCCCAGGTGGAGGAACCGAGTTCCTGGTATAATTTCCAGTAGCGTGGAAATTCTGAGTCTGAGGAACCGGTTCCCTAGTGGGAGGAACCGGGTTCCTAGTGTATTTTGCAGGGAAAAATCAGATTTTTGAACGAGGGAACCAGTTCCCTGGTGGGAGGAACCGAGTTCCCAGTACATTTTCCAGAGGCGCGTTTTATCGAGAGTGTGGGAACCGGGTTCTCCCCAGGAGGAACCGGTTACCACTGTAACATTTTAGAAAACTAATAAACTTTGAAAAATCATATCTTTCAAACCGTAAGTCCGTTTTAATCGCCATTTTGGACGATGTTCTTTAAATTAAATACTCTATTTTATAAAATGAAGAAAATAACTATAACTTGAGATTATTTTGAAAATGCGTCGAGTTTCTAATTATGCAGTTTGTTATTATATGCATATTTGATGTATATGCAATGATGTATTCATGATCAATGATTGTATCATGTTTTGGTGGATGATGTGCATGTTTATGCTATTTGATGTGTGCATGATAATTGATTGTATCATGTTTTGGATTGATGATGGTTTATGATGTATGATGTTATCATAACCTGTGTTAAATGTTGCATGCTTTTGTGATGTGCATGCATATACATTCTGGTGGTAGCTAATTACCATTGTGTGGAATTAGTGAGTATTGCCAATAACCGTTCCCGAGTGATTATGGGTGGTGAGGTTGGATTCATGTCCGGGTGATTATGGACGAATCGATGTAACTGTATCCGAGTGATTATGGATCACTTTGTGACTTAGTTCACTGTTTTGTACCATATTCATAGAGTCTTGCATCACATTTTGTGTGAATTATAACATGATAGGATGGTTTCCAGTGTTATAATTTGGTTGTTGAGTTGATGTATGTCCATGACTTGTGTTTATGGAATGAATCCTTGAATCTGATTATGCTAAATAGGGTGGACTAATAACTTGTGAAACTCAGTTGTTTTGATGAATTTATAATGCATTTTAGTTATGATGAAGTCTCACCCTTACTTTGATGATTTTAGATTGAGGCTTTAGCAGCTTAGGAGTTGGTGAGGATGGCTCGTAGAGTTATGCTTTTATTTTATCAGCGTGTCAGTGTCATGCTCTCGTCTTGTAACACTGGGGAACATTTGGTTTAGAGTTATGATTAAACTCTGTTGATTTATTTAAGATTGTTTTGGATAATAATTTAGTGAGCTAAGGCTTTGACCTTGAAGTTTTTGTTGGTTTGAGCTTATCCAAATTTTGAGAATAATTCCGTTGTGTAGAACATGTTACTTCCACGAATTAATTGAATTATGTTCTTCAGTAAAGCATGACATTATATGGAATTTTGTTTTAATTAATTGTGATACCCTTTTTATACATGTTAACTTTGAATTTATTATATAATCGCGGAGTATTTTAGAAGGGTGCTACAACAGTGGTATCAAAGCATAATCGGTCATCGTGACCAGTGTCTTAGTGTTGTTATCCCTTTTGTATGCGACTAGTGCAACGTAACATTGTCGATACTTGTGTTCTAATGAGAATTGTTTTGTGAATTTCTCAGAACAATGGTTGGAAGAGGTAACGAAAGAGACGATGTTGCAATTGCTGAGGCTTTGGGGATGCTTGCTAGTGTACTTGGAGGAAATCAGCAGGGAGCTGGTATTGGTGCTGACAGGCAGCTGGGAAATTTTCAGAGGAACAATCCTCTGTTGTTCAAAGGCACGCATGACCCCGATGGTGCTCACAAGTGGTTGAAGGAGATTGAAAGGATCTTCCGAGTAATTGATTGTGCTAAAGATCTGAAAGTGAGGTATGGTACTTATATGCTGGCAGAAGAAGCTGATGACTGGTGGGTTGCTACCAGAACTGAGATGGAACAAGATGGTATTGTGCTGACTTGGGCTGTGTTCAGAAGGGCTTTTCTGAGAAGGTATTTTCCTGAAGATATTCGAGGAAAGAAAGAGATTGAATTTTTGGAGCTCAAGCAGGGTAAGATGACTGTAAGTGAGTATACTTCTAAGTTTACTGAATTGGCTAAGTATTATGCTCACTATAACAATGATGAAGAGGGAGAATTTTCTAAGTGTATCAAGTTTGAGAATGGTCTCCGTGATGAGATTAAGCAGGGTATCACGTATCAGCGTATTCGCAGATTTTCTGATTTGGTGGATTGTAGTAGGATTCTGGAAGAGGATCTTGCTAATACTAGGTCAAACTCTCATGGGTTTGCTGCTAGGAAAGGAAAGCAACTGATGGGTCGTGGCAAACCGTACGACAGGAATAACTAGAATTCTGGTGGGTGGAAAAGGCCTAGTGGGGGAGATTCTAATGCTTCAGTTAAGTGCTATAAGTGTGGTGAAATGGGGCATCGTATTCAGGAACGCAAGAGTATTGATAAGAAGTGTTTCAAGTGTGGAAAACTTGGACATGTGGCTAATGATTGCAGAGTGAGGATTTTGACTTGTTACAACTGTGGAGAGGAAGGTCATACTCGTCCGCAGTGCACGAAACCAAAGAAGGAGCAGTCTGGTGGTAAGGTGTTTCCTTTGTTTGGGTCATAGACCAATCCAGATGATCGATTGATTAAAGGTACGTGTTTTATTAATGGCACACCTTTGATTGCGATTATTGAGATTAGAGTGACTCATTCGTTTATTGCTTTAGGTTGTGCTAAAAGATTGAATTTGGATATATCTGATATGAATGGAAATATGGTTATTGATACTCATGCGTCGGGTTCAGTGACTACTTCGTTTGTGTGTAGGAACTGTCTCATTATGATTTTTGGTAGACGTTTTGGTATGGATTTAGTATGCCTACCGTTAGAACAACTTGATATCATCCTTGGAATGAACTGGTTGGAATTCAACCAGGTTCATATCAACTGTTTTGCGAAGACGGTTAGTTATCCAGAAGCGGCTAGTGTTGAAGATTTGACTAGGTCAGTTAAGCAGATGAATGTAGCTGTTAATGACGGTGCGGTAGTGTTTATGTTGTATTCTTCGATAGAAGCGAAGGGAAAGGCTAAGAGTGATGAGCTACATGTTGTGAATGAATTTCCAGAAGTTTTTTCGGAAGATGTTAGTGGGTTGCCACCTGAGAGAGAAGTGGAATTTGCTATAGATTTAATTCCTGGAACTAGTCCGGTATCGATGGTGCCTTATCGCATGTCGGAATCCGAGTTGGCTGAATTGAAGAAGCAATTAGAGGAGATACTTGAGAAGAAGTTTATCCGTCCGAGCGTTTCGCCGTGGGGTGCTCCTTTTTGTTGTTGGTTAAAAAGAAAGAAGGTTCGATGAGACTGTGTGATGATTACAGACAGTTGAATAAAGTTACGATCAAGAATCAATATCCATTACCGAGGATTAATGATTTGATGGATCAACTGGTTGGAGCTTGTGTATTCAGTAAGATTGACCTGAGGTCTGGATATCATCAGATTCGAGTAAAAGTGGGACATATTTAGAAGATTGCATTTAGAACGAGGTATGGACATTAGGAGTATTCTGTTATGCCATTTGGAGTTACTAATGCACCTGGTGTTTCTATGGAGTATATGAACAAGATATTTCATCCGTATCTTGATAAGTTTGTAGTGGTTTTTATTGATGACATTCTGATCTACTCAAGGAGTGATGAAGAACATGCAGAACATCTTAGAGTTGTGTTAGAGTTGTTGAAAGACAAGAAGCTCTATGCGAAGTTGTCTAAGTGTGAATTATGGTTGAGTGAAGTAAGCTTTCTTGGTCATGTGATTTCCAAGAATGGTATTGTTGTTGATCCTACAAAGATAGAAGTGGTATCTTAGTGGGAAGCGCCAAAGAATGCTTCTGAAATCCGTAGTTTTCTTGGTCTTGCAGATTAATATAGAAAGTTCATTGAGTGATTTTCAAAGTTAGCCTTGCCGTTGACTAAGTTGTTGAGAAATTGACAAGTGTTTGTATGGGATTTGGAATGTGAGAAAGGTTTCCAAGAGTTGAAGAATAGATTGACTAGTGCTCTGATTTTGATATTGCCAAATCCGGCAGAATCTTTTATTGTGTAATGTGATGCTTCACTGATGGGTTTAGGTGGTGTTTTGATGCAAGATAAGCAGGTAGTAGCTTATGCTTCAAGACAGTTGAAGATTCACGAAAGGAATTATCTGACTCATGATTTGGAGTTAGCAACTGTAGTGTTTGTTTTGAAACTGTGGAGGCATTATTTGTATATGGCTCTCGATTCGAGGTATTCAGTGATCATAAGAGTCTGAAATATCTCTTCGATAAGAAAGAGCTCAATATGAGGCAGAGAAGATGGTTAGAATTTCTGAAGGATTATGATTTTGGTTTGAATTACCATCCTGGTAAGGCAAACGTTGTTGCTGATGCGTTGAGTAGGAAGTCGTTGCATATGTGTATGTTGATGGTGCGTGAATTGGATTTAGTTGAACAGTTCAGAGACTTGAGTTTAGTATGTGAGAATACTCCTAATAGTGTTAAGTTGGGAATGCTGAAGTTGACTAGTGGCATTCTTGATGAAATTCGAATCGGACAAAAATCTGACATTGGTTTAGTTGATAAATTGACGTTGATCAACCAAGGTCAAGGAGGTGAATTCCGAATTAACGAGAATGATGTTATGAGGTTTGGTGACAGAGTTTGTGTTCCGGATATTGCTGAACTTAAGAAGAGTATTCTAGAGGAAGGACATCGTAGTGGATTGAGTATTCATCCTAGTGCTACAAAGATGTATCATGATTTGAAGAGGTTGTTTAAGTGGCATGGAATGAAGAAGGAAATTGTTGAGTTTGTTTACGCTTGTTTGATTTTTCAGAAGTCGAAAATTGAATATTAGAAACCGTCGGGATTGATGGAACCGTTGTTCGTTCCGGATTGGAAATGGGATGGAATTTCTATGGATTTTGTGTCTGGTCTACCGAGGACAACTAAGAACTTTGATGATATTTGGGTTAACGTGGACAGGTTGACGAAATATACTTATTTTATACCGATGAGAATGGATTATCCGATGGAGAAGTTGGCTCAGCTGTTGTGGAGAGGATTATAAGTTTGCACGATATTCCTGCTAGTATTGTGTCAGATAGAGATTCGAGGTTTACGTCTAAGTTCTGGATGGGATTGCAAGAAGCCTTAGGTACTAAGTTGAGGTTGAGTTCTGCTTATCATCCGTAGACAGATGGTCAGATGGAGAGGACGATTCAGTCGTTAGAGGACTTGTTACTTGCTTGTGTATTAGAGAAAGGTGGAGCTTGGGATAGTTACTTACCTTTGATTGAATTTACCTACAACAACAGTTTTCATTTGAGTATTGGTATGTCTCCGTTTGAGGCATTGTATGGTAGGAGGTGTAGAACATCGTTGTGTTGGTACTAATTTGGAGAGAGTGTTGTGATTGAACCAGAGATTTTCCAACAGACATCTGATAAGATTAAGATGATTCAGGAGAAGATGAGAGCTTCTCAGAGTCGTCATAAGATTTATCATGATAAGAGAAGGAAGGATCTCGAGTTTAGTGAAGGAGAGCATGTATTTATGCGAGTTACTCCAATGACTGGTATTGGTCGAGCTTTGAAGTCAAAGAAGTTAACTCTGTGTTTTATTGGTCCATTTCAAATTAAGAAGAAAGTTGGGAGAGTTTCTTATCAGATTGCTTCACCACCGTCGCTTGCGAATTTTGTATGATGTATTCCATGTATCTCAGCGGAGGAAATACATTGTTGATCCGTCTCATGAGATTCAGGTAGATGATATACAAGTACGAGATAATCTGACTGTCGAAACATTGCCTATGAGGATTAAGGATCAGAAGTTGAAGCAATTTCGGGGTAAAGAGATAGCTTTGGTGAAAGTAGCTTGGGGAGGACCAATTGGTGGTAATGTTACTTGGGAATTGGAGAGCCAGATGAAGGACTCTTACCCGGAACTTTTCGTTCAAGGTATGCTTTCGAGGACGAAAACTCTTTTAGTGGGAGAGAGTTGTAACACCCCAATATTTTCAATTATTCAATAATTTGGATTTTAGTCGTTTATTTAATTAAAATTTGAATTATTAGAATGATTGGAATTATTTAATTAAATAAAAGGAAATGGGTTGTTGGTGTAAGGAGTAGAAGGAGGAGGTGTGAGGAGTAAAATACTCTAACTTATTAATTGGTTATTATTATTGTAGAATAATAATAAAAGAAAGGAATAATAAGAGGAAAAAGAGAATTGGGAACATTTGGAGAAAACTGATCATACGTGAAAGAGAGAAGAGGCAGAAGGAAGAGAAGAACCAAGAATTCAAGGTTTCAAGCAATTGACTAAGGTAAGGGGTGATTTCTCTTAATTATTATGCCTTATAGATTTTGAGAATGATAGGATGGATTGAGTAGATTAGAAATCCCAATTTGGGATTCTCTAGGTTTATGAGTTTAACCCCAAAATCCATGAATTTTGATGTTTTAATGCAAACTAATGTTATAGGATGATTGTTTGATGTTATTGTGTGTTATGATTGCATTGAAACCATGTATTGAAACCTGTTTTGGTGTTGTGGTATACCGGATTCGTAATGATACAAGTTGGATGGAATTGGAATAGTAGGAATGCTGTCAAATCAAGTTTTCTACTACTGTAGGTCGGAGGAACTGGTTCCCAGGTGGGAGGAACCGAGTTCCTGGTATAATTTCCAACAGCGTGGAAATTCTGAGTCTGAGGAACCGGTTCCCTTGTGGGAGGAACCGGGTTCCTAGTGTATTTTGCAGGAAAAATCAGATTTTTGAATGAGGGAACTGGTTCCCTAGTGGGAGGAACCGAGTTCCCAGTACATTTTCCAAAGGCGCGTTTTACGGAGAGTGTGGGAACCGGGTTCTCCCCAGGAGGAACCGGTTACCACTGTAACATTTTAGAAAACTAATAAACTTTGAAAAATCACATCTTTCAAACCGTAAGTCTGTTTTAAGCGCCGTTTTGGACGTTGTTCTTTAAATTAAGTACTCTATTTTATAAAATGAAGAAAATAACTGTAACTTGAGTTTATTTTGAAAATGCGTCGACTTTCTGATTATGCAGTTTGTTATTATGTGCATATTTGATGTATATGCAATGGTGTTATCATGATCAATGATTATATCATGTTTTGGTGGATGATGTGCATGTTTATGCTGTTTGATGTGTGCATCATAATTGATTGTATGATGTTTTGGATTGATGATGGTTTATGATGTATGATGTTATCATAACCTGTGTTGAATATTGCATGCTTTTATGATGTGCATGCATATATATTCAGGTGGTAGCTAATTCCCATTGTGTGGAATTAGTGAGTATTGCCAATAACCGTTCTCGGGTGATTATGGGTGGTGAGGCTGGATTCAAGTTTGGGTGATTATGGACGAATCGATGTAATTGTATCCGGGTGATTATGGATCAATTTGTGACTTAGTTCATTGTTTGGTACCACATGCATAGAGTCTTGCATCGCATTTTGTGTGAATTATAACATGATAGGATGGTTTCCAGTGTTATAATTTGGTTGTTGAGTTGATGCATGTCCATAACTTGTGTTTGTGGAATGAATGATTGAATCTGATTATGCTAAATAGGGTGGACTAATAACTTGTGAAATTCTGTTGTTTTGATGAATTTATAATGCATTTTAGTTATGATGAAGTCTCACCCTTACTTTGATGATTTCATATTGAGGCTTTAGCAGCTTAGGAGTTGGTGAGGACTGCCCATAGAGCTATGCTTTTATTTTATCCGCGTGTCAGTGTCATGCTCTGGTCTTGTAACACTGGGGAATGTTTGGTTTAGAGTTATGATTAAACTCTGTTGATTTATTTAAGATTGTTTTGGATAATTATTTTGTGAGCCAAGGCTTTGACCTTGAAGTTTTTGCTGGTTTGAGCTTATCCAAATTTTGATAATAATTCCGATATGTAGAACATGTTACTTACACAAATTAATTGAATTATGTTCTTCAATAAAGCATGAAATTATATGGAATTTTGTTTTAATTAATTGGATACCCTTTTTATACATGTTAACTCTGAATTTATTATATAATTGCGGTGTATTTTAAAAGGGTGTTACACTTAACATGCAAAGAGAGTGTCAAGATGAAGTGATTACTGTAGAAACATAACATAAAAGAATTCACAATCAAATCACAAAGAAAACATCACAAGGATACAAACACAACACTATTACAAAAAATTAGTCGAAACTTTGACCTAGGAGCATTTACAAGTCCAAAGAAGCCAAGAAAAGGAATAGCTGAAAGGAAATGAATCATGCAAGGTTAAGAGACATACAATAAAGTAGAAAATACACCAATACAACAATCAAAGCATAAAAACATGCATAATAAATATTCACGAACAAATCACTTAAGGAGAATAAAATCAATCCATACAAGTGTGTGCAAAGGTGTGTGTGTGTGTGTGTGTGTGTGCTCGACCATACTTGTGCTAAGTGTCACATAAGAGTGAGGGCAGAGATGAACACATAGAGATAATAATCATACAAAGAAAAAAATCAAATGTCATGCATCAATACCACAAATAGCACAAATACTACCAAAGGAAGAAGTCATGATTCAACCCTAAAAGTCAACTTAAAAAGAGTTTACAAGTCAAAAAGTCAATCATGGCCAAGAGACAAAGTGAATAAGTGATAAAACATACAATATCAGTAGCTTATACAAAATAAGCAAAACATATAAATAAAAATTCATTCAAAGCTCATACACAAAATATTCAACAAGCTAGAGCAAAATTAGCACAAGCAAGCACAAACAAGCCTTTAAAGGCAAAACAAGCATACACCAAGCACCTATGAATAGAGGTTAAGGTTAAAGGGTGTTAAAACATGCAAGGTCAGTATCTCAAGAGCTAAAAAAAACACAAACAAAGGTATCTCAAGCAAAGGATAAGGCTCGTACTCAAAAGCACACAAAATTAGGGTTTGAAAACACTAATACTAGTCAAATTCAAGGCAATTGATAAAGATCAAACAAAATGGTCTTAATTAGATAATTAAGACATGTGTGATTTTTGTAATAATCTAACCCAAGATGGGATTCCTGAGCAACAAGTGTAGAATATAAAACTTCAATACACAAAATAAGTCACCTAATTAATAGTCAACATTACAAGAGATGGAAAACACTTGTCTAAATCAATGATGGATGATAGAGATCAATTGTGAGAAGAATAATTGATACTTATAGGTTCTAGGTAAGTGGAATATTCCTATTATAAGTATCTATCATGAACTTGAAAGTAACTTTAAACAATGTTATCAAATTAACAAGTTAAAGTGTCATGACAACATATAAAGGTGTAGTCTCTAATGCATAAAAGAAAAAGTGATCATGAAAGATCAAAATAAGGGTTATCAAATGTTATGTACAATAGACAAAACCAAGTAAACATTGATTATCCATAAAGAGACAAAGAACAAAAGCTCATGAGAAAACACTAAAGAGTGTGGCTCAAAGGCACCAACAAAGTGGCCAATCTAGCTTCTCAAATGATACCCAATAGAGATGAAAATGATGTGCCACCATAGGGTTCCAAGAAGCATGAGAAATAAGATGCAAGAGAGTCATGGAAACAAGATTCAAATACAAAAATAAGTGGACATGAAAGTCCTCAAGCAATCACAAACATTCAATTAGGTCAAAACTAAAAGATGTGACTCCTAACTTGTCACCATGTTGAGTGGACAATGAAATGTCAAACAAGTATCATAGAAGAATTGTATAATAGCAAGCCAATCTCAAAATATCAGAACCATGATAGGTCATATTTGAAAGAGCTTCACATGAGGTATTCAAGGTGGTGCACAAAAGCTACCTCATAAACCTTGATCACGAGCAATCATCAAACAAAATTGAAGAAGAAAGTATGTTTAGGGGAAGTGAATTGTTCATTGATGAACTCAAATACCTAAATCATAAATGAGGATGGAAAGAAAAGATAAATTGATTCCCCAAGGATTTCATAAATGCATTCCAGTATACCTCTAAGTTAAGAGAAGCACCAATGCATCTATGGAATAGATGCTTGGTTCAAAATAGCAACAAGGCTTATAAAATCAAAACAAAAATATCACAACATTCCCAAGACAATTAAAATTCTAAAACAACAAGCCTAAGTCAAAATTGGCAAGTTTCAAAAAGAGAATGAAAATGCACAAGCAAACAATGTTCAAAAGATGATCAAACGAGAAACCCTAACTTGACAATATTGGGAAAAATATCAAATGAAGTCCTAAAATCTAAAAAAAATTAGTTCTAGAATTATAAGGGAGCATACAACCCTAATCTAATCAAAATTTGACTTGAAAGTCAAGGGAGATTATCATATAAACCCTAACTTGAGGCCTAAGCAACTAAAACCAACAATTGATCAAATTAAATAAAAAATTCCAAACAAATATGACTCACTCAAGACAAATTCAAATAAAAATTCAAACATCGAGATATGAACCTCAAAAGGTCATAGAAGTCAACATTTGGCATTTTTGATTAATAAAATTATTAAAAATTAAATCTAGAAAGATTAATATATCAAATAAACCATGAAAAATATTCACAAAAGAAAAAAATGCTAAAAATATTAATTCAAGGTCAGAGACCAATTACATATCATGAAAAAGGACCAAAATGAAATTGGTGAATTTTTTATACTTGAAAAAGAATTTTAAAATCAATTAAATTGCAAAAATAAGCATTATTCACATATTTTATGAAATTAATAAAAAATTAGAAAAATCTGAAATAAAAATCGAAGATAAAAAATAGACCAATCAAATAGCCTAAAATATTTTTTTTTTGTTTTTGTACCTTGAAATGATTTTAACAAAAATTAATGAAAATATTACACAAAAATTAATTAATTAAACTCTGATTTTTTTCACCAATCAAATAATTTTCAAAACTTAAGACAAAAATACACAAAGTCAGAAATAATATTCTAAGCCTACCATAAATGTTTTAGAAATTTTTATTAAGTTTTGATCAAGAAAATAAAATCAGTAAATCAATTAATTCAAAAATTATTTAAACAAGAATAACACCAATAAGATGCTGCCACACAGTCATCTTCAACCTCATGACAAAAACAAAAATGCGTGTAAATTTAGAATCAGGGCACAACTTCAGATCCATACCACACATTCAATTCTCAACCAAAATTAACGATTCAAAGCGCAAATTGAAGACAACATGGCACGGAACAAGTAGCAACTCATGGATTTCAAAAAGGTCAACCACACATCAAGAAATAAGATCACGAAAAACACAAAAATCATCCAAATGCAAAATTTCAGAATTCAATATTATGCAACATGCTTCAAAAACACACACATATATACATCAAACCTAATGTTTGGCCAGCTATACCCATGCACACATACTTTATCTCATTAGAAATCAACTGAAAATGAAGATTCGAGTGGTGAAACATACCTTGACAATTGGAAAATAAACCCAACTAGGGCCTCTGAACACAAAAATAAAACCACGCCTCTTGATCTCTAAGCTCCAATGAAGTATAATAGAATAAGAAACGAGCACTGGAATGGAAGAAGAAGAAGCTTCGAAGAAAAACTTGAAGATGAAGAAAAAAATTCATATATGATTTTTAGAGGATGGAGGCGTCTAGGGCAAGAGTGAATGAGATTGTGAGCTTATAAAGAGCTTAGAGAGTGAGGGTATGATAGTCTTTGGGCCTAAAAAATACGTAAAGGATATTTTGCAAAAAAAATTAGAAAAATGAAGTGTACTTACTGCTTGCGTTTTACTTTAGTATTTCCTTGGGCTCGTGTCATTTTGAGGAGCATATGATGAGTGGAATTGAGTGAGGGAAGCGTGAGATAGTGAGATAGAAAGCTAAGCACATGATATGAAGATTTGAGAGAATGGAATAATTTCCGTTTTTGGCAAAACACGATTTCCATGGTACAAGCACGTATTGTCATTTGTTTGGCTTCTTTTGGAAATGTAAATGAAGAGGAAATCGTGCACTACAAGTGCTTAGAAGACCTGAAACAATCCCAAAGCAAAACATACCAAAATCTGGAAAAAGGCAAGCAACCATTGATTCCTTTGGTCAGTTCACTTAATGCTTGGGCCAAACAAAATTGGCTCGTGCGTTTTCTCTTTTCCCTTTAGCCAAATGAAGAGCACCTCTTAAGCTTGAGTATGAAATTTGAATCATGGAAAATGGTGGATAAATGAGTGAGATATTGTGCCTCAAAGTTTAATAAAAACAAAACATGGTAAGGCAAGGCCTGCGCGTGCATGGCGTGCATGGTGACCAGTTGCGAGGTAGCAACTTTATGGATCCATATCTTGAAGAAAACTTTGCCAAAATGAATGATTCAAAGCTTGTTGAAGAGATATCATGGGGAACTACATGATGCACACTTTAATTTTCAAAATTGATGCTTGGAGAGCAAGAAGTAAGCTTGGACATTTGGCACACCAAGAATTTGTTGAAATGTCACTCGTGCCTAGCAATGGAAGGCAAGCATGGCCAGCATCTTGGTATATCTTGTGCACAAAACTTCAAACTCAAATATCTCTTAAATGGTGCATTTTTGATAAATTTTACAAATTGATAAACTTGTAGATTTTTTCCCAAGCTTTCCAAAAATGTATAGTATGCAACCATTAAACAAAAATCGAGAAAGTTATGACATGTCAAAGTTCTATAAGAAATGTTTTCAAACTTCAAATAACTTCAAGAACAAGTTAACCATAATTTCTTCAATTCTCTTGATTCAATGGTGAATTTGGTCATGAAATATGAAAAGAGGATATTTGAATTTATGGTTGACCAAAAGTCCACTTGGTCAACTTTTGACTTTGACTAATTTTGACCAAAATGACCATTTTGCCCCTTGTGATCAATTGAATTGCTTCCAATCAAAATTGAATCTCAATATTTCAAACATGGATGCTAAACAACATATAGAAACACATGAAATCAAGTTTGACTGAAAAATCTAAAGAAATCCTGATTATATCCAAAACCCTAATTTTGCACCTTGTGTTAGGAGATGTCCAATCAAGATTCAAAACCTCAAATCTTCTGAATGCATTAAGAAATTCTTTGAACCATGATAACTCAAATGATAATAGGAAGATGATACTTCAATAAATTGACTTATCCAATCTTCAAACTTCACAATGGGCCAAAACCCTAATTTTCATCAAATGAATGACACTGATGAATTCCTCATCAATTCTTTGCATATCTTCAACTCTTGAGGAATCGATGAGACAAATGAGATGTATTGGTCTATAATACATCATTGTAACTTGAAAGATCCAAATACATGAGATCCAGAGACTCCCTTAGAACAAAAATGCTAACACAATCAACCTCTATGGCTTGTAGAGGACTTAAGAACCAAAGAACTTTGATCATATCAAAATGTATGAATGCAATGCAATATGATGTTTATGATGAAACATAAGCCTAAGTCAAGAGGGTAAATTTTGGGGTGCAACAATAAGGATTAAAAATAAATCAACCCTACTATAAGCTTTCCTCTTCACCAAGCAACAAACTAGACCCAACCAATATCCTGACCAATATGGAAACACATAAGCACATAACTTACCTTATCAACAGCTTCACTACCGCATGAAGGTTTTGACAATCTTTTCTCTATGCTTATTATAGGCTGAATAATACAATTCAAAATCCTTAGTCCCGCATGAAGTGTTTGCATTTAACTTTCTTGTTCTAACATCATTATCTTCTCTCTTCAAGAAGTACTGAAGTTTTGGTCATGTTGGTCTAGCTTTCCACAAATATGTCCATCCTCCACTTCAAGGGACCATACAATATAAACACTCCTTGTTCAAACAATCTTCTACCTTGTATACAACCAGAAAGTATCTCCCATGGATCCCATCCAGAAATAGACAGGATGCCTACCAGAATTTCAATTGGTATTAGAGCAGGCATCTTGTCTATTTTTGGATGAGATCCAAGGGTGATACTTCACGGTTTATGGTCAAGGTATAAGGTTATTACTTAAAATATTTTTGAACTTGGAGGGTTCATATTGTTGTTTGAATGGTCCCTTGAAGTGGAGGATGGACTATTCGTGACAGGGTTGTATTAGACATGACTGTTGTTATTAGGCCTATAGCTTTGGTGGTGAGCTGCTATTTTGGTTTGATTTATTTTCTAGCCTAAGGTTGTGTTGCTTGCACTTGGAATATGGTGATTATGTGCAAGGTATTTGTGTTGTGCCTAAAGGTTGTTGAGGAGCATTTGGTGTGTTTTCCGATGCATGGTATCTGATGTAACCATGGGTGTTCCTTATGTCTCCGGTAGTATTTTATTGGAAGGGAATTATGGTTTGGTCTCCTCAGCAGGTTTATCCTATGGTGATGGGATTTGTGCAAGAGTGCTTCAACCAACTTTGTAAAGTTGCCAATGATACTTGAGTTTTATCACTCAAGTCCACTCATAAAGGCACTTTTGACGAGTTTGTTGAAGATAGATGAGAGCCATTTATTTTGGCTTCATATAAAGTCTTCCTAATAGTTATCCTAATTAGGACAATGACTCTGAGTCTTGAAGATAGTGGTATTTTTGAAGCTTGTATTTATTGTGTGGACCTTGAAGGTGATCAAGGGTTATTGGTTTTCTGGAAGCAGTGTTAGGTGTCATACCCCAAATTTTTCCTACCCATTAATAAGGACTCTCCGGCTTACGCATATCGCATTTTACATGTACATGTTATCCACTAGGTCATTTAACATTGCATACATTCCCAATTAGCAAGTGGTTATGAGATTGAGGCTTTTCTCCTTGGAAGCCGCACAAAACAGATACTATTCATTTATACCCTACAATAAGGCAACACTCGGGTTTTTGAAAGTTTAAGGGTGTTTCGCGTGTTTAGCAAGCTATCAAGGAAATGATCAGTAGAACCATCATCATGACAGGTTCTTGTGGGTTTTAATACACTTCAAATAATGGAGAATTGGGCATTCGTTCGATCTGAAATAGTGCGAGCTATGAACAATACTTTACTCATTCAAAGTTAGAAATTCACAATTTGCAATCGGGACATTGTTTTGAGTTGATTATGCATGCCTTGGAATCGTCTCTATATTATCTTCATCTTTCGTATTTGGGCCAAAAGCCGATTCACCAGGGAAGATCTCAGAATAATTTAATTTCCATGAAACAAAAGTTATTTTATTTGTTGGTTATTCAGTTTTCGGACGCTAAAAAATTCATAACTCACGCTTCGTTCAAAAGTTTTGGCTGATTTTTGATTGGAAAGTCCATCTTGATGTTGTCTCCAACTTTTTCTCTTGGGTCGAAGGCTAATTGTGCGAAGAACATCTCCAAAAAATTTGATCTTTTGGAAACACTAAATTGAATTTTCTGGCTAAACTGTGTTTTCTAGCGCACTAAAAAATTCATAAATTTTGACTAGACCATCAAATTGAGTGGCTCCAGTGCCTAAAATTAGTTCTCGATATCCTCTTCGACTTTTGTTCTCGGGCCGAGAACTAAATCTTTAATGAAAATGTCCAGAATTTCAATTACTGAAGAAATATTTGAGCTGAACCAAACATCAATTTCTCTGTTACGCGATATTCAAAAATTCATATCTCCCATCGATTTTTATCGAATCGCAACGACTCTGGTGCCAAAATTTCACAAATTTCATTGGCTTCGACTTTGATTAATATCATGATTTCAAATTTTGATCAGAGGATTTTCATTCGGGCATTCTTTCAGAACTGATCGGTATAATTATGCCCTTGTCAGATTTTCTCAGTGCCAGCGAAAACTTCAAAACTTCAAAACTCCTTCTCCATTCATCCGATTGAGGTAAAATTTTGCCAACGTAGCATAAAAGTTTAATCCACACATTATTCTTGTTAAGACCGATTCCGAATTTTGCACGATTACCAATGATTTTGCGACTTGGATGTTTTTGACTATGATAAAGCCGATTTGGGCCCAATTTGAATCTAACTTCCTTCTAAGCCCAAATTTGGAGGCGATATATTTCAAAAATCAAATTTTTTCTCTCACAACTCAATTTTCTTCTCTATCATCACAAACACTCTCTCTTTTTCTCTCATTTTTCTCAAGAATCAAACACACTTTTTCTTCAATTTTGCTCATGAACATTTTGAAGATCGTCAACAATCTAAAGATCAAAAAATCCAAAATCACAAAAACTCCTCCCTATTCCTCCTCCGGCCTCCGATCGTCGATACGACTTCGGAGATCTCTTCTACTCAACCTCCTCTTCAGTTTAACGATACATTAATTGTTAGGTTGGGTGCGATACACATTTCGTGTTATATGTACACACGGTTGTACATTACCATGCTTGTTTGTCTAGTTTATATTTGGTGCAGGTGCTTTGGTTGTACGCAGATATGTGCACTATACATTTCGACCATGATTTCTGATATCTTGATATACATTCTGATCGGATGTTGTTGATTTATTCTAGATATCTTGAAGTTACTCGGAGTGCTTTCGTTGCTTGCGTATTTGTTTGGTAGTCCACTACCATTGTATTTACTTTCCACATATTTATCGCTTCCTTTATCGCTTTCTATAGATCATGAGAAGTATGGGGAAATATGAGCGTACACTCAAAGTCGCTATTTAAAGTCCTGTAGTAGGCATTCTGCATTTGTGATCTAATTGTGTTTGTTCCTTGTTTAAAGACCTACCTTGAAGTATGTATTCTTCTCGTGTGTTTACATTTGTGCTCAAAGAACTCAGAGAAGGCATTTCCCTTATCCCCCATTGAAGTTCTCAAGAGAAGGCAAGCAGATCCTTAGCTCGTGATGCACCATGATGCTTCGGAGTTGCGTTGCTCGTGTTATCGAGTTGTCAAGTGGAAAAGGGTTCCATATTCTGAACCCCCACATTCTTGTCAGTAGTTCCAGTGCACGTTAACACTCCGTGTTTGTTCACATCTATCACTTACCTCGATCATTTATATATTGGTTAGGTGCTTAGTTTCTTTGGAAACTTACTCTTGCCTCGTAACATGACACCATGATATAGACTCTCGTATCCCTTTCCCGCTTGTTTGCCTCGGTTGAAATATCACCTTGGCTAAAGCTTCTCATATCCATTTCTATCTTGTTTGCATCAGTTAAAATATCACCTTGGCTAAAGCTTCCCCATGAATTTATCGCTTTTCTCCTTACCTTGATCATTTATGTCTTGGTTAGGCTTTGATTTGAGCTAGTGTGCACTACTTATGACATGTGTGTGATCTCTGATAAAGTTTTATTATTTATTCACTTTCATAGATATTAGGTTCCCTTAGGATTATCTCGGCCCCCTTAGGCTAGCGCTCGAGATAAACTTTAGAATAGTTATCCATACATGCTAACATAGGTAGAGATTTCCCTTTGTCCTCAACTATAGGATCAACTTTGCATGTTAACATTCAGATTAGAAGTAGGCTAGTCTCCCTTAGACTTTTTCTTTCTCTTGTACATATGCATTAAGACTAAAACTCTCTTTTTCTCAAAACTTCACAAAACACTTAATACCAACAAAACCCCCTTTTTAAAGGTAAAATCAATAAAACAAAGGCAAACTATCTTTTCTTGCCTTCGGGGCATTTCATCAAAACTTTCAAAAGGATGTGTTAGTTCTTCTTTAGGCGGTACAACGCATAATTCCCCAAAGTTCGGGTTGCACCATGTCTATTTGCCGAAGATTTACGTACGAAACATTATCCGCCTTCAGGCATTTTTCCTTTTCACGGTACCTCGTTAGATACGAACATGTTATTTCATTTATACTATAGGCGCGTGAGTTTCCCATGGTCGAGTTACGGTAGAATGCGACGTCTAGGATTTTTCAATTAAAAAACAAAAAACAAACTAAAAAATGTGAACCGAACTACGATGCTATGTCTTTCCTATTGCATAAGGGAATATGTAGGCATTAGGTCATGGGGCCTGACCGGGCAAACTTTGTAAATATTCCTTCTTTTCCCCACGTTTTCTTTCTTTCACATGCATTTCCTTTAAACACTAAGCATTAGACATAGATGTAGAAAGTAAGAAGTAGATATAACACACCCTAAATAAGAGCAAACTAAAGTGGATATTATGGAGTACCACAGGCGTGCGGGGTGCTAATCCTTTCCCCTTGCATAACCGACTTCCTTACCCTTTTCTCGTGGTTGCGACGACCATGTTATTTCCCTTCCCTCAGGTTTACTTAGTGTTTCTTTTCCCTTTCCCCTTTAGGGATAAATATACATTGATGGCGACTCTATTTCTGGCCTCCTTCGCGCTTCGATGAAAATCCTAGGTGCGACAGCTGGGGACTCTACTGGGGACAGATTGACCAAATGTTGGTCCATCCCGGAGTCGATCCTAGATTATGTGTTTCTTTTCTATTGGGTGTTTGCTTATTTTTTGCTTTACAACTTTCCTATTTATAAACATATTTGCCTATGTTTTCATGAATCTGCATCTAGATCTGGTTATATTATATTGTTCTACAGGTACACTGTTTGATATTCTTTTGGGTGGGTGTTACTTTGAGGTAAAAGGCCCATTACCCAGACCAGTGTACACCTAGGTTTTAGATGGATGCTCATGTGGAATATGGCATCCCTTTGATGTGTGTGAGGAAGCATGAGGTACCATACTCAGACGAGGTTCTCCATATATTGCCTTTGTAATGCACCCTTTGTACAATGACCAGGTGTTAGACGGAAGACTCTCGACCTTGGTTGCCATTAGGGACCCGTGTTCTGTTTAGAATTACCCGTGAGATGGGGTGGGAAATCATTATCACAGCTACAATTGGTGACTATTATTCTGATGTGACTATGTTCTGATGGTGACTATTTATTCTGATGGTGATTATATTGTTCCGTCCGTGACATTTTATTATATTGGTGACCGTATGATTCTGTGATATTTTGTTCCATGACACTTGGTTCTCTAGTATTTTCTATGGTACCCCGAATTGGTGTCGGACTCTTGATCCTGATATTTATAGATTATTTAGTGCATTATACAACAACTATCCCGAGGACTGTACAAATGTCATCCGATTGTACATATGTTACCCGTTGCTATAATAAACTTCTGAACATGTTGTTAATGCACTTGCATCATAGCATGTTTATTTTTCAAAAGAAATGCCATAAAAATACATGTGCATATATCTAACCTGCATAGGCATTCATTTCATGCATCCATAACAGGTACTCGAAGTCGGGGATTACTTTTATTTATACCCGGTATTTAATCTTTAGAATTGAAAATCTTGACTTCTCACTGCTCTATGATCATAATTAAGTGATGGAGAAACTTCGTGGGGAATTAGATGATTTGAAAAATCAGATGGGTCTGTTCATGGTGGACATGCAAGCTCCAAACCTTGATCTGTGGTCCGGGACTCCTGAAGGAGGAAAACCATCAGTTGAAGACTCAGTTGAGTTTGGCTATGGAAATTATGAAGACAGTTTCGGTAAAAGAAGGTGATTCTATATATGCTGCTTGCAACAGAAGCTGTTATTTTTCCATATCATGTGTGATCTCCTTAAAGTCATGGAGTAATTAGTTGATCTCTTCCACAATGTTGGGTTCATGAGTTTGCTCATCAGCAGCTAATTTTTGGTCTCCAAGTGAATCCATGGGATAAAATTTATCAACAGATATAGAAGAAGCCTAAGAAGTGTGTGGACTTGTTTCCAATGCCTTACACCCGATTACTTCATCTCCTGTTGGAAGTTCAGTTGATTAAGCTTCGTGCTTTGGGTTCTCCTCCTGCATATCTCTCTCTTGAGTTCAATATTGATGTTAGGTGTGTTTTCCATTCAGGGGCACCTTGTCATAATGTTGAAAGTTGAAAGACGTCGAAGGTTAAGATCCAGGACTTGCTTGATACATGGGAATTATTGGCTAATCCAGATGTTTTAAACCTACAGGTCAATCCCATTCCATATCTAATCGGAGGTCTGATAATCCATTCTCAAATAGTATCTCATGAATCTCATGCACGACCCAATGTGCCCAGAAGATTATTTTCAATATATGTTTCCTATTCCAGGTCTTGATAATAATATGATTAATCATAATGAGTATCGTTCATATGCTCAGTCAGACCATCAGGATCCAGGGGAATTGCAAAAGAGTTTGGCATAGTGCCCGTGACTCTTAATCATTCCATCTCTTATTCTCATGAGGGATTTGATCCTGACGCCAGTGTGATTACCTCGCAGGGCGGCTTGGCAATTCAATTGAAAATAATATGTCATCCACAAATGAGATTCAAGACGAGATCAATTCATAGACTGTTGTGTTCACACCATATCAAAAGAGGAATATGTGCCTCGGTAAATGTCAAGACTTCAAAGTGTACCTTCTACAACAATAACTCCATTTGGAGACTAATCTCCTCAACATATCAATTTGAATTTCATTTTCATTTTCATTTGTAATGTTTCTTGTTTTGCTCTTACTTATCTATATGCAAAACTGTTTCATCTTTTGAATGTTAACCATAATGCACTGAATATGTTTGTCTTGAATTAATCCATTAGTTATCACTCTTATTCATTTTACTATGCTTTTGATACTCAACTCTTGTTAATAAAGCAACTCCTCTTGAGGGAGGATGATGAATAATTTACCAAGAATATCAAATGGTATGATTTCGAGTAAAAACTCTGCTGACGTTGTACACACATTGATTCAAATCCCCAAACACTAGATATATAAGGGAGATAGACCCTCTTAAAACCCTTTGAGCCTTAAAGTAAGAGTTTCATTTTCGTTCATAAAAACCCTCATTTTTAACCTAGGGCAGGGTAGTGTTCAGTTAATCTGATCGACCGTTCAAAACTCATCACGAGTGCGCATCTAAGGATACAACAATGATTATCCTTCAAAGGGCTGAAGAAAGTAAAAACTGTAATGGTCAACCTTCGCCTATCAATAGTGTGCATCAAAAGAAGATGATACCACAATGGTTATTTCTCGCACATCAGGAGGTTAGCAGGTGAAGATACCATAATGGTTATCCCTCATCCACTAAGGGCTCAGGTAGTCACAATCACTTCCAATAAAAGTGACAACGTGAGATCACACGACTTGTTCAAAGAAAAGGAAAAAATGGAGAAAGAAAAGAAAGAATAAGATATTGAAAATTGAAGAACAAGGTTGTGTGATCAAACACTAAAACTAGAAGGTGAGTGGCTGTCATGTCCAAGAAATCCCATCCTCCGCAAATGGAAAAGTTGTCTTACCAAACACCAAATCCAAAAAGTGAGTAATTGGCATGTCCAAGACACTTTAGTGGTTCCTCAACCATAATAAACTCCTCTTGAGAGATGAGTGCTCGTGGCGAGTTATCTGAACATAGGATTGGAGAACATCATGGAGAATGGGTGGGCACCAAAACAATTTGAGCCTTAAATCCTTTTTTTTAATTCTAAAAGTTGTGAAGCAGACCACATTACAACCCTGGAAAAGACCTAACTGAAACATGGGTTAATTCAAATGCGAAACTATAACGAGAGAATGGTAACCTAACTCCTAAGAAGCTTGCTAAAATTTTTTGAGTTGATATCACTCCATCTTTTACTATCTTTTGTACAATTTTTTTGATGTTTTAACATCTTTTCAATAAAAGTTTTCTAACTTCAAGACCAGCATAAGATTTGCATTAGAATTATCATTCTTAGGATAAAACATTCTTTGTATATGAACAAGTGCTTAAACATCAAGGAAGCTTGCATAATGAGCACTAGATGAAGGGTTTAATTATCCCGAGGGGCAAAATTGCTTCATGAGATTTGTTGAAGAGTAAAGCATTTTTAGGAATAATCTTAATCTGAGGCATGCCTTCTAATAACTCCGTTGAGTAAAAGAAGATCCAGAGCAAATTGTGTGGAAGTTTAGACTGCCCATAAGTCTTCGTCGAGCAAGGGTATATTGATTTCAGTTGGTCATATGGTTTGCCAAGGATCTGTTGAGTAAAGGTAGGTATTTTAATGATAGTACTCTGTTGAGCAGAAATAAGACTATTAGAATTTAATTACCCTAAGAGGAAGAAGCGTGTGAATACTCCGTTAAGTAAGAGTTCGATCAATATGGGGAAATCAAGTTTAGATCCGATCTCTCAAGGTTTAGCCAATCAGGTGCAATCAAGCCAAGATTTGATATCTCAAAGTTTAGCCGATCCGGGAAATCACGTTGATAAATCTCTTTAAGTTGCCATCAATCAGGGGAAGTCACATCGAGAAATCTCTTCAGAATTCATTCAACCTAGGGTAGTTACGTCGAGATTAGACAAATCTCTCCAAGAAAACTATAATCAGAGACAATTTATTTCGTGAATCAAGACACTTGGGGTAGACTATGTAACACCCGTATTTAATTAAATATTTTAATTAAATATTATCGAATATTTTCTGATTAATTATTGGTTATGTTAAACTAGCATTTTGAGGTATAATAGTTAGTAGACCCAATGTGAGTTAGTGGCCCATTATTATTTCTTAAGTGGCATAGGCAGTATATGAAAGTAGTATCATTTAGAAAACAAAACAAAAACATCACGTAGCAGTAGAAGAGGAAAAATTGAAAGAACAAGGGTTTGCTAGCAGTGAGGAAAAAGGCCTCAATTGCAGTTCCAGAGTTGTTGTTTTTCCGATCGATTTTTCGAGCTCTCTTCAATCCAAAGGTAAGGGGTGGTGTTCGACTAATATAATTGATTATATGATAATTTTTATGTAGGATTTAGGGTTGTATAGTTTTGTTGTCAATTCTTGTTTTGTGATGAAATTAATTGATCTGTGTTGAAAACTATATTGTCTGCCGTTGATGTTGTTGTACTGTGTTGGTATGATTCATGTGTTTAAATTATAATGATAGTTAGAAGTTGGTTTTCTGGAAAAATAAGTGATTCTGGGTTGAATATGTAAGAACACGTAGTACTGGAAGAATAATGAAATACAGGTAGAAGATAAAGACTCAAGGGACGATCCTCCCCAAAATTTTGTGGAATTCGCATGTGGGCCCCACCAGCCATGGGTGGCAGGCACCTCAGCCCAACGGGTGGGCGCCTCACACCCTTTCTCTCTTTTTTCCTTGTAGCTATGTAGTGAAAAAGAAAAAAAAACATGGCTTAGGTATGTGTTTATGACATTTAGGATCCAATACATGGTAGGTGACATAACTTAAAAATAACGTGTTGCTTAGTAATTATAATAATTGATGTAGCATGACAATTCCTGTAGAAAATAAATAATACTAGTAGCAGGTAAATAATCCATAGCAGAATAAAATAGCAGAACGAGTAATATTAATAGCAGACTAGTTTTTAGCAGTTACCAAAATTAATAGCAGATGGTGAACTAGTACAGTAGAATAATTCTAAAATGTAGGAAATGGATTATACTGATTGGATAAAATTGACATAATTATTTTAGTTAAGTTGTAATAATGCAGGAAGCAGAAAACAGTCCCAATTTAGACAGTAGCCAAAATTAAGCGATATATTTAGTTGCTCGGAATTAGATAAAATTTACGGGGCAGTTCGTGTATACGAGTAGATAATTGTAGTTTATTGCTTTTGTTGAATTTATGTTGAATGCTTGAGT
Source organism: Vicia sativa (assembly GCA_021764765.1). NCBI lineage: Eukaryota > Viridiplantae > Streptophyta > Magnoliopsida > Fabales > Fabaceae > Vicia > Vicia sativa. The sequence goes on from CM038795.1 coordinate 249,898,016, forward strand.
TGCAGGTACTATTGAAATGAGTTGATTTTGTCTCAAATTGGACAAATTTTGAGTTGTAGGCTTAAATAGCCAAAGTTGAAGTTGATTATGTTGTTATGAGTTGAATTATTGTTGATGTTGTTGTTTGTATGCCATTCATATTAAATCGCATACATTGCATTTCCAAGTTGGAGCGTATGCTCACCACGTTAGCCTAGATTGGCACAAGTTGAAAGTTGAAGGCTTATGCCTTGTTGAATGCCTCGATATCCTGGAATGATTTTAAGTTGGGAGTTTTACTCTGATGGATCCACATGCATCTGCATAGTTAAGTCTCATTTTGAGTTGCATTATGAAGTTATTATTATTTACTATGTTGTTTTGTTGATTGTTATGTTGTAGTTGTTTGAAGCGGTGAATATTGTATGATTCTATATCTAATATATTAGTTATCATAATTTTGCTTATATTTTTTGATATCTCACCCTTTCTATTTGTTCGTCGTTAACTTTATATTGGTAACGTGCAGGTAACGAGGAGTAAAGAATTTAGTAGCTTTTTGCGTCATCGCTCTGATACGTAGCACTCAGGGGGAATGAACGCCTGTTTTAATTTTTATGTTATTTACTTCAGTTGAACTAAAAGTTGTTATTTTGAGAGTTGTTGGTGATTTTCAGTTGTTTAAAAGATGCTATGTTATTTTGCAAGTATTACCATTGAGAATCCGCTGCGGTTATTTTAATAAGTTGAATCATTGGAGACTAGTGTGTTTTAAAGTCTTTCTACTTATTATGTGCTATGTATCTGTTACAATTTAGTTGCTTTACCGTTGTTTTCAAGTTGCGAGAATGTAATGCCCCAAGTGTTAAGTTCAATTTTTGGCAATCTGATTTATATAAATGTTGGGTGGAATTGGGGTGTTACATTAGTGGTATCAGAGCAGGTCGGTCGGTCCGGTCAGGTTGTTGTGTCGTTAATAATCAAGTATTGTTAATTAATTTTATCTGACTGTTGTTTATGTTGTAGTTCTTAGTAGAAATGGATAGAAGGAACGATGTTGTGATTGTTGTTGCTTTGGAAGCAATGGCTCATGCTATGGAGAATCAACTGAGCCCTGGCAGGGATGCTGGATCCCAAAGTTTGGTAACTTTCTAGAGAGAGAATCCGTTGGTGTTCAAGGGAAAGCATGATCCCGATGGGGCTTTGGAGTGGTTGAAGGGAATCGAGAGGATCTTTCGCGTGATGAATTATACTATAGCTCAGAAACTCCAGTTTGGAACTCATATGTCAGCAGGTGAGGTTGACGACTTGTGGTTAGAAATGCATTAGAGATTGGAAGCTGCAGGTGAGGAGATCACTTGGGTTGTGTTCCGTAGTGAGTTTCTAAGGAAGTACTATCTGGAGGATGTTCGGGGTAAGAAGGAAATTGAATTCCTTGAACTGAAACAGGGTAATATGTCTGTTACTCAGTATGCTGCAAAGTTTGTGGAGTTGGCTAAGTTATATCCGCACTATGGCGCAGAAACTGCTGAATCTTTGAAGTGCATTAAGTTTGAGAACAGGTTGCGCTCTGAGATCAAGAAGGCAATTGGATATCAGAAGATCCGTGTTTTCTATGATTTGGTGGATAGTTGTCGAATTTTTGAAGAGGATAACAATGCTCACTACAAGATTGTTAGTGACAAGAGTGGCAAGAATCAACAGATCCATGGTAAACCGTATGATGTTTCAACTGGTAAGGGTAGACAGAGCGCTGCTCCGGGCCAGAGAACTAGTGGGGGAGGTGCTCCTGCTGGTATTGTTTGCTTCAAATATGGGGAAACGGGTCACAAGAGTAATGTTTGTACTACTGAGGTGAAGAGGTGTTTCCGTTGTGGCAAGACTGGGCATGCAATATCTGATTACAAGCACAAAGAGATGATCTGTTTTAATTGTGGTGAAGAGGGGCACATTGGGAGTCAGTGTCAGAAACCAAAGAAGGCACAATCTAGTGGGAAAGTGTTTGCTTTGGCTGGTGATCCATCGGGCAATGAGGACAAACTTATCAGAGGTACATGTTTCATAAATAATACTCCTTTAATTACTAATATTGAAACTGGTGCTACTCATTGTTTTATTGTTGCTGATTGCGTTAAGAGATTGGATCTTGTGTTGTCCTCTATGAATGAGACAATGGTAGTTGAGGTTCCAGCTAAGGGATCAGTGACTACTTCTCTGGTATGTTTGAAGTGTCCTTTGTCAATATTCGATAGGGACTTTGCCGTTGATTTAGTTTGTTTGCTGTTAAGTGGGTTAGATGTAATTCTGGGTATGAACTGGTTAGAGCATAACTATGTTTATATTAATTGTTATAGCAAGTCTGTGAGGTTTTCAACTACTAAAGAGGAAGAAGCTGGTTTAGTGTCACCTAAGCAGTTGCGACAGTTGTTGAAGGAAGAAGCTGAGATGTTTGCATTGATGGCATTGTTGTCAATAGAGAATCAAGCTATAATTGATGAGTTGCAGGTGGTGCATGAATTTCCGGAAGTTTCCCCTGATGAAATTCCAGATGTGCCGCCAGAAAGAGAAGTTGAATTTGGGATTGATCTTGTACCTGGTACCAGACCTATTTCTATGGCACCGTACAGGATGTCCGCATCTAAGTTAGAAAAATTAAAGAAGCAATTAGAAGAACTGCTTGAGAAGAAGTTTGTCAGACCAAGTGTATCTCCGTGGGGAGCCCAATGTTGTTAGTGAAGAAAAAAGATGGGAGTATGAGACTCTGTGTCGATTATAGACATCTAAATAAAGTGACGATTAAGAACAGGTATCCGCTTCCAAGAATAGATGACTTGATGGATCAATTGGTGTGTGCTAGTATGTTTAGTAAGATTGATTTACGATTGGGTTATCACCAGATTAAACTAAAAGATGAAGATATTCAGAAGACGACTTTCAGAACGCGTTATGGACACTATGAATATTTTGTGATGCCTTTTGGTGTTACCAATGCGCTGGGGGTATTTATGGAGTATATAAACGATTCATGCTTATTTGGATCTGTTTGTGGTGGTGTTTATTGATGATATTTTGATTTACTCTAAGTTAGATGAAGAGCATGTAGAGCATTTGAAGACAGTATTGCAGATTTTGAAAGAAAGGAAATTGTATGCGAAGTTGTCCAAATGTGAATTCTGGTTGAAAGAGGTTAGTTTTCTCAGCCATTTCATTTCGAGTAGTGGCATTGTTGTGGACCCGTCTAAAATAGACGTTGTGTTGCAATGGGAAACTCTAAAGTCAGCGACCGAGATTAGAAGCTTTTTGGGTTTGGCCGGTTTCTACAGAAGGTTTGTCAAAGGGTTTTCTAAGTTGGCACTTTTGTTAACCAAGTTAACTTGCAAGGGTAAAGCTTTTGTGTGGGATGTGTGTGATACGATGAACTGACTTTGTAGGATTTTTGTATCCAAATGTGCGGATAGCAAGAGTCGCCACCGACTTTTATTTTTATCCAATTAAGGGAAGGTAAAAGTAACAGAAAAAGACCTTCGTTAGATTCTGAGTTCGGGAGAATGGTTATGAAAAGGGAAGGTATTAGCACCCCCTTTCCATCCGTAGTTATCTACGGGCTCTTAGTTGCTCTAGATCACTTTTTTTAAAAATTGCTTTCTGTGTGTTTGACAAAGATGTTTTGAAAAAAGGCATTTCGCTTTGACTTTATAATGACTCATGTAGGAGTGTATACAAAGTGTTCGGAAATGTTTTGTTTTTGAAAGAGAATTTGAACTTTGAAAAAATGTGTGGTGTGAAAAGCATTTGATAGAGCAAGCAACTAAGAGACTTATTTACCCACTCAGAATTGGTCGTTTTTGTTGTACTTCTACATTCCTTTAGAATAGCGCTAGCCATACCATTAGTTAGTAGGTAGCTCCATTCGTTGGATGTAAGCGGGACATTCGAAGGGACATCGGATGGTCATAGAAGGCAACTTGTAGGAAGTATCCTAGCACATTCGAAGGGGCTATCATCATTTTTCGTAGGCGACAATCGAGGGTCAAGATCATGTATTCGAAGGCGACATCGTGGGTCTTATGATCTTTGTATCGAAGGGACTATGATGATTTGTTTGGAAGGCAACGGTGCTAGAATACCTCTACGTTCGAGGGACATGACCATTTTGAATCGAAAGGCATCGAGAGAGAATTACCCTAAGGGGTGCGTGTGTGAAAGAAGTGTGTTGATTTCAGATATTTTATCTTGAAGATTAGTGTGAGCTATGTCCAATTTTATCTTGCCATACACGCCTAGTTACTAACAGTTTATAGGGTGCGGAAAGTAAAATGCGGAATGTAAAGTGCGGAAAGGTAAATCTACGCTATTACATGGCTTTGGGGCAGATACATAATTAGGAGTGCGGAAAGTAAAAGCCTAAATTAAACTATTACAACCCATGAGCAATTACATTATTGGGAAAAAATAGAAAAAGCGGTAAAGCGTCGGATTGGAACAACCTGTGAAAGAATGAGAAATCGGAAAATACGAGGTGAATTGAATAAGAGGAAAAATGTTAGAAAAATGCGCATTTTAATATGAGAAAATTAATATATGCTGGAAATAAGATAAATAAGTTAAAATAATTTTTTTGGGATATTTTGGAAAAGATTTAATAATTAAAATGCAATTTATAATGATTTAAATGCTAAAATAAAAATAAAATAAATATGCATGCAAAAATTATATTTTTTAATTTATTAAATTAAATAAAGATTTTTAGAAAAATTATGTAAAAAGAAAAAATGTTTTTGGTAATTTTTTAATGCAGAATAAAAAATATGAAAACAATTAAAATGAATGGAAATATTAGAAATAATAGAAATATGGAAAATATGTTAGAAAATGTAAGTTTTAAGAAAAAGAACCAAAACCGGTGCCTGGATGGATCGAACCCGTGACCTGCAAGAGCATCTTTCCAAAAGCCAAGCCTTAACCACTGGGACAACGTGTCTTTGGTGTTTTGAAAGTGAGAAACAATGATACATAAGCGATGACGCGTCCTGGATATGTTGAAAACACAGTCAGCTACGCGTGGGGTCCATGTTGTTGGGAGATCGAATCGAGCGTGCCATTGAGCCACGCAAGCCCGCGGTCGGTCGAGTCAAGCGGCGAGCCCTAGCTCCGGTCGTCTTCTCCGATTTGCCAAAATTCGAAACACAAAATCGTGAAATAAATGAACAAAAGGTACCCTACCCCTAAATCGACCCTCCACGAATCCAATGGTGAGGTTAGTTTCGATTGAAAATGCCTCTAGCTACCGGTTCAAGCTTCACGATTCGAAAACCCTAAACATGGCATCATCGTTTTGACGTTCGGTGGCTAACGATTGCCCGGATCATGCATAATGGACCTCATGAACACATTAAAGGCATTAGAAACAATTAAAACAGGCTGGTAATAAAAATACGAATTCAAGAAATATTTGAATATGTATGAACATGTATGCATCGATCCAGGCTGTTCTGACCTATAACAATGATGTGTACTTACTCATACTTACCCTCTGAAGACAATGGGATGGTTGAGAGAGGCTGAGAGTGGCTGCTTTTGAAATTCGATTTTTCAAAGTTTTCTTGAAAATTTTTGACAAAATAAGGGTTTGGCTTGAGCTAGGGTTTCGTGTGGTTTGCTGGCTATGATGCTTGGTATTTATAGAGAGGATTGGAAGGAAAAAAAGGAATGGAAAAGATTTGATTTGGAGCATTCAATATTTTTCAAATGAAATCAATTTTCTTGAAAAAATTTGATTTCTTCTTCAATGCAAGAACAAGCACGAATTTGGCAAGTATATTGGGCTATCTTGGACTTCAAGGAACATATAAAATCAGCCCTTTTGGAAAAAAATATGATTTTCATATTTTATATAATTTAATTTTGAATTAAATGTTCTAAAATTCAAAATAAAATCAATAAAATAGAAAATTGCCATGGCCAAGCATTTATAGGTCAAAAATATTGTCATGAACAAGTTTGGATCAAAAGATTATAGGCCCATTTGGAAAATTTTGCATTTTGACCAAAATGTCCTTTTGTGCAATTGTCCAAAATTACCCAACTTCTGAATAGTGTATCTTGCTCAATTTTCCACATTTTTAAGTGTTCTTGGACTTTTTGGAAAGCTCTAAGAGTCCTCTAACCAATGTCTTTGGTCTCATCTCATTTGGAGTTACCATGCTCAATATATCTTCAAAACAAAAAGTTGACTTTTTGTTGACTTTGAAAATGACCTGTAATGTTTTGAGCTATACCTCTCAAATGAAGCATTTTTGGACATTCTTGTGAGACATGAAGTTGTAGAGAATTGAATTTCCTTCAAAACAAGAGGTGATGGAAAAATTTATGAGAAAGTATGAGAAAATTATGATCAGTCAAAGTTCAGTTGACTTTTCATCTAGAAACCCTAATTTAGAAAGTTTGACTTTTGGGCAAATCTTGAGTTTTCTTGATGAATCATGATCAACCCTTGATCAAATGATGAATGTAACTTCAAAATGAGGATGTTGACCAAAAAATTATGAAGTTTGACTGTATGTTGACCACAGTTGACTTTTTGTCTAATACACCCGATTTTCAACCATCTGAGCAATTGTCTGAGGAAACTTGACTTGTGAAGCTTGAAACTTGACATGGAGAATATTTGAAGCATATGAGGAGGCATGAGGGCCATTGGAGATGTTGGAAATCCATCTTGACTTGAGAGATACCAAACCCTAGTTTGGGTTGATTGTCTAGGAGAGAGTATGTCTGATCAACTCTTGAGGAATCCTTGAGTATGGATGTATGAAATCTCTTGAGTAGATGGAGGGCAAATTTTGGGGTATGACAATGTGCAATGTGAAGAAAGTTTTACCGAGCTAAAGAAGAGATTGACGTCGGCCCCGATTTTGACGTTACCGAAACCTGAAGAACCTTTTATAGTATATTGTGATGCTTCTGAGATGGGATTAGGTGGAGTATTGATGCAGGATGGAAAGGTTGTTGCTTATGCGTCAAGACAGTTGATAATTCGTGAGAAGAACTGTCCTACGCATGATTTAAAACTCGTTGCAGTAGTTTTTGTGCTGAAAATTTGGAGACATTAGCTGTATGGTTCTAGATTTGAAGTGTATAGTGACCATAAGAGTTTGAAGTATTTGTTCGACCAGAAAGAGTTGAATATGAGACAACGAAGATGGTTGGATCTATTAAAAGATCATGATTTTGGTTTGAACTATCATCCAGGTAAAGCTAATATGGTGGATGATGTGTTGAGTCAGAAGACTTTACATATGTCAGCAATGATGGTTAAAGAGCTGGAATTAATTGAGCAGTTTAGAGATATGAGTCTAGTTTGCGAGACGACACTGCAGAGTGTTATGTTAGGAATGTTGAAGATTAATAATGATTTCCTGGATAAGATCAAAGCAACTCAGAGGTTGGATGTGAAACTAGTAGATTTGATGGTTGGAATTGATCAGTCTGAGAATAGTGATTTTAATTTGAATGCGCAAGGTGTGTTGAGATTTTGTGATCGAATTTGTATTCCTGATGATGCAGAGCTGAAAAGACTAATTCTTGAAGAAGGGCGTAGAAGTAAGTTAAGCATTCATCCGAGAGATACTAAAATGTATCAAGATTTGAAGAAATTATTTTGGTGGCCTGGGATGAAGCATGATATTGTGCAGTTTGTGTATGCATGTTTAACTTGTCAAAAGTTGAAAGTTAAGCATCACAAGCCTGCAGGGTTGATGCAACCATTGGAAATTCCAGATTGGAAGTGGGATAGTATTTCGTTGGATTTCATAACTGGATTACCTAACACTGTACGAGGACATAATTCAATTTGGGTGATTGTTGATAGGCTTACGAAGTCGCCTCATTTCATACCTATTGACATCAGTTTTTTTGTACCAAAGTTGGAAGAGATTTATACCAATGTGATTTTTAAGTTTCATGGTGTTCCATTGAGTATTGTATCGGATAGAGATCCGAGGTTCACATCTGATTTTTGGCTGAGTTTGCAGAACACGTTGGGCTCTAAGTTAAGGTTGAGTTTGGCGTATCATCCTCAAACTGATGGTCATACCGAAAGGACGAATCAGTCATTGGAAGATTTGTTGCGAGCATGTGTTCTTGAAGAGAGAGGTTCGTGGGACACTTGTCTTCCATTGATAGAATTCAGATATAATAATATTTACCATTCTAGTATCAGGATGGCACCTTTTGGAGCGTTGTATGGTCGGAGATGTAGAACTCCTTTGTGTTGGCATGAGACACGAGAGAGTGTAGTACTTGGACCTGAACTTGTTCGAGAGACTACTGAAAAGGTGAAGCTTATCCTAAAAAGATGAAAGCTTCCTAGAGTAGACAAAAGAGTTATCATGACAAGCGGAGAAAAAGTTTAGAATTTCAAGAAGGTGATCATGAATTCTTGAGAGTTACACCAGTGAACGGTGTTGGACGAGCGTTGAAGTCGAAGAAACTTACTCCTCGCTTTATTGGTCCATATCAGATATCAGACAGAGTTGGAAAGGTTGCTTATAGGGTGGCGTTGCCGTCGAATCTTTCGAATTTGCATGATGTAACCCTAGGTAGTATATGAATGTAGTATCATTTAGAAAACAAAAGAAAAACATCACGTAACAGTAGAAGAGGAAAAATTGAAAGAACAAGGGTTTACTAGTAGTGAGGAAAAATGCCTCAATTGCAGTCCGAGAGTTGCTGTTTTTTTGATCGATTTTTCGAGCTCTCTTCAATCCAAAGGTAAGGGGTGGGTTCGACTAATATAATCGATTATATGATAATTTTTATGTGGGATTTAGGGTTGTATAATTTTGCTGTCAATTCTTGTTTTATGATGAAATTGATCGATCTGTGTTGAAAACTATATTGTCTGCCATTGATGTTGTTGTAATGTGTTGGTATGATTTATGTGTTTAAATTATAATGATAGTTAGAAGTTTATTTTTTGGAAAAATAAGTGATTCTGGGTTGAATTTGTAAGAACACGTAGTACAGGAAGAATAACGAAACGCAGGTAGAAGATGAAGATTCAAGGGACGGTCATCCCCAAAATTTTGTGGAATTCGTGTGTGGGCCACACCAGCCATGGGAGGCGGGCGCCTCAGGCCCAGGGGTGGGTGCCTCACACCCTTTCTCCCTCTTTTCCTTGTAGCCACGTAGTGAAAAAGAAAAAAAAACATGGCTTAGGTAAGTGTTTATGACATTTAGGATCCCATACATGGTAGGTGACATAACTTAAAATAACACGTTGTTTAGTAACTATAATAATTGACATAGCATGACAATCCCTGTAGCAAATAAATAATACTAGTAGCAGATAAATAATCCATAGCAGAATAAAATGGCAGAACGAGTAATATTAATAGCAGACTAGTTTTTAGCAGCAACCAAAACTAATAGCAGATGGTGAACTAGTACAGTAGAATAATTCTAAAATGCAGGAAATGGCTTGTACTGATTGGATAAAATTGACAAAATTATTTTAGTTAAGTTGTAATGATGCGGGAAGCAGATAATAGTCCAAATTTAGACAGTAGCCAAAATTAAGCGATATATTTAGTTGCTCGGAATCAAATAAAAATTTACGGGGCAGTTCGTGTATACAAGTAGATAATTGTAGTTGATTGCTTTTGTTGAATTTATGTTGAATGCTTGAGTTGCAGGTACTATTGATTTTGTCTCAAATTGGACAAATTTTGAGTTGTAGGCTTAAATAGCCAAAGTTGAAGTTGAAGTTGATTATGTTGTTATGAGTTGAATTGTTGTTGATGTTGTTGTTTGTATGCCATTCATATTAAATTGCATACATTGCATTTCCAAGTTGGAGTGTATGCTCACCAAGTTGGCCTAGATTAGCACAAATTGAAAGTTGAGGGCTTATGCCTTGTTGAATGCCTCGATAGCCTGACATGATTTTAAGTTACGAGTTTTACTCTGATGGATCCACATGCATATGCATAGTCGAGTCTCATTTTGAGTTGTATTATGAAGTTATTATTATTTACTATGTTGTTTCGTTGATTGTTATGTTGTAGTTGTTTGAAGCGGTGAAATGATTATATATCTAATATATTAGTTATCATACATTTGCTTATATTTTTCGATATCTCACCCTTTCTATTTGTTTGCCGTTGCCTTTATATTGGTAACGTGCAGGTAACGAGGAGTAAAGAATTTAGTAGCTTTTCGCGTCGTCGCTCTGATACGTAGCACTCGGGGGGAATGAACGCTTTTTTTGATTTTTATGTTATTTACTTCAGTTGAATTAAAATTTGTTATTTTGAGAGTTGTTGGTGATTTTTAGTTGTTTAAAAGATGCTATGTTATTTTGCAAGTATTACCATTGAGAATCCGATGCGGTTAATTTTATTAAGTTGAATCATTGGAGACTAATGTGTTTTAAAGTATTTCTACTTATTATGTGCTATGTATTGTTACAATTTAGATTCTTTACCGTTGTTTTCAAGTTGTGAGAATGTAATGCCTCAAGTTTTAAGTTGAATTTTTGGTACTCTTATTTATATAAACATTGGGTAGAATTGGGGTGTTACAGACTACCTCATATCGTATTGTGGTACAATTATTCCAGTGTCCTATTCAGCACATATTCTTTTAGAGATACTACAAATCGGGGAATTCTCTGTCTGTACTTGTGAAGTCGCTTAGGCAATTTTTGTCATGCAAGACAACTGTCGAAAGAATAAAGCTGAAAGCATCATGTCATTCATCTCGACCAGGCCAACACTACAAAATTTGTCCTCATCCCCTATAGATGTTCTAAGTATACTCCTTAGGAGTAGCATAAACTTAGGGCACTAAAGGTTTTATGCGGATCAATGCACATATTCAGTATGGTTCCCCCAGTAGCAGTATAAACTTAGGGCATTCGAGATTTTGTGTGAATCAGTACATGTATGCAACACATTGCTCCTCAGTAGAGTAACTCAAGGTAATCAATGAGTGCTATGTGGGTTTAGTTTGTAATCCCCACGGATAATAATTGTTAATCTCCAACAGAGAAGTAAATCGCGATAATCGAAGAGGTCTATGTCTATATTTTTGATCCTAAAGCAGTTCCAGGTTTATTTCCCCAGCGTAGTCTAAACTGGGGCATTCTAAGAGACACGGGTGGTGTTCAACATCTACTCCCCGACATACAGTCTAATCCCTTAGCGGTCATGGACGTACAGAAGTCAAATCAGATTACTTTCTTCTTCAACAAGTTATAATTTAATCCTCAAAGAAGTTACCAATAATCTTTGGTATTGAGGCCTCCCAGCTCCAATAGTTCCTGATGAACTTAGTCTTATCCCCGTAGAGTTTATTTCTCTATACTTTGCATATAGTTTACATTGCATCCTCAAAGCGCATAACATATTCATTGAAATGAATCACTATGTTATACATATTCAAACATGCATATGAAGCATAAGCCAGATTGGGTACCTTGGAAGAAAGACCTGAATTGTTCAAAACAATGATATATCCACACATAGAATATTACCTAAAAATCCCCAGTTGATGTCCTTCATTACATCATAACACCCATCAGACGGTGTCAGTACCTGTAACACCCCCTTTCTACTCAATGAATTATATAATATCAGAGTTACAAAAATTCTCCAACAGACAAATGGAGTGTCACACATTCAGGGTAAAACAAACAAAAATCAATAACCTGTAGTTCACATACATAGCACATAGTTTCGGTTAAAACAATAACAACTGTTTAGTCTTCAAAAATAAATAAATTTTATTTCTACGCAGCAGATTCATAAAATTCAACCAAAATATCCAGGTATCAAGGCCAATTCAAAACAACATAAGAACCACAAGTCTTTAACATCAAATGATCATAGCATCTTTCTCCAATGAAATACAACTCAAAAATACCAAGTTTTCAACAACTTAAATATTCAGCAACATAATGGAATCAACAATAAAGAAAACAATGTGTTATCCCCCCGAGTTCTACGTATCAGGGCGACAACATCAACTCGAACTAATGAAGGTAGACAACCTTCACTCTGGATTACCTGCACGTTACCTACGTAGAGGCAACATCACAACAGAATAATTGCAAAGCATAGTGAATTTTCCCACTATCCTAATTCTCACATACTACTTATCATATAACCCATTAGAAAGTCAGAACGCCACCCTTACCTTAGATTGAAGGTCTCTCTATAGAGTTTCAATCTAATTTTCTTTTTGGCTTTCGGTTTGCAAATCTCTCCCGACGGCAATTTCTCCAAAACCCCTGTTCGTCTTCTTGCCAACCTTTCCTCATGTACTGCTACTTCTCTTTCTCTTATATTTTAAAAACTTTTTCCAACTAACCTAGTTTCTTATTTATATATAATACTTAACTAATTATTCTATTTGTATTATTGGGCTTGCTTCTCTACACCTCCCTTTATACTAATCACAACCAACCAACTAAGCCAGACAAATTAGCCTTAAAATACCAAAATGTATTATTCCTAGTTTAAATCGACTGACTCGACATCAACAAAATCAACTAATTAGTTAGCACACCGCAACACATCATGACTTATCAATAATTAATTCGAAAATAATTTAATTAAATAATTAATTAAATATGCAGGCATTACAACTCTCCCCACTTAGAATATTTTCGTCCTTGAAAATCTAATAGCTACTACCACTCTTAACGCGAATTTTGCACCTAACTCATTGATCTCCAATTCACGTTTGGCAACACTTCGCCACTATCTTCCGACATAACAATAACTCAACATGGTTTAAATCAACTACACATATTGCTAAACACTCAACACCTCCGCAACATAATTCGTTAACAACTTATCAACCACTTCAACACTACTCCGACATATCAATATTCAAAATAGTAACAACCATAACATACTTATTCTTGGATATCTAACGTCACATTATCACCTTAACAACATCTTCCACACAACCAGCAACAATAAAGCAATGAGTAACACCAGTATCAATAATAGTAATTAAAGGAGTACTATTAATGAAACATGTACCTCTAATGAGTTTGTCCTAATTAGTTGTTTGAGTCCCAGCCAACGCGAACACCTTCCCACTGGTTTACACCTTCTTCGGTTTCTGACACTGACTACTAAGGTGTCCCTCTTCACCGCAGTTGAAACAAATCACTTCATTGTGCTTGCACTCAGGCATTACATGTCCAATCTTACCACAACGAAAACACCTCTTCACTTCATTAGTGCACACATTACTCTTATGACCAGGTTTCCCATATTTGAAACAAGTCACACTAGCAGGAGAATCTCCCCCACTAGTTCTTTGGCCCTTAGCAACTTCATGTTTACCTCTACTAGTTGGAGCATCGTAAGGCTTACCACGATTTTGGTGCTTGCTTCTTTCTCACTAACGATCTTGTAAAGAGCATTGTTATCTTCTTCATAAATCCTACAACTATCAACCAAATCAAAGAAGACATGAAACTTTTGGTATCCAACTTCCTTCTTGATCTCCGAGCGTAACCCATTCTCAAACTTGATGCACTTCGAAAATTTAGCAGTCTCCTCACTATAGTGTGAATAAAACTTAGCCAAATCCACAAACTTTGCAGTATACTCAACAATCGACATCTTTCCTTGCTTCATCTCAAGAAATTTAATTTCCTTCTTACCCCAAACATTTTCAGGATAATACTTCCTCAGAAACTCTCTACAAAACATATCCCAAGTGATATCTTCACCAGAAGCTTCCAACCTATGACGAGTTTCTAACCACCAGTCATCATCTTTTACCTCTAGCATATGAGTCCCATAACGAACCTTCTGCGTTGGAGTGCAGTCCATCACACGGAAGATCCTTTTCATATCTTTCAACCAACCCAACGCTCCATCAGGATCATACTTACCCTTAAAGGTAGACAAATTCTCCCTCTGAAAAGTCGCCAAACTACAAGATCCAGCATCTCAGTTAGCGTTCGGCTGATTCTACAAAGCATCGGGCATTGCTTCCAAATTAGCAGCATTATTCCTTCCAGCCATTTCAACTTATTACTACAACATAAACAACGGTTAGAACTAATTAACAATACTCGATTGTTAAACGACACTACGACTAAACAACTTTGGTCGGACGGACCAACCTCCTCTGATACCACTAATGTGACACCCTATTTCTACCCAACAAATTATATAATATCAGAGTTACAAAATTCTCCAACAAACAAATGGAGTGTCACACATTCAGCGTAAAATAAACAACAATCAATCACTTGTAGTTCAGATACATAGCACATAGTTTCAGTTAAAACAATAACAACCTATTTAGTCTTCAAAGATAAATAACTTTTATTTCTACGCACCGAATTCATAAAATTCAACCAAAATATCCTTAAAACAACGTAAGAACAACAAGTCTTTAACATCAAATAATCATAGCATATTTCTCCAACGAAATATAACTTAAAAATAATAAGTTTTCAACAACTTAAGTATTCAACAACATAATGGAATCAACAATAAAGAAAGCAATGCGCTATCCCCCCGAGTGCTACATATCAGAGCAACAACACCGACTCAAACTAATGAAGGTAGACAACCTTCACTCAGGATTACCTGAATGTTACTCACGTAGAGGTAACATCACAACAGAATAATTGCAAGGCATAGTGAATTTTTCCACTATCCTAATTCCCACATACTACTCATCATACAACCCATAATAAAGTTAAAACCCCACCCTTACCTTGGATTGAAGGTCGCTCTGTGGAGTTTCGATTCAATTTTCGCTTTGGATTTCAGTTTACAAATCTCTCCGGACGATAATTTCTCCAAAACCCTTGTTTCTCTTATTGCAAACCTTTCCTCGCGTATTTCTACTTCTCTTTTTCTTATATTTTAAAAACTTTTTCCAACTAACCTAGTTTCTTATTTATATATAATATTTAACTAATAATTCTATTTGTCTTATTGGGCTTACTTCTATACACCTCCCTTTCTACTAATCACAACCAACCAACTAAGCCCAACAACTTAGCCTTAAAATACCTTAATGTATTATTCCTAATTTAAATCGACTGACTCGACATCAACAAAATCAACTAATTAGTCAGTACAACACAACACATCACGACTTAGCAATAATTAATTCAGAAATAATTTAATTAAATAATTAATTAAATATGCGGGCGTTACATTTCTTTCTACTCCAAAAACACTCGTCTATGTCAGTTTTCTAAACAATCGTCTCTGTTAGTTTTCTAAACACTCGTGTGTTTCAGTTTTCCAAACACCCGTCTGTGTCGGTCCTCTAAGTGTCTATCGGGATCCATCTTCCTTCAATACCCAGCAAAATCAATAGACTTGGTCGTCTCCATACCCTCGATTACCATATCGTAATCAATTTTCATTTATTCTCGAGATTTTAGGTCGCCCGTAGGCCTAGCTACATGTAGATCACTCGTAGATCTAAGTATCGTCGTAGATCGCCCGCATATGTAAGTATCCTTTAAGGTCGCCCGTTGGCCTAGTTTCTAGGTAGATCGCCCGTAGGTCTCACCTTAGGATTATAGATCCCAATAGATCTAGATATCCTTTTTAGGTCGCCCGTAGGCCTAGTTTTCTGGTAGATCGCCAGTATGTCTCACCTTAGGATCGTAGATCTCCTGTAGAACTAGATATCCTTTTTAGGTCGCCTATAGGCCTATATTTTTGGTAGATCGCCTGTAGGTCTCACTTTAGGATCGTAGATCTGCCGTAGATCTAGGTATCCGTTTTAGGTCGCCCGTAGGCCTATTTTTCAGGTAGATCGTTCGTAGGTCTCACCTTAGGATCGAATATTTCTCGTAGATCTAGAAATCCTTTTAGGTTGCTCGTAGGCCTAGTTTACAGATAGATCGTCTGTAGGCCTCCCCTTAGGATCGTAGATCTGGACATCCTTTTTAGGTCTCTTATAGGCCTATTTTTCAGGTAGATCGCCTGTAGGTCTCACCTTAAGATCATAGATCGCTCATAGATGTAGATATCCTTTTAGGTCGCCTGTAGGCCTAGTTTCCAGGTAGATCGCCTGTAGGTATCTAATTTAGCATACAACACTATTAGGAAATCTACTTGTTAATTCCTTTTTTGTTAGGTATCTGATTTAGCATATGATGCTATTAGAAAATCTACCTATCGATATTTCTATTAGGTATTCATTTTAGCATACGACATTAGCAAGAGTTCTACCTATCATCCTTCTTTCGTTAGGTATTTAATTTAGCATAGGACACTATCAGAAGATCTATCTATCGACACCTTTTGTCAGGTATTTGTTTTTGCATACGACATTAACAAGAGTTATACCTGTCATCCTTTTTCGTTAGGTACATGATTTAGCATACGATGCTATCAGAAGATCTACCTATTGATACCTTTGTTCAGGTACGACGCTAGCAAGAGTTCTACTTGTTGTTCTTTTTTGTTAGGTATCTATTTAGCATACTATGCTATTGGATGATCTACCTATCGCTACCCCCAGCGAGTCAGATCTCTGATATTGGTTTGCATGTCAGAAGTCTCTTTGTTTGTCCTTTCTCCCCAGTAAGTCTGCCATATGATGTTATCAGAAGTCTTACTGTATACCTCTTTCCCAGCGGGTTGGCCATTGACATAAATGTTTGCCATCGACTTTGCATGTTGAAACCTTTTTCCATGTATTATTCGATGCTACGTTACAAGTATCTCTTTACTTGTATTAGAGAATGCTACGTTACAAGTCATTTCCCTTCCTTGTATTAGTCGATGCTACGTTACAAGTTAAAAACCTTTTCTTGTATTAACCGTTGATATGTTACAAGCCTCTATTTCCATGTATTAGCCTATTCTACGTTACAAGTGAAAAACATTTCCTTGTATTAGTCGATGCTACGTTACAAGTCTCTCTTTCCTTGTATTAGTCGATGCTATGTTACAAGTCATTACTCTTCCTTGTATTAGTCGATACTAAGTTACAAGTCATTACCCTTCCTTATATTAGTTGATGCTACGTTACAAGTCATTACCCTCCTCGTATTGGCATCACCGCCATGTTACAAGTCAACCTTTCCTTTTCCTTTTATTGGCATCACCGCCACGTTACAAGACAAACTTACATCTGCCTTGTATTAGCATTGTCGCTATGTTACAAGTGTCCGCCACATCTACCCGTAAATATTTTCACCAGAAAAATGGAAAATTCTTCCCCCAGAAGATAATACAAAAACAAATAACTTACCCTTACCATCTTTTTAGAACAAATTTTTTGCATTTTTATTTAATCATCTTCTACCTTGAATGTTTGAAAGGCACGCGCCAATCTCACTTTCAGGTTTAAAACGATTAAATAGGGGCAGCTATCATACCCCAAATTTTACATGTGCATGTCCTATATTAGGTCATTTAACATTGCTCACATTCCCAATCATCAAGTGGTTATGAGATCGAGACTTTTCTACTCAGAAGCCGTGCAAAAAAAGATATTATTCTATTATACCCTACAATAAGGAAAAACTCGAGTTTTCGAAAGTTTAAGGGTGTTTCGTGTGTTTCACAAGCTATCAGGGGAATGATCAGTTGAACCATCATCTTGACAGGTTCTCGTGGGTTTTAATACACTTCAAACAGTGGAGAATTGGGTATTCGTTTGATCTGAAACAATGCGAGCTATAAATAGTGTTTTACTAGTTTAAAGTCAGAAATTTGCAACTGCAAATCGGGACATTGTTTTGAGTTGATTCCTCAGGCTTTGGAATCATCTCGATATTATCTTAATCTTTCGTGTTCAGGCCGAAAGCCGATTCATCAGGGAAGACCTCTGAATAATTTAATTTCCATGAAACGGAAGTTATTTTATCTATTGGTTATTCACTTTTCGGACGCATAGAAATCCACAACTCACGTTTCGTTCAGAAGTTTTGGCTGATTTTTGACAGGAAAATCCATCTTGATATTGTCTCCAACTTTCGTTCTCGAGTCGAAGGCTAATTGTGCGAAGAACATCACTAGAAAATTGATCTTTTGGAAGCACAAAACTGAATTTTCTGGCTGAACTGTGTTTTCTCGCGCACTAAAACACTCATAACATTTGAGTGGAACATCGAATTTGAGTGGCTCTGGTGCCCAAAATTCTATCTCGATGTCTTCTTCGACTTAATTGGGCCAAGAGGTAAATCTTTAATGGAAATGCCTAAGATTTTCATTACTGAAGAAATATTTGAGCTGAACCGAACATCAATTTCTCTGATACACGATATTCCAAAATTCACATCTCCCTCGATTTTTATCGTATTGCAACACCTATGGTGTCAAAATTTCAAAAATTATGTTGGCTTCGACTTAGAATCATATCCCATGTTTGAATTTGGATCAGAGGATTTTTATTCGGGGGATTCTCTCAGAACTGATCGGTAAAATTCTGCACTTGCCAGATTTTCTCAACGTCAGCAAAAACTTCGAAAATTCATAACGCCTTCACCGTTCATTTGATTGAGCTAAAATTTTGTCCATGCGACATAAAATTTAGATCTGAACATTTTTCATGTTGAGCCCGATTCCGATTTCCGCACGGTTACCGATGATTTCATGAGTTGGACGCTTTTGACTCAGATAAAGCCGATTTGGGCCCAATTTGAGTCTAACTTCCTTCTAAGCCCAAATTTGGAGGAGATTTATTTCAAAAATCATATTTTTTCTCTCATAACTCAATTTTTTCTCTTTCATCACAAACACTCTCTCATTTTCTCTCATTTTTCTCAAGAATCAAACTCACTTTTTCTTCAATTTTGCTCAAAAACACTTTGAAGATCATCAACAATCTCAAGATCCAAAAATCCAAAATCACAAAAACTCCTCCCTCTTCCTTCTCCGTTGATCGGACTTTGGTGATCTCTTCTAGTCAACCTCCTCATCGGTTCTATGGTACATGGATTGTTCGGATGTGTGCGATACATATTTCGTGTTATATGTACACACGGTTGTACATTATCATGCCTATTTTTCTGGTTTATATTTGGCACAGGTGCTTTGGTTTTACGCAGATATGTGCGTTACATATTCTGACCATGATTTCGTATATCTTGATATACATTCTGATCAAATGTTGTTGATTGATGGTAGATAGCTTGAAGTTACTCGGAGTGCTTTCGTTGCTTGCTTGTTCGTTTGGTAGTCCACTACCATTTTATTTACTTTCCACATATTTATCGCTTCCTTTATTGGTTTCTAGAGATCATGAGAAGTAGGGGAAAATAAGAGCGTGCAGTCGAAGTCGCTGTTTAAAGTCTTGTAGCAGGCCTTCCACATTTGTATTAATTGTGTATGTTGCTTGTTTAAAGACCTACCTTGAAGTAGGTATTCTGCTGGTGTGTTTATATTTATGCTCAAAGACCTCAGAGAAGGCATTTCCCTTATCCCCCATAAAAGTCCTAAAGTGAAGGCAAGCGGAAAGGGTCCGCAATTGACCCCCGCACTTTCGTAAGTGTCATCCTTAGCTCGTGACGCACCATGATGCTTCAGAGTTGTGTTGCTCATGTTATCGAGTCGTCAAGTGGAAAAGGGTTCCACATTTTGAACCCCCACATTCTTGTCAGGAGTTCACATCGGCCCGTGCTGACACTCTATGTTTGTTCACATCTATCGCTTACCACATGTATGTACTACTATTAAGGAGGAGAATGTATAATTCTCAAGGTGTTCATAACAGTTGCTGAAGAAGAATCCCTAATCTGGAGTTGGAGATTCTTGATATGTCAGATATAATGTTTGGGCATCTTTGTGTTAAGAATTTATTTTTCTTAACGTGTTTGACTGGTGTTTCTCTCAAATAGGATGAAGGTTTTTTACTCAAAGTTCATATCACGTATCAAGTCTATGAGAACATGGAAATCTCGTTCTGATGAAGTGGAAGAAACATACAAGGGGTTGTGTGCAATGGAGATGCATCAACATGAGTTACGTTAATATTTTGGAAAATTAACTTATAGTCATATTGTCATTCAACCAAATGTTTATCTGTATTGTCTAAGTTGCTTGGAAAACATGTCTAATTGGTGAAGGCTAAAGAATGGGAGAAACAGAATTTTCTGAACAGTCTGTTCATGGTATGATGTTAAGTAAATACCATAGTTATTATGGTCTGCATGCTAGAGGTATTTTTTTTGGTGCATAAGGATGGCACCTTACACCTCAAACTTAGACAGGAGGTATGTGGTTTGGGCTTATGAAGAACTCTCGTGGGGTGTGGTATCAGTTGATGACTTTTATCTGCATGCATGATCAACTGCTAAAGTATGTTTCTCTTGTGTTCTCCCTCAAAAGATGTGTATGGACTTACTATGGGTATCATCTCCAGAACCATAGTAATGGGTAAATTTCATATGACCGATATTGACGTCTTATCTGATGTCAGAACATCATCTTAATTGTTTGTTGCTTTAAAAGGAAGCAATTTTGAAGATCATGGGAGGATCATGGCTGATCATCAATAAATTTCGAAGTTGGAATGATTAACCATGATGGAGTATGAAGTCCAGTCATTGACCAAGTTTTAAATGTTGTGAAGAATCCTCATGTGTTGAATGGGAAGAAGAAGGATGTCAAAACAAATGTTCTAACATTTGCTAAAAGGGAGCATCATATGCAGTTTGTATGTGAGGAAGTGGTTCCTATGATGACAAATACCTTGTCGGGAGTTGGGTATAAGTCTGATTATGTGAATATGTGCATATAACTGATGGTAGAGACCTTGTCGGGAGCTGGGACTTATCCGATGTAAGGATGCACATCTGATTTCTAAAATTGTATTTCAGAAAGGTTATGAGAGTTTATTACTCTCATTTTGGTATTCAGGTGTCTATAATTACCTAAATGAGTTGTAGAAGGTGTGATCTTTTGAGATCTTTTTCATTAAAGGACAAACAGTCTAATGAGCTATTTAGATGTTAAATCAAGAGCCAATTTTTTGGGTTCTATACAGAAAAACGAATGTTCCAAATGATGTTGTAAAATCATTTTTCAGTTGTCCCTGAAGGAGGTTTAGGATTATGATTATGAAGGATTGAGGATCAACATTAGTGTCAGAAGAAGGAGTTCTAACTTTGTGGGTCAGAATATGCAGATTCTGATCTTGACTACAGTAGTATGCTTGGTGAATGCATGACTACTATGGTAAAGAGTTCATTAGTACTAACAATAACTAGTGAATGTAAGGGCAAATGACTATATTATTTATTTATCTTTCTTCTGTCAATTCTCTTAGTTTCTCTTTCCTCTATAATTAATGAAGTACAATAGTGTCAAGTCATACATAATTTCTCTTTCCCATACAATAATGATTATTTTTCATAATACGTGTGAAATGTTGAATAACAAGATTAATCATACAAGATTGAAAACCCTGAGCCCCAACCTTTTGTACATATCTTTGTAGAATGCCAACAGTTCAACATAAGAGCTTTCTTCTACCATAAAATTTTACCTTCCCTTTAAGGCAGTTATAGATTTGGCATACTCTTCATCAGAGGATTCATCACCTTCATAGGTTGTCTTGAGAATTACTCTGGCATCATTAGTAGTAATGCAAGTAGATATCTTTCTGAGGTCATCCTTGTCTACTCCATGAATTAGAGAATTCAAGACTTTGGAGTTTGCAGAAGCTAACTCATTTTCCTCTTTGGAACAATATTCTTTTGACTTCAAAGACACATTCCCATCGTTGTCCTTCACAACAGGACGATTCCATCCTTTCATTATAACCTTCAAAGATTTTATGTCCCTAGATTTCAAAAAGGTTATCATTCGAAACTTCCAAAAGACATAATCACCACAATTCAACATAGGTGGTATGCCATAGTATTCAACTTCATTGTTCATAGTACCAGAAAGAGAATTTTCCCTAAAGCTCACCCAATAAACATGATAGTGCGCCTGCTCTGATGCCAATTGAAATTCTGGCACTATAATAAAGATATCAAGACTGATGTCTCAACACAAAATCACAATTTCAAGTCAGATGTTACAACATCAACTAACTAACAAATTTTTTACCAATATAAATAATGCAGAACATAAATGTGCATAAGTTAAAAGAGCACAAAGGATTTTTAACCCAGTTCGGTATAACTCACCACCTCTGGGGGCTACGAAGCCAAGAAGGAAATACATTACTAGTAGTATTAATTCAAAGCCTAAACAGTCCCAGTTTACAAGTTATCACTTAATCATAACCAAGTGAAACTTTTACCTAGGAACCTCCTAGATATGAGAAATCATCATCTTACTTCCAATCACGACATTGATATTTACAACCACAATCAAGATGACTAGAACTAAATAAAATATAAGTTTACACTTCAAATACAATACTCAAACTCTTGCTTAAAATATTTATAGTGAGCATAATAACTTGACAAATTGTCTAGTAACAATTAGTCAACTCAAATGCATCAAAGGATGCATGAGGGCGTACAGATAAAAACAAAAACTCCCTTTAAGAACCCTTAAACCCTAAGACTAGGTACTTTTTTAAATACTCCTCAATGATCCATGGTCCTTGAATCTTTGCCTAGATACTCCTAGTTGCACACGCTATGGGCTGCACCATCTTGTGTAGAAATATATCCATGAATCATGGAACAAAAACACAAGGTTTCCTAAATTATCTCAAAGCCAAATTTTGACAACCTGTGTACAACTAAAGATAAATCAAATGTTCCATATTTATTATCCTTGACCTCCGAAAAAATAAGTGAGATAAAACCAAATAGAATCTCACAAAATCAATTTAATTATGTCAAGAAATAAGATAGCAGCGCCTTCTGTACCAAACCAAGATGTCATGACACTTGCTTCGACACCTGACTGAAAAAATATAAGCAACAAAACTGCTATGATAGTTGATAAAAATGCTAAAACATCTTGACCAACATTAGTATAGAACCATGTTTTAGCAAAATTATGTCAATCCTAAAACCATGGAACTAACAACGGTAACCTCCTAATGGAAATTATATTGTTGCATCTATATGTGGAAATGTGAAACTATCTAACGAGTTAATCTTTGAATATGTTCTTTACTTGCCACAAATTTGAAGTTTACTTGATATTAGTTTCAAAAATTTGTAGAGAGAAAAATTGCAACTTAGTTTTTGAAATAGACTACTGTGTGATACCAGAAAGGGGGGACCTGAAGAAGATTCGTTTAGCTAGAGAGCTTGATGGACTGTATTACTTAGAAGCTTCTCACAAAAAAAGTAATTTATGTTTTTATCTATTGTTTTTACAAATAATAAAATTGATTATATAGAACCAATTATTCCATGGCATATTAGGCTTTGTCATCTAGCTTATGATAGAATGAAGTGTATCAGTAAAATATATAGCTATATACCTTGTAGTGTACATACATCTTGCGATGTGTGTTAGCGGTCTAGGCAAAATTGTATTCCTTTTCTTATAAGTAATAATAATTCACATCAACTGTTTGATCTTATTCACTTTGATGTTTGAGGACCTTTTAATTCTATTTAAGTGCATGGTTTTAATTATTTATTGACTATATTAGATGACCATAGCAAGCAAGTTTGGTTTACGAAGTTAAAATCCAAATCTGAAGTACGTCAAAGGATACAAGAATTTATGGCCAAGGTTAAATCATGGTTGAAAAGAAGATAAAGTTATTAGAAGTGACAATGAGACTAAATTGATTATGCCTATATACTATGCCTCAAGGGGGAACTTACATGAAAGGAGTTCTGTCTACACTCCTCACTAAAATGGTATGGTAGAAATAAGGAATCAAAACATCTTAAATATAAGTAAAGCATTTATGTTCCAATCAAATCTGCCAAAGTTATGGTCATATGTAGTGCTCCATATTGTTTTTCTTTTGAACAAAATCCCTACTAAAATTATGAAGAACAAAACATTTTATGAGGTACTATATGGCAATACACCTAATCTAAGCTCCCTAAAGATATTTGGTTGCCTCAATTATGCTTCCACACTTCCCAAAAAACAAACACAAGTTTTGTTATAGAGCAAGAAAGTGTGCTTTCTTCGGATACAATGCAGGTATATATGAAAGGATTCGTCATTTTAGATATTGTTAATCATAAAATCATAATACTTAGGAATGTGAATTTTTTTTACATGGAGTTTCCTTACCATGAAAAACCCAATAAACATATACCCATAAATATATACTTAGATCACCATTATCGTACATCTAATGAAACTGAAGTTGTCCCTAATAATTCAACTATCCAATCCCTTAATTTTCATAATAAGAATACAATCATATGTGACCTAAAAAAAGGTCGTAATATTTTTTTTCTTTCATTTAACTATATTGAATCATAATATTATGTTTCTAACTTTTTAAAAATTATTTGATTTATCATTATCCACATTCAGTCTCTAAGTCTAAAACAAATTCTTTAATGTTGCGAATACATTTATTTAAAGAATTTGAAAAATTAATAAACGTGAAACATGAATAGTTAATTAATATATTAAAATAGATTATATTACTCACAAAATAAGTCATAGTGATATTTCTTTCAGGTAAAATATGACGTGTCTTAATTTAAAAATTTAAAGTGTTTCTATTACAATGTAACATATATTTTAGCAAGTTATTTGTAATAACTCAAGTTATTAAAAGACAACCTAATATAAAAAGTGTTCTTAAAAAATAACTTAAAACAACCTTAGGTTTTATGAGATTTAGAACAACATATTAAATTTATTTTAACGTTAAGATTAAATTTCATATATTATAAATAAGACTTTGTCGGTACCTACTAAGCAAATCAAATCTCCATTAAGACTTTGATTAAAATATCACACTAAAATGGCCATGACATCATTCAACGACTTTAATATAGTTGTGATCTTTATGATAAGTTTCACTTTGATTTTGAGAATATCATCGGGCTCTGAGATTCCACAACCATCTTCTGAAGCTCCTTCACATGATATTGGTTATGCACCAAGACCATTGTCGTCATATGAGAAATATTT
This sequence comes from Vicia sativa, assembly GCA_021764765.1. NCBI lineage: Eukaryota > Viridiplantae > Streptophyta > Magnoliopsida > Fabales > Fabaceae > Vicia > Vicia sativa. The sequence continues at coordinate 249,923,041 of CM038795.1, forward strand.
AACTATTTGTTCAAGCAAATTAAAGAAAGAATGTGGTAAAGATATATTCTCTAGTGTATTTGTTGGAAGCGAAATTGTTAGTGATTATTGTTGTCATAGCCTTGTGAATGACGTTGGAAAATTATGCCATTTTGACCTGACAAGATATGCAACACAATTGCCAGTATATGCGAAAAATAAAAGAGAAATTTTAAATAGGGGTTCAAATATTTGGAATCATTGCAATAAGGTTCGTCAAATGTAAGCTTGATGATAAATTGGCAAATGAATAAATAATAGCCATGTGATGTATCAAATAAAATTTAATTTTATATTAAATAAATAATGCTTATCTCGTGTGTATCATTTTTGGATGGTCTAGTTCACATTTTTATCCTTCATTTAAATATAGACATATAACCATACAAACAAAAATATTTAAAATACACATTAATAACTAAAATAATTCATTTGTTAAACACTTCACAAAAATATTTTTTTTTTATAGTACAGACCCTTTAAATCTAAACTAACTCTCAAGTATTAGGCACAAATTTCAAGCCATATATAGATCCAACAAAGTTTAAACTACAAAAACTCATTCAAATAAAGGTATTAGTAAAATTGAATATATTTAAAAAGGGGTTGCATATACGATGCCCCTGCCAATAAGACGAGTTTTTATCCCCCCCCTAAAGTAGTTTTTTGTGATTCCACCCTTATAAAACAAAGATTCCGTTTTTAGAAGCTCCTATTCTAGGTTTGGCTGACCGGACGCGGAGAATCTTGCAACGTGAAATTTTTTAAATTATGATTTATTTTTTATTTAATTTTTAAATTCCATGTCATATTTTTTTAAGTTTACGTTTTTTAATTTTCTTTTTTACTTATATTTATTATTGTTTTAATAAACCAAATATGATAATTCAGGTGGATATTTTCTTGAACATTTTTTATTAATTAATTATTAAAATATTATGTTGGGCCTAAAGGCCAGATTATAGTAAAGAGTGGCCCAATAACTCAACCTGTTATGAATTCAATAGCTCATATGTGTGATTGGTATATACACACTACTTCTAATTTTATTCCAACCGATGTGGTATATACATCAATTCCTTTTTAGATTTTCACCTGGTCTGCTTCTGGTGCTATCATAACAGAAGCTTTTGCTTCCAACAAGGTTGCCTCTCATCTTAGAAGAAAGAATATACTCATAATTCTTCTCATGCCTATTTCAAAATACATAGTAAAAAACTACGTATAAATACAAACAGTGAGACATAGATAGACACTATCACATTACGCCAAAGAGAAAAGAAACAAACATTGTTGTGTGTGTGTGTGTGAGAGAGAGAGAGAGAGAGTAGAAAGAGGAAATGAATATTGAAATGCAAATAAAGAAATGAAGAGAGTGATGGTGGTGGAGTGTGTATGAAGTTAATATTATGACATTTGTAAGGTTTTTTTTGTAAGATATGCATGTGATATGCGTGATATTAATTATGGTGGAGAATGAGGTTTTGCTTTTAGGTTGGTTCCTTTTCATAAAGAAGATCGTTTGACCTTTTCTTCTTCATTTGAAATTCAATATAGAATATTGAAATATATACATTAAGTTATGTTCAATTCAAGTAAGTATTATGATTTTAATTTATGCTCGTTTTCTTAACAAAACCTCACTGGAAAACCCTTTGGTACCACAATGCTTTAGAGAACTGGAACTAGAATCTTACCTTTTGCATATTACCAAATAAAAAATAATGGTAGTTCTTAATTAAGTGGAGTTATGTGTTAGATAGTGTTAATGTGTACTCAAGTTACATGGATTTGATTTTTTATGAATATGTTTTTTTAGATATGAATGAATGAGATGGTGCTTCTTGGAATTCTTTGATTGTTGGATATTTGAAGAATGATAATATCAAGATAGCTTATGCAAAATTGAGATCAGGAGGATTGGTTTTACACCGACTGTATACATGTTTAGTAGTGCAAAGAGGAAATTGTTGTTATCTGGTTACAGTGCCAACATTCTTACAAGAAAATATAATGCATGCATGCTTATCTTTCAATGGATGTGAAATGATTCATTTATATGTGTTGCAATATAATCCATACTATAGTGCCTCCAAAATTATTCTTATTCGATTCAACGAATTCGCCATCTAATTTAATTTTTTCCTAGGAGGAAAGGGGAAATCTAGATAAAACCCAAGAATGAAAATGAAATGGTCATCGCAACCATAACATGGGTTCGGGAGTCGGTTATGCAAGGGGAATGTATTAACACCCCTCACATCCATCGTACTCAGTGAGAACCATTTAGTTTTAAGTTTTTGTGTGTTTAGTGTGTAAATTTTCAATATTCTACTTATTATGCGAGTAAAGAGAAAAGAAAAGAGAAATGTTTTTTTAGGTTTTTTGAAAGTGGGCTTGCCTTGATTTCCCAATCGTCTACCTACGTATTCCCCAAGTGAAATGGAAAACTCAGAGCTTACATAGTTCTTGTTGAACTAAAATGTTTGCTGGTTGGTTGATTTTATTTGTGAAAATAGGATCTTAGTCGTACATGGACGATAAGAGATCACTAAGTGTTTCGCGTGTGAGCAATGAAAGTCGCGTGTGAGTGAAGTTTTGAAAAAAAATGGACTTGGACGTGGGCAAAGTTTGATGAGTTTGAATTGATTTTAATTGCGGGAGACGAATATTGAAAAATAGGAATAACATCCTAGGATTCATATATTAGAAACTAGAGGATAAATGAAGCTCAACGAGTCGTCTCTCCACCCAAAAAAAATTCTTATAAAAAAGTGAGGTGAAATCAAGTCACTCTTATTATACAAATATTTAGCAAATTGGGGTACCAACCAACGATCTAAATACTTGAAATTTATTATGAAAATGTTTTAAAAAATAAACTTGACATTGGATGGAGGTTTGCAGCTTTTGAATGAAAGTGGTGAATAACGGAGGTTAATTGCAATAACAATGAAATTAAGCACAAACATCCAAAATAATGCAAGAGATAATCATGCAATAAGAAAAAACTAGATAGAAATAAACTAAAAAAGATAAGAGATTTTTTTAATTTTCTTATAAAAGAGAAATTATTTTTATATTTTTTTTAGAAATAGTTTTTAAAAGTAAATGAATTAAATGACTAATATATTTCTTTAAAGATTTAAGAGAAAATTATTTTTTTAAACTGAAATCGGGGCTCGAATAATATTAGGGACGCCGAGCCATCATTGGCAAAGCCCAAATTATGCTGGGTTTGTTAGAATAAGAAAAAAAATAAAAGAAAGGTGTATGCATAGGAAATCCGTTGGGCTGCTGGATCGATAATGGGTTGCTCACGGGTAGAAGGCCCAGACCGGATTTGGAGGAAAAATTTGTCCAAAATTACAAGTCATTTTACAATTTCAATGCAACATTAATGATTTTTTTCCCAATATACCCTATATTATTTATTTATCTTTCTTCTTTAAACTCTCTTAATTTCTCTTTCCTCAATAATTAATGAAGGACAATAGTGTAAAGTCATACATAATTTCTCTTTCCCGTACAACAATGATTATTTTTCATAATACGTGTGAAATGTCCAAAACGTCTTTTAGTTTGGGACGAAATGAGTAAAACCTAGCCAATATTGCATCTGAAATTGGTCCATATGCAATTGTTACTTTCTTTTTAAAATTTTATTATTATTAAATTGACATAGAAGCAAAGCGCGTTTCCTCTCAAAACACGTTCCAAGTTTTCTCACGATTGTGCTTCCTCTGTTTCTCCATCATTTTTCTTCTCAAAACAGAGCAAAGAAAACTCAAATCTCAAACCTCTCTTCTCACCAATCATGATGCAACAACAAGATTAAGCATACAAAATTGAAAACCCTAAGCCCCAACGATTTTGTACATATCTTTGTAGGACACCAGTAGTTCAACATAAGAGATTTATTCTTCCATAGAATTTCAGCTTCCTGTTAAGGCAGTTAAAAATATGGTAGACTCTTCATCAGATGATTCATCACCTTCATAGGTTGTCTTGAGAATTTCCCGGGCATCTTTAGCAGTAGTGCAAGTAGATATATTTATAAAAGCATCCTTGTCTACTCCATGAAGTAGAGCATTCAAGACTTTGGAGTTTGCATAAGCTAACTCATTTTTCTCTTTGGACCAATACTCTTTTCAATTCAAAGACGCATTCTGATATTTGTCTTTCACAACAAGATAATTCCATCCTTTCATTATAAACTTCAAAGAGTTTTTGTCCCTGGATTTCAAAAAGGTTATCATTCAAACCTTCCAAAATACATAATCTCCACCATTCAACAAAGATGGTATGTCACGGTATTCAACTTCATTGTTCATAGTACGAGAAAGAGAATTTTCCCTAGAGCTCACCCAATAAACATGACAGGGTGCCCGCTCTAATGCCAATCGAAATTCAGGCACTACAATAAAGATGTCAAGACCGATGTCTCAACACACAAACACAATGTTATGTTAGATTTTACAACATCTGCTAATTGAGAAAACTTTTACCAATATAACTAATGCATAACTTAAATGTGCCGAAGGTAAAATAACTCATAGGATTCTTAACCTAGTTTGGTGTAACTCACCTACTATGGGGGCTACGAATCTAGGAAGGAAATCCATTATTAGTAGTATTAATTCTAAGACTAAATATTCTTTGATTGGTGAGGAATCAGCTCTCGGCTTGTGAATGAAAGTCGTAGAGGGCTTCGATATGGAATTTTAAATACCGGACCCGCTCAGTTTCAATTTTCCAGTCAAGAGTTATGAATTTTTTAGTGCACCGAGAACACGGTTCAGCAATAAAATTCAGTTTATACCACTTGAAAGATTGAATTCTTTGAAGACTTTCTTCACGAAATTGGCTTCCAACTTGTGAATGAAAGTTGTATATAATATTGAGAGGGACTTTCTAGTCGAAAATCGTCAGAAAATAGCCAACGAGTTGAGAATTATGCCTTCTAGAGTATCCGAAATGCACAATAAACCAAAAATTCTCTTTATGAAGAAAACGATCAATTAAAGTCTTTACTCGACAAAATGCTCTCTGATCTGAACAGATGAACTAGAGAACATGTTGAAATGGTTCCAGTGCTTGTAGAACCAACCCGAGAAGGCCTTCTAATCATAAAATATTGCGTCAAGCATACAAATCGAAAAATATTAATTTTTGGCTCGAAATAGTCTGAAATGGCCGAAACACACAATTTCTTCCACACTTGAGATGCTTGTAACCCCATGAACATGAGATCAATGATATGCATGTATGTTCATGATAATGAAAATATAAGCCAGATTTATTGAAATTAAGAGGGTAAGTTTTGGGGTCCAACAACTTCTTGATGTCAAGTACTGATTTCCTACTCGATTAGATCTTTCTTTTACCCTCAACTTTTAGTTTTATGTACATAGGTTAGCCCATTATTCTCCTCCCACCTTCTTTAATTTTCAAAATTTTCTCCCTCTTTTCAAAAACTTCTTGTTTTATAACTCGAACCGCTTTCACAATAAACTTGGACCTAGGTCCATGCATTTTTCAAAATTCTTTTCTTAAATAAATTATTAACCAATTTAATAATACTTTGACATCTTTCTTAAGACTAAAAGTCATTGACCTCACCTAAATTTTTTTAGCCATCTTGGCTTTTCTCTTTAACACTTTTCTCAAAAGATTAGACTCTTGTCGATTCTGTGTAGTGATGCAAACTACTATACTTCTATAATATGTATTAAAGTGAGACATTTTCCACTTGTTGTTGAGTGATGCTTGTTGATGAAGATATGAGCTCTATCCTCCAGTTTGAGTTAACAAAATGCTCTTTTCTCATAATTGTGGGTAGTAAGAATGTTTACCACTCGGATATGACGATGATGTCTATTCTTCTTAAAATTAACCAACCCACAAGTTTTAGTCTTTTTTACCCGAACTACTTGGGTTTTGATTTCAACATTGCACATTGTTGGTATGTAGACCTAGAAGTCATTGGAAGTTCTATAAAATCAAAAATTGTAAAAAAATATTTCTTTTCTCATCTCCACTATCTATTTTATACATATTTTTTATATCCATATACAAAGATTTTCAAAGAGGTCCTTGTGAAGTATGTAACACCCCATCTAAATACCCCAAATAATATTAATTATATTAATATCAAAATCAGCTTTAATCAGAGTTAACACGGCAAATGAGGGATGTCACAATTAATAGATAAAATAAAACTTCATTCAAACAGTAGCCATGCTACACTGAGGATCATTATCCAAATAAATCAATCAATTTAAGACCATGTCTTACACAGCGGAAATACCAAATCAAAATTTAATAAACCATCATGGTTCTCAAGGAATCCAACTAAAACAATTAAACGATAATAGTTCTCTTAACTAAACGTTCCCCAGTGTTACAATCTAATCAGAGCATGACACTGACACGCGGACTTAAAAGATAAGCTCTAGAGCCATCCTCACCAACTCCTCAGCTGCTAACTTTAATCTGAAATTGTAAAGTAAGGGTGAGATTTCTCATAATTAAAACACATTATAAGCTTCTCATTTAACAATATATTACAAGCATATCATTTCACCCACTTAACACAATTCAGAATTCAACATACAACCATATTCATATAAGTCATCATGCATAATCAATAGACAACAAAAGAATTGCAACACTGGAAGACATCCTAACATGTTACAATTCCATACAAACACAAATGCAGACTCGAATGCATGCGGTACCGACTCGTGACCACGTCACCCAACACTGATCCATCATCAACCGGATACAATACCATCGATTCGTCCATAACCACTCGGACACGAATCCAGCCTAACCACCCATCCTCACTCGGGTATCGGTTATCGGCAATCCAAGTCAAATTCCGCACAATGGGAATTAATTTCACCAAATAATGCAAATGCACGCACATCACTAGCATGCAACATCAATCAGTCTATGTATACATTCATCTAACATAACTGAATCAAACCAATCAACATGATATTTCAACCAATCATGCATACATCTAACATCAGCATAAACATGCTATTACATCTACACATTACCAATATCTCCATCACCAAAGGTCCTCTACTACACATACATCATTATGTGTCAGTTAATAATCATTTATTTCGAAATTCGACCCCTTTCCAAAATAATTTCAAGTTTTCTAAAATATTTTCATTTTATAAGGTAGAGTATTAAATTTAGGAAATAACGTCCAAAACGGCGCTCAAAACGGACTTACGGTTTGAAAGTTATGAATTTTTAAAGTTTTGAAATTTTCAAAAATATTTCAGTGGAACCCGGTTCCTCCCTGGGAGTAACCGGTTCCCACAATTCCAAAAATCAGCGTCCCTGGAAAAATGTATGGGGAACCCGGTTCCTCCAGGTAGGCAACCGGTTCCCAGAAGTAAAATTTCATATTTTCTGGAAAAACAATGTGGAACCCGGTTCCTCCCATGCAGGAACCGGTTCCTGTGTACAAATTTTCAGTTTTTCAAAAGTTTTCAAAGTGGAACCCGGTTCCTCCACACTGGGAACCGGTTCCCACGTGTTGCAGGGCCATTTCCTGCACCTTTGACAGCATTCCTTTCATCCTCAATCAATCCAATTTTACCCATACGAATTCCATCATTGGAAACACCAAAATACATCAATTTGCATCATTTATCACATCAATTATCATCTTCCTATCAGTCATAATTGGTATCTGACACCCTGACCATTTTAGACCTACCATCTGACACAATCTGACACCCATAGGGATACATCCATGGAAACCTAGAAATTTACAAACTAAGATTTCCTAACATGCTTTGATCTATAATATCAAAATCAAAACCTATAATAAGCAATAATCAATCGAAATCACCCCTTACCTTGTGGGTTCTTCGAATTCTGACACTTCTAGGTTTTCTTCCTTCTTTCTCCTCTTCTCAATTTCACGTATCTTGTTTTCTCCAAAAATGATTCTATTTTCCTTTTTTCCTTATTTTATTCCTTTTTATTCCTTTTAACATAAATAAATAAATATTACTTCTCATTCCCCAATTAATTCCATCATTAATCTTAATAATCCAATATATTAATAAATTATGCTCTCAATTAATTTAATAATTAAAAATCATAATTATTTAATTACCGAATTATTTTGGGGTGTCACAACTCTCCCCAACTAAAAGAGTTTTCGTCCTCGAAAACATACCTCAGACGAATAATTCGGGATACGAGTCCTTCATCTGACTCTCCAGCTCCCAAGTGACATTTCCATCATCTGGTGCTCCCCAAGCCACTCTTACCAATGCAATCTCTTTGCCTCGCAACTGTTTCAACTTCCGATCCTCAATTCTCGCAGGTACTGCTTCCACAGTCAAATTCCCTCGTACCTGTATATCATCTAATCCCATTAATGATGCGTCACAATACACCACAAAAGACTTAGTCGGATCTGGCAAAATCAAGATCGGAGCACTTGTCAACCTCCTCTTCAGCTCTTGAAATCCTTTCTCACATTCAACATCCCAAACAAACACCTGACCCTTCCTGGTCAACTTAGTCAATGGCAACGCCAGTTTGGAAAACCCTTCAATAAACTTCCGGTAATAACCTGCAAGACCCAGAAAACTACGGATCTCAGAAGCATTCTTCGGCGCTTCCCACTAAGACACCGCTTCTACCTTCGTAGGATCCACAACAATTCCATTCTTGGAAATTACATGACCAAGAAAACTCACCTCCTCTAACCAGAATTCACACTTGGACAACTTCGCATAAAGCTTCTTTTCCTTCAGCAATTCCAACACAACTCTGAGATGTTCTGCATGCTCCTCATCGCTTTTCGAATAAATCAGAATATCATCAATGAACACTACTACGAACTTATCGAGATACGGATGAAATATCTTGTTCATATACTCCATGAAAACACCAGGTGCATTAGTAACTCCAAACGGCATAACAGAATATTCATAATGCCCATACCTTGTTCTAAATGCAGTTTTCTGAATATCCTCCGACTTCACACGAATCTGATGATATCCAGATCTCAGATAAATCTTACTAAACACACACGCTCCAACGAGTTGATCCATCAAATCATCAATCCTCGGCAAGGGGTACCGATTCTTGATTGTAACTTTATTCAACTGTCGGTAGTCAACGATAACCTCATTGAACCTTCCTTCTTCTTAACCAACAACACGGAGCACCCACGGCGAAACACTCGGACGAATAAACTTCTTCTCAAGCAATTCCTCTAACTCGCTTCTTGTTCACTAATTCGGATGCCGACATGCGATAAGGTGCCATCGACCGGACTAGTTCCGGGAATCGGATCTATAGTAAATTCTACCTCTCTCGGTGGCAATTCACTAACGTCTTGGAAACACCTCGGAAATTCATTCACCTGGCAATCCATCACCTTTGGCTTTTCCCTCCGCTTATCGCGGAATACAACATAAACACCACGCACCATCCTTCACGGCTAGGTTCATCGCTTAAGCGACATAATCTCACTTTCGATCTTAACCTCTTGGGAAAAATGTCTTCTCAAAGCAGTTGATATGAACTTGGTTGAATTCCAACCAGTTCATTCCAAGGATGATATCAAGTTGTTCTAGCGGTAGGCACACTAAATCCATACCGAAACCCCTATCAAAAATCACAACAGGACAATTCCTACAAACATATGAAGTAGTCACTGAACCCGACACAGGAGTATCAATAACCATACTTCCATCCATATTAGAAATTTCCAAATTCAATCTCTTAGCACAATCTAACGCAATAAAAGAATGCGTAGCTCCAGTATCAATAATTGCAATCAAAGGTATGCCATTAATAAAACATGTACCTTTAATCAGCCGATCATCTGGTTTAGTCTCTGATCCAGACAATGCAAACACTTTACCACCAGCTTGCTCTTTCTTGGGTTTGTGCGAGGACGAGTATGACCCTCTTCACCACAGTTGTAACAAGTCACCACTCTCACTCTGCAGTCATTGGCCACATGGCCGAGTTTCCCACACTTAAAACACTTCTTATCATTACTCTTACAGTCCACCATGCGATGTCCTGTCTCACCACACTTGTAGCACTTAACGGAAGAACTAGAATCTCCTCCACTAGACTTCTTCCAACCACGGATCTCGATTACTCCTATCATAAGGCTTACCACGATCCATCCGTTGCTTACCTTTCCGTCAACATACCTCGAGCATTCGACTTAGTGTTAGCAAGATCCTCCTCTAGAATCCTCTGCATCAACGGATCGGAAAATCTTCGGATCGCGATACCGAATACCCGCTTAATCTCATCACGAAGACCATTCTTAAACTTGATACATTTGGAAAATTCCCCATCCGCATCGTTGGGGTAATGAGCATAATACCGCTAACTCGAAAACTTGAAGCATACTCAGCGGTCTTGTTACCCCGCTGAGTTCGAAACTCAATCTCCTTCTTACCTCGATGTCCTCGGAAAGTACCTTCGGAAAAGCTCTCCGAACACAACCCAATTCAATGCAACTCCATCTTCTTCGATTCGATTCGGTAGCAACCCACCATCGACTTCCTCGGCAATGTGAGTTCCATATCTCACCTTGACCCTCTGCGGACAAATCACTCAAGATCCTCTCGATCTCCTTCAACCACTTCTGAGCACCTTTGGGATCATGTGCACCCTTGAACAATGGAGGATTATTCCTCTGAAAATTCCCCAATTATCGGTCAGCACCAATCGCAGCTCCCTGCTGGTTCCCTCCGAGTACTCCAGCCAACATTCCCAAAGCCTCAGCAATAGCACCATCATTCCTTCCGTTACCTCTTCCAGCCATTGTTCTTGTAACATTACAAAACAATCTACATCAGCACACAAGTATCGACAGTGTTACTTACACTAGTCACATACTAAAAGGGATAACGACACAAAACAAGACCGACTATGCTCTGATACCACTATTGTAACACCCCATCTAAATACCCCGAATAATATTAATTATATTAATATCAAAATCAGCTTTAATCAGAGTTAACACGGCAAATGAGGGATGTCACAATTAATAGATAAAATAAAACTTCATTCAAACAGTAGCCATGCTACACTGAGGATCATTATCCAAATAAATCAATCAATTTAAGACCATGTCTTACACAGCGGAAATACCAAATCAAAATTTAATAAACCATCATGGTTCTCAAGGAATCCAACTAAAACAATTAAACGATAATAGTTCTCTTAACTAAACGTTCCCCAGTGTTACAATCTAATCAGAGCATGACACTGACACGCGGACTTAAAAGATAAGCTCTAGAGCCATCCTCACCAACTCCTCAGCTGCTAACTTTAATCTGAAATTGTAAAGTAAGGGTGAGATTTCTCATAATTAAAACACATTATAAGCTTCTCATTTAACAATATATTACAAGCATATCATTTCACCCACTTAACACAATTCAGAATTCAACATACAACCATATTCATATAAGTCATCATGCATAATCAATAGACAACAAAAGAATTGCAACACTGGAAGACATCCTAACATGTTACAATTCCATACAAACACAAATGCAGACTCGAATGCATGCGGTACCGACTCGTGACCACGTCACCCAACACTGATCCATCATCAACCGGATACAATACCATCGATTCGTCCATAACCACTCGGACACGAATCCAGCCTAACCACCCATCCTCACTCGGGTATCGGTTATCGGCAATCCAAGTCAAATTCCGCACAATGGGAATTAATTTCACCAAATAATGCAAATGCACGCACATCACTAGCATGCAACATCAATCAGTCTATGTATACATTCATCTAACATAACTGAATCAAACCAATCAACATGATATTTCAACCAATCATGCATACATCTAACATCAGCATAAACATGCTATTACATCTACACATTACCAATATCTCCATCACCAAAGGTCCTCTACTACACATACATCGTTATGTGTCAGTTAATAATCATTTATTTCGAAATTCGACCCCTTTCCAAAATAATTTCAAGTTTTCTAAAATATTTTCATTTTATAAGGTAGAGCATTAAATTTAGGAAATAACGTCCAAAATGGCGCTCAAAACGGACTTACGGTTTGAAAGTTATGAATTTTTAAAGTTTTGAAATTTTCAAAAATATTTCAGTGGAACCCGGTTCCTCCCTGGGAGTAACCGGTTCCCACAATTCCAAAAATCAGCGTCCCTGGAAAAATGTATGGGGAACCCGGTTCCTCCAGGTAGGCAACCGGTTCCCAGAAGTAAAATTTCATATTTTCTGGAAAAACAATGTGGAACCCGGTTCCTCCCATGCAGGAACCGGTTCCTGTGTACAAATTTTCAGTTTTTCAAAAGTTTTCAAAGTGGAACCCGGTTCCTCCCCACTGGGAACCGGTTCCCACGTGTTGCAGGGCCATTTCCTGCACCTTTGACAGCATTCCTTTCATCCTCAATCAATCCAATTTTACCCATACGAATTCCATCATTGGAAACACCAAAATACATCAATTTGCATCATTTATCACATCAATTATCATCTTCCTATCAGTCATAATTGGTATCTGACACCCTGACCATTTTAGACCTACCATCTGACACAATCTGACACCCATAGGGATACATCCATGGAAACCTAGAAATTTATAAACTAAGATTTCCTAACATGCTTTGATCTATAATATCAAAATCAAAACCTATAATAAGCAATAATCAATCGAAATCACCCCTTACCTTGTGGGTTCTTCGAATTCTGACACTTCTAGGTTTTCTTCCTTCTTTCTCCTCTTCTCAATTTCACGTATCTTGTTTTCTCCAAAAATGATTCTATTTTCCTTCTTTCTTTATTTTATTCCTTTTAACATAAATAAATAAATATTACTTCTCATTCCCCAATTAATTCCATCATTAATCTTAATAATCCAATATATTAATAAATTATGCTGTCAATTAATTTAATAATTAAAAATCATAATTATTTAATTGCCGAATTATTTTGGAGTGTCACAATGTACACTAGATGTTTAGGGTGCCTAATATCTTCCTTTTGCATAACTAACCCCCGTATCTTTATCTCTATTTTCTTTTAGGATTTTATTCTCTCTTTTTCCTAGTCCTTTGGATGAAATAAAAGCGCGGTGGCGACTTCATTGTTATTTTTACGAGTTGAGTCAATCAATAACTTTAGTCTCAAATATTTTTGCCGTTACAACATGGAGTTTCCATACCATGAAAAATCCAATAAACATATACCCATAAATATATACATAGATCATCATTATCGTACATCTAATGAATATATACATATTTATTTTTCATTTAATTGTATTGACTCATAATATTATGTTTCTAACTTTTTAAAAATTATTTGATTTATCATTATCCACATTTAGTCTCTAAGTCTAAAATAAATTCTTTAATATTGCGAATACATTTATTTAAAGAATTTGAAAAATTTACAAGCGTTAAACATGAATAGTTAATTAATATATTAAAATAGATTATATTACTCACAATATAAGTAATAGTGATATTTCTTTCAGGTAAAAAATGATGTGTCTTAATTTAAAAATTTAATGTGTTTCTATTACAATGTAACATAAATTTTAGCAAGTTATTTGTAATGACCCAAGTTATTAAAAGACAACCTAATATAAAAAGTGTTCTTAAAAAATAACTTAAAAAAACCTTAGGTTTTATGCGATTTAGATCAACATATTAAATTTATTTTAACGTTAAGATGAAATTTCATATATTATAAGTAAGACTTTGTTGATACCTACTAAGCAAATCAAATCTCCATTAAGACTTTGATTTAAATATCACACTAAAATGGCCATGACTTCATTCAATGACTTTAATATAGTTGTGATCTTTATGATAAGTTTTACTTTAATTTTGAGAATATCATCGGGCTTTGAGATTCCACAACCACCTTCTGAAGCTCCTTCACATGATATTGGTTATGCACCAAGACCATTGTCGTCATATGAGAAATATTTAACTATTTGTTCAAGCAAATTAAAGAAAGAATGTGGTAAAGAGATATTCTCTGGTGTATTTGTTGGAAGCGAAATTGTTAGTGATTATTGTTGCCATAGCCTTGTTAATGACGTTGGAAAATCATGTCATTTTGACCTGACAAGATATGCAACACAATTGCCAGTATATGCGAAAAATAAAAGAGAAATTTTAAATAGGGGTTCAAATATTTGGAATTATTGCAACACGGTTCGTCAAATGTAAGCTTGATGATAAATTGACAAATGAATAAATAATAGCCACGTGATCTATCAAATTTAATTTTATATTAAACAAATTATGCTTATCTCGTGTATTTCATTTCTGGATGGTCTAATTCACATTTTTATCCTTCATTTAAATATAGACATATAACCATACAAATAAGAATATTTAAAATACACATCAATGATTAAAATAACATTTTCATTTGTTTAACACTTCACAAAAATGAATTTTTTTTAGTAGAGACTCTTTAAATCTAAATTAATTCTCAAGTATTAGGCACGGATTTCAAGTCATATATAGATCCAAAAAAGTTTAAACCACAAAAACTCATTCAAATAAAGATATTAATAAAATTGAATAAATTTTAAAAAGGATTATATATACGATGCCCCGTATCAATAGCGCATTATGTCAATGAGAAAAGGAATAAATGTTATTGTGTATGTGTGTGAGAGAGAGTAGAAAGAGGAAAGTGAATATTGAAATACAAATAAATAAAGGGAGATAGTGATGGTGGTGGATGTGTGTGAAGTTAATATTGGGACAGGTGTAAGGTTTTTTTTTTTTTTTGTAAGACATGCATGTGATGTATGTGATATTAATTATGGTAGAGAATGGAGTTTTGTTTATAGGTAGGTTCTTTTTCATAATGAAGATCATTTGACCTTTCCTTCTTCATTTGTGTTTGAAATATATGCATTTAGTTCTTTGCAATTCAAATTATTCTAATTGATGCTCGTTTTCTTAACAAAACCTCATTGGAAAACCCTCAGGTATCACAATGCTTCAAAGAATTGGAACTAGAATCTTGTATTTTGCATAATACCAAATAAAAAATTATGATAGTGTTTAATTTTATGGAGTTATGTGTTAGGTAGTGTTAATATGTACCTAAATTGCATGGATTTGAGTTCTGCTGAATCTGTTTTTTTGGATATGAATGAAAGAGCCGGTGTTTCTTGGAATTCTTTTATCGTTGGATATTTGAAGAATGATAAGATCAAGGTAGGTGATGCAATATTGAGATGATGAGGATTGGTTTTACGCTGACTGTATACACGTTTTGTGGTGCAAAGAGGAAAGTGTTGCTGTCTGGTTACAGCGCCAACATTCTTACAAAAAATCATTATGCATGCATGCTTGTCTTTCAATGCTAATCCATACTGTAGCATCTCGAAAACTTATTCTTATTTAATTCAATGAATTCGTCATCTAATTTAATTTATGGGTTAAATATGTTTTTAGTCCCTATAAATATGTGACTCTGCAATTTTAGTCCCTCTAAAAATTTTCTTCGAATAATGATTCTCGCAAAATTATTATGCACGTAGTTTTAGTCCCCGTTATTAAACCGATGTGTATTTCTGAATGATGATTTTACAGATGTGTGTAGAACGTTATAAAAAATTCCTCGAAAAAAAACTCAAAATTTAATTTCTAAATCGAAATTTTCATTGCTTTATCAATATCTTTTAAAATTTAAAAAATTCATATTCAATTCTTCTCATTTTAAAAAATTCTAAAATTTAGTAAATAAATATTGTAAAGTATTTTGAACACATATGAAAAAAATTATTCAAATACTTAAAAATTTAAAGGTAATTAAACCGTTTTAAAAATTTTAAAAAATAACAAGGACTAAAACTGCAAGAAAAAAAATTTGTGAGGACCATTATTCAAAGGAAAATTTTATAAGGACCAAAATTGCAGGGTCGCATATTTAGAGGGACTAAAAACATATTTAACCCTTAATTTATTCCTAGAAGGAAAGAGGAAATATAGATAAAACCCAAAAATGAAATGGTCATCACAATCATAAGATGGGTTTGAGAGTCGGTTATGCAATGAGAATCTATTAGCACCCCTAATATCCATCGTACTCGATGAGAACCATTTAGTTATAAGTGTTTGTGTTTTTAGTTTAGAAAATTGCAATCAGAAACTTATTATGTGAGGATAGACAAAATAAAAGAGAAATATTTTTTTAGGTTTTTTGAAAGTGGACTCGCCTTGATTTCACAATTGTGTGCATACGTATTCCACAAGTGCAATGAGATAGTCAGAGCTTACGTAATTCCTGGTGAACTAAAATGTTTGGTTATTGGTTGATTTTATTTGTGAAATAGGAGCTTAATCGTACATAGATAATAAGACATTACTGAGTGTTTCACGTGTGAGCGATGAAAGTCGCACGTGAGTGAAGTTTTGAAAAAAAGAACTTACACGTGGACAAAATTTTATGAGTTTAAATTAATTTTAATTGTAGGTAACAAATACCGAACAGTAAGACTAAAATCCTACGATTCATTAGGATTTTAGAATAAGGTGAAGATGGTGTGGCTGCACCCTCTTGAATTTGATGATGCTGTGGCTTTTTTTTCCTATAATATAATATGTACATAAAAGAAAGGCATTGTGTCTACTTTATTATTAAAAAAAAAGGCATTGCGTCTACTTTATTATTACAAAAAAAGACATTTGCATAATTTTAATAAACTAAATGAAAAGTTTTCTAGTAGTATAACAAATACTAATGAAAATCCTAAAGTATTAAAAATATATGACTGCAAGTTGATCATTATGGAATCTAAAAACTTTGTGGGCAAATGACAAGAAGCTTAATAAAAATGGTTTAAAAATTGGATATTTAGATTGAAATGGATTATACATTCAAACATTGATTTGGGCTTTAAAAATGTGTATGGATGAAAACTAGCAATTAGAAAAATGGATTATATTTTTATGACCTAGTTGAAATGGTTTGTAGATAATGGATATTGATAACTGAATGTGATTAATAGTTTATGATTTGGATATTACTCAATAACAGTGATTTATGGATAATTTGAAATGAGATGCAAATTAGCTACAACAAAGATTAATAAAAATGAATTTCAATGTAAATTCAACAAAAAAACATTAATATTTGATTATTAATAAAAATGCAAAAAATTAAGAAATTGAATGCAAAAATCAAAGAAGAAAAGTGCAAACCTTGATTAATACAAGTTCAATGTAGAATCGACAAAACAAATTAATTATTCGAATGCAAAATCGAACGCAAATTCAATTACTAATGCAAAATGTAATTTGAAAATGTGAATGAATGATGCATGGAAAAACTAAATTTTATTCA
Organism: Vicia sativa; assembly: GCA_021764765.1. Lineage (NCBI taxonomy): Eukaryota > Viridiplantae > Streptophyta > Magnoliopsida > Fabales > Fabaceae > Vicia > Vicia sativa. The sequence continues at coordinate 249,940,455 of CM038795.1, forward strand.
CGATGCAAACGAAGATCCGGGCAAAATTAGGGTGAAACAAATACCATCCTTTTCTTTCAATGGTTGTGAAATGGTTCTTGAAGCAATACCTATGATATCCTACACTATGAAAATATTGTTGAGGGTGTCTCTGTCCATGAAAATATTGATTGGGCTAGTTCACTAGTCCTACATCCATTTATAATTAAGAAAACATTAGTATTTATATACAAATCACACGTACAATTAGGATGGACAAAAAAACTCGTACTCATGGATACTCGAGGGTAAAGCTCGTCACAGACATGGATATGATAGTTTAATGAATATTCACGGATAAAATAAACGGATATTTAGTTTTTCATTTATTTACGAGTACTAATAAGGATTTGATGGTACCCGTACCCGCAGGTATAATTATTATTGTTATTTTGTTAAATATAATATTATTATTATTACTATTACTATTATTATTTTAATAAAAATTGAAATAAAATGAATGTGATTTATTTTTGTTATTATTTATTATGTGTTAAATTTGAAAATAATTTTTTTGTCTTTAAAAAAGATTATAAAATTATTTATTTAAATATTATTTTTTAAATAAATATAATTAAATAATAATACCCATGGATATCCCTAAATGTATTTTAAAGTTCACGAATATCCATCTACAAATACCCGCACGGATATGGGACGGATACGGATATCATATTTACTAAACGAGACGGATAATGAGAGACTAGTACTCGTGCCCATGGTAGTCATTGTCATCCCTACATACAGGGAATGCATTAGTTGTGCTACTCTTGAAACCAAATTGGGGCTCATGCCCTCACTCTTTGGGTCACTCAAGTTACAAGGGTTTCTCGTACCTCAAGACATCTTCCTCAATGATTGTACAAATTAAATCTGAAGCACCACTCGGATTAGGTGGGCTCAGCAGCAATGGCAGCAACGGTGAAAATGAGGCATCTTCATCCTTGTTATGTTTCCCAATCGACACCAGACCTACTTCCATTTTGAAAGTTAAGACAGTCTTCGCTGAAAATATCGCCGGAGTTTTGGGTTCAAATTTTTTTCTCTTTAATAAGTTGCAGATCCAGCATAAGACCCAGTATATGCTCCTATTAGTTGTGAATAAGCATGATTAGGTTGCAGCTACTGATAACTGTTATAGTAGCCTGAGTATCCCGTACTACTGCCATAACCATATGGATTAGAAGAATTTGTATATGATGTGTAGGAAGGTGTTATGTGTTTGACAATGGACTGATACGGAAAAGTGAATGTGTAGGTTGGTTGTTAAATGCTCCATGATGATGGGAATGTGTATGATAAGGAGAATCATAGGAGGATTTGAGTACATGGATGAAAGCACTAATTGATAGAAAGTAATTCCTATCAAAGCTATGAACTAGAGTTTTCTACCCTTAAAGGAAAGAATAATAAATTGCTAAATAAAATAAATGAAGATAAAAGGCTTTTCATTTGATTGTTGATGCCTAATGTCTCAATGAGACTACAATATATAATACTTAATGGTAATAAACTTAAAGACCCAAACACTACTAAAAACCCAATTCAACAAAACATTCAAAATAAAATAACAACTAACATAATTATATTACTAATTAAAATATCTAATTGCACCTCCTTTCAACTCATCTCAATTCTAAAAATGTTTCGTACAGTAAAGCTAATAAAATGAGGTATGACTAGCATATTTTTGAAACATGAACGTGTAATAAGAAATAGTACTACTACTTCATACATAAGACTCATCCTTGCACACCGCTCACATGTTATTATCACGTTTTGAATGAGGATAATAATCAAACTTAGGTGCAAAAGCAGCAGCAGAAGCTGAAGAAGAAGAATTACCATCACCACCACCAAACCCTTGATCATAATCAAAATCATAGCCATAACCATAATTATTATGAGTACTACTATTATTAAGACCCGGCATTAATGATAACGACTGAATCGGCTGCTGCTGCATTGGAAGAGGAGGAGGCATAGCAAGAGAAGAAGTGCGTCTAACAGAAGCAGGTTCGCCTTCACTTTCGCGGTAACGATGAAGGTAAAATGTTAAAGGATGAACATAATCATCAAACCCTAGTTTCCCCATGGCCCAGAGCAAATCTTCTGCTGTAACAGTTTTTCTCTGTTCTCTTTGACACCGCTCGTTTGCTTCTGCTGTTACAAAGCTTATGTATTCTGATACACATTCTTGAATTGTCTCTTTCGCGTCGTCGGAGATTTTGGCGTGTGATGGAAGAATCCTTCTCATTATTCTTATCACGTTTGCTATTGGCATGTATTGATCTTGTTCTCTAACTCCAGCCATCGGTTCAAACTTGCCTGAGATAAACAACATAAATAAACTGAATCCATTGTTTTTCAACTAACTATATTATAAAGCCAGTAAGTTGAAAATATCCGATGTTTACAGCCTTAACAAGAAACCCTAATTTTTTAAATGCTTTTATATCACAAAAAATATATGTTTACTACATATTGTCGCGTAAAGCCAGCTCACTACCGTAGTTGTGTAAGGAGATCAGATCCACAAGTGTAGAAATGGAATCAAGACTTCCCTCTTATTCATCTTTAAAAGGTAAAATTCGAGGAGTTAGGGTATTTAACAAAATAAATGTTCATTAGATTTAAATTTATGAATTACAGTCTACTAGTATTTTCTAAACACATGCATGCAAATGGAGAAGCATTATCAAAACTAAAATGAAATATAAGATATAGGTATGGTGCAAATAAAGCTTCACCTTTCTATATCTAGCTTCTGCCTAGGAAAGTGTTTGATGTTCTTAGGAAATGTCGATGAACCAATGTATGATGCATGCAATTTAAGGTTAAATAAATGGTGAATAAGAAATGGACAGAAGGAGAAGAAAGTGTGGATAAAAATTTCAGAAAAGAGGAAGTGTGATGGTGTTTTTATTGAGGAAGACTACTTGATTTGATGCATGTGGAAATGGAAGAGGATTTATTAGAGACTGACATTTATCATCACGCTTAACCTAAAGAACCAATAGGGTGCAAAACAAACATTTATTACTCTTGAAAATCTCAATTTTCTTTGTAAAGGCTTTAATGCAGTTTGAATTTGTTTTGATGCTTCATTAATTTTTGGTTAGATGATCAATTTCCCATACTAATTTCTGCTATTTTGTCACCATATGGTGAAATTCGAGTATTTAAGTCAACTCGTTTTACAAAAGTTGAATTGGTTAAGAAACGAATTTATCTTACATTAAAATAACCTTAAAATTAACTTCTTTTTATTGTGCGTAAGCAAGATGTAATAAAAGAGAGAATTAAGATGATATATAAGTCTATGTATAATTGGATGTTAAAAGAAAATATCTTTTTGTTTTTTATCCACTATCTTAAAATAAAATCAAATCTAACTATATTTGAATCAAATTAAATTAAATAAATAAAATTAAACTAATAAATTAATCTAATTCAAATCGAATTAAAATTTTCATAGAAATATTATTTTTCTGTTATTTTATAAAAAATAATGTAAATTGTAATAAATGTATAATTTATTTTATTTTTTGTAATTTTAGATTTATAATAAATTGTAATAATTTTTATTAATTTATTTTAATAATAAAATACAATAACTTTTAATATTATAGAATGCTATTTTAATAATTTTATATTAAAATTATACTTATCGATTAAAAATACATTGACATAATTAAATCTACTATAAATATATAATATATAAAATATAAAATACTTGATAATTACAAGTTAATCCGTCTAATTATAAATCGATATATAGCGTTATATAATATGTTAGTTTTAGTTCAGTTTAAAAGTTAGTATAACTATAATTTTAAATTATTAAAAAAATATTTGTTTTCATTTATATAGTTTATGTAAAATATTTATTTATACATTGTTAATTTTATTTAAGAAGTATAACAGTAATTTTAGATCATTAAAAAAATTATTTATTTTCGTTTATACATGTAGTATAAGTAAAATTGTTATTTATACATTACTATCATTTATATAGTAGAATAATATAATTATTTTTTTAATTCATTTTAGTCACTATTTTTTTTCTTTCATTTATGTAGTATAAAGTGAAATAGTTATTTATACATTATTATCATTTATAGTATAATTATTTGATTTTATTCATTTTAGTCATTATTTATATGTAGTATAAATAGAAATTTTCAATCACCTCTTCATATTCATGTCAGTTCAGTTTTTTTTTAGACAATTGATATTCAAAATCTCGATTTGTATTTTTTACATGTATCATATCATTTTTTTCATGAGTTATTTATTTAAGTTTTTCTTTTTAAATTTTTTTTTGTAATATATTAACTATAACTGTTAGATTATATTTTATATTTTATACGTTTTAATTTTAAAATGTGTGAGTTGTTTTTAAATCTATTTATTATAATAGATTTATTTATTTGTATTAAAAAATATCATATTAACTTATTATATAATTTATTATTATAGATGCAATCATAAATTAATTTATAAAATAAATTCATATAGTATTATTAATTTAGAGATAACTTAAAATAATATTCTATTATTATTTTATGAAAATTTGATGAAAAGATTTGAAAGAATATATATTTTATTTTATTTCAAATGTATATAGTATTTTGAACATTTGATATTTCATAAAATGTAAAATAATGACAACTTTAATTTTAATTAATTATAATAAATATATTATTAATATATTTTATAGTATTTTATTTTTCTATAATTTAATATTTGTAATAAATTGTAATAATTTTGTATTCTTTTTAATAATTTTTTCTTCTTTTTTAGCAATGTCTCGTGTGTGTTTATTTTATCAAGAACATATCCTTACAGATGTCAGATAAATATAAAAGAATAAATTATAGATGATAATTTTATTTATGTCTTAATAATCTGTATGTTATATCGTATTATATTTATTTGCAATCTTATTGATATACATTACTATATTATATTGCAAAATTAAGTATTTTCAAGTATATTGCTTGGGATCTTATTTATACAAATAAATCCTAAATGTTTTGGTTGTTATTGTGCAGTAATTATTTTTAAAATATATAATTTATGTGTAATAAATCTAATTATTAATGTCAAAAGATCTATAAATGAGAAAGACTCATGTTATAATATAATCACAAATATCTTATTATTATTCTAATTAATTTCAACTACATATCTTATTTCAAGATATTACGAAGAAGTGTAGATATTTATTTAGAATTGAAATTTAATGAGTAGACGTTCAGGACCGGTCCAACATTATGTGAGGCCGAAAAGACAAAAAAAAAAAAAATTGTTTTATAGTCCTATAAAATATGTGAGGCCGAAAAGACAAAAAAAAATTGTTTTATAGTCCTATAAAATTTGAGCATAATACTTTCAAATAAAACATCATTTAATTACTGAAATAAGTAGTCATTTATACATAAATTTATTTTCCTAAAAAAAAAATTAAATTATAATTTTTTGAGGCCTAAAATACTTTTAAGAAAAAAATATTTTTTTGAGGCCCAAGGCAAGACCCTAGTTCGCCTTACCCTTGGGCCGGCCTTGTAGATGTCCTATATTGTATGTTTGTAAAAATTGTAAATATGATATAATAAGAATAACTAAAGAAATGTTTAAAAAAATTACGTATTTTTAATAAATATTAAACAAGGACTAAAGTATCGGTAAAAACCACGAATATCCTTTTTACTATAAATTATAATTTTTTTGATTTCAAAGTTAAATATTTAATTTATCATTTTAAAAACATAAGAATAAAAATTATTTTGTATTTAGTTAGTTTCTTATTTGAAATAAAATATATTTTAAAATTATTTAGATTTTTATAGAAAGGTTAATAAAACAAAATAAAATCAATTGAGATTTAGTAATTATTTTAGACTTATGAAATAACTAAAACATATTAAAAAAATTTCATATTAACTTATAATTGTAATCATGATAAAAAAATGTTAAACGGTATTCATGAAAATTTAATGATAAATGATAATCATAAAAAATTAATGATAAAAGGTAAAAACTTATGAGACACATATTTATCACTATTGAATAAATAAATTTAAGATGATACGACAAATATTTATTTTTACAATTATTTTTAGAAACATAAATAGCTTACAATATTTTTATGAACGATAAAAATTCAACTATTTATTAAATTATTTTGAACATAAATAAGTTAAAAATATTTTTATAAATAGTCACACAGGTTCAAATCAGTTATAAAGGAGAAAAATTCTACATGTTAATATTATTATTTGTAGAAACAAAAATAAGTTACAATAACTTTTATAAACAAAAATAAAAGTTATACATATTTTAACAAACGGAAAAAATTCAACTATTGATACAATTGTTTTTAAGATGAGTAAGTTAAAATATTTTTATAAATTGTCACAGTTTCAAGACACTTATAAACGGAAAATGTCTAGATATTGATATAATTACTTTTATAAACAAAAGTAAGTTACAATAATTTTTATAAACAATAATAAATTATAAATATTTTTATAAGTGGAGGAAACTCATTATTATATATTATAAGTATATGTGTTAATCAATTGAATACATGAAATAAATTCACATGTATATGTGAGCGTATCTATGAAATACATATTGTAGTCTGTTCATTTTAATGTCCATATTTTAAATATTGTTATTTTATATAATTGAAGTTAGAGAATTGAAGGTACGGTTTATTATTATAAGTACAGATCAATAGTTAAAAGTTAACTTATATTATAGGTACGGTTTGTGACTATGTGAATGTTAACCAATTGAAGAATTAATTCAAACTTTTTAAATAATGATCTAATATGAATTCAGACGGGACCCGTGTGATAGCACGGATTTCTTACTAGTTAAGATTATGTATAAGGCTATGTATAATGGGTGTTAAAAAAATTATTCAATAATTAAATGCGTGCAATAGAGTGTTGAATAAGATGTTGAAAATGATGTGGATTAATTGGTGTTGGTGTTGAAAATATTCAACATGTTGAATGAGGAGGGAGTGAGGGTCACATACAATATTTTGTAAAATCTTATTATTTGTTGTGATTATTTAGATTTTATTTTACCTTAATTATTTGAAATTAGTTATTTTACAATAAATAAATTTTTTATTTACTTTTGTTTTCATCAAAATTCATAATTTTTTTCTCTTTAAGGACTTGATCATTAAATTTGGACTCATAAAAAAATTCACTTTTTTCACTCTAATTTTTCTATTTAGCCTCCCATAAACTCTTGTTTGTAGCTCTAAACATCTTAGCGAAATGGATCCCAACAATAACTCTTTTGACACACAAAATTCTACTAATTACTCTTTCAACTACCAAAATCCCAACAACTATATATCTCAAAATCAATCTTCCGACCAACAAGGTCCTAAAATATACCAAATTATAGATTTCCTCCCAATTTCATAATATCGTCATCTAATCCAAGTTATTGTCCATATTATAGATCAATGATGTCATATTCATCTCAATCACCCCTGATTATTCTTCTACTCCAATGAGAAATGAAAATGTTTTGAATGTTGGACTTGATGAGTTTCCTGAATTTTCTACACAAATGGCTCTGGGTGCCATGAGCGGTGGTCAAGGAGTCACTCCAAATGCATACGATTCAACTCCTGCACGCCGGAAAAGTCCCAAATGGACCACTGATCAAAATTTGGTTCTAATTAGTGGGTGGATTAAATATGGAACAAACAATGTTGTTGGGAGAAACCAAAAAAGTTATTCATATTGGGGATAATTGCTGATTACTGTAATGAGCATTGCTCATTTGATCTTCCCCGTGATGGAGCTGCATGCATAAATCATTACAACTACATGAATAAAATACTTAATAAATGGACTGCATGTTAGTGAAATGTAGGGGTTCTCGGGTATGATTGAGAGTATTGATTGCATGCACTGAGAATAGAAAAATTGTCCTTCATCATGAGAAGGTCAATTTACTCGGGGAGATAAGGGAACCACCACTGTTATTCTTGAAGTAGTTGTAACTTATGATCTTTGGATTTGACATGTCTTTTTTGGATATCCGTGCACATAAAACAATATAAACGTTCTAGACCGTTCACCTGTGTTCGATGATTTTGAACTGGAAATACTCCAAGAGTGAACTTCTTTTTGAACCAACGTCTGTATAATATGGCATACTATCTTGCTGACAGTATCTACCCTTCTTATCCGACTTTTGTCAAATCAATTAGACTTCCTCAAAGTGAACTAAATAAGTTATTTGCAAAATATCCGGAGGGATGTCGGAAGGACATTGAACGTGCATTTGGGGGTGTTGCAAGTTCGATTTAAAATCATTCGCGAACCAGCCCGTTTGTGAGCCGATTTGACTCCCATCATGAGGTCATGTATCATATTGCATAATATGATTGTAGAGGATGAACGAGATACATATGCTCAACATTCGGAGCCATTCTCTACCGAGATGCTACCGAGATGCTACCAAGATGCTACATGCATTTGTGAATCATGTGTGTGCTAGATATGTGATACATGATTCAAATATACATCACAAATTGCAAGCAGATCTAGTCAAACACATATGGGCAAAGTTTGGAATATTTCATGATTAAATAAGATTGTTTGTGAGCTGAGTCTATTGTACTAATTAAATTATGTTGTGTGTTTAGTGTATTGTATTGCATTTTTAGGTTTTTGTAATTTTATCTCATATTTATTACTTGCATGGAAAAAACTAATTAAGAATATAAAATTAGAAAAAAATTCAAATAATTTATTAAATTAAAAAAATAAAGCAAATTAATTAATTCTTAATTATTTTAATTTAATTTCAATCGATAATTGATATTATTATATAATCATAAAAATAAAAATATAAAAGAAAATAAGATTATGAAATAAAAGTGGCGGGGTAGAGTGTTGAATTTTATTAAACAAAATCATTGTAGTGAGTATAAATTGAATGGTTGTTGAATTATTAGGTGGAAGAAAGAAAATATGATACGGAGGATAAAAAGTGAAAAAGTAGGGTATCGAATAATAAAACCATTGTACATAGTCTAATGGGGGTGTTGAATTTTTTTCAATAATTGAATGCTTGCAATGAGGTGTTGAATGGAGTGTTTGTCATACCCCATTTATTACCCCTAATATGTTTGTTCATAATATCGTATACATTTACATCATAAATTTTTCATTCATTTGAGCTTCTAATGGTATGGGATCAAAGGGTTCTTAGCGTCCGGTTTTTTCTCTCTTGAGGATTGGTGTTGCTACGCCTATAGAATTGTTTCATCTGGTTCTCTCATTCTCCTGGGTATGAGGATAGGGTTTCAGATCATAATTGGCATGGGTATTTTAATTGACAAGATTTCTCAGAATATAAGTGTTCTTGCAGGAAAAACCTTTATGATCGTATTTAGGGATTTGGAGGCTCAAGTATGATATCTTGAACTCCAAGCTATGATTGTCTTGCTTATCCGGCTGGCGGGAGCCCTATATATACGAATAACTTCATGAGTCTCCTTCTTCTCTATCAGTAACGGCCTCCAGCACATTAATTGTAACAAGAAGGTGAAGCATCAGCCGTTTCAGGCAATGATAACTTCTCAATGTAACGTACATCGTTGGAATCAATGCATCCGTTTTCCTCAACCCAATCGTAACGTCCGTACTTAATCTAAGCTGGATCCCAAGACGCATGGCCGGGATATATACCCGGACCACACTCTGACTCTTTCCCTTCCACCCGGGATCCACCACAAACTCCGCCCATATACCTCTATCTGGGCTTATTCTCGACCCCATACAAGACCACTTCCGACTTCACATCTCGGCTCGGACTTTATGTATGATCATAAGCCCCTTGAACATATGATTTCATGTCTTGAGATCTTAAACAACTAAAAACCATAAACCAAAGGCGAGATATACATCGGCTAGCCGACCTTCAGGCGTGTGAACACACTCTCCAATTCCACTGAACATTCACCCGTATAGGTGTAATAATTACCACCTAGCAGGTTATAACTCCTACACGTTTCCTCCTCATTTTTTCCTTTTATAACGCGCCCGTTCCTCTTCAAAACCCTACTTCCTTATTTAATCTTCTCTGCCCACTTGCCGCTGCTTTACTTACTTCAGATCTTCACAAGCCCTTTGATCACCTACTCAGGTATTCCCCTTTTTATTCTTCTTCTTTATTTTTCCACAGAGAATGGTGATCATTAGGGAATGCGATGAACTAGGGCATAGAAAACACTTAAGTAGCGAGGAACGTAGAATCTTATGGGAAGATTGCATGCAAGAAATGAGAGACGCTCTAGGGGTAGAGGAACTAGAGAGGGTTATGAATAAGATTAATGATAACACATAAATGTATCGTATATTTAGTTGGATTTACTTAAGTTATTTCCCATTTTTTATCTTAATTTAATTGCATTGAATTGCTATTACGCTAGTATTTGTTTATTTTGCAGATATTTAATTAAATGAAGAATTTTTGAGAAAAGAAGTAAAAATGGAGGAGACATGAAGAAAAAGGCTCAAAATATAAAATAAAAGATAAAAGGCCCAAGTAAAGAAGCAAAGCTAGGCCCATCAGCCAAACTTTCCATTATCATCCCATGATCTTTTCAACTTCCCACTTTTCCACTTCTTTCTCCACTTTCTCCATTATCATCACTACTTCTCTCATGATAACTTCCACAATTTCTCACTATATAAACTAGTTAGCATTCATTTTAGAGACATCCAAGTTTGTGCGCGGAAGCGCTGTTCATAGTTTTAGGCAAAAATCATATTTGTAAAAGTGGTAGTTTCTCACATCGGGGAACTAACACACCATTAGTTTTAGGCCTACAATCTATGTACTCTTGGATCACTATCTTGCCATCATAATAGAAGTTTATTTCAAGTTCTTCATTTCTCGCATTTACAGGTTCTTTATTGTATTGCTATTATTATTATTATTATTATTATTATTATTATTTTTATTATTATCATTTATTGCTGTTAATTTAATTATCATGTTGCTCTTAATTTCAATCTTCATGTTTAGTTTGTTTATGCTAAATTCTATGTTTGGCTAAACCGAGTAGGTATCGGTATGTAATAGCAGTAAGAGTAGGAATTAAATTGTTTCCAAGCTAAAATCTTAATTAACTTAATTTCTGGTTATGACTTTTTATAATTAAAAAATCAATCTTTTTGTTACGAAAGTAAGAAAAGTAGAATAGGTTGGGATCGAGACCACGAAAGTGTGAGGTTTTAACCGGATAGCTAAAGTTAGGTATTCGATTTAAATACAGCGAGAGCGCTTTAAAACGAATTAGATTTTATTAAGTTTCCAAAGAATATTTTCTAAATATTTATGGGCTAGCGAGTGCAGGCATAGGGCTTTAGGAGTATAATCCGAGATAAGACCACAAAAGTGTGAGTTGAGGGTTTTTAAACTGATAATCTCTACAGAACAATTAAGTTAACCATCTTTATACGCTTAGGTTCAATTTAATCCGCTTAGGTTCACTATATTACGTACCGATATCCGTTTAATTTATATTTTTCTTTAACCATTATCTAAAAGAATTATTCGCCTTAGCTATATACAGTAACTTAGGATAACAGTAGATCGATTTATAGTCTCTGTGGGTTCGATATCTTTTAAAACTACGCGATAGGACTGTGCACTTGCAGTCTCTCGATTAACAGACGATAAACTCGCGATCTAGTTTTTGGCGCCATTGCCGGGGACTATTTAAGTCGATATTGTAACTCTGGTGTTACACCGTATAGACTAGGGCACTTTTACTTTATTTACTATGTATAACCCAAATTTTTCCTACGCCCATTATCAGTATTTTGAGGAACCACAAGAATCCCATAAATCCGACCTTGAAATACTGATGGAAGATTTCAATGCTTTACAAACCTATTCTTACCCAAACTACCTCCAAAACTACCAATCCCTACATTTTGAAGAACCAGAGGAAACTTATAATTTCAACCAAACTTTTCCTCAACCCAATTCTCTCTACAATTGCCACACCCAATATTTTGAAGAATCACCAGAACCATATAAATCTGACCTCGAAATATTAATGGAAAATTTTAATGAAACATCTAGGATGATAGAACGTTTTGGGGAAACACAAAAGGAGACTTTAACTTACTTCTAAGAATTAGAAGAATCGCAAGATTTTAACTTCGAAACATCAATGGAGGATTCAGATGAGATGATAACTAACTCTAGGTTAGAGTCTATGATTGAGCATTTTCTAGAGACACAAACTGTCCAAAATGAAGTGGTAAGAAAACAAAGTCTTCAAAATAATGAAACCCTTAGCCAACTAACCACTGTGGTTGAGTCCCTCACGACTCACAACATGGCCTTATAGACTCAAATCTCCCAACTTGAACAAACCTTCTAGGACCATTCCCTAAAGAAGATGTGGATGTTGAAACAACCATTATAGAAAAACTATTTGAAAATCTAGAGAGTGATGATGAGTTTGAAGAGAGTGATATTGTGGTCGAGGAGAGTTCTGACGAGGAAATAGTAGAGATTGAGAAAAATCCACCAACACCACTCGAAAAGGAGGTTGTAAAAGAGGTAGAGAAGGAAGCGCACATTGTAATCCCAAATCACTACACCCCACTGATTTCTTTCCCAAAATTTTTTATGGAAGCTCAGGTAGACTCCCAATCTAAAACGTATGTTGAGGTATTAAAAAATATCCACACAAATGTACCCTTGTTTGAAGTCTTGCCTAAAAAGCGAAAATTAGAGGACCATAAAATTAAGAATATAATTACTATTAAGAGGGTAAGGTTAACCTTTGAGGTGGTGGATGAAATCACTAAGCCCAAACTTTAAAAGTTGATACTTAGGATAGATCCAGAACCACCACCACGAGTTCAAAAGAATGAACCACCCCACAGAAGAAAGAAAAGAAAAGGTAAGGGATATGTGAGATGGCTTGATAAGTGGCCTTGGAAAACGAATATCGTTAAAAGTTCAACTGAGGAGTGAATATTTAGTTTCCACTTCCCTTTTTCATCTTTTATCAATACATTGAGGATAATATACGATTTAAGTATGGGGGAGGAAGTATTTTCGTTTTTCTAGTAATTTTATATTTTCTTTGTAATTTCCCTTCTAGTTATTTCCCTTCAATAAAATTTTTGTCTTCATCAAATTATTTATGCAACATTTGTGTTGTTTTTCCGATTCCCTATTTTATTGAACCCAACAAATTTTTACGGTTTATGCATAACTTGACTCACTCGACAAGTACATAGGTTGCCAATTTTTAAACTAGTTAGAAACTTTAGCAAGATTAGACGAAATCACTACCGTCTTGACACTCTACAACCCCAGAGTGTAATAGACTAGTTAAAATACTTATTATTCCGAAACCACGAGTTTTAGTATTGAAGTAACCACAGTAGTTTATTTAGCAACAAGACCGTCTTAAACACAAACTACGCAGAAAGTCGATGAATATAAGTGGATGATCTCAGTTAATTATTTAGAAAAATGTTACATGCTTTAAGGAAATAGGTAATGCACCAATTAAATTGGGCGATCCTCACCCGATCGTTTAATCCAACGGATGCAATCCTTACTAAGTAACATAAGAGTCCATTGTTAGGTGGTTTAGAAGCATCTGGTACTGAACTTGGTAGGGCAGACTACGGTCTGATCCCCCGCATCTTGCAATTGGATAGAAAAGGTTGCCACATTATTGTGCCAGAAACCATTGTGCTAAAAAGATCAAAACCACTAACCAGCTGTTCTGCTATGCGTGTGTAAGGATAAAGGGCTTAATGTGATTGCGCTTGAATGAAATGGGTAAAACATGACGATTACTTGGGGTGAGTTATGATAACATCTACAAATGGTTTATGTAGGATAGGATTATATAGTGTCATCACCGTAGTGCTGGAGTATAAATCGAGCTTTTGATTCTCTGACAAAAACACGAGGCGACCGTGTACAAGTTGATGTAAGTCATGTATGTGCATCTGACCAATGTTTAGAAAACATCGTACTGAGCACTTGCTTGAGGACAAGCAAAGTTCAAGTATGGGGGACTTTGATAACACATAAATGTATCGTATATTTAGCTGGACTTACTTAAGTTATTTCCCATTTTTTATCTTAATTTAATTGCATTGAATTGCTATTACGCTAGTATTTGTTTATTTTGCAGATATTTAATTAAATGAAGAATTTTTGAGAAAAGAAGTAAAAATGGAGGAGACATGAAGAAAAAGGCTCAAAATATAAAAGAAAAGATAAAAGGCCCAAGTAAAGAAGCAAAGCTAGGCCCATCAGCCAAACTTTCCATTATCATCCCATGATCTTTTCAACTTCCCACTTTTCCACTTCTTTCTCCACTTTCTCCATTATCATCACTACTTCTCTCATGATAACTTCCACAATTTCTCACTATATAAACTAGTTAGCATTCATTTTAGAGACATCCAAGTTTGTGCGCGGAAGCGCTGTTCATAGTTTTAGGCAAAAATCATATTTGTAAAAGTGGTAGTTTCTCACATCGGGGAACTAACACACCATTAGTTTTAGGCCTACAATCTATGTACTCTTGGATCACTATCTTGCCATCATAATAGAAGTTTATTTCAAGTTCTTCATTTCTCGCATTTACAGGTTCTTTATTGTATTGCTATTATTATTATTATTATTATTATTATTATTATTTTTATTATTATCATTTATTGCTGTTAATTTAATTATCATGTTGCTCTTAATTTCAATCTTCATGTTTAGTTTGTTTATGCTAAATTCTATGTTTGGCTAAACCGAGTAGGTATCGGTATGTAATAGCAGTAAGAGTAGGAATTAAATTGTTTCCAAGCTAAAATCTTAATTAACTTAATTTCTGGTTATGACTTTTTATAATTAAAAAATCAATCTTTTTGTTACGAAAGTAAGAACAGTAGAATAGGTTGGGATCAAGACCACGAAAGTGTGAGGTTTTAACTGGATAGCTAAAGTTAGGCATTCGATTTAAATACAGCGAGAGCGCTTTAAAACGAATTAGATTTTATTAAGTTTCCAAAGAATATTTTCTAAACACTTATGGGCTAGGGAGAGCAGGCATAGGGCTTTAGGAGTATAATCCGAGATAAGACCACAAAAGTGTGAGTTAAGGGTTTTTAAACTGATAATCTCTACAGAACAATTAAGTTAACCATCTTTATACGCTTAGGTTCAATTTAATCCGCTTAGGTTCACTATATTACGTACCGATATCCGTTTAATTTATATTTTTCTTTAACCATTATCTAAAAGAATTATTCGCCTTAGCTATATACAGTAACTTAGGATAACAGTAGATCGATTTATAGTCTCTGTGGGTTCGATATCTTTTAAAACTACGCGATAGGACTGTGCACTTGCAGTCTCCCGATTAACAGACGATAAACTCGCGATCAATTAACTCTGAAGTTCTAACCTCTGATAGCGATTCTGACCCTGACTCTTCAGGTTCTGTGGAGCTCATAATTGAAACCAATCAACTGCTCAAAGGAGAAGCCCTAGGCTTCAAAAAAAGTTTGATTAAAGATATGGGAATCGCAACCCTACGATCTCTCTGGAACATCTCCTCCACAGGGAATGAAGACGACGTAATCTTTGAACCCTGCGAGATCGGAGAAAACGTTTGCATGTCCCGCCCCAAAGGGGTAAATCCTGAATGGCTTTATTTCTACGCTGGAGTCGTAGAGGAGTTGAACATCCAATTTCCCTTCACCGACTTCGAAACTGACATATTACAAACAATGAGTGTCGCCCCCTCTTAACTCCGTCCCAACAGTTGGGGATTTATAAGAGCATTCGAACTATTTTGCAAAGCTCTAATGATAACCCCAACCGTTGGATTATTCTTCTCATTCTTCGAAATAAAAGTGTCGACTCGGGGCCCATCCATCAAAGCTATAACATCCCTAAGTTATATGTCCCGGATCTACGGTGCCGATGGGCACCACAAATTTTCCCTATACTGGACCAATAACCCATTACCCATTTCTGGCTTTGACTATGACAATTTGAGTGAATCCGAAACTCTATCACTAGGAAAGAAGTTCCTGACTTCCTAGGTAAGCATCTTTTACTAAACTCCTTTCATTAGATTTCATCTTATTTGACTGATTCCTTTCTTTACTCCTTTGATTGTAGACAAAATGACTGACATGTCCGTGAAAGAGCAGAAGAAATTAATGGTTGTGGCCCATGCTGCCCGGGTGAACGCTGGAGGTCCTTCCGAGACCAAATCCAACTTGGCCGGCTTGGAAATCCGGGCCCCAAAGAAGAAGAAAAATACAACACCCAAATCGGGTGCGCTGGAAACTGTAGTGATAATAGCCACTCCAGTCAAGCGACCCTTCGACACCGAGCCAGCTGGTGAAAAAGCTCCAAAAAAGCTAAAAATTGTAATGGAGAATGAAGCAAATCAATAAGACTGGGAAGTTTCCAACCTGCTGAAAGATCTTGGCAATAGTTTAAACCAAACCTCATCTGAAAACAAATTCTGATCTGCCGACTTCAATGGTATCAAATTTTTGTACGACCATCTTAATGCCACAGAAGACGTTAACAAACTGAAAAATTTAGGCCCCCAAAAGATTACACAACACTTAAGCTCATACTTGATGAGATGCGCAGTGCTAACTCGAGGTCTCTTCGAATCTGGTGACGATGCGGAAAATAAGAATTCCTATTTGGAAAAGGAAATCACAAGGCTGGCCGAGAATGAGAAATCTCTCAACGAGGCGAATTCCTTTTTTAAGACCAAAGCTTCGAAATCTGATGAAAAGATCAAAGCCTTAGAGGAAAAAACCTCAGAATCTGATAACAAGATCAAAGCCTTGGAGGAGGAACTTGCCTTGATGAAGACCTCGGCAGACAAGCTGTCCAACAAACTTCAAGTCTCGGAGAAAACCCGTTCCGATCTGCAAGAAGCTTTGGACAAGTTCTGGATGGACGTGCTGAACGCTGGAGATATGGCCTTCGACCGAGCAAAGGCTTAAGTTTCTTGCCTATATCCAGATCTTAGCATCTCGGAGGTTGATTTCTTCAAGTCTATTGTTGATGGGAAACTAGTGGAAATTGACGACGATGATAGTGATGCCACACTGAGCGAAGAAACTGCTGCCGTGGACACCCCTCACCCCAACGCCTAATTCCCTTTTTTACTTTAATATGTAGTTAGTCATCCCCTTCGAAGAATGCATTTTGTAAAATTTCTTATTATTTACCCTCTGGGTTTTTATTTAATGCTGCATGTTTTAAATTTTCAAAAAATGCTTGTCCGTATGTTTAACCTCGTGAATAGATTTATGCTATATTGTTATCCCCTCAAGCCATATGGTTCCTTACGTAAATCATGAAGGATTTAAAGTACATAACCCGCTATTCACGTAGAAGAAGCCCCGGGACTTTTTTAGCCGATTTATGGCTTCAAGCCGGACTTCTGCTAAACAAGTTAAAGTAAAACATCCTTGAACAAAGTTTTTGGCACAGAGCCCCTAACAGGTTGATCCAAGTCGGAACAGAGCCTTGGTGAGATTGAAACCTTTTGCCTTTGGTACAGAGCCCCTAGCAGGTTGATACGAGCCGGAAAAGAGCCTTGGCGAGATTGAAATCTTTTGCCTTTGGTACAGAGCCCCTAGTAGTTTGATCCGAGTCGGAACAGAGTCTTGGCGAGGTTGAAACCTTTTGTTTTTGGTACAGAGCCCCTAGCAGGTTGATCCGAGTCGGAACAGAGCCTTGGCGAGGTTGAAACCTTTGGTACAAAGCCCATAGCTGGTTGATCCGAGTCGGAACAGAGCCTTGGCGAGGTTGAAAACTTTTATTTTTGGTATAGAGCCCCTAGCAGGTTGATCCGAGTCGGAACAGAGTCTTGGCAAGGTTGAAACCTTTGGTACAGAGCCCTTAGCAGGTTGATCCGAGTCAGAATAGAGCCTTGGCGAGGTTGAAACCTTTGGTACAGAGCCCTTAGTAGGTTGATCCGAGTCGGAATAAAGCCTTGGCGAGGTTGAAACCTTTTGTTTTTGGTACAGAGCTACTAGCAGGTTGATCCGAGTCGGAACAGAGCCTTGGCGAGGTTGAAACCTTTGGTACATAGCCCATAGTAGGTTGATCCGAGTCGGAACAGAGCCTTGGCGAGGTTGAAACCTTTTGTTTTTGGTACAGAGCCCCTAGCAGGTTGATCTGAGTCGGAATAGAGCCTTGGTGTGATACGGTGAACTGACTTTGTAGGATTTTTGTATCCAAATGTGCGGATAGCAAGAGTCGTCACCGACTTTTATTTTTATCCAATTAAGGGAAGGTAAAAGTACAGAAAAAGACCTTCGTTAGATTTCGAGTTCGGAGAATGGTTATGAAAAGGAAGGTATTAGCACCCCTTTCCATCCGTAGTTATCTACGGGCTCTTAGTTGCTCTAGATCACTTTTTAAAATTGCTTTCTGTGTGTTTGACAAAAATATTTTGAAAGATGGCATTTCGCTTTGACTTTGTAATGACTCATGTAGGAGTGTATACAAAGTGTTCGGAAATGTTTTTGTTTTGAAAAGAATTTGAACTTTGAAAAAGAGTGTGTGGTGTGAAAAGCATTTGATAGAGCAAGCAACTAAAAGACTTATTTACCCACTCAGAATTGGTCGTTTTGTTGTACTTCTACATTCCTTTAGAATGATGCTAGCCATACCATTAGTTAGTAGGTAGCTCCATTCGTTGGATGTAAGCGGGACATTCGAAGGGACATCGGATGGTCATAGAAGGCAACTTGTAGGAAGTATCCTAGCACATTCGAAGGGACTATCATCATTTTTTCGTAGGCGACAATCGAGGGTCAAGATCATGTATTCGGAGGCAACATCGTGGGTCTTATGATCTTTGTATCGAAGGGACTATGATGATTTGTTTGGAAGGCAACGGTGCTAGAATACCTCTACGTTCGAGGGACATGACCGTTTTGAATTCGCAAAGGCAACGAGAGAGAATTATCCTAAGGGGTGCGTGTGTGGAAGAAGTGTGTTGATTTCAGATATTTTATCTTGAAAATTAGTGGGCTATGTTCATTATTATCTTGCCATACACGCCTAATTACTAGCAATTTATAGGGTGCGGAAATTAAAATGCGGAATGTAAAGTGCGGAAAGGTAAATGTCCTACGCTATTACAAGGCTTTGGGGCAGATACATAATTTAAAATGCGGAAAATAAAATCCTAAATTAAACTATTACATCCATATACAGGTTACATTATTGGAAAATAAAATGAAAATAGTAAAGAAACGTCCGAGTTGGAAGAACCTGTGAAACGAATGAGAAATCGGAAAATATGATGAAATCGAAATAAGAGAAAATGTTAGGAAAAATGCAAATTCTAAATTGAAAAAAATATGACATGCTGGAAATAATGTAAATATACTAAGATAATTTTTTGGGATTTTTTAGATGCAATTTAATAATTAAAAAACTAATTAAATATGATTTAAATGCAAAAATATGAATAAAAATAAATATGCATGCAAAATTATATTTTTAATTTTATAAATTAAATAAAGGTTTTCAGAAAATAAATGCAAAAAGAAAAATAATTTTTGATGGTTTTTTAATGCAGAATAAAATTATGAAAAGAATTGAAATAAAATGCAAAATATTAAAACAATTAGAAAATAGAAAATATGAGTTTTGTAAAGAGAAAAAACCAAATGGTCTTGGCATGGTTCGAACTGGTGTCCCTTGAGAGCATCTCCAACAGTTTACGCCTTAACCAACTGAGCTAGAGCGTCCACGTGTTTAAGAAACGGAACGAATTGCTTTTAAACGAAACTGCTTTCTGGGAATTCAAATTCACGCGCGAAGAACATCATCTTCTTCGTTTGAATTTCTGGGAAGTTTGCGTCGGCCAAACTCGACGCTAAGGCCCCTGCAAACATCAAAAAGCCAGCACAAGCAATATAAATGAAATCTAAAAGCATGGTTCGATTCGAAATTCCATTCTGAACACGATGGTGGTGTCCTTTTTGTCCAATTTATCCTATTTAGAGAGTCCCTAATTCGAACCAGAAAACCCTAAACATGGCAGATCTCGATTCAGGCCATAAAAATGCAATTCGATTGTCCAGATAGCTTGCAAACTTCAAACTAAACACAAATCAAACATCAAAACATGTTAAAAATGCATGATAAACAGAATTCGATTTTTGAAAATATATGAACAAACCAAATTCGGATTTCACGATTCTTGATGCTTTTTGGCAATGTAAAGGTCTGGAATGCTTCCAGGGATGTCAAGGAATGTGTTTGAATCCTCAAAAACGTTTGAAACAAGCTGGATCGATGGGCTAGTTGCTTCAAGTGCACGGTTTTTTGAGTTCTAGGTTAGGGTTCTTGAGCCAATTTTTTCGTTCTCTTTCATGTGGTATGCATCAGGTATAAGTACTGGATGGATTTGGCATTGTTTTGGGAAAGAATTGATCAATAATCAATGATAATCAAATTTGATTTTTTGCAAGAAATCAAATCTTCAAACTTTGGTCAATTTCCAATCTAATCTTGCCATATTGATCCAATTTCGAAATTGCTGGCTTTTAATGAATTGATTGGATCACAAAGAAGAAATAAAAATCAAATTTGCAATTAATTTGGATTTTATACCTTATTTTTCAATTTAATTGGTATTTAAATGAATAAATTCCAAATTAAATATGAAAATAAAATAAAAATTCGTGGCATTGGGCTTGGACATTCCTAATTGCATGAGGAATAAGTTAGGATGAAGAAAAAGTAGGCCCATTTGCAAAGTTTTTGATTTTTAGGAGTATTTCTCCTTGTGCATTCTTTCAAAATTGCCCAACTTGTGAATGGTGTAACTTGCTCAATTTTCCACATTTTTGAGTGTTCTTGGACTTTTTAGAAAGCTCTAAGAGTCCTCTAACCAACATTTTTGGTCTCATCTCAATTGGAGTTACCATGCTCAATATATCTTCAAAGCAAAAGTTGACTTTTGTTGACTTTGAAAATGACAGTAATGTTTTGAGCTATACCTCTCAAATGAAGCATTTTTGGACATTCTTGTGAGACATGAAGTTGTAGAAATTGAATTTCCTTCAAAACAAGAGGTGGTGGAAAATTTACGAGAAAGTATGAGAAAGTTATGATCAGTCAAAGTTCATTGACTTTTCACCGAAACCCTAATTTAGAAAGTTTGACTTTTGAGCAAATCTTGAGTTTTCTTGATGAATCATGATCAACCCTTGATCAAATGATGAATATAACTTCAAAATGAGGATGTTGACCAAAAATTATGAAGTTTGACTGTATGTTGACCACATTGACTTTTGTCAATCTTGATTTTCAACCATCGAGCAATTATGCGAGGAAACTTGACTTGTGAAGCTTGAAACTTGACATGGAGAATCTTTGAAACATATGTGGAGGCATGAAGACCATTAGAGATATTGGAAGTCCATCTTGACTTGAGAGATACCAAACCCTAATTTGGGTTGATTGTCAGGAGAGTTTGTCGATCAACTCTTGAGGAATCCTTGGGCATAGATGTATGAAATCTCTTGAGTAGATGGAGGGAAAAATTTGGGGTATGACAGCTGCCCCTGTTCAATCTTCTTGTACTAGAGGGTTAGATTGACACGCTTGTCTTTTGTGACTGGAGGTGAAGATGATTGAACACTCGATACACCGAAAATTTGCACTCATTGTTGATGGATGATGCGGGAATGGGCTTCGGATGCCATTTGGATACTTATTTGGGGATGAGTCGTACGCTAGACTCGAGAATGTTGATAGGAGAATTGACGGATATGGGCTTAAGATGCCATCTGGAAAGATCGATGCTGGGGAGTGAGCCGTACGCTAGACCCTGTAGTCGTTTCTGGAAGGAGCATGGAGATGGGCTTAAGATGCCATCTGGAGGTAGTCCTACGTTAGACTTCGTGCTCATTTTTTGAATGAAGTTACTGGTTTGCATTGATTTTTAACCATATATGCAGCATTCTGAAAGTGAAGCACTGTTGATAAGTAGTCGGAGATGGGCTTAAGATGCCATCCAAGGCAATTGAGTCGTACGCTAGACTCTGTAGTCGCTGTTGATAATAAGGGATCAAAATAAATCTTCGTGCTGATTACTCTGAGGGAGATTGTAGTTGGCGAAAATATGGATAGCTTCCCTGTTGTGCATCGGGTGTTGATCCATTGCCTGTTATCGGAGGATAACCAGAGGCGGTCTTTCGGATAGTTTTCCCGTCGGTTCGGGGCTTAATCCTGGACCAGTCGTCGGAGGACAACCAAGGGCGGTCTTTCAGATAGTTTTCCCGTCGGTTCGAGGCTTAATCCTGGACCAATCGTCGGAGGACAACCAAGGCGGTCTTCGAGATAGTTTTCCGTCGATTGGGCTTAATCTGGACACTGTTTGCGTCAGTATACTGTTTTGGAGAAAACAAGAGGAATTTTGGATAGAATATTGGTTAGTTTTATGCAAAGTATGATGCATGACAGTGTATATGAATGATATGTGTTGTGGTATTTCAAAACATATCCATCTTGAAGAAGATGCGGATGCTCTGTTTTGAAGATTTCTGACTCCTGTTTAGGGGATTGAGTAGGTGAGAATCCCGCTTTTGAAGGAGAAGAAAGATATCCTGGATTCCTCTGATGTACTATCTGACCAAGTCTTGGGCCTAGATATTGTCGAGGAAGATAGAGATTTGAGAGGCTCGTTGTTGGAGATCTCATATATAGACCCTGCTGAGGAGAATCTGGGAGGCGATCCGTTGGGGACCTTGTATGTAGATCCTGCTGAGGAAATTTAGGAGGTGCTCTACTGGGGATTCAGAGTGTAGATCTCGCTAGAGAGCAATTGATAGTTGTCGGGGAGACCGAGTGGAGAGTCGGGATCCGTTGTGATCTTTGGTGGGAGATGAAGATGTAGTTTCTCTCGGCGCTATCGACCAAGTCTCGAGTCTGGATACCGCTGGGGAAAAAGGAAGGGATGAGAGATGTCGTGGGGATAAATATCTTGGTCGGGGACGAAATGTTACTTCTTGGAGACCGATGTGTCCGCTTAGTTGGAGGATCACGGCTCGGGGACCAACATATACTTGGGGAGGTTTGTGGTGAGTGACACCTTTGTGGGGATCATGCTCGTGGGGAGCGCTTTGGTGACTTTCGTCGTCGTCCCAATTCACGGAGCACGTAGTAAGTACTTTTGTATGTTCACTTTTCATATGTTTGTGATTAGATTCTTATTGTCAAATCGTATAGTCATTCAAAGCAAGCGTTGGGCTTATTGCAAACAACAACGATGAAAATTGTAAAGAGAAAGAACTTGCATTCATTTGAAATGTGGCGTATGGCCAAGTAGTTTGTACACAAGAAGGTAAAAGCTATGGAAACAATCTCGTTAAGTTCCAACTATGCTAGTACTCATACATTTCGACTATCTCATCTCCTCTTTGTCGGTAGAAAGTGAGTAGGCGATCTTCGCCATTTGAACCTTGAATGATGTAGTCTCAAGCGGTGATTTGGAAGAGGCATAGTTGCGCTTAAATCCCTAACTTTTGCCTAGACCGCCCTTCGGGTTTTCATCTCTGGGATACCCTTTTTGCCCAAGCGCCTTTTCGGGTTTTCGACTTGGTGTACATGTTTTGTATATATCCTTTATTTTGCCCGAACCTTTTGGTTCGCCAGGATCTCCTTATTTTTGCCTAGGCGGTCGACCTAGCGGGTCTCTTTTATCGTAGTATTTTTGACTATGTCGCGTTCACGAGGTGTGGGAAGTCTTCACCATCCATGGTGCTAAGTATCATAGCTCCGGAAAATACTATCTTGACTACAAATGGTCCCTCGTAGGTGGGAGTCCATTTGCCCCTGGGATCACCTTGTGGGAGAATGATGCGCTTGACTACTAGGTCACCAACTTGGTAGACTCGGTGCTTGACCTTCTTGTTAAATGCTCGATCATTCGTTTCGATAAATCTGTCCATGGCGGATGGGCGAGTCGTTCTCATCGATCAAGTTAATCTGGTCAAGGCGAGTCTGGACCCAATCGTCTTCGCCTAACTCTGCGTCTTGGAGGACTCTGGTTGAGGGTATCTTAACCTCGATAGGTAAAACGACTTCCATACCGATACAAGAGGGTTGCCCTGTTGATGTCGTAGTGCGATAACCATGAAGAGCAAATGGTAACATCTCGTGCCAATCTTTGTAAGTCACTGTCATCTTCGTATGATTTTCTTAATGTTCTTGTTGGCGGCTTCCCGCGCATTCATCTTAGGCCGATATGGAGAAGAATTGTGATGTTTGATCTTGAATTGCATGCAGAGTTCAGTGATCATCTTGTTGTTGAGATTGGAACCGTTATCCGTGATAATCTTTTCGGAGTGCCATACCGGATAAGATTATGTTTGATGAATCGAGCCACAACATTCTTGGTAATGATGCATACGAGGTGCTACCCACTTGGTAAAGTAATCAATTGCCACAAGGATGAAACGATGTCCGTTGGAAGATGTGGGCTTGATTTCTCCAATCATGTCAATGCCCACATTGCAAAGGCCAAGGAGAAGTTAAAACATTCGAGTGGAGTACGTGTACTTTGTCGTAAATCGGCACTTGTGACAAGATCGAGCATAAGCGGTGACAATCGCCCATGGTAGACCAATAGTAACCTGTTCTCAAAATCTTCTTAGCCATGGTATGTCCTTTGGAGTGGGTACCAAATGCGCCTTGTAACTCTTCCATGATACGCATTCTTTGTTTTCGGTCTACACAGCGGAGTAAGCACAAGTCGTGGTTGCGCTTGTATAAGATGCCGTTGCTGAGAAAGAATTTGGAAGCAAATATTCTCATGAACTTCTTACCATTGACAGATGCCCCTGTGGGATATTCCTGAGTCTCAAGATACCTCTTCACGTCATAGTACCAAGGTCTCTCTTCTGCGCCGAGCTCATAACAATATGTTGGTTCGTCGAACTTCTCAATGATGATCTGGGGAGCCTCGTTGTCCCATCTGACCTTGAACATAGATGACATAGTAGCTAATGCGTCTGCCAACTGATTCTCTTCTCGTGGAATATGATTGAAAGTAATCTCTTCGAAGTAGGGAATCAAACTCAAAACATGCTCTCGATACGGAATGAGATTCGGATGCTTTGTATCCCATTCGCCTTTATCGTGATCACCAGGCGAGTCTCCATACACTTGTAAGAACTTGATTCTTAAGTCCATAGACTTTAAGACCCATGATGCACGCCGTACTCGGCCATGTTGTTAGTGCAAGTGAAACATAATCTGGCGGTGAAAGGTATGTTACTTTGTGGGGATGTAATGATGGCGCCAATGCCATTGCCAAGTCGTTTGAGGCTCCATCAAAGACCATAGTCCATCGGGATCTGGTTCGGGTCCTTTGTGCGGGCACAGTTCTTCTAATCTGTAACTAGTAGAACATCCTCATCGGAAATTGAGCGCATAGGCGATAGTCATCTACGACGATGAGCCAAATGATCGGCTACTACACTTCCTTTGATCGCTTTCGAGAAGTGTCTTGGATGTCATATTCGGTCAAGATCATTTGCCATCTTGCAATTCTTCGGAGAAATGGTTTCTCAAATATGTATTTTATCGGATCCATCTTGGAAATCAACAAGGTAGTGTGAGTCAACATATCTTGTCTTAGTCGGCGACAGCAGCCAAAGCGTTGCAAGTTTTCTCATTGAGTATCTTGTTTCACGGTCGGTAAACTTTTGCTAAGGTAGTATATTGCATGCTCTTTTCGACCGGACTCGTCATGTTGCCCCACACACACCCATTGAGTTCTCTAACATTAAGTACATGATAAGAGGTCTTCCTTGGCGGCGGCATCGGGATGGGAGGATTACGTAAGTACTCCTTGATTTTGTCAAAAGCGATCTGGCAATCGTCATTCCATTCCACTACTTGGTCTTTCTTAAGTAACTTGAAGATTGGCTCACAAGTAGCAGTTAGGTGTGCAATGAATCTGGCAATGTAGTTCAATCGGCCCAAGAAACCTCGACTTCTTTCTCGTATATGGCATCTCGAATAGCTTTAACCTTGGCGGGATCAACTTCAATACCTTTTCCACTGACAACAAACCCTAGGAGTTTTCCGGATCTGACTCAAAAGTGCACTTGTTAGGATTAAGTCTCGATCTGCACTTCTTCAACTGTCAAATAGTTTCGCAGATGACCAAGATGTTCTTCTTGATCGTGATCTAGCTATCATGTCGCCGACGTAGACCTCTATCTCGTGATGAATCATGTCATGAAACAATGTCACCATAGCATCACGATAAGTGGCGCGCGTTTTCGATCCGAACGACATAACCTAGCGAAAGTGCCCCACTGTAACAAAAGTAGTCTTCTCCATGTCTTCGGAGCCATTTTGATCCGATTGTAACGGAGAAACCATCCATGAAGGAGAAAACCTTATCTTTGGCGGTGTTGTCAACGAACATCAATATGAGGAAGTGGGAAATCATCTTTCGGACTTGCTTTGTTCGATCTCTCGTAATCCACACACATTCGTACCTTACCATCCTTCTTAGGCACGGGTACCACATTAGCAACCCAGGGATAGGAAGTAACGACTAGGAAACCGGCGTTGAACTGCTTCATAACCGGCTTTGATTTTCTCGACATCTCGACGCATCGCGGCGAACCTTTTGTTTCACTGGGAGAAAACCTTCTTTTGTCGGCAATCGTGTACCACAATATCAATGTCCAAACGGCATGTCGTATGACCAAGCAAAAACCTCAAGGTAGTCTCGTAGCATCCGAACCAACCTTTCTTTAACACTTGTTCTCAAGACCCGCTCCTATCTTGATCTCTTTTACATCTTCGTCGGTACCCAATTCACAACCTCAACTTGCTCTTCGTGTGGTGTATAACTCGCTCTTCTTGTTGTAGCAGTCGGCAAGTTCTCCGGCACTTCACAATCTTCCTCACTTTCGTCTTGACTTGGTAGATCGGATTATCGAAGTCATATTTAGCACTAGCATAGTATTAACGAGATTCGGAGTGATTCTGCGATGTATCACGTGGGTGTGTAAAACACATAGCTTTTGAAGGGGTGATAAAGTAAAAGAAAGAAAACAAACAATTGAATGCAAAAGTCCAACGATTTATTGAATGAAAATACGCAAACAAGATAATAACCCTCATAAGCGAGCCATGATGCCCCAAGGCACTAGGCTTTCAAAGTTTATTGTTCAAAACATAAAGAAATACGAAAAGCAAAACAAAACAAAGCAATTACTCCGGCTAAAGGAGATTGGTATGCGTCTTCGGTCTTCCAATTCTTGAGCCCATGATGGAATTGGGAAGATCCACTTGCGATGTCGAGCCGTTGTCGCCGTCTTCTATAGCATGGATTCCACTGGCGTGCGAAAGGAAGTTGGCCGCACGTCGCGGCGTATCATCTTGACCCTTGATGGTGAAGCCTAAACCAGTCTTGTCAGATTTGAAGGGAAGATCAGGGAGCTGTCCCCAAATAGCACTACCTCCTTGTTCAACAGTAGCTTGAGCATCTTTCAGCGAGGCCATCCTAGGCGGAGCTTGTGTAATCTCAGAAGTGACAGGAGAGTCAACAGGCATGACTCTGGGTATTGTTTCAAAAGCTTGACAGGGAGTCTCGAAGAATTCACCTTCCATCTCAAGGTATCGGAATGACAGATGACCATATACTCTTCTTCACCACATCCGTAACAACCTTCCCTTTCACCGGTACTTGAGGTTCGATGCGCCCCATGTATCCAAGGGCGTCCAAGTAGGTAAGAGTAGGCGGACGGATGTCCATGACAAAAGTAGAATCAAAAGTCGGGAACCGACTTTAACAGTCAGAGTGAGCTTTCCAAGTACTGTTCGCTTAGAACCATCAAAAGCTCTCACAATAATGTCACTGGGTCTCAGAACCAACCCTTCAACATCAAGCCGATCAAAAGCAGCCTTTGGTAGGATGTTCAGAGCAGAACCGGTATCCACCAAGACATGAGATAAAGTAGTGCCCTTGCATTCAACAGAGATGTGCAAGGCTTTGTTGTGTTTCTTTCCGGCAGGAGTCAAATCAGCATCAGAGAAGCCTAGGCCGTTGTTGGCAGCCAGGCTAGCAATACAAACTTCGAACTGGTCAGTGGTAGTGTCTTGCGGCACATGAGCATTCTTCAAAACTTCACCAAGGCATTAGCATGAGCCTCAGAGCACAAGAGCAGAGCAAGCATGGATATCTTGGACGGAGTTTGTCCCAACTGTTCCACAACATTGTAATCACTCTTCTTGATGATCTTCAGAATTTCCTCCATTTCTTGTTTGGAGGTGTCTTCAGTAACTTCCTTTGGTACTTGGTTGGGGATGAGCCACTGGTTCTTTCCCTCTAGCTGGGGATATTGGTGGAGTAGACGGAATGCGAGCTGGAGTCGCAGTGTCTTTTGGAGGAGAGATCTCTGGAGAGAATACCCTTCCGGTTCTGGTCACCTTACTGGATCCGGTGATGTTGTCGATGTCAGGAATAGAAGCTCCAATGGTAAGATCTTCAATTGTCAGAGGATCTTGCTTGACACCATGATAGTAAACATCAGCTCCATAATTCCAAGGGATAGCCTTGTCAGAGGAATATGGAACTGTCAGGAGAAGTAATAATGAGGCGCCACTCTAGGCAGGGATCGCAGAGGAAATCCTTATTGTGTTAACATCAGCATAGTCTTCGGAAATCGTCACCCCATCCGGTCGCCTTAACATCTTCAATAGGAATCTTGTAACTATCGTGAACTGTACTTCACCATATAATCATACTTTCCACTTGGCTGCCCCAAGGTATCCCAGATGATGTACTTCATTCACATCTTCGATCTTGACTTAGCCATATCTTCACACAACTTACGCACGGTGGTTTCGAAATAGTATCTCACGGTTATCCATCATGCACCGAACACGCCTTCTCAACCAAGCACAACCATCAGTGCGGATGGGCACCAACGAAAATTCTCGGGCATCTGGATTGACATCGTCTTGCAACAAATTCTTCTTACTCATCGAGGAATGGTCAAGTCATCTATGTTGAAAACATAAGTATCATCGCCAACATTGGAACTCTTGTCATGGTTAGGCATAGGTGCGTTGATCACATTCGAGTCTCCACGGAGGATCAAACTCAATCTGCTTAGCTTCAATCATATCTCGAATCTTGTTCTTGAGCCCAACAATTGTCGATTGTCGCCTCGGGCTGTTGGAATGGTAAGCACACTTAGCATTAGGATTGTATTTCGGAGAGGAAGTGTTGACATTCTGAGGAGGATCCCTCAAGGTTATCAGCTCTGCGTTCAACATGTGTCGCAAGGCTTGCGACAAAGGCATGTTGATCTTGTAAACTGTCTTCGTGGCGCTGCAGTTACGCACGTTGTCTCACCGAGGTTGTCTTGATGTAGGATTGGAGATCACAACCGCCTTAGATTGAGTGTGGTCGGTCTTGGCTCAGCTTTTCTGACCATACACAACATTAGTTTCTTTCTTTCCACCAAAAGATCTCTTCGCAGCATTTGAAGATGACTCTACATGGATCTTCCCACTCTTGATACCTTCAATGCGTCTTTGTCAATATCATTTCGGTGAATCCGGATGAAGAATTTCCAATCGATGATTGAAGAACGGGACTGTCGGTGTTCCCATGAACATATCAACCAACTCCCTATTGGACAAGGGTGGTTGAACTCTGCTAGATCTCTCCACTACGAGCATACTCCTTGAACTTCTCGTCACGACCCATAGACATGCTTTGTAGTTGCATGCGAGTGGGTGTCAATTCAGCATTGTACTCATATTGTCTGTAGAAAGCATCAGCCAAATCGCTCCAAGTATGGATACGGTCATTCTCTAGATGATAGTACCATTCCAACTGGGTTCCGGACAAACTCTCTTGAAAATAGTGCATCCACAACTTTACATCATCGATGGGATTGATTTTCGGACATAGGACTTCAAATGCAGCTTAGGGCAAGACATGCCATCATACTTGGCAAAAGTAGGAACTTTGAATTTGGGAGGAATCACAACACCAGGAACAAGACTCAAATCATCAAAGTTCAACCCGGACATCTTCAGGTTTTCCACAGCATTCAGATGGTCTTCAAGTTGTTTGTACTTGCCCTCTTCATCAGAGTACTAGCTATAATCAGAGCGGTCCTCTCCTCCTTTCTTTGGCTCACACTGGTCATCTTCATCACCCTTGGTACTCCCCTCGGTATGGACACTTCCTTGAGAGCTCGATCGTGACCACTTTGGACCCCTTTGAGTGTCTACCCATGTTGAGGAGACCAACAACCTTCTTCTTCTTGTTGATGAGCTTCTTCGATCTTCTTGGCCTTGGACCAAGTGGTGAACATCTCTGGCCCGAGCATTTCGAGCCTAGAGATCTTTGACACTGTTCAAGAGCCATTTCGCTAAAATAAATAGCGAGCAAATGAGAAAACCAATCTCCAATGTACCTGTGATGCAATGTTATGCTATGCTATGCGATGTTTATGCGAATGCAATGCAATGTTTTCAAGGACCTTAGAGATTTAAATTTGTTAAACAAGCATGAACAAACATTTATTAGTACTCTTCTTATTATTCTTTTTTCTTTTTAAGTACAAAAGATAGTTCAAAACAATAACAGAAAACATAAATATCCTAAAGCTCTAAGTCTCCCATGGGCGCTTCCTCTTGGTGCCGATGTAAGCGTTGATGTTTCGCTCCTCGTGAAGTAGCTTGGTCAACTCTAACACTTTCTTCTCACTTGCATAGCACTGAGCTTCAAAGGTATCCCTCTCTTCTTTGAGCTGAATCCAGGATCTCTTCAAGTCTTCAAAATCAGTAGGCATGTCAGGATGGAGAACAGCATAGGGTACGTCACCTATAGCAACGGGTTCCATAATTACTGGTAAAACAGGCGTGAATGGCATCATGAGGTTTTGAGCTCGAGCTCGCACCCATTTGAGGTAAGGTTCCCAAGGAATGGAGTTCGGTGCCCCAAAGTCTTGGTATCGATCTTCTTTACCATGCCCCAAGCATGTATAAACCTTCGGTAATTCGGAGATCGTGATTGTAGTCGAACACAACATCTTGGAGAAGCATATCATGTGGACCATCTCTTGAGCAAAACCAAACCGAGAGCTAAAGAAGGGTTGTAAGTGATACCTCCCTTATACCAAGTAGCGGTACATTAGGAATTCTCCACAACGCCAATGAATGTGAAGTCCTTTTGAGAGAAAAGATTCCAACGGATGTCGAATGAGAGAGTGACATTAACCTTTGAGACCATCTCAACCTTTGTTCATTCTTCAAAACTGATGGAGGAAGGTGCGAAATAAACCACCTTGAAAGTAACGGGACACAACACATGAGAGTTCCTTGTCTCTTGGTAGTACGAGTGTGGAGAGAATGTAGGATGTCTCCAAGTAAGGTAGGCAACTGGATTACGGGTAAGGAACAACTTGATGGCATTGATATCGATGAATTGATCCGAGTTAGGAAATAGAACCAAACCATAAATTAGCAAGGCCACAATATTTTCAAATGCATGGAAACTCATAACTTTGAGGAATTCTCGGGCTTTCTTGATTAAGAACTTGGAAAGTAAACCCTTAACTCCACTTCTAGTTTCCCAATTGGCTTCGATATCTGAACGCTTAAGATGTAAGGCGGATGCGATGTCTTCGTACCTAGGAACCTTTTCTAAACCGGTGAATGGCATTTGATCAAGAATAGGTACCCCAAGTAGCTTAGAGAACTCTTCCAAGGTAGGAACCAACTGATAATCGGGAAATGTAAAGCAATGGTGTTTCGGATCAAAGAACTAGAATAGGACATGCATCATATCTTCTTCAAAACTAGAGATAACCAAATCAAGCAGATAACCATGTCTTTTGATGAACTGAGCATGGTC
The DNA here is from genome assembly GCA_021764765.1 of Vicia sativa. Classification (NCBI taxonomy): domain Eukaryota; kingdom Viridiplantae; phylum Streptophyta; class Magnoliopsida; order Fabales; family Fabaceae; genus Vicia; species Vicia sativa. The sequence goes on from CM038795.1 coordinate 249,972,484, forward strand.
GGGAATTTCTGAAACCAATTCTTTGAGTTGAGAAGGGATACCCATGAAGTTGATTCGGATAGTCTTTCTAGATGCCATAACTCCTACAAAACAGAGCAAAGATAAATCCCTAGGTCCTTGAAATAGTTAGAAATGATATGCAATGCAAATGATGTCATGATGTCATGTTTAGCACACACAAACAATTCACACAATGAGCCTAGGGTTAAGGCTTGCATGAGGTATAGGTGATTACCCCACCAAAAGTTTGAGTTGGTTCATCCTGTCCTATAATAGTAACCGGGTTCTAGGAATCTCATATCATAGATCTTTCTCGTAGGCGCTTATTTCAATACGACGCCAAGTGGTCGATCGAAAATGTCCCAAAGTCTAATCTCGATGAGCGTAGCATCGAGTATCAACCAACCTCGGTCTACACCAAAGTCGGCCATCTCACTACCTTCTAATGGCTAAGATGGGTCAATTAAGGTTCTAAAAGTTTAGTTAGCGCTTGATGATACCACGCAGAAGCCAAATACTATCTTCAACTTGGGAATGAAGAGTATCGGGACAACCAAAGTGTCACGCTAACGTAGCCATCATGTTGACCGTTTAGTTATACGTCTAACGATCGCGATGATCTAATGCTACTTACCTAAAAGGAAACCCGGATCCGGGTGTAGGATCCCAACAATATAATACCCAAGCAACCCTTAAAGATAAAGCATACAAGTCAAACAAAAAGCAATAAAAGTTATCTAGAAATCCCTAAGGCAATTCTCTCTTTTAAGGGATCTCCCCAGCAGAGTCGCCAGTTCTGTGATACGGTGAACTGACTTTGTAGGATTTTTGTATCCAAATGTGCGGATAGCAAGAGTCGCCACCGACTTTTATTTTATCCAATTAAGGAAGGTAAAAGTACAGAAAAAGACCTTCGTTAGATTACGAGTTCGGAGAATGGTTATGAAAAGGAAGGTATTAGCCCTTTCCATCCGTAGTTATCTGGGCTCTTAGTTGCTCTAGATCACTTTTAAAATTGCTTTACTGTGTTTGACAAAAATATTTTGAAAGATGGCATTTCGCTTTGACTTTGTAATGACTCATGTAGGAGTGTATACAAAGTGTTCGGAAATGTTTTGTTTTGAAAAGAATTTGAACTTTGAAAAAGAGTGTGGTGTGAAAAGCATTTGATAGAGCAAGCAACTAAAAGACTTATTTACCCACTCTGAATTGGTCGTTTTGTTGTACTTCTACATTCCTTTAGAATGATGCTAGCCATACCATTAGTTAGTAGGTAGCTCCATTCGTTGGATGTAAGCGGGACATTCGAAGGGACATCGGATGGTCATAGAAGGCAACTTGTAGGAAGTATCCTAGCACATTCGAAGGACTATCATCATTTTTCGTGGCGACAATCGAGGTCAAGATCATGTATTCGGAGGCAACATCGTGGGTCTTATGATCTTTGTATCGAAGGGACTATGATGATTTGTTTGGAAGGCAACGGTGCTAGAATACCTCTACGTTCGAGGGACATGACCGTTTTGAATTCGCAAAGGCAACGAGAGAGAATTATCCTAAGGGGTGCGTGTGTGGAAGAAGTGTGTTGATTTGAGATATTTTATCTTGAAAATTAGTGGGCTATGTTCATTATTATCTTGCCATACGCCTAATTACTAGCAATTTATAGGGTGCGGAAATTAAAATGCGAATGTAAAGTGCGGAAAGGTAAATGTCTACGCTATTACAAGGCTTTGGGGATACATAATTTAAAATGCGGAAAATAAAATCCTAAATTAAACTATTACATCCCATATACAGTTACATTATTGGAAAATAAAATGAAAATAGTAAAGAAACGTCCGAGTTGGAAGAACCTGTGAAACGAATGAGAAATCGGAAAATATGATGAAATCGAAATAAGAGAAAATGTTAGGAAAAATGCAAATTCTAAATTGAAAAAAATATGACATGCTGGAAATAATGTAAATATACTAAGATAATTTTTTGGGATTTTTTAGATGCAATTTAATAATTAAAAAACTAATTAAATATGATTTAAATGCAAAAATATGAATAAAAATAAATATGCATGCAAAATTATATTTTTAAATTTTATAAATTAAATAAAGGTTTTCAGAAAATAAATGCAAAAAGAAAAATAATTTTTGATGGTTTTTTAATGCAGAATAAAATTATGAAAAGAATTGAAATAAAATGCAAAATATTAAAACAATTAGAAAATAGAAAATATGAGTTTTGTAAAGAGAAAAAACCAAATGGTCTTGGCATGGTTCGAACTGGTGTCCCTTGAGAGCATCTCCAACAGTTTACGCCTTAACCAACTGAGCTAGAGCGTCCACGTGTTTAAGAAACGGAACGAATTGCTTTTAAACGAAACTGCTTTCTGGGAATTCAAATTCACGCGCGAAGAACATCATCTTCTTCGTTTGAATTTCTGGGAAGTTTGCGTCGGCCAAACTCGACGCTAAGGCCCCTGCAAACATCAAAAAGCCAGCACAAGCAATATAAATGAAATCTAAAAGCATGGTTCGATTCGAAATTCCATTCTGAACACGATGGTGGTGTCCTTTTTGTCCAATTTATCCTATTTAGAGAGTCCCTAATTCGAACCAGAAAACCCTAAACATGGCAGATCTCGATTCAGGCCATAAAAATGCAATTCGATTGTCCAGATAGCTTGCAAACTTCAAACTAAACACAAATCAAACATCAAAACATGTTAAAAATGCATGATAAACAGAATTCGATTTTTGAAAATATATGAACAAACCAAATTCGGATTTCACGATTCTTGATGCTTTTTGGCAATGTAAAGGTCTGGAATGCTTCCAGGGATGTCAAGGAATGTGTTTGAATCCTCAAAAACGTTTGAAACAAGCTGGATCGATGGCTGCTAGTTGCTTCAAGTGCACGGTTTTTTGAGTTCTAGGTTAGGGTTCTTGAGCCAATTTTTTCGTTCTCTTTCATGTGGTATGCATCAGGTATAAGTACTGGATGGATTTGGCATTGTTTTGGGAAAGAATTGATCAATAATCAATGATAATCAAATTTGATTTTTTGCAAGAAATCAAATCTTCAAACTTTGGTCAATTTCCAATCTAATCTTGCCATATTGATCCAATTTCGAAATTGCTGGCTTTTAATGAATTGATTGGATCACAAAGAAGAAATAAAAATCAAATTTGCAATTAATTTGGATTTTATACCTTATTTTTCAATTTAATTGGTATTTAAATGAATAAATTCCAAATTAAATATGAAAATAAAATAAAAATTCGTGGCATTGGGCTTGGACATTCCTAATTGCATGAGGAATAAGTTAGGATGAAGAAAAAGTAGGCCCATTTGCAAAGTTTTTGATTTTTAGGAGTATTTCTCTTTGTGCATTCTTTCAAAATTGCCCAACTTGTGAATGGTGTAACTTGCTCAATTTTCCATATTTTTGAGTGTTCTTGGACTTTTTAGAAAGCTCTAAGAGTCCTCTAACCAACCTTTTTGGTCTCATCTCAATTGGAGTTACCATGCTCAATATATCTTCAAAGCAAAAAGTTGACTTTTGTTGACTTTGAAAATGACTGTAATGTTTTGAGCTATACCTCTCAAATGAAGCATTTTTGGACATTCTTGTGAGACATGAAGTTGTAGAGAATTGAATTTCCTTCAAAACAAGAGGTGGTGGAAAAATTTACGAGAAAGTTATGATCAGTCAAAGTTCATTGACTTTTCACCTAGAAACCCTAATTTAGAAAGTTTGACTTTTGAGCAAATCTTGAGTTTTCTTGATGAATCATGATCAACCCTTGATCAAATGATGAATATAACTTAAAATGAGGATGTTGACCAAAAATTATGAAGTTTGTTGTATGTTGACCACAGTTGACTTTTGTCCAATCAATGATTTTCAACCATCGAGCAATTGTCGAGGAAACTTGACTTGTGAAGCTTGAAACTTGACATGGAGAATCTTTGAAACATATGTGGAGGCATGAAGACCATTAGAGATATTGGAAGTCCATCTTGACTTGAGAGATACCAAACCCTAATTTGGGTTGATTGTCTAGGAGAGAGTTTGTCTGATCAACTCTTGAGGAATCCTTGGGCATAGATGTATGAAATCTCTTGAGTAGATGGAGGGCAAATTTTGGGGTATGACACTTGGCGAGGTTGAAACCTTTGGTATAGAGCCCCTAGCAGGTTGATCCGAGTCGAAACAGAGTCTTAGCAAGGTTGAAACCTTTTGGTTTTGGTACAGAGCCCCTAGTAGGTTGATCCGAGTCGGAACAGAGCCTTGGCGAGGTTGAAACCTTTGGTACAGAGCCGCTAGCAGGTTGATTCGAGTCGAAACAGAGTCTTGGCGAGGTTGAAACCTTTTGTTTTTCGTACAGAGCCCCTAGCAGGTTGATCCCAGTCAGAACAGAGCCTTGGCGAGGTCGAAACCTTTTGTTTTTGGTATAGAGCCCCTAGCAGGTTGTTCCGAGTCGGAACAGAGCCTTGGCGAGGTTATAACCCTTAACGAGGTGTAGTACCCCATAAATATTTATCCTTCCTAACATTTTACAAACTAGATTATAATTTTAAGGTGCCTCATTAAAAATCCCGGCCCTTGCCTAGGGGAAAAGAGTACACCGTTATTCTTACATAACATATAATTTAACTGAAATACAACTTAAGACTAGCTACATTCCAAGTCCTAGGTATCTTTGTGCCCTCTAATGTCTCTAACTTGTAAGCTCCATTGTGTAGCTTCTCCAATACCCGAAATGGGCCATCTTCTTAAGTACCAGATCTCCAACTTCAAATCCACGTTGCTTCACCTTCAAATTGAAGCATCGCGCCATCCTCTGTTTAGTAGCAATTTCTCTCACATGTGCTGCGTTCCTCACTTCTTCCACTAGATCGGCTTCAATATCCAACCCCTGATTGTTGATCTCTTCCTCAAAATGTTCCCTCCTCCAGGATGGTAAAGCGACCTCCACCAGAATCATAGCATCAGTACCAAAAAGCATTCTAAAAGGTGTCTCTTGAGTCGTTGAGTGGACAGTGGTGTGATATACCCACAGAACCTCATGAAGGTACTGCGCCCACAATCCCTTAGCATCATCCAACTTCTTCTTTATTGCATTCAAAATTACCTTATTAGCTGACTCTGCCTGTCTGTTAGCTTGGGGATGTTATACAGAAATGAATTTATTTGTTACTCCGAGTTCCTTGCAAAACACCACAAACGAGGCACTTGCGAACTGTGTCCCATTTTCATAAACAATGACCCGAGGAAGACCAAAATGGAAGATGATATTTCTCCAATAAAAACGACGTACTCGTTCTACTGATATCTGAAATACTGCCTCGGCCTCCACCCATTTGGTAAAATAGTCAACAGCGAGAAACATCAACTGCCCCGGCGCCACTGGGAACGGCCCAAGGATGTCATCCCTCCATTGATAGAAAGGCCATGGGATCAAGACAACATGTAACAACTCAGCTGGGGTATGAATACCAGGCGCGAACGTCTGACACTTCACACAACGGGCAACAAATTGAGTACAATCCTTCATCAGCGTAGGCCAATAATACCCGACACGTAGTATTCTGCTAGACAAGGACCGTCCTCCTCCATGATTCCCACAGACCCCTTCATGGACCTCCTTTAACACCAAAATGCCATCCTTCTCCGACACACACCGCAACATCAAAGCTGCTCGCCCCATCCTATACAACTTGCCCGACTCCATCACAAACCTGGCCAAGATCTTCTTAATTTTCCTGGCCCTTTCCCTATCCTCCGGTAACATATTTTGTTGAAGATACCATATGATTGGTGTCATCCAGCCATCCTCCTCCTCGACCACTAGCGACTCTTCCCTTTCGATACTAGGTAAAGACAATGTTTCTTGTATCACTGATTTATTCACACCAGATCCTTTAGTACTAGCCAGACGAGCTAAGAGATCGGCCCGAGTATTTTCTTCCCTTAGAACAAGAAAAATCTCGAAAGCCTCGAACCTCTCACATAACGATATTTCCTGCTGCACATACTTTATCAAAATGAGATCCTTTGTCTGAAAAGTCCCACCCACCTGTCCAGCGACAAGCTGAGAATCTGTTCGGACAAGCAAGTGGGTCACTCCGACCTCCAAAGCCAACCTCAACCCAGCTAAAAGAGCCTCGTACTCGGCCTGATTATTACTCATTTGGAAACTAAATCGTAGCGAATACTTCGAAATTATTTTGCCGGGCCCTCCAAAATTATTCCCGTGCCACTCCCCTTCAAATTTGATGATCCATCAACAGAGAGGATCCACCTCGGTGATGAATCTTCCATCGGTGGGGAACTAAACTCAACCATGAAATCTGCCAAAACTTGTGATTTTATACTGGTGCGCGGACTGAAGTCGATATCGTATTCTGACAACTCCACAACCCAAGACACCATTCTTCCTGCCAGATCTGGTTTCTTGAATACTTGTTTCAAAGGGAAATTGGTTTTCACCAAGACTGGATGCCCGTGGAAGTAATGCCTTAACTTCCGAGCGGTTATCACCAGAGCCAATTCCAACCTCTCAATCTTCTGATATTTGAGTTCTGCTCCTTTTAGCACCTTGCTGGCGAAATACATCGGACGCTCTCCAGCCTCTGTCTCTTGAACCAGAACTGAGCTAATTGCATAGTCTGACACAATGAGGTATAATACCAACTGCGAATTCACCTTTGGCCTAGTCAAAACTGGAGGTGTTGATAAAAGCTGCTTTACCTCCTGGAACGTTTTCTCGCACGCCTCAGTCCATTCAAATTCTGCTTTCTTTTTGATAGCCGAGAAGAAATGGATCAATTTGTCACCTGCACAAGATAAAAAAACGAGACAAATCATCCAAACGGCCTGTTAGTTGCTGCACCCCCCGGACTGTAGCCGGGCTTCTCATATCAATGACTGCTTGGAACTTATCCGGGTTAGCCTCGATTCCCTGACTTGACAACATGAAGCCAAGGAACTTTCCGACTTGTACCCCAAAAGTACATTTATCCGGGTTCAAGCGCATATCATACTTCCGAATAGCCGCGAAGGTTTCTTCTATATAAGCCACATGCTTGCTTCCTGCCCCATTTTTCACCACCATATCATCCACATAGACCTCAGTATTCCGCCCAATCTGAGGAGCGAAAACCATATCCATGAGCCTCTGGTAAGTAGCTCCAACATTCTTCAGCCCAAAGGGCATAACTCTATAATAGAAATTCTTGTGATCCATCATGAAAGTCGTCTTTGAAGCATCCGTTGGGTTCATTCTGATTTGATTGTAGCCGGAATAAACATCCAGGAAACTCAGAAGACGAAACCCGGAGGCTCCATCAATCAAACGATCTATGTGCGGAAGGGGATAAGGGTCCTTTGGACACGCCTTATTCAGATCAGTGAAATCTACGCACATCCTCCATTTGCCAGTCTTCTTCTTCACCATAACTACATTAGACAGCCACGTCAGATACTGAACTTCGTTAATAAACCCATCCTTGATCAATTTTTCAACCTCATCTGACACAACTTTCCTCTTTTCTTCACCCATTTTTGCTTCCGTTGAGATATCGGTTTCACCTCTAGGTCAAGAGCCAAATGATGACACATAACATCTGGGCTTATTCTGGGAATGTCTGCGGGTTTCCAAGCGAAGAGGTCCATATTCTGCCTCATGACCTGAACTATCTCGGCTTCCTCCTCGAAAGAAAGTTGCGTCCCCAGATGTGTGACCTCTGAAGGCAAAGATCTGATCTAAACCTCCTTGGTCTCCTCCTGAGGAGTCAAACTATCCTCTCTGGAATCCTCCCTTGGATCAATATCAACCATGCTAACCTCATGGTCTGCCGGATCCTCTGCTGGAATCAACCTCTTTTTAATCTTCATGCTATCCTTGTAACATTTCCGAGCTAAACCCTGATCACCCCGGATGACCCCAATGCGTTCATTCCCCAGAGGATACTTCATTGTTAGGTACAAAGTTGATAAAACCGCCTCAAGCTTATTGAATGAAGGACGACCAATGATGATGTTATAAGGTGACGAAGCATTGAATACCAGATAACGAACTCGGACACCCTTAGCATTTCCATCGGTCCCAAAGGTAGTGAGAACTGGGAGATAGCACAACACCTGCACCTGTTCACCGGAGAAGCCAACCAGGGTCCCACTGAATGGCAACAGCTCCTTTGGATCAAAACCCATCCCCTTGAAAGCTTCCCAGTAAAGGACATCAGCAGAACTTCCCAGATCAATCAACATCCGCTTTACCCCCCAATCTCTGATTTGTACTTCAATAACCATGGGGTCATTTTCATGGGGCAAGACCTCCTTGGCATCTTTCCGTGAAAAAGTTATCACTCCGGGCTCCTCATTAGTCGATCCAATCCGGGCCACATGGCCTACCCCACGTGCATACCTTTCACGAGAAGCACTGGTGGATCCGCCTCCAGCAAACCCTCCAGAGATGGTATTGAGGGTATGTCGAGCTGCTCTTGCCTCCTTGATTTCCTCCACAGCCTTTCCCTTATTTTTAGATCGCGACTCAGAAGCCGACTTCTCTCTTGGAGATGGACCACACTTGTTGCCCTGCTCGGAGTCATCTTTCACGTAGGATGAAAGCTTACCCCTCTGGATCAGTTTTTCAATTTCTCTTCGTAGATGAACACAGGCTTCAGTCGTGTGTCCTCTTATGCGGTGGTACTCACACCAAGCTTCCAAATCTTTTCCCATTGCAGTGTTAACCATTTGAGGTCTCCACGGCCTGGGAAGCAAGTTCAAATGATTCACATCATGGAGAATGTCCTCTCTCCTGGCGTTTAAAGGTGCGAAAGTTTCCCCGAGATTTATGGCCGGATACCCCCGGGATTGAGGATGTTTTTCACGTGTGCGTTCTCTGGCCGCCGACTGGTCCCGTGGTCGAGACTTCGGCTCGTCTCTATCATCTAGCCCAACACCTTTATCCTTGGAGTCCTGAGCTGTCTTCTCCATGTTAATCTCTTCTCCCTTCACATAACACTCCGCCCGAGTGATGATTTTGTCCATACTCTTAGCCGACTTCTGAGCTAAAGATTCGTTGAATTGGCCAGCCTTGAGTCCATGCTGAAATGCTGCCACAAAGATCTCCTGGTTTGGGTGTGAAACCTTTATGGTCTCCTCGTTAAACCTAGCCATGAAATCCCACAACGACTCCGCCGGACGCTGCCTAACGTTGAAGAGAGAAGTATTGGCCACCTTATGGTGGGGATTTGCTAAGAACTGTTGAACAATTTTCCTGTTGAAATCCTGATAGCTAACCATAAAAAGTCGTGGTAACCCCATGTACCAACGCAAAGCAGATTCTCTGAATGTGTCGGCTATTAACTTGCATTTGAGGGAATCTGTTGCTCCGATTAACGCCATCATATTATTAATCGAAATGATGTGCTCTTGAGGGTCAGACTTCCCGTCGTACGTTTCCAGGACGGGAGGTTTGAAATTCTCAGGAACAACATCCTCTCAAATAACTTGGGACAAGGGTTGTGGCTCCAAGAGTTCTGCTTCTTGGTCTTCTATTTCGTCCAAACTCCTCTACTGAAGCGCTTGGACACTATCTTGCAAAATATCATTGTGTTGACGCAAGTCATCGATCATAGCCAACAACTGAGTAAGATCCGGTGGATCGGTTGGTGAAGTTGCTGACATCGTGTTCTAACGTCTATAATGCAGTGGCCTGGGATTAGTTTCACCGAGGCCCCACGGTGGGCGTCAAATGTTCTTGCAGGAAAAACCTTTATGATCGTATTTAGGGATTTGGAGGCTCAAGTATGATATCTTGAACTCCAAGCTATGATTGTCTTGCTTATCCCGCTGGCGGGAGCCCTATATATACGAATGACTTCATGAGTCTCCTTCTTCTCTATCAGTAATAGCCTCTGGCACATTAACTGTAACAAGAAGGTGAAGCATCAGCCGTTTCAGGAAATGATAACTTCTCAATGTAACGTACGTCGCTAGAATCAATGCATCAATTTTCCTCAACCCAATCGTAACGTCCGTACATAATCCGAGCTGGATCCCAAGACGCATGGCCATATACCCGGACCATACTCTGACTCGTTCCCTTCCACCCGGGATCCACCACAAACTCCGCCCATATACCTCTATCCGGGCTTATTCTCGACCCTATACACGACCACTTCCGACTTCACATCTCGACTCGGACTTTATGTATGATCAATAAGTCATTTGTATCGATATACTTCAAAGGTCAAAGGCACAAAAGTTTCAACTTGTGTGCCTGGGATTTCACCGTGTCTTCATGGAGAATGTTCTAGGGCTTTGATTCGTCTTAACATATCAAGTCATCTTTATCAAAGTTACTTCAAGAATCGAATGCACCAAGATTGCGATTTGTTGTCTCAAGATCATATCTACCTCAAAGTATTTGTATATGTCTCATGTCTCATATTCATTTTCATAGAATTAATCAAGATTTGGTCATTGTATTAACGTTATCTATTGGGAAGGGGTTTTGTCTAAGATATGATGTGATTTGTGGATTCTTCAATTACAAGTTAACTTGGACTTATGGTTTCGATTGAGAATGAGGTGCGCTAATTCAAGCATGCAAATTGGAAAACCCATCCATGGTTGATTACTTGAAACTCAAGCTACCAAGGCGGAATAATACAACATTTCAGACATTATTCAAGACAGGAGATTACTCTCAATTTCGAGTGGAAGATTCAAGTTTCAATTAGTTCAAGATTTAAAATACCAAGTTCAAATCCATTGACTTCAGGTTGTCAAAATTGCAATATCATTCAAGGTTTTCAAGCATTTTCAAGACATAATTCTAAGTGGAAATTCCAAAGGTGTATATCATTGTTCAATATTCTCAAGAACCAATTAAAGAAATACAGGGCCTTTTGTTCAATCATCATTCATTATACATTCAGGTTCACTACAAGAATACATGTTCATTCAAAGTTCTCAAAATAATTCCATTCACAATTGTCCATGGAAGCTTGAACAAAAAGAAAAAGAACATTACAAAAGCATGGCTAGCTCTAAGTTCTAAGCCTAATACTGAAACTTCATGAGTCAAATAGAGTATAGACTTTGCCTTGTGTCCAATCCAATACTCTTGCATCAAAGTTTTCAACCTTGCAGAAACCGATTTTGCTTCTCAGTACTTACAGCCTGCAGTATGCGATACAATACGTCTCACTAATTCAAGCTATAAAACCTGCATCAGTAGAATAAGGAGAAGACAGAGGAAAATTAGTGCAAAAAAGGGTAACTCATAACATAGCCCAGCTTTATTGCATCAGAACAGGGGAATTATCGAAACAAAAAAAATAAGAAATTACTAGCTCATTAAGTCAGAACACAAAAGATTCACAACTGACTTGCATCAAAAGAGGATCCAACTTGCTCATAATGCCAGCTGATCAACTTGAGCAACTAACTTCATAAATACCTTTCAAACCCCTAACTGTCTCCATCTGGACCTTCAGTTCTCTAACAGAAATTTCCAATCAATGGCCAGGATTCAATTTAATTCTAACTAACTTTTACATCACTGACAAACTATAAAAGATATATAAATATGTAAAAAAATTGGTTGTTATGTTAATACATCGATTTATAAATAATTTTACAACCAATTATCTAATAACCCGCAGTAGCACCATTGGACATGTTAACATCTTCTAAAATCTAGGTTCGAATCCCGGCTGCGGAATAATGTTTTTGTATTGAATTCCTTTCTTTTTTTTGACAAAATTTAAATTTTTGAAAAGAAAATAAAACATAATCATAAATAATCCAATCGTTATTATTTTGTTGGAAGTGTTATATGTAAAACAATTGGTAGTGCCAAAGTTGAATTGACTTTGCAACCAAAAATGTGTTAGATACATATATCTCTGAAGTTCTATGAAGCATTCAAGCATAGCAGCTTCTATCTCAAACAACCACATGTTTCTCGCAAACATCATGCTCAACTCACACTCTTAGATTTAGACAACTCCCTTTTATTGCTTAAGAATCTACTTCACACGTGCTCCAACCCTGGCTTAACAGATGATGCTTGTCAACTATTCCAAGCGACCAATCATAGCAAAAAAAATTATTTGTTGACAAAATCGCAAAAATCATTTATAATTACTTTGTACTTAAATATTTTTTAAACATATTAATAGTAAAAAATGTAATATTTCGTAAGAATATCTTTATAGTATTTTTAGAATAACTTCGTTATTAAGTTTTTTGTAACGAAAAATTTGTAAAAAAATACATATAAAAGTTTTCTGTTAGTTGATACATAGATATATAAATAATTTTACAACTAATTATCACACAATCCGCAGTAGCACCATTGGCAATTTTAACATCTTTGAAAATTCGGGTTTGAATCCCGGCTGCGGAATAATATTTTTGTATTGAATTCCTCTTTCTTAATAGTATAAAATGTCATATTTCGTATGAATTTATTTATCGATTTTTAGAAAAACTTCATCGTAAAAATTTCTGTGACGCAAATGCGTAAAAATTACATATAAAAATTATTGTTATGTAGATACATCGATATATAAAAAAATTAACATATAATTATCACACAATCGGCATCGGCAGTAGCACCATTAGCAATTCTAACATCTTCCATAATCTAGGTTTGAATCCCTGGTAAGAATTACATTTTTGTATTGCAGCTTCTACCTCAAATCACCACACGTTGCTCACAAACATCATGTTCAACTCACATGCTCTGATTTAGACAACTTCCATTTCTTGCTTAGCAATCTACTCCACACGTACTCCAATTATGGCTTAACACACGATGCTTGTTAACTTTCTAAAGAGACCAATCATCGCGAAAATTTTTAGAAATTACTTTGAACTTAAATATTTTTTAAAACTTTATAATTGTAAAAAATGTAATGTTTCGTAAAAATATATTTATTGTTTTATTAGAATAACTTCGTCATGAAGTTTCCTGTAACGAAAATATGTAAAAAATACATATAAAAATTTGTTGTTATGTTGATACATCGATATATAAATAATTTTACAACCAATTATCACATAATCCGCAGTAGCACCATTAGACATGTTAACATCTTCTAAAATCTAGGTTGAATCCCGTCTGCGGAATAATGTTTTTGTATTGAATTCCTCTTTCTTTTTTTTGACAAAATTTAAATTTTTGAAAAGAAAATAAAACATAATCATAAATAATCCAATAGTTATTATTTCGGTCAAAGTGTTATATGTAAAACAATTGGTAGGGCCAAAGTTGAATTGACTTTGCAACCAAAAATGTGTTAGATACAAATATCTCTGAAGTTCTATGAAGCATTCAAGGATAGAAGCTTCTACCTCAAACAACCACATGTTTCTTGCAAACATCATGCTTAACTCACACTCTTAGATTTAGACAACTCCCTTTTATTGCTTAAGAATCTACTTCACACGTACTCCAACAGTGACTTAACAGACGATGCTTGTCAACTATTCCAAGTGACCAATCATAGCAAAAAAATTTATTTGTTGACAAAATTGCAAAAATCATTTATAATTACTTCGAACATAAATATTTTTTTAAACTTTATAATTGTAAAAAATGTAATGTTTCATAAAAATATATTTATTGTTTTTTTAGAATAACTTCGTCATGAAGTTTCCTGTAACGAAAATATGTAAAAAATACATATAAAAATTGGTTGTTATGTTGATACATCGATATATAAATAATTTTACAACCAATTATCACATAATCCGCAGTAGCACCATTTGACATGTTAACATCTTCTAAAATCTAGGTTCGAAACCGGCTGCGGAATAATGTTTTTGTATTGAATTCCTCTTTCTTTCTTTTTTTGACAAAATTTAAATTTTTGAAAAGAAAATAAAACATAATTATAAATAATCCAATCGTTATTATTTTGTTCGAAGTGTTATATGTAAAATAATTGGTAGTGCCAAAGTTGAATTGACTTTGCAACCAAAAGTGTGTTACATCATCCAGAATCTGGGTTCGAATCCCTGGTAGGAATTACATTTTTGTATTGCAGCTTCTACCTCAAATCACCACACGTTGCTCACAAACATCATGCTCAACTCACACGCTCCGATTTAGACAACTCCCATTTCTTGCTTAGCAATCTACTCCACACGTACTCCAATTGTGGCTTAACACACGATGCTTGTTAACTTTTTAAAGAGACCAATCATCGTGAAAATATTTAAAATTACTTTGAACTTAAATATTTTTTTAAACTTTATAATTGTAAAAAATGTAATGTTTCGTCAAAATATATTTATTGTTTTTTTAGAATAACTTCGTCATGAAGTTTCCTGTAACGAAAATATGTAAAAAATACATATAAAAGTTTGTTGTTAGTTGATACATTGATATATAAATAATTTTACAACTAATTATCACACAATTCGCAGTAGCACCATTGGCAATTTTAACATCTTCTAAAATTCGGGTATGAATCCCGGCTGCGGAATAATATTTTTGTATTGAATTCCTCTTTCTTAATAGTATACAATGTCATATGTCGTATAAATTTATTTATCGTTTTTTAGAAAAACTTCATCGTAAAAATTTTTGTGGTGAAAATGTGTAAAAATTATATATAAAAATTGTTGTTATGTAGATACATTGACATATAAAAGAATTAACATATAATCATCACACAATCGGCAGTAGCACCATTAGCAATTCTAACATCTTCCAGAATCTGAGTTCGAATCCCTGGTAGGAATTACATTTTTGTATTGCATCTTCTACCTCAAATCACCCCACGTTGCTCACAAACATCATGCTCAACTCACACGCTCCTATTTAGACAACTCCCATTTCTTGCTTAGCAATCTACTCCACACGCAATCCAATTGTGGCTTAACACACGATGCTTGTTAACTTTTTAAAGAGTCCAATCATCGCAAAAATTTTTAAAATTACTTTGAACATAAATATTTTTTTAAACTTTATAATTTTAAAAATTGTAATGTTTCGTAAAAATATATTAATTGTTTTTTTAGAATAACTTCGTCATGAAGTTTCCTGTAACGAAAATATGTAAAAAATACATATAAAAATTTGTTGTTATGTTGATACATTGATATATAAATAATTTTACAACCAATTATCACATAATACGCAGCAGCACCATTGGCAATGTTAACATCTTTTAAAATCCAGGTTCGAATCCCGGCTGAGGAATAATGTTTTTGTATTGAATTCCTCTTTCTTTTTTTTGACATAAATTTAAATTTTTGAAAAGAAAATAAAACATAATCATAAATAATCCAACCGTTATTATTTTGTTGGAAGTGTTATATGTAAAACAATTGGTAGTGCCAATGTTGAATTCACTTTGCAACAAAAAATGTGTTAGATACAAATATCTCTGAAGTTCTACGAAGCATTCAAGCTGTCGCACCCCAAAATTTCCCCTTTGTTTTATCCGTCCATTCATTGGTTTCGAAGGAAAGATTCGATTTTGGTTTAAACTGTCATTCAAGAGGTTTTGAGTTATTTGGTTCAAAAGGATCGGTTTGGGAATTATTTGCCCGAAAGGAATTATTCGTTTTTGGAATTTTAATTCAAAAATATAATAATTATTTATTTTCTTGAATTTTAATTTTAAAGAGAATACTTTGTGTTTTTGTGGGATTTAAGCCCAATGGAGGATGTGTGTTCTTGGGTTTTGATCTTATTTGTAGCAGAGAAACATTGGTTGCAAAGAGTTTCGTTTCATAACGAGTATGTTACTTGTTTCATTCGTTTGAAGAAAATATATCAATGGGTATTCAATCTAAGAATGTTGTTCAAATTGGTATTTGATTGTTTTTGCAAGAAGAATTTGGAATTGTAAGTTGAATTTGAAACTTTTGTTTATCAAGTTGATATTACAAAATATTCTAAGTTTTTACAAAAGAGTACAAATTTTTCAAGAAGAGTTTGGAATTGTAAATTGAATTTGGAACTTTTGTTTTATCAATTCGATATTACAAAATATTCTAAATTTTTACAAAAGTACAAAGGCGTCCTAATCTTATCCTAATGGTACAAGTTTCTGAAGTTGTTCGACCGTATTTGTCTTCCTCCGAACTTTTCTTCACATCCGGGTACTCCTCTTCATCTTCATCGCCATGCCATTTGACCGTTGCCGCCATTCATGAAACAAAAAAAGGGAACATAGTTAGTAATTGCAAAACATGAACAAGTTCGTACGAAAACCAAAACATTTATTCTTTTTCGAACTCATCATGAGGGTTGTGTTAGAGAATCAGGTTTGTAAGGTTAATTGTTTCAAAAGCCTCAGAACCGAAGTTCCTTCATCGACCGTTACCTCTATTGCAAATCACAACAACTTTCGTTGTTGGTTCACAAAGGGAGGTGTAAAGTAGAAAATCAGAAACATCAATTTTCCCAAATAAAATCAGCCCAACAATTTGCCAAAAGAGTTCCAAAAATTCAGTTCAGCCCAAGATAAATTCAACATAGGCAGCAAGCAGAACAGACCAGTAAAAAACAGAAGCCACAGTTTACCCATATTTGCTTGGTTATCAGCATAAGTAAATGGTTTTCACCACAGCAGAATGTATGCAGAAAATGACAAAATGGCAAGGTCCAAAATTTAAATAACACAGCAGGCAGCATAGCCAAAAGAGGAAAATTGGTATTAATTACAAGCAACTACATGCCATAGAGCGTGTTTCCAAGGAGAGACAGATGAAATTGCATAGAAGTGATAAAAAGCCAACATTAAGCAAGGAAGACCAAGGCAGAAATCTGTTCTAAAATGGAATAAAGGATCAGAGGATAACCAAACATACAAGCAAGTATCTGTTCAAGGGTAGCAGAGGGACAAAAGAGGTCTGATATAACATTCAAAACAGAAGAGAAAAGGGGGGATATAGCATCTGTTCTCTAGAGAAAACCAGCATAGAAATCTGTTCTACAACCATCAAACAACCCAAGCCAATATAACCATAAAGACCAACCAAGCATAGCATCTGTTCTTAGAAAAACATTCAAAGAAAAACCAACAAGAGAAATACATCATCGGTTCTTAAGTCCCAAACCAGCCTAGCAAGTCATCTGTTCAAACCAGAAACACAAAAGCCTAGCAAGCCAACTGTTCCAACTAGAAACACAGAACCCATCACCATAAACCAGTTCCAAATTAACAGAGGAAAATGATAAAAAACCAGAAAGCCAAAACCATACCAGTTCAACAAACAGAAAACCAGAAAAGATAAGCATAACCTCTGTTCTACTATCAATAACCACTCAAGCCAACCAAACCAAAAGCATCGTTCAAACACAGAGATGACCAATACACAGAACAACCCAAAACCCTAACCTATTCATCATTTTCCCAACACAACGCTTCAGAAAATCGGTTTCAGAAACAGTTTTTGATATAGAAAGAGAGAAGAGAGAAGAAGTTTCGGAGCGGTCTCACCCGGGAGCAACAAAGGAGATCGAATCCAACAGCTAGGGTTCCAACCCCTTCAAGTTCCAATATGGTAAATACCTACAAAGCCAATGGCATTCAACATCAGAAAGCATCAGAAAACGAGTAATAAACCAACAGAACGTAGAATCGATAGGGATAGGGTCCCATCAGAGGGTAATCGAGAGAGCAGAGAAACTGTGAGAATCGAGAGAGAGTGAGACAGGTTTCTGTAACAAAATCGCGGTGAGATTCAGTGAGAGAGATCGATGAGAGTCTGTGAGGTCGAGAGAGAGCGGCGGAGAGATCGTGAGAGAGACGATGAGAAACGATGAGGGTTTCTGGGTTTCATCGAGGGAATCATGAGAGATGGAAGGAAAACGTGAAGCGAGAGAGAGAAACAGATTGTGTATTTACTCTTTTTTTCTTTTTTCTTGTTTCATTTATTTTGTTTTAGTTAATAGGGTTAGGATTAATAATATAATAATTAGTTACCTATTGTTATTTATTTTCTTAATCAATAAAACAATAATTAAAATATTTTTAAAAAATATATAAAATGATAATAATATTATTGTTGTTTAGACCATTTTGATTGGTGGTGGCATTTGTCACCATCTCTAGTAGGGAGATTTTTAGCAATTTTTTTTTATTTGTACTATTTTTTCCTCACAATATACTTGCGTTGTCACCGCTTCTGTGTACCTCGAGTTATCGGTTTTCTGACCAACGACGCCTCACCCTCTGACGTTCCATATGAAGTTTTCTGAAGGCTCATTGGGTCCTTTATTTGGGCTCAAGAGTATTATCTCTGGATTTCTTTTCGCACCGCTCAGACTCGCGTCATACAGGCTATTTCTAAACCTTCACCTTTTTTCAATTAATTTATTCTTACGTAAATAATATTTTTGTCCGATGTACTAAGTAATAATTAGTTCTGATAGTTCTTATTTGATAATTTATCGATTAAACTATTAGTCGATTTCTTATCAAATAGGAAAAATCGTTTCTAATAATTATTTAAATTTCCGATTGTATTGTGTGGTGATTATTTGTTTGTTCCGCATTTATTCACCATTGTACACTTTGCACACAATTAAAATTAAAATTAATTCGATTCTATCTTGATTGGCTCATATGCCGATTTCTTAAAGGGTCTCATAGTTGGGGATGGGCATGGCCATCCTCACGAGGTTGATTAAAGCCCTTGTTGCTTTAGTCAATCATAACCCGAAAATAACATTGGTCTATGTACCAATTTTCCATGCACCAAGGTCTCATGGTTGGGGATAGGAGCACCTATCCTCAAGAGGTTAATCAAGTCCATATACTTGATTAATCATAACCCGATTCCATATTCTATCTCAGCACGTATCTCAAAACACTTTCATAATTAACCTACAAACCTCGATCCAACGTCGAGTGCATTTTTTTAAAGTACTTTTTCATAATAAATCCAAGTTTTTAAGTCGTTGGACGCTAGGCCAATTGTTTAAAAACTTGCCCCCAAATAAACTCTTAGTCTTTAAGTCGTTGGACGCTAGACCAGTTGCTTAAAGACTTCTAATAACGTGGAACTCGTTTCACCTCACTCTTTCATAAGAAAATATTTTTGGGTGATAGACGACTCGTCTGAGCATTAGCTCCTCGGGTTTCTAGTATTTGAATCATAAGACGTTAGTCCTATTGTTCGGTACTTTTTCACTCACTTAAAAACAATTCAATTCACTCAATTCTTTTTTTCGCTCATATGCGATCATAAAACTCTTTTCTTACAAAGAGTGTGCAATAGCCATTTCAAACACGAACGAGGACTTAAGATTTTCAAACAAACTAAACAAGTCCAAGTTCAAGCATTTCAAATGTTTAATGCACGATTTTTCTTATAAAATCAATACAACAAACTTAAAACCTTTTTAAGAGGAACTCCGGAGTTTTGACTTTCCCATTGCACAAGGGAATACGTAGGCACACGGTTTCGAAACCGTGCCAAACTCAATAATAATAAACAAATCCTTTTCTCCTTTTTATTCATAACTTAGAAATAAACACACACACAAACACTTAGAACTAAATGGGTCCCATCGAGTACGATGGATGTAAGGGGTGCTAATACCTTCCCCTTACATAACCGACTTCTGATTCCATATTTTTGGTCACGTAGACCGCCTTATCCGCATCTGTGGGGTTTTATCTATATTTTCCCGTTCTTTTTAGAACAAATAAAATTTGGTGGCGATTTCACTAGTTTTCGGAAATTTAAATGATTTTTGAAAATCGGGTTGCTTCAGTTGGCGACTCCACTGGGGAAAAATTTTAAAGTTATTTTTTTAACTAAGCTAGTTAACCCTAATTTGGTTCTTCGCTTGTGTGTTTGTTTTTTGCTTTGATATTTATTTGTATACTATCTTGTTGATGTATTTTGATATTGGGGCATTTGGTGGTTACGGTTCATAGATAAGCCCAATACCAAGGCTTCTAGGAAACCATAAGCTTAGAGTGGTTGAGTAGCTTAGGTCCACTAGACATCCGTGTCTTTTGGATCGACGTGAAGACTACACCTTAGAGTTGGTCTTTTTAAGGGAGTTGTCGCACCGCACGCTAGCGCGGGACAATAGTTCTTGGACAAAGGGCCTATAACTCTAAGTATTAGGATGTCCAAAACTGAAACCGACCGCTCAAAGGATTTTGAGTATCCCCTTAAGAGTTGTTTCTTGGAGTATACTTTTGGAAATATTATCTCCACGTAGGCCGTTCGCGTGATGATAATATTTGTAAAAAGGGGATCTGAGACTCCGAGAAACATTTAGAAAAAAAAACATTAGAACCATCCAGTATGGGGATTTGTTGGGTAGACGTCGAAACCATGGCCGACCGTCCTTTTAAACCCTTGTTTGTTTAACTTTACCTGTAATTTTGCGCATAACATCAATATGTATCGCATCACATTACATTCTTACATGCATTGCCATTGCATTGCATTCACACAAAAAAAAATCATTTGCATTCATCAACATGCATGCATTTTCTCCTCCACTACAAAAAGGTCATGTCACCTTTTGTTCCTGGCCAGTTAGCTGATTTCCTGCACTCATGGCAAGTCCGATAGACCAATTGGAACATAGTCAAGTTGTGATAAGAGGGGACCTGGAAGGTGTGAAAGACAAGGTGGATCAAATGTTGGAAGCCATGCTAGCTTCTTCAGAGAACAATGTCTAGGATGCTGCTACAAATCATGTCAATTCCATGTCAGGATTTACTGTTATGTCTAATCCAATGTATGATTCTCCTATGCATGTGGATGATCCTATTCAACCTCAATTGGTGCTCAATGTTCTATCTAACGCAATTCCTATGGTCCACAGACAATCAACTGTTCAAGAAGGTTGTATCCCACATCCTCAGGCTTCTAAGAAGCCTAGGTTTTCCAACTACGTGCAAAATCCTCAAGGAACGAATTCAGTGGTCAACACCTGATCTCCTCAAGATACTAAAGCCAGGAGAATCTGTCTTGATCTGAAGGAACAATTGAAGGTATTGAAAGGAAACGATACTATTGGCCTGGATGCTGCTGACCTTTGTTTAGTGTCAGACGTCATGATTCCACCAAAGTTTAAAATGCCAAACTTCGAGAAGTACAAAGGTGTTAGTTGTCCAGAGACTCATTTGAAGATGTTTGTTCGCAAGATGTCTGCATATGCTCATGATGAAAAGTTTCTCATCTATTGTTTTCATGACAGTCTTAGTGGGGCATCTCTGGATTGGTATACGCAATTGGAGAAAAAGGATGTTCACAATTGGAAAGACTTATCTTCCTCATTCTTGAAACAATACGAGTTCAACCTTTCCATGGCTCCAACCCGTATTCAATTACAGAATCTGTCTCTGAATATTAATGAGTCGTTCAAGGAGTATGCTCAAAGATGGAGAGAGTTGGCTGCCCGAGTTAAACCACTAATGCTTGATAGGGAGTTGGTTGACTTGTTTTTGAACACCTTACCTAGCTCATACTTCGAAAGAATGATAGGTTGTACATCATCAAGTTTCTCTAACTTGGTAATGGTGGGAGAACGCATTGAGAGCGGTCTCAAAAGTGGAAAACTCCAAGATGCCTCGAGTAGCCAAGCTGATGAGGAAGAATTCTTCAAAGGTTCTCAAATGGAAGAAGAGGATTGTGAAGCCAATGCAATCTGGAAGCTCATGCTCCACCTCACTACCTTATGGTCGACCGTATCTGTTGTTCATATCAACACCCGGTGCTTCTCAGTTCACAGTACCAGCAACCATGGGGCACTCCTCATGCAAAGAAACAAGGTCAAGGCCGTGGATATCAAAGTCAACGTCAGAATCCACGCAAGCCTCAAAGTAATTTGGAAAGAAGGAATGCTCCTCTTGATCCAATTCCAGTGACTTACAGTCAACTTCTGCCATATCTGGTTCAAAATTCATTGGTGGTTCCCAAGTTCATTAAGCCACCAAAGTCATTCCCACCACGATATGATCATAATGCACGATGTGGATACCATGCTGGTACGGTAGGACACTCAACAGAGGATTGCAATCCTTACAAAGCCAAAGTTCAACAATTGATTGACCAGAAGTATTTGACTCTTCAAGGAGGAAATCTGTTTGTGAATGGTAACCCCATACTTAAGTGAGCACCAAAACCACTGAAATCCATCCGAATCAACAAGCCAAGATGGAGCTCGAGTCTCCTCAATGATGATAACTCTTGTTTCTTTACTGCATTTTCATGTGTATCTTGTTTAATTAAACTTTGTTTGCATGTAGAAACTTGTTTGTTTTTATATTAATACAATGAGTATGTTTGTCTTGAAGCAATCCATTCGTTATCACTCTTTATTTGATTTGAGAGCATTTTGATACCAACGTTACCAATCCTTTCGCCTAGGCAAAGATTGGAGGGAGGATGACGATAATTGAAAAATGTCAGGTCTCTGGTCATGTGATTCTGAGTAAAACCTTGCTGATGATGTGCATGACATGTTTCAAATCCCTAAACACCGGAGTTATAAGAGAGATAGACCCTCGTTAACCCCTTCGAGCCTTGAAGTAGGATTTTCTTTTCTTTCCGAAAAAAACCTCATTTTTAACCCTGTGGGCGGGTAGTGTTCAATTAATCTAATCGAGCGTTAGAAACTCATCGAGAGAGTACGCGTCAAAGGATATAATATTGGTTATCCTTCAAAAGGTTGAGAAAGGTAAAAACCACAGTAGTCGACCTCCATCTATCAATAGTGTGCATCAAAGGAGAATGATACCACACGGGTATCTCTCGCACATCAGAAGGTCGACAGATGACGACACCACAACGGTTATCCCTCATCTACCCAAGGACTCAGGCAGTCACCATCACTTTTAACAAATCAATGATAGTGTATAGATCCACGACTTGTTCAAAAAAAATGAATAGAAAAAAAAAGACAAAAAAGCCCGCTAAGTCGAACTTGGTGATAAGTCGCTTAGGCAAAAGTCAAGCAAAATTTAGGGAAAGAAAAAATCTCGAAATGAAGTCAAAGAAAAATTTTTCAACAAAGAACAAGTCGTGTGGTTAGACACCAAAGACAAAAGTGAGTGTCTGTTGTGTCCAAGAAACCTCATATTGGTTCCACAACCATCATATTGCCTTTCGAGAGATGAGTGCTCGTATCAGGATAGTTGAATTTAGGACTGAAGAACATCATGGAGAATGGGAGGGCACCAAATATTTTGAGCCTAAAAATCTTTTTTTAAAAAAAAAAAAAAAAAACTCGTGAACCAAGCCACGTTACAACCCTCAAAAGTTCTAATTGAAGCATGGGTTAATTCAAAGGCATACGACGGAGAGATCGCATTTACCTGACTTCTACACTGCGTGCTAAGTATCTGTGTTGGTATCATATGCTCGTCTTATCTTTCAAAAAAGAAAGTTTTTTGTGTTGCACTCTAAAAGTGTTTCACTCGCAAAAAAGTCATAATGTTTTTCATACAAAACTTCAAGACGCATAAATGTTGCATTATAATTGTCATAATAAACACTCTTCTACATGTAGAACAATTATTTGACATTAAAGAAGTTCTCATAATGAACATTAGTGAAGAGTCTAACCTTGTCCAAAAGAAAGACTTGATCATTTATTTGTACCAAGGGGCAGGACGTTTAAGGACTCTGTTGAGCATATCATAAGTTGTTTCTCAAGATTCTGTTAGCTTGGGGGCAATCAAGTTGAGATTCAGCTTCTCGAATTTCTGCCAACATGGGGCAGGTCCTTAAAGAGCAATCAGCAGGTGATATGGTCCTTCTCAAAGAGCGATGAACCTGGGACAACCGTCGCTTCACGATTCAGTCAACTTGAAGAAATTACTTCGAGACAGGGAAGTTTCTCTAAGGCTGTATACATTGGGGCATTTTAAACTAATCGTTCAGTTCCAATCAATCTGAGGCAAACACCATGACACATTGAAGTACTTCCAAGGAGCATATTGGTTCATGCTATTTCTATAGCACAGTGAAGTCAATCCTTCGAGATTCAATCAATCTAGGGCAGTCACATCGAAATACGGTAATATCTCTCAAAGGATTTGCTAATCAGGGGCATCCTGCATTGGAACACAAATTCTAGGGCAAGCCATCCCAGTATCAGATTACTGTAAGTTGTTTCCAGCATCTTCTCGATGCAAATCTCATCAGATAATCAATAGGCTGGGGCAATGATTGTTATATACAAACAACCCCTTTCAGTATTCTCGAGATACTTAAGGAAATTTTTCTCTCAAGTGTCAACGGTTGTTGCATTTAATTTGAGTGGCAGGGAATCATGCTAACAACTTCCTTTTGATGGGAAAATTATTTCAAGAATATGTCTTGGTCTTAACCAGTCAAATAGTCAAAGCATCTTCATGCATTGTCGATCATGCATCTCATCCCATGCCATTAAAATCTGACTTTGTTTGGTACGTTTCACCAGTTTCCGCCTGGTGGTTAACACCATTTAACCAGTTTTCGTCTGGTGGTTAATCATTTCACCAGTTTTCGTCTAGTTGATTAAGATGTTTTCACCAGTTTCCGTCTGGTGGTTAATCATTTCACCAGTTTCCGTCTGGTTGATTAAGATGTTTTCACCAGTTTCCGTCTGGTTGTTAATCATTTCACCAGTTTCCGTCTGGTTGATTAAGATGTTTTCACCAGTTTCCGTCTGGTGGTTAATCATTTCACCAGTTTCCGTCTGGTTGATTAAGATGTTTTCACCAGTTTCCGTCTGGTGATTAAGATGTTTTCACCAGTTTCCGTCAAGGTCAGAATCATTTCACCAATTTCCGTCTGGTTGTTAAAATCATTTCACCAGTTTCCGTCTAGTGGTTTATCTTAAAAATCAATTCTCGTCTGACGATTTTTCCTTCAAGGTCAAATTTTATTTGGCACACATCTAATAATACATGCATGCCTTCATAAATCATTACATAAATCATCGTCATGCATCAATCATGTCGCTTTACTCAGACATATCATATACAATATATTCATGCATAAACCCCAGCCAGGACTCAGGATCTTTTCAGAATGAAGTCAAGTGCAAGCAGAAGACTTTTCTCAAACGACAACTTAGTTCTTCTCCCCAGTGCAAGTTGAGCGCTTGGTTGAAAGATAAATTGGCAGTGATGTCGACTCTCAATTTAAGTCTCTTCCCCAGAGAAGTGATTGATCATCCCTAGTGAACTCTTATGACAACAGGACCGTTCAATTGGATTCCCCCA
Source organism: Vicia sativa (assembly GCA_021764765.1). Lineage (NCBI taxonomy): Eukaryota > Viridiplantae > Streptophyta > Magnoliopsida > Fabales > Fabaceae > Vicia > Vicia sativa. The sequence continues at coordinate 249,997,714 of CM038795.1, forward strand.
GTGACGTCTTCCTTTTCTGAACAGTATCAGGAAATCACAATATTCTTTGCATTAAACACAAAAAATCATCATGCATATCATATCATGCATATCATACTCATACATTAGCTCCGGTTATTATTTTGCAGGTTTTTCCAACTAAAACTGTAAATATCCTCGTAAGGATCAAAATTGAAGGATTAGTTCTCAGACAACATAATTATCCTCTTTTCTACAACACAAGCGGTATGCTTGTATGGACTTTAACAACTGATGGTTTCTCCAATCGAGATTTCTTCCCCAGCGAAATAGTTGTCTCTTTCAGATGGACTCTAATGTCAGCAAAATTATCAACCGAGAATCCCTAGTGAATTTTCCACACGGTTTTCTTATGAAGTTTCCCCAACGAAGCTTAATTTACTCGCAAGTGAGTCTCCTTCAGAAAGGATTACTACAACATTATTCTTGGTATTTTCAAAGATTTCTTTCGGACAAGAATCTTCTCACCAAATCTTATTGGCAGTGGCTTCTGCAATTTACTCCTCTGAGCTGTTCTCAGAAAACTACATTGAACTTCTGGTGTGTTTATTTCCCCAGTAAGTTCTCAAATACTCAACAAATAAATATCTACCGGGTAGGATGTTTATTCAATCTCAGGATATTTCTCCAACTCAGAAGTTGATCCATATATCCATTTGCTACAACGCATTGTCTATACAATGTCAGCAAATTGAAGCTCATTACCCTAAATTTTTTTCAGTCGTAGGTGCTGAACCTGATTCTTCTATCACCGGTAGAGCTATCTGCATACAAATTGAAGATCTTGTCAACTCGGAAGTTGTTCAACATGTCTGTACATGTTCAGTAAGATCTCTTGTCAGCAGAAACGTCGGAAACAAGATTTACCGACTTCAGAAACATCTATATCACATCGGTGTGTTGGATATTGTTTTGTTTATCCCCAGAGAATTATATTCTCGGGTGCGCTACTGAATTTGTTCTGCTGGTAGCTCGGAAGTTACACGGTCAAAGACATTCAGCATGCCATGGCTCCTCGCACCTTCGTGCACCAACAATTCTGATATTGTTCTAGCCATATATCTTCGTTAAGGTCTGCAGGTATTCCTTAACTCTTCGGGATTTTCTGACAAAACTCTCGATTATATCTTCGTTAAAGTTTGCGGGTATTCTTTAACTCTTTGGGATCTTCAGACAGTTTCTCAACTTCATCTTCATTAAGGTCTGCGGGTATTCCTTAATTCTCGGGAACTCTTTGATAAGTTCTCAATCACATCGAATTCTTAATCTTTATTTCTTGTCGCTTGAGGAGTTCGGTTTTCTTCTCAAAGCATTTATATTATTTCTTGTCGCTTGAGAAGTTCAGTTTTCTTCTCATAGCATTATCTTATCTCTTGTCGCTTGAGAAGTTCGGTTTTCTTCTCATAGCATTATTATATTTCTTGTCGCTTGAGAAGTTCGGTTTTCTTCTCATAGCATTATCTTATCTCTCTTCGCTTGAGAAGTTCGGTTTTCTTCTCATAGCATTATCTTATCTCTTGTCGCTTGAGAAGTTCGGTTTTCTTCTCATAGCATTATCTTATCTCTTGTCGCTTGAGAAGTTCAGTTTTCTTCTCATAGCATTATCTTATCTCTTGTCGCTTGAGAAGTTCGGTTTTCTTCTCATAGCATTATCCTATCTCTTGTCGCTTGAGAAGTTCGGTTTTCTTCTCATAGCATTATCTTATCTTTTATTTCTTGAGAAGTTCGGTTTTCTTCTCATAACATTTTCTTGTTTTCCTTTGTCGCTTGAGAAGTTCGGTTTTCTTCTCATAGCATTATCTTATTTCTTTTCGCTTGAGAAGTTCGGTTTTCTTCTCATAGCATTTTCGTAAGACATCCTGTGATGGCTTAATCTATTGTTTTCTTGTTGCTTGAGAAGTGCGGTTTTCTTCTCATAACATTTTCATTACAACTTACTATTAAACTCATTTCGGTTACACGGTTATCTCCAGTGCTGTTGAGATCTTCTAATATTTCTCATTTGGTACTATCGTTGCTAAAAGCATTCTGAGGTTGCTTAACAAGTCTTTTTCTCTTCAGGTGTTTTTTCCTTGGCTCTATAGTCAAGATATTTTATCCGTTTTATCTTGTGACATTAGTTTCCCGTGTAGGGCAAATTTTTGGGGTTCTCTGGTATTCAATCCTCTTCCACCTTGAACGTTTGAAAGTTGTCGCTTTTTCTCACTCATCAGGTTTAAGATGATTGAATAGGGGCAACTGTCGCACCCCAAAATTTCCCCTTTGTTTTATCCGTCCATTCATTGGTTTCGAAGGAAAGATTCGATTTTGGTTTAAACGGTCATTCAAGAGGTTTTGAGTTATTTGGTTCAAAAGTATCGGTTTGGGAATTATTTGCCCGAAAGGAATTATTCGTTTTTGGAATTTTAATTCAAAAATATAATAATTATTTATTTTCTTGAATTTTAATTTTAAAGAGAATACTTTGTGTTTTTGTGGGATTTAAGCCCAATGGAGGATGTGTTCTTGGGTTTTGATCTTATTTGTAGCAGAGAAACGTTGGTTGCAAAGAGTTTCGTTTCATAACGAGTATGTTACTTGTTTCATTCGTTTCAAGCAAATATATCAATGGGTGTTCAATCTAAGAATGTTATTCAAATTGGTATTTGATTGTTTTTGCAAGAAGAATTTGGAATTGTATGTTGAATTTGAAACTTTTGTTTATCAAGTTGATATTACAAAATATTCTAAGTTTTTACAAAAGAGTACAAATTTTGCAAGAAGAGTTTGGAATTGTAAATTGAATTTGGAACTTTTGTTTTATCAATTCTATATTACAAAATATTCTAAATTTTTACAAAAGTACAAAGGCGTCATAATCTTATCCTAATGCTACAAGTTTCTGAAGTTGTTCGAGCGTATTTGTCTTCCTCCGAACTTTTCTTCACATCCAGGTACTCCTCTTCATCTTCATCGCCATTCCATTTGACTGTTGCCGCCATTCATGAAACAAAAAAAGGGAACATAGTTAGTAATTGCAAAACATGAACAAGTTCGTACGAAAACCAAAACATTTATTCTTTTTCGGACTCATCATGAGGGTTGTGTTAGGGAATCAGGTTTGTAAGGTTAATTGTTTCAAAAGCCTCAGAACCGAAGTTCCTTCATCGGTCGTTACCTCTATTGCAAATCACAACAACTTTCGTTGTTGGTTCACAAAGGGAGGTGTAAAGCGGAAAATCAGAAACATCATTTTTCCCAAATAAAATCAGCCCAACAATTTTCCAAAAGAGTTCCAAAAATTCAGTTCAGCCCAAGATAAATTCAACATAGGCAGCAAGCAGAACATACCAGTAAAAAACAGAAGCCACAGTTTACCCACATTTGGTTGGTTATCAGCATAAGTAAATGGTTTTTCACCACAGCAGAATGTATGCAGAAAATGACAAAACGCCAAGGTCCAAAATTTAAATAACACAGCAGGCAGCATAGCCAAAAGAGGAAAATTGGTATTAATTACAAGCAACTACATGCCATAGAGCGTGTTTCCAAGGAGAGACAGATGAAATTGCATAGAAGTGATAAAAAGCCAACATTAAGCAAGGAAGACCAAGGCAGAAATCTGTTCTAAAATGGAATAAAGGATCAGAGGATAACCAAACATACAAGCAAGTATCTGTTCAAGGGTAGCAGAGGGACAAAAGAGGTCTGATATAACATTCAAAGCGAGAGAGAAAGGGGGATATAGCATCTGTTCTCTAGAAAACCAACATAGAAATCTGTTCTACAACCATCAAACAACCCAAGCCAATATAACCATAAAGACCAACCAAGCATAACATCTGTTCTTAGAAAAACATTCAAAGAAAAACCAATAAGAGAAATATATCATCGGTTCTTAAGTCCCAAACCAGCCTAGCAAGTCATCTGTTTAAACCAGAAACACAAAAGCCTAGCAAGCCATCTGTTCCAAACAGAAACACAGAACCCATCACCATAAACCAATTCCAAATTAACAGAGGAAAATGATAAAAAACCAGGAAGCCAAAACCATACCAGTTCAACAAACAGAAAACCAGAAAAGACAAGCATAACCTATGTTCTACTATCAATAACCACTCAAGCCAACCAAACCAAAAGCATCGTTCAAACACAGAGATGACCAATACACAGAACAACCCAAAACCCTAACCTATTCATCATTTTCCCAACACAACGCTTCAGAAAATCGGTTTCAGAAACAGTTTTTGATATAGAAAGAGAGAAGAGAGAAGAAGTTTCGGAGCGGTCTCACCCGGGAGCAACAAAGGAGATCGAATCCAACAGCTAGGGTTCCAACCCCTTCAAGTTCTAATCTGCTAAATACCTACAAAGCCAGTGGCATTCAACATCAGAAAGCATCAGAAAATGAGTAATAAACCAACAGAACGCAGAATCGATAGGGATAGGGTCCCATCAGAGGGTAATCGAGAGAGCAGAGAAACTGTGAGAATCGAGAGAGAGTGAGACAGGTTTCTGTAACAAAATCGCGGTGAGATTCAGTGAGAGAGATCGATGAGAGTCTGTGAGGTCGAGAGAGAGCGGCGGAGAGATCGTGAGAGAGACGATGAGAAACGATGAGAGTTTCTGGGTTTCATCGAGGGAATCGTGAGAGATGGAAGGAAAACGTGAAGCGAGAGAGAGAAACAGATTGTGTATTTACTCTTTTTTTCTTTTTTCTTGTTTCATTTATTTTGTTGTAGTTAATAGGATTAGGATTAATAATATAATAATTAGTTAACTATTATTATTTATTTTCTTAATCAATAAAACAATAATTAAAATATTTTGAAAAAATATATAAAATGATAATAATATTATTATTGTTTAGACCATTTTGATTGGTGGTGGTGGCATTTGTCACTATCTCTAGTAGGGAGATTTTTAGCAATTTTTTTATTTGTACTATTTTGTCCTCATAATATACTTGCGTTGTCACCGCTTCTGTGTACCTCGAGTTATCGGTTTTCTGACCAACGACGCCTCACCCCTGACGTTCCATATGAAGTTTTCTGAAGGCTCATTGGGTCCTTTATTTGGGCTCAAGAGTATTATCTCTGGATTTCTTTTCACACCGCTCAGACTCGCGTCATACAGGCTATTTCTAAACCTTCACCTTTTTTCAATTAATTTATTCTTACATAAATAATATTTTTGTGCAATGTACTAAGTAATAATTAGTTCTGATAGTTCTTATTTGATAATTTATCGATTAAACTATTAGTCGATTTCTTATCAAATAGGAAAAATCGTTTCTAATAATTATTTAAATTTCCGATTGTATTGTGTGGTGATTATTTGTTTGTTCCGCATTTATTCACCATTGTACACTTTGCACACAATTAAAATTAAAATTAATTTGATTCTATCTTGATTGGCTCATATGCCGATTTCTTAAAGGGTCTCATAGTTGGGGATGGGCATGGCCATCCTCACGAGGTTGATTAAAGCCCTTGTTGCTTTAGTCAATCATAACCCGAAAATAACATGTGTCTATATACCAATTTTCCATGCACCAGGGTCTCATGGTTGGGGATAGGAGTACCTATCCTCACGAGGTTAATCAAGTCCATCTACTTGATTAATCATAACCCGATTCCATATTCTATCTCAGTACGTATCTCAAAACACTTTCATAATTAACCTACAAACCTCGATCCAACGTCGAGTGCATTTTTTTAAGAACTTTTTCATAATAAATCCAAGTTTTTAAGTCGTTGGACGCTAGGCCAATTGTTTAAAAACTTTCCCCCAAATAAACTCTTAGTCTTTAAGTCGTTGGACGCTAGACCAGTTGCTTAAAGACTTCTAATAACGTGAAACTCGTTTCACCTCACTCTTTCATAAGAAAATCGTTTTGGTTGATAGACGACTCGTCTGAGCATTAGCTCCTCAGGTTTCTAGTATTTGAATCGTAAGACGTTAGTCCTATTGTTCGGTACTTTTTCACTCACTTAAAAAAAATTCAATTCACTCAATTCTTTTTTTCGCTCATATGCGATCATAAAACTCCTTTCTTACAAAGAGTGTGCAATAGCCATTTCAAACACGAACGAGGACTTAAGCTTTTCAAACAAACTAAACAAGTCCAAGTTCAAGCATTTCAAATTTATAATGCACGATTTTTCTTATAAAATCAATACTACAAACTTAAAACCTTTTTAAGAGGAACTACGGAGTTTTGACTTTCCCATTGCACAAGGGAACACATAGGCACACGGTTTCAAAACCGTGCCAAACTCAAAATAATAATAAACAAATCCTTTTCTCCCTTCTATTCATAACTTAGCAATAAACACACACTGTAATACGTTGAACTGACTTTGAGATTTTTGTATCGCAAATGTTGCGGATAGCAAGAGTCGCCACCGACTTTTCTTTTACCCAATTAAGGGAAGGTTAAAAGTACAAAAAAAGACCTTCGTTAGATTCTGAGTAAGGGAGAATGGTTATGAAAAGGGAAGGTATTAGCACCCTTTTCCATCCGTAGTTTTCTACGGGCTCTTAGTCGCTCTTAGATCATTTTTAAAAGTGCTTTCTGTGTGTTTGAAAATGTTTTGAAAAGGCATTTCGCTTTGACTTTGTAATGATTCATGTAGGAATGTATACAAAGTGTTCGGAAATGTTTCGTTTTTGAAAAGAGTTTGAACTTTGACAAAAGTGTGTGGTGTGAAAAGTATTTTGATAGAGCAAGCAACTAAAAGTCTTATTACCTACTCAGAATTGGTCGTTTTCGTGTTATTTTACGTTCCTTTAGAGTAGCTTTATCCATACCATTAGTTGGTAGGTAACCCTATTCGTTGGATGTAAGAGGGACATTCGAAGGGACATCGGATGGTCATAGAAGGCAACTTGTAGAAAACATCCTAGCACATTCGAAGGGATGATCATCACTTTTGGTAGGCAACAATCGAGGGTCAAGATCATGTATTCGTAGGCGACATCGTGGGTCTATGATCTTTTGTGTCGAAGGGACTATGATGATTTGTTTTGTAGGCAATGGTGCTAGGATACCTCTACGTTCGAGGGACTTGACCATTTGTATTCGTAAGGCAACGAGAGAGAATTACCCTAAGGGGTGCATGTGTGAAAGAGTGTGTCAAATTCAAATATTTTATCTTGAAATTATGAGTGATCTATGTCCAATTTTTATCTTGCCATACACACCTAATTACTAGCAGTTTATAGGGTGCGGAAAATAAATTGCGGAAAGATAAAATGTGGAAAGATAAATCCTACGCTATTACATGGCTTTGGGGCAGATACATAATAAGAGTGCGGAAAATAAAAGTCCTAATTAAACTATTACATCCCATAGGCAGTTACATAATATGAAAAGAAAAGCGAGAAAAATTGTCCGAAACATTACAACCTGTGAACAGATACATAATCGGAAAATAAAACAAATTCGCATAAGAGAAACATGTTAGTAAAAACAAATATTTTTGAATGAAGAAAAAGATTTTATGTTAGTAATGACATTAATATGATAAGATAATTTGTTGGTAATTTTCTGAATCGATTTGATAATTTAAATGCAATTAAAAGTCAAATTAATGATTAATTAACAATTAAATAAAATATGCATGCAAAAATATTAATTTTAATGTTAAAAATTAAATAAACATTTTTCTGATAATAATGCAAAAAGAAAATATTTTTTTGTGATTTTTAAATGCATGATAAAATTATTTAAAGATGCATGAAAATATTGAATAAAAATAGAAAAAATAGAAAAATATGTTAGTTTGTAAAGTTGCAAAAATATAATGGTCTTTCCAGGATTCAAACTGGAGACCTTTTGGTGAAAACTCACGCTCCCTTGCCTTTACCACTGAGCCAAAGCGCGTTTGGTGTCATAATGTTGGAACACAATGCTTTTTTAGGAAAACGCTTCCTGAACATTCAAATCATGCGCGAAGAACACCTTCTTCTTCGTTTGAATTTTTGAAAACTTAGCGTCGGCTGAGTTCGACGCTAAGGCCCCTGCATATTTCAAAAACTCCATACAAGCAATATAAATGAGTTATGAACACATGAATCGATTGCAAATGAAATTCTAAACACACTGGTGGCATTCGTTTTGTCCAATTTAACGTATTTAGGGAAGCCCTAATTCGAACCAGAAAACCCTAACAATGGTGATTCCCGTTTCATGCCATTAAAATGCAATTAAGTTACCCAGATAGCTTGCAAACTCGATGCTGATCATGAACAAACAATCAAAAAATGTTAAAAATGCATGAATAACAGAAATCGATTTTGGAAAAGTATGACAAACCGAAATCGTGTTCTCTCAATTCTTGATGTTTTTGAGAGTTTTAAAGGTCTGGATTGACTCTAAAGACCCCCAAGGAATGCAATGGAGTGCTTGGAATCAACTGAAACGAGCTAAATCCAAGGCTGCAGGTTGCTTGAAAGGAACAGATTTTTTGACTTAGGTTAGGGTTCTTTTGAGCAATTTTTATCCTTTTTCTCATGTTGTATGCATTGTATATTTATAATGGATGGATTATGGGCTGAATTCAAGAGCAAATAATGATTCAATCAATGTAAAATATATTTGATTTTGTATGAAATCAAATCTTTTCTTTTTGATCCAATTTTCATCAATTTCTTGCCAAATCAATGTAAATTTCGAAATTTGCCAGCTTTCATGAGTTGCTTGGATCTCAAGAATGAGAGAAAAATCAATTTTGCATTTAATTTTGATTTTATACCTTATTTTTTAATTTAATTTGTTTTTAAATGAATAAAATCCAAATTAAATAGAAAAATAATGATAAAAATCGTGGCATTGGGCTTGGAGGTTCCAAATAAGTTGAGGAACAAGTTTAAACCAAAAAAAACTAGGCCCATTTGCAAAATTTTGGATTTTGACAAGTATTTCTGTTTGTGCACCTCTTCAAAAATGCCCAACTTGTGCAAGGTGTATTTTGCTCAATTTTCCACATTTTTGAGTGTTCTTGGATTTTTTAGAAAGCTCTAGATGTCCTTTAAGCAACATCTTTGGTTTCATCTCAATTGGAGTTACCATGCTCAATAAATCTTCATTACAAAAAGTTGACTTTTTGTTGACTTTGAAAATGACCTGTAATGTTTTGATCCATATCTTCAAAATGAAGCATTTTTTGACCATGCTTGTGAGACATGAAGTTGTAGGGAATTGAATTTCCTTCAAAATGAGAGGTGGTGGAAAAATTTCTGATAAAGTATAAAGAAGTTATGCTCATTCAAAGTTCAGTTGACTTTTCATTGGAAAACCCTAATTTGGAAAGTTTGGCTTTTGAGCATATCTTGAGTTTTCTTGATGAATCATGATCAACCCTTGATCAAATGATGAATGTCACTTCAGAATGAGGATGTTGACCGAAAATCATGAAGTTTGACTGTATGTTGACCACAATTGACTTTTTGTCCAATACAACTGATTTTCAACCATCTGAGCAATTGTCTGAGGAAATTTGAACTGTGAGGCTTGAATCTTGTCATGGAGATTATTTGAAGCAAATGAGGAAGCATGATGACCATTGGAGGTGTTGAGAACCTATCTTGATCTGAGAATTGCCAAACCCTAGTTTGGGTTGATTGTGTAGGAGAGGGTTCGTATGGTCCACCCTTGAGGAACCCTTGAGCATGGATGTATGGAATGTCTTGAGAAATGGGAGGGCAAATTTTGGGGTATGACAGCTGCCCCTGTTCAATCTTCTTGTACTGGAAGGGTTAGATTGGTATGCTTGCCTTTCGTGACCTGGAGGTAGAAGATGATTGAACACTCGAGTACACCTGAAAATTTGCACTCGCCGTTGATTTACGGTGTATGGGAATGGGCTTATAGATGCCATTTGGAGAAGCTGGAGACTTCACTGGGGAATGAGTCGTATGTTAGACTTGAGAATGTCGCTTGGATAGGAGACACGTCGGAGATGGGCTTAAGATGCCATCGGGAGAGATTGATGCCGAGGAATGAGCCGTACGCTAGGCTCTGTAGATAATCCTGAAGGTAGAGGAGATGAGCTTAAGATGCCATCCAGAGAGAGTCGTACGCTGGATTCCGCACTCGTCTTTGAATGAAGTTATTGGTTTGTATTGGTTTTTTAACCAAATATGCAGCATTCTAAAAGTGGAGAGATGTCGACAAACAGTCGGAGATGGGCTTAAGATGTCATCCAAGGCAACCGAGTCATACGCCAGACTCTGTAGTTGCTGTTGATAATAAGAAAGTGTTAGAATCAATCTTTCGTCTTGATTACTCTGAGGGGATAATAGGCATAGCGCGGATAGCTTCCCTGTTGTGCTTCGGGTGTTGATCCAATGCCTGTTGTCGGAGGACAACTCAAGTAGTCGTTCGGATAAGATTTCCCGTCTGGTTTCGGGTATTAATCCTGGACTTGTGGCCATGATTGTTCAGATTAATCTTTGACCTTTCATTTAGAAGTGATTTCCACCTGTTTGGGGAAAAGCAGAAAGAGAAATTTTGACAGGATATAGTTAGATTGATGCAGATCATGATGTATGCTGTGTATGAATGTTATATGTGTATGTTATGACTTTTATGCATAAGGTATGAATGTGTATGTAGGTATTTCAAAACATATCCATCGTGAAGAAGGTGTGGACGTTCTGCTTGGGGATTTCATAGCTTCTGCTTGAGGATGAAACCGTGGAAACCCTGACTTGGAATAAGAACAGGTGACTTTGATTCCTCTGATGCACTATCTGACCAAGTTTCGGGTCTGGGCACTGCTGTTGAGGAGATGCTCTACTGGGGATATTGTGCGTTGACCCTACTGGGGATGACGGAAACCGGGGGGCACTCCGTCGGGGATCTTGTGCGTAGATCCTGCTGGGGAATAAGAGATGTAGTTTCCTCCGATGCACTATCTGACCAAGTTTTTGAGTCGGGATATTGCTGCTGTCGGGGAAATAGGAGATATTCTGCTGTAGATGAATACCTCTGCTGGAAATGGAATGTTACTGCTTGAAGACTGGTGTAATTGACTGAGATCGTTATGATGAATTTTGGAAGAAGACGTGTACCCCGTCGGGGGAGGTTTGTGGTGAGCGATGACTCTGTGGGGATTCGTACTGGTGACTTTCGTCGTCATCTCAATTCCTAGAGCCTGTAGTAAGTACTTTTGCATGTCCGCTTTTCGTATGTTTATACACAAGTTTTTATTGTCAAATGCATATAATCATTCAAAGCAAGCGTTGGACCTTATGCAAAAACAACAAAAACACACACTTTGTGAAAAAAGCAAAAACTTGAATTAATTTGAAAGGGTGGCGTATGGCTAAACAGTTTGTACATAGAGAAAGTAAAAAGCTATGCGGAAACTATCTCGTTGAGTTCCAATTATGCTAGTACTCATATATTTCGACTATCTCATCTCCTTGCTGTCGGTAGAAAGTGAGTAAATTGACATTCGCCATTTGAATCTTGAATGCTGATAGTAGTCTGTAGGTAAGTGATCTGGACGGGACATAGTCGTACGGTTAAATCCCTAACTTTTGCCTAGACCGCCCTTTCGGGTTTTCAGTCTACCGGGATACCCTTTTTTGCCCAAGCCGCCTTTTCAGGTTTTCGACTTGCCGGGTGTACATTTTTTTTGTATATATCCTTAACTTTTGCCCGAACCTCTTTGGTTCGTCAGGATGCCCTTACTTTTGCCTAGGTCAGTCGACCTAGCGGGTCTCGTTTATGCATAGTATTTTTTGACTATGTCTGTGTTCACAGGGTGTGGGAAGTCTTCGCCATCCATGGTGCTAAGTATCATAGCTCCGCCCGAAAATATCGTTTTGACTACAAATGGTCCCTCATAGATGGGAGTCCATTTGCCCCTGGGATCACCTTGTGGAAGAATGATGCGCTTGACTACTAGATCACCGACTTGGTAGACTCGGTGCTTGACTGTCTTGTTGAACGCTCTGATCATTCGCTTCTGATAAATTTGTCCATGGCAGATGGATGCGAGTCGTTTCTCATCAATCAGATTGATCTGGTCGAGGCGAGTTTGGATCCATTCGTCTTTGCCTAACTCTGCGTCCTGGAGGACTCTGGTTGAGGGTATCTGAACCTCAATGGGTAGGACTGCTTCCATACCGTATACAAGAGAGAAGGAAGGGGGTTGCCCCTGTAGATGTCCGTACTGTAGTGCGATAACCATGAAGAGCAAATGGTAACATCTCATGCCAATCCTTGTAGGTCACTGTCATCTTCTGTATAATCTTCTTAATGTTCTTATTGGCAGCTTCCACTGCGTCGTTCATTATAGGCCGATATGGAGAAGAGTTGTGATGTGTGATCTTGAACTACGTGCAGAGTTCGGTGATCATCTTGTTGTTGAGATTAGAACCGTTATCTGTGATAATCCTTTCGGGAGTGCCATACCGACAGATAAGATTATGCTTGATGAATCGAGCCACAACATTCTTGGTAACAGATGCGAACGAGGCTGCTTCTACCCACTTGGTAAAGTAGTCAATTGCCACAAGGATGAAACGATGTCCGTTGGAAGCGGTGGGCTTGATTTCTCCGATCATGTCAATGCCCCACATTGCAAAGGCCACGGAGCGGTAAGAACATTCAGCGGTACTGGGGGTACATGCACTTTGTCTGCATATATCTGGCATTTGTGACAAGATCGAGCATAGCGGTGACAATCAGCTTCCATGGTGGACCAATAGTAACCGGTTCTCAAAATCTTCTTAGCCATGGTATGTCCACTGGAGTGGGTACCGAATGTGCCTTCATGTAATTCTTCCATGATACGTTCTGCTGTTTTCTGGTCTACACAGCGGAGTAAGCACAGGTCGTGGTTGTGCTTGTATAAGATGTCGTTGTTGAGGAAGAATTTGGATGCGAATCTTCTCAAGAACTTCTTATTGTTGACAGATGCCCCTGCGGGATATTCCTGAGTCTCAAGATACCTCTTCACGTCGTAGAACCAAGGTTTCTCTTCTGTATCAAGTTCACAACAGTACACTGGTTCGTCAAACTTTTCAATGATGATCTGGGGAGCCTCGTTGTCCCATATGACCTTGAACATAGACGACATAGTAGCAATGCGTCTGCCAACTGATTCTCTTCTCGTGGGATGTGATCGAAAGTAATCTCTTTGAAGTAAGGGATCAAACTCAGAACATGCTCTCGATATGGAATGAAATTTGTATGCTTCGTATCCCACTCGCCCTTAATCTGACTGATCACTAAAGCTGAGTCTCCATACACTTGCAAGAATTTGATTCTTAAGTCAATAGAAGCTTTAATACACATGATGCACGCTTCGTATTCGGCCATGTTGTTGGTACAGTTGAAACATAATCTGGCGGTGAAAGGAGTATGTCCGCCTGTAGGAGATGTAATGATGGCGCCAATGCCTTTGCCAAGTGCGTTTGAGGCTCCATCAAAGACCATGGTCCATCGGGATCCTTGTTCAGGTCTTTTGTCTGGTCCTGGTTCTTCATAATCAGTAACTAACAAGACATCTTCGTCTGGAAACTCGAACTGCATAGACTGATAGTCATCTATGGCTTGATGAGCCAAATGATCGGCTACTACACTTCCTTTGATCACTTTCTGAGAAGTATACTGGATGTCGTATTCGGTCAAGATCATTTGCCATCTTGCTATTCTTCCGGAGAGAGTTGGCTTCTCAAAGATGTATTTTATCGGATCCATCTTGGAAATCAACAAGGTAGTGTGTGTCAACATATACTGTCTTAGTCGGCGAGCATCCCAAGCCAAAGCGCTGCAAGTTTTCTCGAGCTGTGAGTATCTTGTTTCACAGTCGGTAAACTTTTTGCTAAGGTAGTATATTGCATACTCTTTTCGACCAGACTCGTCATGTTTCCCCAACACACACCCCATTGAATTCTCTAACACTGCCAAGTACATGATAAGAGGTCTTCCTTCGACAGGTGGCATCAGGATAGGAGGATTTTGTAGGTACTCCTTGATTTTGTCAAAAGCGGTCTGGCAATCGTCGTTCCATTCTACTACTTGATCTTTCTTCAGTAACTTGAAGATTGACTCACAAGTAGCGGTTAGATGTGCAATGAATCTGGCAATGTAGTTCAAACGTCCCAAGAAACCTCTGACTTCCTTCTCGGTGCGGGGAGCTGGCATCTCTTGAATAGCTTTGACCTTGGCGGGGTCAACTTCAATACCTTTACTACTGACGACAAACCCTAGGAGCTTACCGGATCTGACTCCAAAGGTGCACTTGTTAGGATTGAGTCTTAATCTGTATTTCTTCAACCTATCAAATAGTTTCTGCAAATGATCGAGATGTTCTTCTTCAGTCTATGATCGAGCTATCATGTCGTCGACGTAGACCTCTATCTCGTGATGAATCATGACATGGAACAATGCCACCATGGCACACTGATAAGTGGCGCCTGCGTTCTTCAGTCCAAATAGCATGATCTTGTAGCAGAAAGTGCCCCACTGTGTAACGAAAGTAGTCTTCTCCATGTCTTCAGGAGCCATTTTGATCTGATTGTAACCAGAGAAACAATCCATGAAGGAGAAAACCTTATGCTGGGCGGTGTTGTCAACTAGAACATCAATATGAGGGAGTGGAAAGTCGTCTTTCGGACTCGCTTTGTTCATATCTCTGTAATCCACACACATCCATACTTTACCATCCTTCTTAGGTACGGGCACCACGTTTGCAACCCATTGTGGATAAGAAGTAACGGCTAAGAAATCGGCATTGAACTGCTTCATGACTTCGGCTTTGATCTTCTCAGACATCTCAGGACGCATACGACGAACCTTCTGTTTCACTGGGAGAAAACCCTCTTTTGTCGGTAACCTGTGCACCACAATATCAATGTCTAAACCTGGCATGTTTTCGTATGACCAAGCAAAAACCTCGATATAGTCTCGTAGCATCTGAACCAATCTTTCTTTGACACTGCTCTCAAGACCCGCTCCTATCTTGATTTCTTTTCTGTCTTCATCAGTACCCAGATTCACAACCTCAACTGGCTCTTCATGTGGCTGTATAACTCGTTCTTCTTGCTGTAGCAGTCTAACAAGTTCTCCTGGAACTTCACAATCTTCCTCACCTTCGTCTTCGGTTTGGTAGATCGGATTATCGAAGTCATATTTAGCAATAGCATAGCTGTTATCAACGAGATTCGGAGTGATTCTGCAGTGTATCACGTGGGTGTGTGTAAGAAACACATAGCCTTTTGAAGGGGTGATAAAGTAAAAGAAAACAACACTTAAATGCAAAAGTCCAACGATTTTATTGAATGAAAATATGCAAATGACAGATAATAACCCTCACAAACGAGCCATGATGCCCCGGGCAAGGCACTAGGCTTTAAATTTTATTGTTCGAAGTATAAAAAACGAAAAAGCAAAACAGAAAACAAAAGAAATTACTCCTGTCTAAAGGAGATTGGTATGACGTCTTTAGTCTTCCAATTGCTAAGTCCGTTGTCGGGAGTTGGGAAGATCCATTTGCTGATGTCGAAGTCGTTGTTGTCGTCTTCTATAGCATGGACTCCATTCTGGCTGATGTGGAAAGGAAGTTGGCCGGCACATTCGCCGCGCATCATCTTCTGACCCTTGATGCTGAAGCCTAAACCAGTCTTGTCATATTTGAAAGGAAGGTCGGGGAGCTGACCCCAAATAGCACTACCTCCTTCTTCAACTGCAGCTTGAGCGTCTTTCAGCGAGGCCATCCTAGGCGGAACTTGTGTAACTTCAGGAGTGACAGGAGAGTCAACAGGCATGACTCTGGGGATTGTTTCGAAAGCTTGACAGGGAGTCTCAAATAATTCACCTTCCATCTCGAGGTATCAAAATGACTGCAGATGACTGACCATGTATTCCTCTTCACCACATACTATAACAACCTTCCCCTTCACTGGGTACTTCAGCTTCTGATGCAAGGTAGAGGTAACGGCGCCTGCCCCATGTATCCAAGGGCATCCAAGTAGGCAAGAGTAAGCTGGACGGATGTCCATGACAAAGAAAGTGGAGTCAAAAGTCTGGGAACCGACTTTGACAGGCAGAACGAGCTCTCCAAGTATTGTTCGTTTAGAACCATCAAAAGCTCTTACAATAATGTCACTGGGTTTTAGAACCAAACCTTCAACATCGAGTCGATCAAAAGCACTCTTCGGTAGGATATTCAGAGCAGAATCGATATCTACCAAAACATGAGACAGCGTAATACCCTTGCATTCAACAGAGATGTGCAAGGCTTTGTTGGGTTTCCTTCCGGCAGGAGTCAAATCAGCATCAGAGAAGCCTAGGCCGTTGTTGGCAGCCAGGCTAGCAATACAAACTTCAAACTGGTCAGTAGTAGTGTCTTGCGGTATGTGAGCATTCTTCATAAACTTCACCAAGGCTTTAGCATGAGCCTCAGAGCACAATAGCAAAGAAAGCATGGAGATCTTGGACGGAGTTTGTCCCAATTGTTCCACAACATTGTAGTCACTCTTCTTGATAATCTTCAGAATTTCCTCCATTTCTTGTTTGGAGGCACCTTCAGCAACTTCCTTTGGTACTTCTGTCTGAGCAGGATGAGTCGCTGGTTCTTTCCCTCTAGCTTCGGGAACTGGTTCGATAGTTGGAATGCGAGTTGGAGTCACAGTGTCTTTTGGAGGAGAGATATCTAGAGAGAACACTCTTCCGGTCCTAGTCACCTTACTTGATCTGGTGATGTTGTCAATGTCAGGAATGGTAGCTTCAACTGTAAGATCCTCAATGGTTAGAGGGTCTTGCTTGACGCCATGATAATAAACATCAGCTCCATAATTCCAAGGTACAGCTTTGTCAGAGGAATATGGAACTGGTCTTGGAGAAGTAATGATCAGAGGTGCCACCCTAGGCACAGGATCAGTAGAGGAAATCCTTATCGTGTTAACATCAGCATAGTCTTCTGGGAAATCATCTCCCCACCCGGTTGCTTTAACATCTTCAATAGGAATCTTGTAGCTTTCGGGAACAGTATACTTCACCATATAGTCAAATCTTCCACTTGGCTTCCCCAAGGTATCCCACGCAGATGGTTCAGCTTCGCTCACATCCTCGATCTTCAATTTAGACATGTCTTCACACAGCTTCTCCACAGGCGGTTTCAGAAATAGCACTTCACGGTTATCCATCATGCACTGGACGCATCTTCTCAACCAAGCACAACCGTTAGGCGCAGATGGGCACCAACGACAATTCTCTGGGCATCCTGGATTGACACCGGTTTGCAGCAAATTCTTCTTAACAGTCATCAGAGGAATAGTCAAGTCATCTATATTGAAAACATAAGCATTCATGTCAATGGCATTGGCACTTTTTCCGTGGTCAGGCATAGGCGCGTTGATCACATTCGGAGTCTCAACAGGAGGATCAAACTCAATCTGTTTAGCTTCAATCATGTCTTGGATTTTATTCTTCAGAGCCCAACAATCATCAGTGCTATGTCCTGGGCTGTTGGAGTGATAAGCACACTTTGCATTAGGATTGTATTTCAGAGAGGAAGTATTGATGTTCTGAGGAGGATCCCTCAAGGTAATCAGCTCTGCTTTCAACATGTGTTGCAAGGCTTGCGACAAAGGCATGTTGATCTTCGTAAACTGTCTTCGCGGCGCGTTCTGGTTACGCGTGTTGTTTCGCTGAGGTTGTGCTGATGTAGGATTGGAGATCACAATTGCCCCCACAGATTGAGCGCGGTCGGTCTTGGCTCGGCTTTTCTGACCATACACAACATTGACTTCTTTCTTACCACCAAGAGATCTCTTCGCAGCATTTGATGATGACTCCACCTGAATCTTTCCGCTCTTGATACCAGCTTCAATACGTTCTCCGGTAAGTATCAGCTCGGTGAATCCGGCTGAGGAGTTTCCAATCAAATGATTGAAGAATGGACCTGTCAGTGTTCCCATAAACATATCAACCAACTCCTTATTGGACAAGGGTGGCTGAACTCTGCCTGCTAGATCTCTCCATTTCTGAGCATACTCTTTGAACTTCTCATCACGACCCATAGACATGCTCTGTAGTTGCATGCGAGTGGGTGCCAATTCAGCATTGTACTCATACTACCTATAGAAAACATCCGCTAAGTCACTCCAAGTACGGATATGGTCACTCTCTAGCTGATAATACCACTCTAACTGCGTTTCGGACAAACTCTCTTGAAAATAATGCATCCACAACTTTCTGTCATCAGTGTGGGGGGGTTGATCTTCTGAACATAGGACTTCAGATGCAGCTTCGGACAAGAAATGCCATCATACTTGGAAAAAGTGGGAACCTTGAATTTGGGAGGAATCACCACACCAGGAACAAGACTTAGATCATCAAAATTCAGCCCTGACATTTTCAGATTTTCCACAGCATTAAGATGGTTTTCAAGTTGCTTGAACTTGTCATCTTCATCAGAGTACTGGTCACTATCATATTCTTCTTCCTTCTTCTCAGGCTCACACTGGTCTTCTTTGTTACCCTTGACACTTCCCTCAGTCTTGACACTTTCTGAGAGCTCTATCCGGCTGACCACTTTAGGACCGCCTTTGTAACGTCTACCCATGTTGAGAACACCAACGACCCTCTTTTTTCTGTTGATGAGCTTCTTCAGATCTTCTTGGCCTTGGACCAAGCTGGTGAACATCTCCTGGAACTGAGCATTCTGAGCCTGGAGATCTTTGACAGTCTGTTCAAGAGCCATTTCTGCTAAAATAAATAGCGAGAAAAATGAGAAAACCGATCTTCAATGTACCTGTTATGAAATGTTATGCTATGGCAGGCAATGTTTATGCAAATGCGATGCAATGTTTTCATGGACCTTAGGAATTTAAATTTGTTAAACAAGCATGAACAAACTTTATTAGTTACTTTTATTCTCTTTTTCTTTTTCTTTTTGAGCACAAGAAATAGTTCGGAAAAATAAAACAAAAGAACAAAAAAAATCCTAAAGATCTAGGTCTCCCATGGGCGCTTCCTCTTGGTGCCGAGGTAGGCGTTGATGTTTCGCTCCTCGTGAAGTAGCTTAGTCAACTCTAATACCTTCTTCTCACTTGCATAGCACTGAGCTTCGAATATATCCCTTTCTTCTTTGAGTTGAATCCAGGATCTCTTCAAGTCTTCGAAATCAGTAGGCATGTCGGGATGGAGAACAGTATAGGGTACGTCACCTATAGCAACAGGGTTCCATAATTACTGGTAGAACAGGCGTGAATGGCATCATGAGGTTTTGAGCTCCAGCTCGCACCCATTTGAGGTAAGGTTCCCAAGGAATGGAGTTTCAGTGTCCCAAAGTCTTGGTATCAGTCTTCTTTACCATGCCCCAAACGTGTATAAACCTTCGTCGGTAATTCTGGAGATCGTGGTTGTAGTCGAACACAATATCTTGGAGAAGCATATCATGCGGGCCATCTCTTCGAGCATAACCAAACTGACGTAGAGCTAGAGAAGGTTTGTAGGTGATACCTCCCCTTATGCCAAGGAGTGGTACATTAGGGAATTCTCCACAACGCTCAATGAATGTGAAGTCTTTTTGAGAGAAAAGACACCAACGGATATCTGAATGAGAGAGTGACATTAGTCTTTGAGACCACTTCAACTTTTGTTCGTTCTTCAATACGGATGAAGGAAGGTGCGAAATAAACCACCTGGAAAGTAACGGTATGCAACTCATGAGAGTTCCTTGCGTTTTGATGGAGAGAATGCAGGATGTCTCCAAGTAAGGTAGGCACAGGATTACGGGTAAGGAAAATCTTGATGGCGTTCACATCTATGAATTGATCCGAGTTAGAAAATAGAACCAAACCATAAATTAGCAAGGCCAAGATGTCTTTAAATTCTTGGAAACTCATAGCTTTGAGGAATTCTCGGGCCTTCTTCATCAGAAACATGGCAAGTAAACCCTTAACTCCGCTTCTGGTTTCCCAATTAGCTTCAATGTCTGAGCGCTTTAGATGTAATGCTGATGCGATGTCATCGTACTTAGGAACCTTTTCTAAGCCGGTGAATGGCATTTGATCAAGAATAGGTATCCCAAGTAGCGTAGAGAACTCTTCCAAGGTAGGAATCAACTAATAATCTGGGAATGTAAAACAATGGTGTTTCGGATCAAAGAACTGGAATAGGACATGCATCATATCTTCTTCAAAACCGGAGATAACCAAGTCAAGCAGATAACCATGTCTTTTGATGAACTGAGCATGAACGGGAATTTTTGAAACCAATTCTTTGAGCTGAGAAGATACACCCATGAAGTTGATTCGGATAGTCTTTCTAGAAGCCATAATCCCTACAAAACAGAGCAAAGATAAATCCCTAGGTCCTTGAAATAGTTAGAGATGATATGTAATGCAAATGATGTCATGATGTCATGTTTAGAAAGCACAAACAATTCACACAATGAGCCTAGGTTTAAGGCTTGCATGAGGTATAGGTGATTACCCTACCAAAAGTTTGAGTTGGTTTATCCTGTCCTATAATAGTAACCGGGTTCTAGGAATCTCATATCATTGATATTTCTCGTAGGCGTTTATTTCAATACGACTACCAAGTGGTCGACGAAAATATCCCAAAAGTCGATCTTAATGCGTAGCATCGAGTATCAACCAACCTTAGTGCACCAAAAGGCCATCTCACTACCGTCTAATGGCCAAGATGGGTCAATTAAGGTTCTAAAAGTTTAGTTAGTGCTGATGACACCACGCAGAAGCCAAATGCTATCCTCAACTTGGGAATGAGGTGCATCAGGACATCCAAAGTGTCACACTAACGTAGCCATCATGTTGACCGTTTCGGTATACGCCTAACGGTCGCGACGATCTATTGCTACTTATCTAAAAGGAAACCTGGATCCGGGTGTAGGATCCCCCAACAATATAATGCCCAAGACCCCCCAAAAAGATAAAGCAAGCAAATCAAACAGAAAGCGGTAAAGTGATCTAGAAAATCCCTAAGGTAATTCTCTCTTTAGGGTGTATCCCCAGCAGAGTCGCCAATTCTGTAATACGGTGAACTGACTTTGAGATTTTTGTATCGCAAATGTTGCGGATAGCAAGAGTCACCACCGACTTTTCATTTATCCAATTAAGGGAAGGTAAAAAGTACAGAAAAAGACCTTCGTTAGATTCTGAGTAAGGGAGAATGGTTATGAAAAGGGAAGGTATTAGCACCCCTTTCCATCCGTAGTTTTCTACGGACTCTTAGTCGCTCTTAGATCATTTTTAAAAGTGCTTTCTGTGCGTTTGAAAATGTTTTGAAAAGGCATTTCGCTTTGACTTTGTAATGATTCATGTAGGAATGTATACAAAGTGTTTGGAAATGTTTCGTTTTTGAAAAGAGTTTGAACTTTGACAAAAGTGTGTGGTGTGAAAAGTATTTTGATAGAGCAAGCAACTAAAAAGTCTTATTACCTACTCAGAATTGGTCATTTTCGTGTTATTTTACGTTCCTTTAGAGTAGCGTTATCCATACCATTAGTTGGTAGGTAACCCTATTCGTTGGATGTAAGAGGGACATTCGAAGGGACATCGGATGGTCATAGAAGGCAACTTGTAGAAAACATCCTAGCACATTCGAAGGGACGATCATCATTTTTCGTAGGCAACAATAGAGGGTCAAGATCATGTATTCGTAGGCGACATCGTGGGTCTATGATCTTTTGTGTCGAAGGGACTATGATGATTTGTTTTGTAGGCAATGGTGCTAGGATACCTCTACGTTCGAGGGACTTGACCATTTGTATTCGTAAGGCAACGAGAGAGAATTACCCTAAGGGGTGCATGTGTGAAAGAGTGTGTCAAATTCAAATATTTTATCTTGAAATTATGAGTGATCTATGTCCAATTTTTATCTTGCCATACACGCCTAATTACTAGCAGTTTATAGGGTGCGGAAAATAAATTGCGGAAAGATAAAATGTGGAAAGATAAATCCTACGCTATTACATGGCTTTGGGGCAGATACATAATAAGAGTGCGGAAAATAAAAGTCCTAATTAAACTATTACATCCCATAGGCAGTTACATAATATGAAAAGAAAAGCGAGAAAAATTGTCCGAAACATTACAACCTGTGAACAGATACATAATCGGAAAATAAGAGAAATTCGCATAAGAGAAACATGTTAGTAAAAACAAATATTTTTGAATGAAGAAAAAGATTTTATGTTAGTAATGACATTAATATAATAAGATAATTTTTTGGTAATTTTCTGAATCGATTTGATAATTTAAATGCAATTAAAAGTCAAATTAATGATTAATTAACAATTAAATAAAATATGCATGCAAAAATATTAATTTTAATGTTAAAAATTAAATAAAATTTTTTCTGATAATAATGCAAAAAGAAAATATTTTTTTGTGATTTTTAAATGCATGATAAAATTATTTAAAGATGCATGAAAATATTCAAGAAAAATAGAAAAATAGAAAAATAGAAAAATATGTTAGTTTGTAAAGTTGCAAAAATATATTGGTCTTGCCAGGATTCGAACTGGAGACCTTTTGGTGAAAACTCACGCTCCCTTGCCTTTACCACTGAGCCAAAGCGCGAAGAACACCTTCTTCTTCGTTTGAATTTTTGAAAACTTAGCGTCGGCTGAGTTCGACACTAAGGCCCCTGCATATTTCAAAAACTCCATACAAGCAATATAAATGAGTTATGAACACATGAATCGATTGCAAATGAAATTCTAAACACATTGGTGGCATTTGTTTTGTCCAATTTAACGTATTTAGGGAAGCCCTAATTCCCACCAGAAAACCCTAACAATGGTGATTCTCATTTCAGGCCATTAAAATGCAATTAAGTTACCCAGATAGCTTGCAAACTCGATGTTGATCATGAACAAACAATCAAAAAACGTTAAAAATGCATGAATAACAGAAATCGATTTTGGAAAAAGTATGACAAACCGAAATCGTGTTCTCTCAATTCTTGATGTTTTTGAGAGTTGTAAAGGTCCGGATTGACTCTAAAGACCCCAAGGAATGCAATGGAGTGCTTGGAATCAACTGGAACGAGCTAAATCCAAGGTTGCAGGTTGCTTGAAAGGCACGGATTTTTTGACTTAGGTTAGGGTTCTTTTGAGCAATTTTTCTCGTTTTTCTCATGTTGTATGCATTGTATATTTATAATGGATGGATTATGGGCTGAATTCAAGAGCAAATAATGATTCAATCAATGTAAACAATATTTGATTTTGTATGAAATCAAATCTTTTCTTTTTGATCCAATTTTCATCAATTTCTTGCCAAATCAATGTAAATTTCGAAATTTGCCAGCTTTCATGAGTTGCTTGGATCTCAAGAATGAGAGAAAAATCAATTTTGCATTTAATTTTGATTTTATACCTTATTTTTTAATTTAATTTGTTTTTAAATGAATAAAATCCAAATTAAATAGAAAAATAATGATAAAAATCATGGCATTGGGCTTGGAGGTTCCAGATAAGTTGAGGAACAAGTTTAAACCAAGAAAAACTAGGCCCATTTGCAAAATTTTGGATTTTGACAAGTATTTCTCTTTGTGCACCTCTTCAAAAATGCCCAACTTGTGCAAGGTGTATTTTGCTCAATTTTCCACATTTTTGAGTTTTCTTAGACTTTTTAGAAATCTCTAGATGTCCTTTAAGCAACCTCTTTGGTTTCATCTCAATTGGAGTTACCATGCTCAATAAATCTTCATTACAAAAAGTTGACTTTTTGTTGACTTTGAAAAGGACCTGTAATGTTTTGATCCATATCTTCAAAATGAAGCATTTTTTGACCATGCTTGTGAGACATGAAGTTGTAGGGAATTGAATTTCCTTCAAAATGAGAGGTGGTGGAAAAATTTCTGATAAAGTATGAAAAAGTTATGCTCAGTCAAAGTTCAGTTGACTTTTCATTGGAAAACCCTAATTTGGAAAGTTTGGCTTTTGAGCAAATCTTGAGTTTTCTTGATGAATCATGATCAAACCTTGATCAAATGATGAATGTCACTTCAGAATGAGGATGTTGACCAAAAATCATGAAGTTTGACTGTATGTTGACCACAGTTGACTTTTTGTCCAATACAACTGATTTTCAACCATCTGAGCAATTGTCTGAGGAAATTTGAATTGTGAGGCTTGAATCTTGTCATGGAGATTATTTGAAGCATATGAGGAAGCATGATGACCATTGGAGGTGTTGAGAACCTATCTTGATCTGAGAATTGCCAAACCCTAGTTTGGGTTGATTGTGTAGGAGAGGGTTTGTATGGTCCACCCTTGAGGAACCCTTGAGCATGGATGTATGGAATGTCTTGAGAAATGGGAGGGAAAAATTTGGGGTATGACACACACACAAACACTTAGAACTAAATGGGTCCCATCGAGTACGATGGATGTAAGGGGTGCTAATACCTTCCCCTTACATAACCGACTCCCGATTCCATATTTTGTGTCACGTAGACCGCCTTATCCGCATCTGTGGGGTTTTATCTATATTTTCCCGTTCTTTTTAGAACAAATAAAATTAGGTGGCGATTTCACTAGTTTTCGGAAATTTAAATGATTTTTGAAAATCGAGTTGCTTCACAAGCATAGCAGCTTCTACCTAAAAT
Source organism: Vicia sativa (assembly GCA_021764765.1). Lineage (NCBI taxonomy): Eukaryota > Viridiplantae > Streptophyta > Magnoliopsida > Fabales > Fabaceae > Vicia > Vicia sativa. Next base: position 250,022,321 of record CM038795.1, read on the forward strand.
AACCACATGTTTCTCGCAAACATCATGCTCTACTCACACTCTTAGATTTAGACAACTCCCTTTTATTGGTTAAAAATCTACTTCACACGTACGCCAACCGTGGCTTAACACACGATGCTTGTCAACTATTTCAAGCGACCAATCATCACAAAAAAAATTATTTGTTGAGAAAATCGAAAAAATTATTTATAATTACTTTGAACTTAAATATTTTTTAAACATATAAATAGTAAAAAACTGTAATATTTCGTAAGAATATATTTATAGTATTTTTAGAATAACTTTGTCATTAAGTTTTTTGTAACGAAAATTTGTAAAAAATACATATAAAAGTTTGTTGTTATGTTGATACATTGATATATAAATAATTCTACAACTAATTATCACACAATCCGCAGTGGCACCATTGGCAATTTTAACATCTTCTAAAATCCGGGTTTGAAACCTGGCTGCGGAATAATATTTTTGTATTGATGTCCTCTTTCTTAATAGTATAAAATGTCATATTTCTTATAAAGTTATATATTGTTTTTTTAGAAAAACTTCATCGTAACGATTTCTGTGACGAAAATGTGTAAAAATTACATATAAATTTTTTTGTTATGTAGATACATAGATATTTAAAAAAATTAACATATAATTATCACACATACAGCAGTAGCACCATTAGCAATTCTAACATCTTCCAGAATCTGGGTTTGAATCCCTGGTAGGAATTACATTTTTGTATTGCAACTTTGACCTCAAATCCCCACACGTTGCTCGCAAACATCATGCTCAACTCACACGCTCCGATTTAGACAACTCCTATTTCTTGCTTAGCAATCTACTCCACACGTAATCCAATTGTGGCTTAACACACGATGCTTGTTAACTTTTTAAAGAGTCCAATCATCGCGAAAATTTTTAAAATTACTTTAAACTTAAATATTTTTTTAGACTTTATAATTTTAAAAATTGTAATGTTTCGTAAAAATATATTTATTGTTTTTTTAGAATAACTTCGTCATGAACTTTCCTGTAACGAAAATATGTAAAAAATACATATAAAAATTTGTTGTTATGTTAATACATTGATATATAAATAATTTTACAACCAATTATCAGATAATACGCAGTAGCACCATTGGCAATGTTAACATCTTTTAAAATCCAGGTTCGAATTCCGACTGAGGAATAATGTTTTTGTATTGAATTCCTCTTTCTTTTTTTTGACATAAATTTAAATTTTTGAAAAGAAAATCAAACATAATCATAAATAATCCAACCGTTATTATTTTGTTGGAAGTGTTATATGTAAAACAATTGGTAGTGCCAATGTTGAATTCACTTTGCAACAAAAAATGTGTTAGATACAAATATCTCTGAAGTTTTACGAAGCATTCAAGCATAGCAGCTTCTACCTCAAATAACCACATGTTTCTCGCAAACATCATACTCAACTCAGACTCTTAGATTTAGACAACTCTCTTTTATTGGTTAAGAATCTACTTCACACGTACGCCAACCGTGGCTTAACAGACGATGCTTGTCAACTATTTCAAGCGACCAATCATCGCAAAAAAATTTACTTGTTGAGAAAATCGAAAAAAATTATTTATAATTACTTTGAACTTAAATATTTTTTAAACATATAAATAGTAAAAAATGTAATATTTCGTAAGAATATATTTATAGTATTTTTAGAATAACTTCGTCATTAAGTTTTTTGTAACAAAAATTTGTAAAAAATACATATAAAAGTTTGTTGTTATGTTGATACATTGATATATAAATAATTCTACAACTAATTATCACACAATCCGCAATGGCACCATTGGCAATTTTAACATCTTCTAAAATCCAGGTTTGAATCCTGGTTGCGGAATAATATTTTTGTATTGATGTCCTCTTTCTTAATAGTATAAAATGTCACATTTCTTATAAATTTATATATCGTTTTTTTAGAAAAACTTCATCGTAAAGATTTCTGTGACGAAAAGGTGTAAAAATTACATATAAATTTTTTTGTTATGTAGATACATAGATATTTAAAAAAAATTAACATATAATTATCACACATACGACAGTAGCACCATTAGCAATTCTAACATCTTCCAGAATCTGGGTTTGACTCCCTGGTAGGAATTACATTTTTGTATTGCAACTTCGACCTCAAATCACGACACGTTGCTCGCAAACATCATGCTCAACTCACACACTCAGATTTAGACAACTCCCATTTCATGCTTAGCAATCTACTCCACACGTACTCCAATTGTGGCTTAACACACGATGCTTGTTAACTTTTCAAAGAGACCAATCATCGCGAAAATTTTTAAAATTACTTTGAACTTAAATGTTTTTTTAAACTTTATAATTGTAAAAAATGTAATGTTTCGTAAAAATATATTTATTGTTTTTTTAGAATAACTTCGTCATTTAGTTTCTTAACGAAAATATGTTTAAAATACATATAAAAATTGGTTTTATGTTGATACATCGATATATAAATAATTTTACAACCAATTATCACATAATCCGCAGTAGCAGCATTGGCAATTTTAACATCTTCTAAAATCTAGGTTCGCATCCCGGCTGCAGAATAATGTTTTTGTATTGAATTCCTCTTTCTTTCTTTTTTTTTTGACAAAATTTAAATTTTTGAAAAGAAAATAAAACATAATCTTAAATAATCCAATCGTTATTATTTTGTTCGAAGTGTTATATGTAAAACAATTGGTAGTGCCAAAGTTGAATTGACTTTGCAACCAAAAATGTGTTAGATACAAATATCTCTGAAGTTCTACGAAGCATTCAAGCATATCAGCTTCTACCTCAAACAACCACATGTTTCTCGCAAACATCATGCTCAACTCACACTCTTAGATTTAGACAACTCCCTTTTATTGCTTAAGAATCTACTCACACGTACTCCAACCCTAGCTTAACAGACGATGCTTGTCAACTATTTCAAGCGACCAATCATAAATAAAAAACTTATTTGTTGACAAAATCGCAAAAATTATATATAATTATTTTGAACTTAAATATTTTTTAAACATATTAATAGTAAAAAATGTAATATTTCGTAAGAATATATTTATAGTATTTTTAGAATAACTTCGTCATTAAGTTTTTTGTAACGAAAATTTGTAAAAAATACATATAAAAGTTTGTTGTTATGTTGATACATTGATATATAAATAATTTTACAACTAATTATCACACAATCCGCAGTAGCACCATTGGTAATTTTAACATCTTCTAAAATTCGGGTTTGAATCCTGGTTGCGGAATAATATTTTTGTATTGATGTCCTCTTTCTTAATAGTATAAAATGTCATATTTCGTATAAATTTATTTATCGTTTTTTAGAAAAACTTCATCGTAAAGATTTCTGTGACGAAAATGTGTAAAATTTACATATAAAAATTGTTGTTATGTAGATACATTGATATATAAAAAAATTAACATATAATTATCACACAATCGGCAGTAGCACCATTAGCAACTCTAACATCTTCCAGAATTTGGGTTCGAATGCCTGGTAGGAATTACATTTTTGTATTGCAGCTTCTACCTCAAATCACCATACGTTGCTCGCAAACATCATTCTCAACTCACACGCTCCGATTTAGACAACTCCCATTTCTTGCTTAGCAATCTACTCCACACGTACTCCAATTGTGGCTTAACACATGATGGTTGTTAACTTTTTCAAAAGCCGATCATCACGAAAAAATTTTAAAATTACTTTGAACTTCAATATTTTTTATAAACTTTATAATTGAAAAAAATGTAATGTTTCGTAAAAATTTATTTATAGTTTTTTTAGAATAACTTTGTCATGAATTTCCCGTAACCAAAATATGTAATAAAATACATATAAAAATTTGTAGTTATGATACATTGATATATAAATAATTTTACAACCAATTATCACATAATCCGCAGTAGCACCATTGGCAATTTTAACATCTTCTAAAATCCAGGTTCGAATCTTGGCTGCGGAATGATGTTATGGTATTAAATTCCTCTTTCTTTTTTTTGAAAAAAATTAAATTTTTGAACAGAAAATAAAACATAATCATAAATAATCCAATCGTTATTATTGTGTTGGAAGTGTTATATGTAAAACAATTGGTAGTTGCAAAGTTGAATTGACTTTGAAACCAAAAGTGTGTTACATATAAATATCTCTGAAGTTCTACGAAGCATTCAAGCATAACAGCTTCTACCTGAAATAACCACATGTTTCTCGCAAACATCATGCTCAACTCACACTCTGTGATTTAGACAACTCCCTTTTATTGCTTAAGAATCTACTTCACACGTACTCCAACTGTAGCTTAACACACGATGCTTATAACCTATTTCAAGCGACCCATCATCCCAAAAAAAAATTATTTGTTGACAAAATCGCAAAAATTATTTATAATTACTTTGAACTTAAATATTTTTTAAACATATTAATAGTAAGAAATGTAATATTTCGTAAGAATAAATTTATAATATTTTTAGAATAACTTCGTCATTAAGTTTTTTGTAACGAAAATTTGTAAAAAATACATATAAAAGTTTGTTGTTATGTTGATAAATTGATATATAAATACTTTTACAACTAATTATCACACAATCTGGAGTAGCACCATTGGCAATTTTAACATCTTCTAAAATCTTGTTTCGAATCTCGGCTGTGGAATAAGATTTTTTATTGAATTCCTCTTTCTTAATAGTATAAAATGTCATATTTCGTATAAATTTATTTATCGTTTTTTAGAAAAACTTCATCGTAAGGATTTCTGTGACGAAAATGTGTAAAAATTACATATAAAAATTGTTGTTATGTAGATACATTGATATATAAAAAAATTAACATATAATTATCACACAATCGGCAGTAGTACCATTAACAATTCTAACATCTTCCAGAATTTGGGTTCAAATGCCTTGTAGGAATTACATTTTTGTATTGCAGCTTCTACCTGAAATCACCACACGTTGCACGCAAACATCATTCTCAACTCACACGCTCCGATTTAGACAACTCCCATTTCTTGCTTAGCAATCTACTCCACACATACTCCAATTGTGGCTTAAGACATGATGCTTGTTAACTTTTTCAAAAGCCGCTCATTACGAAAACAATTTAAAATTACTTTGAACTTAAATATTTTTTTTAAACTTTATAAGTGTAAAAAATGTAATGTTTCGTAAAAATTTATTTATAGTTTTTTTAGAATAACTTCGTCATGAAGTTTCCCGTAACCAAAATATGTAATAAAATACATATAAAAATTTGTAGTTATGTTGATACATTGATATATAAATAATTTTACAACCAATTATCAGATAATCCGCAGTAGCACCATTGGCAATTTTATCATCTTCTAAAATCCAGGTTCGAATCCCGGCTGCGGAATGATGTTTTTGAAAAGAAAATAAAACATAATCATAAATAATCCAATCGTTATTATTTTGTTGGAAGTGTTATATGTAAAACAATTGGTAGTGCCAAAGTTGAATTGACTTTGAAACCAAAAGTGTGTTACATACAAATATCTCTGAAGTTCTACGAAGCATTCAAGCATAGAAGCTTCTACCTGAAATAACCACATGTTTCTCGCAAACATCATGCTCAACTCACACTTTGTGATTTAGACAACTCCCTTTTATTGCTTAAGAATCTACTTCACACGTACTCCAACTGTGGCTTAACACACGATGCTTAGGAATGGAGAAAATCACAGAGAATGGGAGGGCACCAAATATTTTGAGCCTAAAATCTTTTTTCTAAAAACTCGTGAACTAGACCACGTTACAACCCTTAAAAGTCCTAATTGAAGCATGGATTAATTCAAAAGCAAAAATGTTACAAGAATACGGTAACCTGACTCCTAGGAGGCTTGCTAAACATTTGAGTTGGTATCACTCAATCTTTTACAAAAAAAATTCAATGTTTCGATACCTCTTCAATAAAAGTTTCTTTAACTTCAAGACAAACATGAACTTTGCATTAGAATTATCATTCGTAGAATAAAATATTCTTTGCATACAGATAAGTGCTTAAACATCAAGTAAGCTTGCATAATGAGCATCAGACGGATAATTTGATTATCCTGAAGGACATATTGCTTCAAGTATTTAATTGAGCATAAAGCAGCTCGAGTTGAGGAGTAAGGTTGTGAAGTAGCCTACTTTCAAGATATAAATTAACCACCCTAAGTAGGTGATGTTTTCAAAGTTCCGCCAATCTGGGGAAATTATGTCGAGATTCGAAAATCTCTCAAAGAGCTGAGCAATCAGGGGCATTTATCTGAGCAAGGTTGAAACCCTCTTTACCTTTGGTTAGTTAGGGGCAATGTTTCCAAGTTTATAATATTGGGGCAGATTATCTTGATGGTACGGATCTCAGGAAGCTTTCTCGAGGCTATTTTATTCAAAATCCTACAGACTAGGGCAAAGTATTATGCAGGTGAACTCCTCCACCTCATAACTAATTAGGTCAAATCCAGGCGCAAGCTAAACAACCGTTGATTTTGAATGACATGTTAAGATCATCATCCTTAGCTCATCAAAGACCTAAGTCTGTGTTGGATTTCTCCATCAGAAATTAGGGATCATTATCTCCAATTCAAGTTAGGATCGTTATCCTCAGCTCATCAGAGATCGGGATTTAATTCCTAGTTATTGGCTTCCTTCAACGAAAGTCAGAAGGCGAGATTCTATCCATTGAATTCTAACAAATGTCTTTGCTTCGACACATTGCATATAGTAACCATCATTGCATTGCATCCTCAAAAATGCGTAGCATTTCCATTGATATGGAACATTACGCTAAAAAATAATAATCTCAAACATGCATCTAAGCATAAACTAGATTAAAGTGTTTCTCGAGTACCTTTTGCGTCTCCGAAGAAAAATCTATCAAAAATCCCAAGTGGTATTCCCCACAGAGTTCCCTCAGGACATATCCTCTTGTTGTTGTTATCTGCATCTTTGACCCTGTGTCAGTCTCGTACATATTTCAAGTCAATTCATTTACCAAGCGTCTTTCTTTTTGCAAATTTTTATTTTTGGTCTTCTTACCCGTGTTTGCCCCTGTCGTTAGAGTGCGAGTAAGAGTCGGTGTCTAACCTTTCTTGCTTCTCAATTGTTTGAGTATCCATACTTGGTGTGTGGTAATTCATATAATTGCCACTCTTTAAGAATTACACCCCGCCTTTGCCCTGAGGGATATTGTATTTCTTGCATATTTGCAACCTTTTAAAGTCCAACATAGCCTGGAAATCCTTGCTAGAGTCTCTTTTGGTTGGCCTCTTTCCCCGTGAATTCGTCTTCGATCGACGATTTTACCATTCCATATATCTTTTCCCCAATGAGTCTGCTTCAGTCGGTCTCTTTCTTGTGTGTGTCTAATATCTTTACCTGACATATACTCCCCTTCCATATGTTCTCATTTTTTATCTACGAAACCGCTTATTCAAGCATATTCGTGCCAAAGATCTATGAGTTCCCATCTTTCTGATCTGCGAGGCCGCTTATTTAAGCGTAATCGTGCCAAAGATTTGTTTGTTCTCTTTTGATCTGCGAAGTCGCTTATTCAAGCGTATTCGTGCCAAAGATCTATGAGTCCCCCTTCCTTGATCTGCGAAGCCGCTTATTTAAGCATATTCGTGCTAAAGATCTATGTTTGGAGTTCGTCTTTTCTCCTTTCTTCTAATTTCACTTTTGACTAAAATTTTCTCCCCGGTAAGGTAACCTTACCGATGCCAGTAACCTTACTGTATGTCTCAGTTTCCCCGATCACCTGATCGATGTCCCCTAGTAACCCTACCGATGTAGCAACTTTGCTAATTTTGTTTCCCCGATCACCTAATCGATGTCTTCCGGTAACCTTACCATTGTAGCAACTTTGCTAATTTTGTTTTCACCTGATCGATGTCTTCCGGTAACCTTACCGTTGTAGCAACTTTGCTAATTTTGTTTCCCCGATCACCTGATTGATGTCTTCCAGTAACCTTACCGTTGTAGCAACTTTGCTAATTTTCTTTTCCAATCACCTGATTGTGATACCCCGGTAACCCTACCGATGTTATGGACCTTTCTACCTCTTTGGTTTCCCGGTGACCCCACCGACGATAATGACCTCACTATGGCTTTCTTTTCCAATCACCTGATTGTGAACCCCGGTAGCCTTACCGACGTCAGCCACTTTGATATCATTTATTGTTTAACCGAAAGTTGGTAAATTTACCATAATTTCTTTCCAAAATACTTATTTCTCGGTGATCCCACCGATGACAATGACCTCACTATGGCTTTCTTTTCCAATCACCTGATTGTGATACCCCGGTAACCTTACCGACGTCGGCCATTTTGATATCATTTTCATTCTAATCACCTGATTGACTCGTAAACCAGTAACCATACTGAAGTCGAGCCTTTTTACCAACCGTTATTTTTCCAAACTTGGTCGTCACCCAGTAACCTTACTGTTGAGTCGTCCAGTTGTAAATATTCATTGCGTCTTTTCTCTGCCTTGTACGCGAGAAATGTTACTCCCCTGAGAAGTTCGTATTCACCTTTTGCAAGTATGCTTGGTTAAGCATCATTTTTTCTTCCATTCGCCTTTGCAGATAGGCAACATAATTCTTCTCCTCTTTAAGGAAATCTTTTGGGAATATCATACCATTATCTGCCAAAGCTTGTTAGTGGAGGCTTCCAAAAATAGAAAAAAACATAAATATTTCTACTTGTTCTTCGGAGCGCAAATTTTAGGGTTCTTTGAGTATTTAATCTTCTTCTACCTTGAAAGTTCAAACGGCTATCGCCAATTTCACTTTCAGGTTTAAGACGATTAAATAGGGGTAGCTGTTGCACCCCAAAATTTGCCCTCCTATCTCGATTTTATTTGGCTTAAGCTTCACATTCACCTGCATACGCTTCCATTAGGTCATCGACATTAAACGGTCATTCATCCATTGCATATGCATCATTTCGTCGTATTTAAATTGACCAAAAGTCAGTTTAAATTGACGTTTGCATCGTTTTATAGTTATAAAATACCCGATATTTCACTTCATTCATTTTTATCTCCTTACCTGTTTATTGTATCGTTTTAAGTTGATTATGTGCCGATGATATCGATATTTCAATTTTATAAACAGACTGTTAAAAGCAATTCGACACTGTGCGGAAAATTAGCGGAAAACTATTTCAAATGTTCGCCTTTTACTCACTCATTTATGAATCTACGTGTCGCGTAGATCATGAAAATGTGCTCTCACTAATTTTTCGATACATTTTTTAGTTTCGTTTTTAACCGTAAGTGTTTTAAAATCGGGTATTCTTTATTATCATTTTCTTTCAATGTTAATTATTTCGATAATCTTTCTTTAATCTATGAAACCCGTAGTTTATTTTAATGTGCTCATTTTTTTCCAGATAATTTATTGTCCAAATTTATACTGTTTTTGACAATTTTAAGTGTCTAATTTTTGTCTCCAAAAATCAAAATAAAAATATTTTTGAGTAGATTATTTTTTAATCTTTCGGGCTTTGTGGCCCATTTGGTCAGAAGGGCATTTTTGGTATTTATCAAAATTGCTAAACCTAATTTATGTTATATAAATTAGTTTGTTGCTACTGTTAAAGGCGGATCCAACAAAAAACGTAAACATAGGAGGCGGATAGAAAGGAAACTGAGAAGCAAAAAAAAAAGGAAATTCCTTCATCTTCTTCGACAAAACCATCCTCCATTCATAAACCCCTCTGTCTCGCCACTACCATTCCCTCATTCAACAAACTGGTTTCAACAACCACCGCCATCTTCCGTCTCTCCGTGCACCACACCTAATTCCCGTCGCCACCTTTGGTTAGTTATTTCCTTTACGGCATTTGAATCATGACTTTTATATCGATACATAATTTGTTTAAGTTTTATGAGGTTTGTGAACTTTGAAGGAGATGATTGGAATGTTATTAGTTGAGTTGGAAAAGAAAAAATGATCTTGGAGACAATAAATTAAAAGAATAAAACATGATATTTGAGATTTGTTTCTATTGTCTTTACTGTACCGTGAACCAGATAGAAATACGGGGATAAGTTTGGTTCAACTTTTCTTATTTTTCTATTTCCTATATACACCTATCTTGCTATATTATTTTAATTTAAATAAAGTCATTCAAGTGGTTCAAATGATAAAAAGGGATTTCTAGAATCACTGTTACGCTACAGGTAATCTAGTTTTCTACCTTTAGTTTAGCTTCTTTTTATTTATTTTTTAATATATATATATATATATATATATATATATATATATATACACTTAGTATTTTTATTATTATATTTAGAAATGTAAATATATGATTATGTACATATTATTTTTTTATTTATTTTATACTTTATCATATCTTTGTAAATAAATTCGAATTATATTGTACTTGAACTTTATAAGTTTCTCCGCGATATTTGGTTTTGTTTGTATCTCGTTTGATGTAGGTACTTCTACCTGCCTTTCATCCGATAGCCGATTCTCTACGCCTTTACCAAGCATCCCAAACCTACACGATGCAATTTTCCTTCTAACCCACACATCCGAATCTATCTTCAAAACAGGTCATCTCTAAACCTTACATCTTTTCAATTATTCTTAATTATTTTTACGCAAATAAACTTTGTTGTGTATTAAATAATTATTAGTCTAAAATAATTTTATTCGATATTATTGATTAAATTATTAGTTAATTTTATCGAAATAAAATTGTTATTCTAATAATTATTTAAAGACTTTGGACATGTATTGTGTGCTAAATTATTCTACTTGTCTTTCTTATATGCTTGTATGCTTTATTCCACAATTGTACACTTCACACATGTGATGCAATCAATTCAATTTTTTCATCTTCGCTCGTAAGCCAAATTCTTTAAGGGTCTCATAGTTGGGAATGGGCATGACCATCCTCACAAGGTTAATCAAAGCCCTTGTTGCTTTGATTAAATAAATATTGGTCCACATACTAATTATCCATGCACTAGGGTCTCATGGTTGGGGATAGGAACACCTATCCTCACGAGGTTAATCAAGTCCACATACTTGGTTAATCATAACCCGAATCATTACTTTTCTCCGTCCAATATCGAAATTCTTAAAACACTTTCCAATTAAAATAATTAGTTGAATTTGTTTTTTTTAAATCAATTTTCATAAAAGAACATTTGGATGAGATTTGTTTCAATTGTTAGATGATAGCCTAACGATTTAAACAAATCGAAGTTTTTAGATTGTTAGATGGTAGCCTAATAAACTAAAAACTTCTATCCATGTTCTAAAACAAAAAATATAGTGTTGTGGCATTTGATTAAATTGTTGGATGATAGCTCGACGATTTAATTAAATTTAAAGTATTTGGGTCATTAGATGATAACCTAATGACTTAAATACTTTTATTCCATACACTTAATAAATGTGAACTTTGCTTCACCTCTCCCTTTTCATAATAAAGATTTTGGATGAGAGATGATTGATCGAGCTCACTCACCAATTTCGAGTATTCGAATCGTCAGATGATAGCCTAACGTTTTGGTACTTGTCATCCACAACTTAAAATCAATTCAACCCATTCAAATTCTTTTTCGCTCATGTGCGATCATCAAAAACATTTATTCTAAAATCAACACAATCAATTCAAACATTTTCAACAAGAACTACGAAGTTTTGACTTTCCCAATGCACGAGGGAATACGTAGGCATGCGGTTTTGAAACCGTGTCAAACTCAAAATAATAATAAACAAACCCTGTTTCCTTCTTTCTTATTTCTTGATCATTAATTAGAAGATAGCATTTTTACTTTAAACACATAAACACGCACGAACTAAATGGGTCTCATCGAGTACGATGGACGTAAGGGGTGCTAATACCTTCCTCTTGTGTAACCGACTCCCGAATCCATCCTTTTTGGTCTTGTAGACCGCTTTATCCGATTTTTGTGGGTTTTATCTATATTTTCCCATTTTTTTAGAACAAATAAAATTAGGTGGCGATTTCATTGTTTTGAAAATTTAAATGATTTTTGAAAAAGAGTTGCTTCAGTTGGCGACTTCATTGGGGAGCACAAAGTTCACGGAATGTGAATCGAGATATTCATTATTGGAAAAGACTTGCTGCGCACTCGCGTGGGCAGCAAAACGACTCAGACAGTATATGTTGACAGGAAATGGCATTCGATGGGGCCTCAAATGCATCAGGAAATGGTGTTGGTGCCGTTATCACTTCTCCGACAGGTTTTCATATTCCGTTCACTGCCAGGATCTGTTTTGATTGCACCAATAATATGGCCGAGTACGAAGCTTGTATTTTTGGGATTAAAGCAGCTATTGATCTGAGAATCAAAATCTTAGTGGTATACGAAGATTTTGCTTTAGTAATTAGTCAAATCAACGGAGATTGGGAGACTCGCCACCCAAATCTGATTCCATACCGAGAGCATGTCTTGAAGTTGGTCCCTTATTTCGACGAAATTACTTTTGACCACATCCCAAGGGAAGAGAACAACTTGGCAGACGCTTTGGCTACTCTGTCATCCATGTTTAAAGTTAGGTGGGCGAATGATGCCCCGTCTATCACTATTATGAGGTTGGATGAGCCCGCGTTCTGCTATGAAATAGAAGGTGAGGCGGATGAAAAACCTTGGTTCTACGACATCAAAAGGTATCTCGAGACGAAAGAGTACCCTGAAGATGCTTCCATCATTGATAAGAAAGGTCTGCGCAAGTACTCGGCTAAATTTTTCCTCAATGGGGGTGTTTTGTAAAAAAGGAACTATGACTCTTGTTTTGCTCAGATGCGTGGATAGACATGAAGCAAATAAGATTATAGAAGAAATTCATGAAGGTTCCTTCGGGACGCATTCTAGTGGACACACCATGGCTAAGAAGATCCTGAGAGCGGGTTACTATTGGTCCACCATGGAGAATGATTGTTACAACCATGCTAGAATCTGTTATAAATGTCAAGTCTACGCTGATAAGATGCATGTGCCGCCTTCGTCGTTGAATGTTTTGACTTCTCCGTGGCCTTTTGTGATGTGGGGCATTGATATGATTGGGGAAATCAAGCCTACCGCTTCTAATGGACATCGATTCATCCTTGTTGCCATTGATTACTTTACCAAATGGGTTGAGGCAGCTTCTTATGCTCGTGTCACTAGACAAGTGGTCACACGTTTTATCAAGCATAATATCATTTGTCGTTATGGGGTTCCTGAGAAGATCATCACAGATAACGGCTCGAATCTCAACAACAAAATGATGAAAGAGCTGTGTGACAGTTTCAAGATAAAACATCATAATTCTTCTCCGTATCGTCCAAAAATGAATGGTGCTGCGGAGGCGGCAAACAAGAATATTAAAAAGATTGTATAGAAGATGGTTGTCACTTAGAAAGATTGGCACGAGATGCTGCCATATGCCTTGCACGGCTATCATACCTTGGTGCGTACTTCAACAGGGGCAACTCCCTTCTCTTTGGTATACGGTATGGAAGTAATCCTACTCGTAAAAGTTGAAATTCCTTCCTTAAGGATTTTGACAGATGTGCAGCTCAATGAAGCTGAATGGGTTCAGAATAGACTTGATCAGTTGAATCTCATTGACGAGAAGAGATTGACAGCTATTTGTCATGGGCAGTTATACTAGAAGCGCATGAAAAGGGCTTTCGACAAGAGAGTGTGTCCTCGGAGTTTTCAAGCTGGTGACCTGGTGCTGAAGAGAATTCTGCTTCCTAACAATACGGACGCTTGGGGCAAGTGGGCTCCAAATTATGAAGGACCATATGTCGTAAAGAAAGTTTTCTCTAGAGGAGCTATGTTGCTCACAACTATGGACGGAGAGGATTTCCCTCACCCTATCAATGCAGACGTAGTCAAAAAATACTTCGCATATAAGAGACCCATTAGGCTGACTGGCCTAAGCAAAATAAGGGCATCCCGACGAATCAAAAAGGTTCGGGCAAAAGTTAGGGATAAATATAAAAGGTAGTACACCCGGAGAAGATGGAGAATCAGTCTAATCGGAGCATTTTGGATAGCTCGATATTAAGGAATGTTGAAGTTTTGAAGGGCACGGCAGATTCGGGGTTTGATAAAAATCCATGATTTTGTTGTCACCTTTGTTTTCTTTTAACTTTGATGTGTACGCAGTTGCCTCTTTTCAGGAATTGCTTCTTGATGTAAATGCTCATTTACGGGCTAATCAATCAATAAAATTACTTTTATCCAAACTGTGTTTCTTTTTACTTCGTCTTATTTTCATGTTTCTAACTGTTTTGATTGTAAAAATAACGTCCGATATTTTTAATAAACTTCGCATATAAAACATCAGAGCCCTACAGCACGTGACATAATTTCTGAAGTTACTCGGAATTTCGGGTACACACATTAATAACTGAAACTTTTGATCTCTGTAGCAGAAATATTGTTATGTTTCGCATTTTTGCAGATTTTTGTCATCCAAATATTTTAGGATGAAAGGGCATGATACACCTAAGCTTTGGTCACCAACAAAGCTTATTTTCTCTCCAACAAGATTTATCTATGACATATGTGTGCCCTTGGATGTTATCGCTCCTTCCCCGACGCGGAAGATCGCAAAGAGCGGCTTACACCAGCAAGATCATTTTCAAAGGCTCACCTATGCTAGAGGATATGCATGTTACTTCCCGCTAAGCTGAGTTTCGAGTTGATTTAGCCCAAGATTTATTTTCTCCTCAAGTAAATGCTAATATTTCAGAGAAAATCCAGGGTCGATTCCTCTTATGCAAGAGCTCGTAATCCAGAGTTGTTGAAGTTAGGAACTCTACGCAGCATGATTGTCATCCCAGATGAATTTTAATCTCCAAGAGTTACTTCCCCAGTGATGTTGATCATTGAAAATTGATACTTCTATTCTACAGTCCTCCCGTCGGAGTCCAGACTATCATCCCTTTGATAAAGACCAGATGATTTATATTCAATTCATGGATGATTGATGTTTCCTCGGCAGCTCACAATTGGCTTTAGTCCCAGACGAAATATCAAAACATGCATCATTGCATTGCATAGCATCCTCAAAAAAGGTGTAGCATTTTCGTTGATATGGAGCATTATGCTAAAAATAATAATCTCAAACATGCATCTAAGTATAAGCCAGATTAAAGTGTTTCTCGATAACCTTTTGCGTCTCCGAAGATCATTTAATTAAAAAATCCCCAAGTGGTATTTCTTGCCAGTGTTCCCTCAGGACATGTCTCCTTGTTGTTGCTATATGCATTTTTGACCTTGTGTTGGTCTCTTACGTCATTCAATTCAATTCAATTACCAAGTGTCCTGCTTTCTGCAAATTCTTATTGTGGTATTCTTACCCGTGTTTGCCTTTGTCGTTAGAGTGCGAGTAAGAGTTGGTGTCTAACCTTTCTTGCTTCTCAATTATTTGAGCATCCATACTTGATGTGTGGTAATTCATATAATTTCCACTCTTGAAGAATTGCACCCCGCCTTTGGCCTGAGGGATATTGTATTTCTTGCACATTTGCAAACTTTCAAAGTCCAACGCAGCTCGGCAATCCTTGTTAGAGTCCCTTTGGTTGGTCTTTTTCCCCGTGAATTCTTCTTCGATCGACGATTTTACCATTCCATATATCTTCTCCCCAGTGAGTCTGCTCCAGTCGGTCTCCTTCTTGTGTGTGTCTAATATCTTCACCTGACATATACTCCCATCTATTTTCATTTTAATCTGCGAAGCAACTTATTTAAGTGTGCTCGTTCCAAAGATCTATGAGTTCTTACCTTTCTGATCTGCGAATCAACTTATTTAAGTATGCTCGTTCCAAAGATCTGTCTGTTCTCATTTTGATCTGCGAAGCAACTTATTTAAGTATGCTCGTTCCAAAGATCTATGAGTTCTTACCTTTCTGATCTGCGAAGCAACTTATTTAAGTATGCTCGTTCCAAAGATCTGTCTATTCTCATTTTGATCTGCGAAGCAACTTATTTAAGTATGCTCGTTCCAAGGATCTGTCTGTTCTCATTTTTGATCTGCGAAGCCGCTTATTTAAGTATGCTCGTTCCAAAGATCTATGAGTTCTTTCCTTTCTGATCTGCGAAGCAACTTATTTAAGTATGCTCGTTCCAGAGATTTGTCCGTTCTCATTTTGATCTGCGAAGCAACTTATTTAAGTATGCTCGTTCCAAAGATCTATGAGTTCTTTCCTTTCTGATCTGCGAAGCAACTTATTTAAGTATGCTCGTTCCAAAGATCTGTCCGTTCTCATTTTGATTTGCGAAGCAACTTATTTAAGTATGCTCGTTCCAAAGATCTATGAGTTCTTTCCTTTCTGATCTGCGAAGCAACTTATTCAAGTATGCTCGTTCCAAAGATCTATGAGTCCTTACCTTTCTGATCAGCGAAGCAACTTATTTTAGTATGCTCGTTCCAAAGATCTGTCAATTCTCATATCTAATCTGCGAAGCCGCTTATTTAAGCGTATTCGTTTCCTGATGTACCGAAATCTTTCTAAAAAAAATCGCCAAAAAAAGCAAGAAAAAATAAGAAAAAAAAAAAAAAAACATAAATATTTCTACTTGTTCTTCGGAGCGCAAATTTTAGGGTTCTCTTCGTATTTAATCTTCTTCTACCTTGAAAGTTCAAAAGGCTATCGCCAATCTCACTTTCAGATTTAAGACGATTAAATAGGGGCAGCTGTTGCACCCCAAAATTTGCCCTCCTATCTCAATTTTATCTGGTTTAGGCTTCGCGTTTATCATAACACTCACATGCATACATATCATCGGTTATATGGCTATGAGATCAAGGTGTTCTTTAACGAGTCTGTTTCAAGCAATAAGAAATGGCCGCCTAGTACCCGGGTGACCTAAAATACTTATCCTCCTTTGTCCATCCAATGTACATCACAAGATTTGTATTTTTTATATTTAATTCAAAACTGGGGCTCCTTGAGATTACACAGAAAGGTTGGTTTTTGTTTCATTTAAAGTTGATATGAGATTAATGCGGGGTTAAGCGTACGTCTCGCAAAAGAGGGAATCATGTTTGGAAGTTTCATGGCCTTTTAATCTTTGGATTTTGAGTATTTCAAGTTTATTCAGATATGCATCATGCTAAGCTAATATTGCTATTCTAATGTTGATTTATTCAAATTGCATAAGCCAATTTTACAAGTAAGCTTGTATTCGCTCAAGATTAGAAGTTTTAAATTTACTCGGAATGGTTTGATTTTTGTTAAAGGATAAACAATTGCAAAGAGGAAGAATTCATTCACTTTGGGGTTTTCTTAAAGGTCCATCATTTATAGCATTCATTTTTATGATTATTGTTTTGAATTTAAGTTATTTGAAAGTTTTTATCAAAGACAAATTCATTCTTCAAATTTCATCCAAAGATTTGTCTTACATCAAGAAACCATTCAATGTTTTGTTTGTATCATTGTTCTAAAATACAACACCAAGCCTTAATCTAAAGCTTCAAGATTCCAAGAACATGAATTGAAAAGTGGAAAATAAATTCATAAGTATTTAATCTTGTACATTGGCAAGAGAATTCAAAATTTCCAAATGAAACAACTATACTTTTCCATTTATTTGAAGTTGTTTTGTACATAAGCTACAAAGAAATGTCAAGATAATCATTGAATTAATTTACAAGATTATGTTACAAGTGATTTCTATGTAAGCTACAACATCAAGAAACTACAAGATTGGAAACATTCTACTACAAATTTCTATGATTGCTATCCTTTGTGCTAAGTTGGAGCTTTCTTCCTCTTCAATTCCCTATAAGCTTTTGCTCCATCTCCAAGCTTTCCTTCATCATCTTTCCAAGCTCGTATCAATGCTCACATTCATGAAACAATAAAAGAAAGTGGTTAGCAAGTAAACGGGCAGCATAAGCAAGAATACAAGGCAATACAATTTTATTAATCTCATCATTAGGGATTAATGTTTGGGATCAGATTACGTTAAGGGATTTGTTTTTCTCATTCATGTTCAAGAAAACCATACCCTTTTTGCAAATCACAACAACTATTTGTTGTTGGTTCACAAAAGGGGGGTGTGATTCAGACAACATCACCATCACTAAAAACAGCTGCAGCAAGTACAGTACAACATGTTCAGAAATCATAAAATAACAAGCAGCCCAACAGTTTAAGAAGTTGTTTTCAGCCCATCAAATCAAGGCTGGCATATTGGTTCAGACCAACAGATCAAAGACAAAATACCTAAAGCCCAATTTTTCGATTTTTCCCAACAACCCTTGTTTCAAAACATTACATCAGAATAAACCCTAATGCAGGACATTATAAAAGGATTAAAGGCATAGAAATCAAGGGAGGTAGCCACTATTCATTTTCAAAAAACCCTAACCGAAATACAACAGAACAACATTCATCATCAACCCAGAAATACAACAGAACAACATTCATCAGAAACCCCAAAACAATACAAAGTCATCATTTCTCATACAAAAACCCCTTCAGAAAACCGAAATAGCCACAAAGAAAGGAGTTTTTCGAAAGGTATTACCGGTTTTTAAAGAGAGAGGTGGAGGTTGAGAACTCTGTGTCGCCATCCTTCTCCTTCTCTCCCTGTTCCTTTCATTTTCCTTTCATTTTCTGCATAAGCATCACCGGTTTCACCCAAATAGGGCTTAGGGTTCCTCACTTTCCCCTTTTTCCATTTTGTTTTCCTGTAAAATCAAAACAAACACTTAAGAAATCAACGATAATAGAGGCAACAGAGAGAGAGAGGATTTTCTGCGAAATCGTTAGAGAGAGACAGTTCCGGTGACCATCGCGAGGGGGACAGATGAGAGAACGGTGAGGAATCGCGAGCGAAATCGAAGAGAGATCGAGAGAGAAAGGGACGATTTTCTGGGTCACGATCGAGAGAGGGACAACTTCTTGTAACAATTGCAACAGAGAGAGAGCGTGTTCTTCTGAATGGGAATCGTGAGTGAGAGGCAAAGCAAATCCCAGCTTAAGTTTTGTTTTTTTTTAAATTATCAAAACTTTAGTATTATTATTAGGTTTAACAATAATTAGTTTTTCTTTTTAGCTAATTAATAAATTAATAACACATAACGTAATAAAATCAGATTTTCTTTTAACTATATTTAGTTTTTTATTTTACTTAATTTTTTTTAAAAAACAAAGTCAATATTGTTGTTTAATGAATGTTCTAGATTAGGATGTGTTGGTTAGTCCAGGCGGTGACACTTGTCACCGTCTGCATGGTCCGTTTGTCATCTGATGCAGGTACACACATGGTAACAATTTTATACCCTCCTTCATAGCCATCAGATCTGTCAAGATCCAGATCTAACGCTCCAGAATGATGGTCCACCTTGCATTACCATGGAGCTTTCATACAAGATCCAGCAAGCTATTGGGCTTGGGCTCAGCTTTGCTATCCACACCTCCAAATCAAGCTTCAAATCAGGCCCATTTCTAAACTCATTCTTTAAATTAATTATTATGCAAGTATTTTTTATATTGATGTATTAAATAATAATTAGTATAAGATATTTTTTATTTGCTAAATTATCGATTAAATTATTAGTTGATTTTTTATCAAGTAGAAAAAATCCTTCTTAATAATTATTTAAATTCCGGTTGTATTGTGTGTTAATTTTCTTTTTTATCCGCTTTATTATTTTATCCGCTTGTATGTTTTATTACACGATCGAACACTCCACTCGCGAATTAATATAAAAGAAACGACGCCTCCTATCTCTCATTTTTAGTTACCCACACCAAATTCTCTAAGGATCTCATGGTTGGGGATGGGCATGGCCATTCTCACGAGGTTAATCAAAGCCCTCGTTGTTTTGATTAATCATAAGCCGAAAAAACATTGGTCCACATACCAATATCCATGCACCAGGGTCTCATGGTTGGGGATAGGAGCACCTATCCTCACGAGGTTAATCGAGTCCACATACTTGATTAATCATAACCCGAAACATTACTTCTCTACGTCAAAAATCGAAACTCTTAAAACACTTTCAAATTAAAATAATTAATTGAATTTGTTTTCTTTAAATCAATTTTCTATAAAAAAAAAAGAACACTTAGATGAGATTTGTTTCAATTGTTAGATGTTAGCCTAACGATTTAAACGAATCGAAGTTTCTAGTTTATTAGATGGTAGCCTAATAAACTAAAAACTTCTATCCATGTTCTAAAACAAAAAATATAGTGCTATGGCATTTAATTAAATTGTTGGATGATAGCCCGACGATTTAATTAAATTTAAAGTATTTGGGTCATTAGATGATAGCCTAATGACTTAAATACTTTTATTCCATACACTTAATAAATATGAACCTTGTTTCACCTCACCCTTTTCATAAAAAAGTTTTTGGATGAGAGATGATTGGTCGAGCCCACTCACCAATTTCGAGTATTCGAATCGTTAGATGATAGCCTAACGTTTTGATGCTTGTCATCTACAATTAAAATCAATTCAACCCATTCAAATCCTTTTTTCGCTCACATGCGGTCATCAAAAATATTTATTCTAAAATCAATACAACTAATTCAAACATTTTTAAAAAGAACTACGGAGTTCTGACTTTCCCATTGCACAAGGGAATACGTAGGCACACGGTTTCGAAACCGTGTCAAACTCAAAATAATCATAAACAAACCCCTTTTCTACTTTCTTATTCATAATTTAGAAGTTAGCGAGCACACACAAACACACTTTGAACTAAACGGGTCCCATCGAGTACGATGGACGTAAGAGGTACTAATACCTTCCTCTTGCGTAACCGACTCCCGAATCCATCCTTTTTGGTCTTGTAGACTGCCTTATCCATCATTCGTGGGTTTTATCTATATTTTTCAGTTCTTTTTAGAACAAATAAAATTAGGTGGCAATTTCATTGTTTTTGAAAATTTAAATGATTTTTGAAAAAACGAGTTGCTTCAGTTGGAGACTTCACTGGGGAATAATTTTAAAATCTTTTTGACTAAGCGAGTCAACCCTAATTTAGTTCTTCGCATGTTTGTGTGTTTGTTTATCGCTTTCTTCTTTATGCTTATCTATTGTTTATTGCTTATTATTCTCTTTACGCTTTATATATATTATTCTGTTGATATATTATTGTGTTGGGAATTTATGGGTGTTGATAAATAGATAAGCCCACTACCCAGGCTTCTAGGTCCCCTTTTTAGGAATAGAGGATTTGCGTAGCCTAGGTCCCCCTGACTCCAATGTCTTGTGGACCGAAGCAAAGACTCCAGCTTAGAGTTGGTTGTTTTAAGGAGGTTGTTGACCCGCATGATAGTGCAGGACATCAATCTTTGGACAAACGACCTACAACTCTAAGTTTGTTCATGTTATCCAAACTTGGACCGACCGCTCAAATAAAGGATTTTGAGTATCCCTTTAAGAGTCGTTTCTTGGAGTATACTTTTGCAAATACTATCACCATGTAGGCCTCTCGCACGATGATAATATTTGTTAAAAGGGGATCTGAGACTCCGAGAAACATTTAGCAAAAAACATTAGAACCACCTTATTCGGGATTATTGGGTAGAAGCCTAGAGCTATCCTATTGTAGGAGCCCACCTAAATAAGTTGTTCTAACTACCGATATCCTTCCTGTTTCACGTCTCCGTGAACCTGTTATTATCATCATGTTGCATTCCATTTGCATCAATCATCTCAAAAGAGTTTATTTCTCTCATCATCATGCATCATCATGCATTTCATTCATTTCAATCAAAGGACTCATTTCAACCTGGCTTCTTATTCAGAATCTCAAGACTGCAATACTGATTTCCTGACATCGTCGTCATCATGGATCAACTTCAGGCAAGTGTAGCTGCGATGAATACTCATATAGATACCCAGATGGATCAATTCACGGAGATTATCCAGAACCTCGCCCTTGGACAAGAAGACTTAAAGCAAGTTTTTCAGAGATCCGAATTGTTACTACGGATCATGTTAATCCACCAGGCGTTAATCTTAACCACATGGAGGTCCTTTCAGATCAAAATGTCAAAAACACTATTCAAATGCACGCCAATGGAATTCCTAATTGTGATGACATCTTCGAGTCTTCGTTTGACACCTTCAGGTTTCCTATTGAAGAGACTAAATCTGAGAAAAAGCTTCACCTCCTTGAGAAAAGAATGAAAGCTATTGAGGGTCGTGATTCCCTTGGTTTAGACGCTCCTGGTTTATGCTTGGTGTCTGATATCAAAATTCCTGCAAAGTTCAAAGTCCCCACTTTCGATAAGTATAAGGGAACCACTTGTCCGATTACTCACACCAAAGCCTATTGCGATAAGATGGCTCCCTATGCGGAAAATGACAAGCTCCTCATGCACGTTTTTCAAGATAGCCTTAGTGGAGCATCTCTCGAGTGGTACACTTAGCTTGAACGAACTCACATCCAAACTTGGAGGGAATTGGCTGAAGCTTTTGTCAATCACTACGACTATAATAGTGACATGGCTCCCACCAGAATTCAACTCCAAGGTTTAACTCAGAAGACTGAAGAATCTTTCAAAGAGTATGCGCGGAGATGGAGAGAATCTTTCTTATTTTGTTAAGTACTTTCTTGTATGCAAAACTTTATTATTTCTGAATACTAATCATAATGCATTGAATATGTTCGTCTTGAAATAATCCATTCGCTATCACTCTTATTTATTTTACTATGCTTTTGATATTCAACTCTTATTAATAAAGCAACACCTCTGTAGGGAGGATGACGAACAATTTACCAAGAATCTCAATTGTTATGCTTTCGAGTAAAAACCCTGCTAACGATGTACAAGCCTTGTTTCAAATTCCCAAACACCGAAGATATAAGGGAGTGAAACCCTCGTTAACCCCTTTTGAGCCTCGAAGTAGGAGTTTCTTTTCTATTCAGAAAAAACCCTCATTTTTTTAAAACCTAGGGCAGGGTAGGGTTCAGTTAACCCGATCGAGCATTTAAAACTCATCAAGAATGCGCATCCAAGGATACAACAATGGTTATCCTTCAAAAGATCGAGGAAACTCAAAGCTACAATGGTCAACCTTCGTCTATCACATAATCTGCAGTAGCAGCATTGGCAATTTAAACATCTTCTAAAATCTAGGTTCGCAACCCGGCTGCGGAATAATGTTTTTGTATTGAATTCCTCTTTCTTTTTTTTTTGACAAAATTTAAATTTTTGAAAAGAAAATAAAACATAATCTTAAATAATCCAATCATTATTATTTTGTTCGAAGTGTTATATGTAAAACAATTGATAGTGCCAAAGTTGAATTGACTTTGCAACCAAAAATGTGTTAGATACAAATATCTCTGAAGTTCTACGAAGCATTCAAGCATAGCAACTTCTACCTCAAACAACCACATGTTTCTCGCAAACATCATGCTCAACTCACACTCTTAGATTTAGACAACTCCCTTTTATTGCTTAAGAATCTACTCACACGTACTCCACCCGTGGCTTAACAGACGATGCTTGTCAACTATTTCAAGTGACCAATCATAGATAAAAAATTTATTTGTTGACAAAATCGCAAAAATTATTTATAATTACTTTGAACTTAAATATTTTTTAAACATATTAATAGTAAAAAATGTAATATTTCGTAAGAATATATTTATAGTATTTTTAGAATAACTTCGTCATTAAGTTTTTTGTAACGAAAATTTGTAAAAAATACATATAAAAGTTTGTTGTTATGTTGATACATTGATATATAAATAATTTTACAACTAATTATCACACAATCTGCAGTAGCACCATTGGCAATTTTAACTTCTTCTAAAATCAGGGTTTGAATCCCGGCTGCGGAATAATATTTTTGTATTGATGTCCTCTTTCTTAATAATATAAAATGTCATATTTCGTATAAATTTATTTACCGTTTTTTAGAAAAACTTCATCGTAAAGATTTCTGTGACGAAAATGTGTAAAAATTACATATAAAAATTGTTGCTATGTAGATACATTGATATATAAAAAAATTAACATATAATTATCACACAATCGGCAGTAGCACCATTAGCAATTCTAACATCCTCTAGAATTTGGGTTCGAATGCCTGGTGTTATACCCCAAAATTTGCCCACCCGATACTAAGGTCAAAACTATTTTTAAACTTGGTTTTAAATTTCTTTTGGTTTATTACACTAATATTTCAGGGATTTTTATAAATATTCGTTCTCAAGGTCTATTTAAAAATATAATAATTTATTTTAAATTATTGTTATTTTTAAATATGACAAATACCTGCGCGTCTCCATATACTTTCAGTTGCATTTCTATTTTGAATAAGTAAGATAGCACAATTGGTAAGGAGGTAAGCTTTGTAAATATGAGGTCATGGTTCAAATCTCACATGTTGCACTTTTAACATTTTTTTTTTGTTATTTGTTACTAACTTTCTTTTCCTTTTAAAATCTATTTTCAAAAATCATAAAATCATATTTTTATTATTTAAATACTAATTTTCGAATTTTATTGTTTATGTATTTTTCAAAAAAAAATGTTATTTTTACTTTTTTATCATTTTATGCATTTTTAGACCAAAATCAAAAAAAAGGAAAGTTTTAAAATCAATTTGTTCTTATTTTGGCATGTTTTCAAATCTTGGGGAGCAAGTAAAAAGAAATTAGGAAAATATTTATTAATTGATTAAATTGCAAATCACAATTAAATGACATTTTTTGAGTCATTGATCAATATTTAATTTTTTCTATATTTGTTTAACCCAATATTTTGTTATAAATAGAGGCCAATTTTGATACAACAAGAGAGGACACGATATATTTTTCATTGCATATTTCCTACACTAACATTTTCTTTTCTTTCTACCAACAATCACCCACAAATTTCCACAATTTCTCACACACATTTTTTTTCAATCTCTTTTCAAAGCTTCTTTTCAAAAATTGTTTCTAGTTTTTGGCCGATGATTTTCATATGAGGCATCCCTTTTATTTTAACTCGTTTGTTATCCTAACCACATGATGTTTATTTGATGGTTGATTGTTTTATTTTTACATTTTATTTTCGTATAACAATTCTCACGGTTTCACACTTACAAGCCATATCGAACCAATTTTTTTTATATTTTTTTTACGGTCCATATCTACCATTAGAAATACTAAATTTTTTTTATCTTGCATATTAAAAACCTTAGTAACAATTTACTAATATATTTCTACATGCATTTTTTCTAATTTGTATTAGTGAAGTGTTTTCTAACAAAACCATCTTTCACCATTAACAACATCACTTTTTTTCTAAACAAACTACAAACAACTAACATATAAAAAATCTGAATGAAATCTATTTCGTACAGTTTATCAACAGCAACAACTCAACCTTGGGTTTCGACCCGTGACAATATTCCTCCATTATCATTGATTTAATTTTGATTCATCTTTATGCTAGTGTTTTCTTTTTTTTGTGTCGATACTTTGTTTCAGGTTCAGAATTCATTTCGGCATCGATCCAGATTCAAAACTTTCGACCTGTTATTCTAAACGGAACACCACCACTGCCTTTCAACACATCCAGGGACCAAATCCTTTTTTTTTACCACTTTTCTCCTTCAATTTTTCTAACCTTTTTTAATTTCTCTTTTCTTATTTTTATTTATTTTCATAAATTAATTTGACTATTTTCTAAAATCCTGAAAAATGTTTTAATTTTAGATTTAGGTTTCAAAAACCTTTTTTTAAATTTTTGACACAAAAACATTTTTTTTTTGCATTTTCAATTATTTTTCTAATTAAATGCTAATTAACATAGATTTAGAATTTTTACATTAAAATCAATCTCAAAAAATACAAAAATATTTTTTCTTTCTTTTAATTAAGGTTACTAACCTAAAAAACATTTTCCTACTAATTTCCAAAATATTTTACTAACTTTATTTTGATTATTTATGTTTGTCTCGCATTTACAAATTCTAGAAAAGATGTATAGGTCGCAAATTTTTATTATGTAATAGCGTAGGATTTACTTTCCGCACCTTTACATTTCCGCCTTTACTTTCCGCACTCTTATTATGTAACTGCCCCAAAGCCATGTAATAGCGTAGGACTTTACATTTCCGCACTTTACTTTCCGCAATGTACTTTCTGCACCCTATAAACTGCTAGTAATTAGGCGTGTATGGCAAGATAAAATTGGACATAGATCACTCGTAACTTCAAGATAACATATCTGAATTCAACACACTCCTTTCACACATGCACACCTTAAGGTAATTCTCTCTCGTTGCCTTTACGAATACAAATGGTCAAGTCCCTCGAACATAGAGGTATTCTAGCACCGTTGCCTTCAAAACAAATCATCATAGTCCCTTCGATACAAAGATCATAGACCCATGATGTCGCCTACGAATACATGATCTTGACCCTCGATTGTTGCCTACGAAAAATGATGATCGTCCCTTCGAATGTGCTAGGATACTTCCTACAAGTTGCCTTCTATGACCATCCGATGTCCCTTCGAATGTCCCTTCTACATCCAACGAATGGAGTTACCTACCAACTAATGGTATGGATAGCACTATTCTTAAGGAAACGTAAAACAACACGAAAACGACCATTCTGAGTAGGTAATAAGACTTTTAGTTGCTTGCTCTATCAAAATACTTTTCACACTACACACTTTTGTCAAAGTTCAAACTCTTTTAAAAAAAAAATGAAACATTTCCGAACACTTTGTATACATTCCTACATGAATCATTACAAAGTCAAAGCGAAATGCCTTTTCAAAACATTTTTCAAACACGCAGAAAGCACTTTTAAAATGATCTAGACAGCAACTAAGAGCCCGTAGATAACTACGGATGGAAAGGGGTGCTAATACCTTCCCTTTTCATAACCTTTCTCCCGTACTCAGAATCTAACGAAGGTCTTTTTCTGTACTTTCTACCTTCCCTTAATTGGATAAAAGAAAAGTCGGTGGCGACTCTTGCTATCCGCAACATTTGCGATACAAAAATCTCAAAGTCAGTTCACCGTATTACAGAACCG
Organism: Vicia sativa; assembly: GCA_021764765.1. Classification (NCBI taxonomy): domain Eukaryota; kingdom Viridiplantae; phylum Streptophyta; class Magnoliopsida; order Fabales; family Fabaceae; genus Vicia; species Vicia sativa. The sequence continues at coordinate 250,049,368 of CM038795.1, forward strand.
GCGACTCTGCTGGGGAATATCCCTAAAGAGAGAATTACTTTAGGGATTTTTAGCTCATCTTTACTACTTTTTGTTTGATTTGTATGCTTTATCTTAAGGGTTGCTTGGGTATTATATTGTTGGGGGATCCTACACCCGGATCCAGGTTTCCTTTTAGGTAAGTAGCAATAGATCGTCGCGACCGTTAGGCGTATACCGAAACGGTCAACATGATGGCTATGTTAGTGTGACACTTTGGATGTCCTGATGCTCCTCATTCCTAAGTTGAGGATAGCATTTGGCTTCTGCGTGGTGTCATCAGCACTAACTAAACTTTTAGAACCTTAATTGACCCATCTTGGCCATTAGAAGGTAGTGAGATGGCCGGCTTTAGTGTAGACTGAGGTTGGTTGATACTCGATGCTACGCTCATTAAGATCAGACTTTTGGGATATTTTCGGTCGACCACTTGGTAGTCGTATTGAAATAAACGCCTACGAGAAAGATCAATGATATGAGATTCCTAGAACCCGGTTACTATTATAGGACAGGATGAACCAACTCAAACTTTTGGTGGGGTAATCACCTATACCTCATGCAAGCCTTAAACCTAGGCTCATTGTGTGACTTGTTTGTGTGTGCTAAACATGACATCATGACATCATTTGCATTGCATATCATCTCTAACTATTTCAAGGACCTAGGGATTTATCTTTGCTCTGTTTTGTAGGGATTATGGCTTCTAGAAAGACTATCCGAATCAACTTCATGGGTGTGCCTTCTCAACTCAAAGAATTGGTTTCAGAAATTCCCGATCATGCTCAGTTCATCAAAAGACATGGTTATCTATTGATTTGATTACCTCCGGTTTTGAAGAAGATATGATGCATGTCCTATTCCAGTTCTTTGATCCAAAACACCATTGCTTTACATTCCCGGATTATCAGTTGGTTCCTACTTTGGAAGAGTTCTCTAAGCTACTTGGGATACCTATTCTTGATCAAATGCCATTCACCGGTCTAGAAAAGGTTCCTAGGTACGAAGACATTGCATCAGCTTTACACCTAAAGCGCTCAGACATTGAAGCCAATTGGGAAACCAGAAGTGGAGTTAAGGGTTTACTCGCCAAGTTCCTAATAAAGAAAGCCCGAGAATTCCTCAAAGCTATGAGTTTTCAAGCATTCGAAGACATCGTGGCCTTGTTAATCTATGGTTTGGTTCTATTTCCTAACTCAGATCAATTCATAGATGTGAACGCCATCAAGATTTTCCTTACCCGTAATCCTGTGCCTACTTTACTTGGAGATATCCTACATTCTCTCCACACTCGTACTATCAAAAGACAAGGAACTCTCATGTGTTGCATACCGTTACTTTCCAGGTGGTTTATTTTGCACCTTCCTCCACCAGTATTGAAGAACGAACAAAGGTTGAGATGGTCTCAAAGACTAATGTCACTCTCTCATTCAAATATCCGTTGGTGTCTTTTCTCTCAAAAGGACTTCACATTCATTGAGCGTTGTGGAGAATTCCCTAATGTGCCACTCCTTGGTATAAGGGGAGGTATCACCTACAACCCTTCTCTAGCTCTACGTCAGTTTGGTTATGCTCGAAGAGATGGTCCTCATGATATGCTTCTCCAAGATATTGTGTTCGACTACAACCATGATCTCCAGAATTACCGACGAAGGTTCATACACGCTTGGGGCATGGTAAAGAAAACTGATACCAAGACTTTGGGGCACCAGAACTCCATTCCTTGGGAACCTTACCTCAAATGGGTGCGAGCTCGAGCTCAAAACCTCATGATGCCATTCACGCCTATTTTACCAGTAATTATGGAACCTGTTGCTATAGGTGACGTATCCTATACTATTCATCATCCTGACATGCCTACTGATTTTGAAGACTTGAAGAGATCCTGGATTCAGCTCAAGAAAGAAAGGGATACATTCGAAGCTCAGTGCTATGCAAGCGAGAAGAAGGTGCTAGAGTTGACTAAGCTACTTCACGAGGAGCGAAACCTCAACGCCTACCTCGGCACCAAGAGGAAGCGCCCATGGGAGACTTAGAGTTTTAGGATTTTTGTGCTTTTGTTTTATTTTTCCGAACTATTTCTTGTACTCAAAAAGAAAAAGAAAAAAGAGAATAAAAGAAGCTAATAAAGTTTGTTCATGCTTGTTTAACAAATTTAAATTCATAAGGTCCTTGAAAACATTGCATCGCATTCGCATAAACATCGCATAGCATAACATAACATTGCATAACAGGTACATTGAAGATCGGTTTTCTCATTTCCTCGCTATTTATTTTAGCAGAAATGGCTCTCGAACAGACTGTCAAAGATCTCCAAATTCAGAATGCTCAGTTCCAGGAAATGTTCACCAGCTTTGTCCAAGGCCAAGAAGATCTGAAGAAACTCATCAACAGAAAGAAGAGGGTCGTTGGTGTTCTCAACATGGGTAGACGCTACAAAGGTGGTCCTAAAGTGGTCACCCAGATCGAGCTTTCAGAAGGGAGTGCCAAGACTGAACGGAGTATCAAGGGTCATGAGGAAGAAGGACAACGTGAGCCTGAGAAAGAAGAAGATCACTATGAGAATGAGCAGTACTCTGATGAAGATGACAAACTCAAGCAACTTGAAGACCGTCTGAATGCTGTGGAAAACCTGAAGATGTCAGGATTGAATTTTGACGATCTGAGTCTTGTTCCTGGTGTGGTGATTCCTCCCAAGTTCAAAGTTCCCACTTTTGCCAAGTATGATGGCATTTCTTGTCCGAAGCTGCATTTGAAGTCCTATGTTCAGAAGATCAATCCCCACACTGATGACAGAAAGTTGTGGATGCATTACTTTCAAGAGAGTTTATCCGGAACTCAGTTGGAATGGTACTATCAGCTAGAGAATGACCGCATCCGTACTTGGAGTGACTTAGCTGATGCTTTCTACAGGAAGTATGAGTACAATGCTGAATTGGCACCCACTCGCATGCAACTACAAAGCATGTCTATGGGTCGTGATGAGAAGTTCAAAGAGTATGCTCAAGAAATAGAGAGATCTAGCAGGCAGAGTTCAGCCACCCTTGTCCAATAGTGAGTTGGTTGATATGTTCATGGGGACGTTGTCAGGTCCATTCTTCAATCATCTGATTGGAAACTCTTCAGCCGGATTCACCGAGTTGATACTGACAAGAGAACATATTGAGGCTGGTATCAAGAGTGGAAAGATTCATGTAGAGTCATCATCAAATGCTGCGAAGAAATCTTTTGGTGGTAAGAAAGAAGCCAATGCTGTGTATGGTCAAAAAAGTCGAGCCAAGACTGACCGTGCTCAATCTGTGGGGGAAGTTGTGATCTCCAATCCTACATTAGCACAACCTCAGCGAAATAACACGCGTAACCAGAATGCGCCACGAAGACAGTTTAGCAAGATCAACATGCCACTGTCGCAAGCCTTGCAACACATGTTGAAAGCAGAGCTGATTACCTTGAGGGATCCTCCTTAGAACATCAATACTTCCTCTCCAAAGTACAATCCTAATGCTAAATGTGCTTATCACTCCAACAGCCCAGGGCATAGTACTGATGATTGTTGGGCCTTGAAGAACAAGATTCAAGACATGATCGAAGCTAAAGAGATTGAGTTCGACCCTCCTGTCGAGACTCTGAATGTGATCAACGCGCCTATGCCTGACCACGGCAAGAGTTCCAATGCTATTGACAAGACTGCTTATGTTTTCAATATAGATGACTTGACCATTCCTCTAATGACTGTTAAGAAGAATTTGTTGCAAGCCGGTGTCAATATAGGATGCCCAGAGAACTGTCGTTGGTGCCCCTCCGCGCCTGATGGTTGTGCTTGGTTAAGAAGACGCGTCCAGTGCATGATGGATAACCGTGAAGTTCTATTTCTAAAACCACCTGTGGAGAAGCTGTGTGAAGACATGTCTAAACTGAAGATTGAAGATGTGAGCGAAGCTGAGCCATCTGCATGGGATACCTTGGGCCAGCCAAGTGGAAAGTTTGACTACATGGTGAAGTATACTGTTCCTGAAAGCTACAAGATTCCTATTGAAGATGTCAAAGTGACCAGATGGGGAGACGAATTCCCAGAAGACTGTGCTGATGTTAACACAATAAAGATTTCCTCTGCTGATCCTGTGCCTAGAGTGGCACCTCTCATTATTACTTCTCCCAGACCAGTTCCGTATTCCTCTGACAAGGCTATCCCTTGGAACTATGGAGCTGATATTTACTATCATGGCGTCAAGCAAGACCCTCTAACTATTGAAGACCTTACAGTTGAAGCTCCCATTCTTGACATTGACAACATCACCGGATCAAGTAAAGTGACCAAAACCGGAAGAGTGTTCTCTCCAGATATCTCTCCTCCAAAAGACACTGCGACTCCAGCTCGCATTCCATCTGTTCAATCCATTCCCCAAGCCAGAAGGAAAGAACCAGTGACTCATCATGCTCAGACAGAAGTACCAAAGGAAGTTGCTGAAGATGCCTCCAAACAGGAAATGGAGGAAATTCTGAAGATTATCAAGAAGAGTGACTACACTGTTGTGGAATAGTTGGGACAGGCTTCGTCCAAGATTTCCATGCTTTCTCTGCTCTTGTGCTCCGAGGCTCATGCTAAGGCCTTGGTGAAGTTTCTGATGAATGCTCACATACCGCAAGACACAACTACTGACCGGTTTGAAGTCTGTATTGCCAGCCTGGCTGCCAACAATGGCCTAGGTTTCTCTGATATTGATTTGACTCCTGCCGGAAGGAAACACAATAAAGCCTTGCACGTCTCTGTTGAATGCAAGGGCATTACTCTGTCTCATGTTTTAGTGGATACCGGTTCTGCTCTGAATATCCTACCAAAGAATGCTTTTGACCAACTTGATGTTGAAGGGTTGGTCCTGAAGCCCAGTGACATTATTGTGAGAGCTTTTGATGGTTCTAAGCGGACAGTACTGGGAGAGCTCGTTCTGCCAGTCAAAATCGGTTCCCAGACTTTTGACTCCACTTTCTTTGTCATGGACATCCGTCCAGCTTACTCTTGCCTACTTGGATGCCATTGGATACATGGTGCAGGTGCTGTTACCTTTACCTTGCATCAGAAGCTGAAGTACTTAGTGAAGGGGAAGGTTGTTACAATATGTGGTGAAGAGGAATACATGGTCAGTCATCTGCAGTCATTTCGATACCTCGAGATGGAAGGTGAATTCTTTGAGACTCCCTGTCAAGCTTTCGAAACAATCCCCAGAGTCATGCTTGTTGACTCTCCTGTCACTCCTGAAGATACACCAGCTTCGCCTAGGATGGCCTCTCTGAAGGATGCTCAAGCTGCAGTTGAAGAAGGAGGTAGTACTATTTGGGTCGCTCCCGATCTTCCTTTCAAATCTGACAAGACTGGTTTAGGCTTCACCATCAAGGGTCAGAAGATGATACACCGCGAACGTGCCGGCCAACTTCCTTTCCGCATCAGCCAGAATGGAATCCATGCTATAGAAGACGACGACACCGACTTCAACATCAACAAATGGATCTTCCCAACTCCTGACAACGGACTCAGCAATTAGAAGACTGAAGACGTCATACCAATCTCCTTTAGACAGGAGTAATTGCTTTTGTTTTTGTTTTGCTTTTCGTTTTTTATGCTTCGAACAATAAACTCTAAAGCCTAGTGCCTTGCCCGGGGCATCGTGGTTCGTTTGTGAGGGTTATTATCTGTCATTTGCATATTTTCATTCAATAAAATCATTGGACTTTTGTGTTTAAATGTTTCTTTCTTTTTGCTTTATCACCCCTTCAAAAAAGGCTATGTGTTTCTTACACACACCCACGTGATACACTGCAGAATCACTCCGAATCTCGTTGATAACAGCTATGTTATTGCTAAATATGACTTTGATAATCCGATCTACCAAGCCGAAGACGAAAATGAGGAAGATTGTGAAGTGCCAGGAGAACTTGTCAGACTGCTACAGCAAGAAGAACGAGTTATACAGCCACACGAAGAGCCAGTTGAGGTTGTGAATCTAGGTACTAATGAAGATAGAAAAGAGATCAAGATAGGAGCGGGTCTTGAGAACAGTGTCAAAGAAAGATTGATTCAGATTCTACGAGATTATATTGAGGTTTTTGCTTGGTCCTACGAAGACATGCCAGGTTTAGATGTTGATATTGTGGTACACCGGTTACCGACAAAAGAAGGTTTTCTCCCAGTGAAACAGAAGGTTCGTCGTATGCGTCCAGAAATGTCAGAGAAGATCAAGGCCGAAGTTATAAAACAGTTCAATGCCGGTTTCCTAGCTGTTACTTCTTATCCGCAGTGGGTTGCAAACGTGGTGCCCATACCCAAGAAGGATGGCAAAGTACGGATGTGTGTGGATTACAGAGATCTGAGCAAAGCGAGTCCGAAAGACGATTTTCCACTCCCTCATATTGATGTTCTGGTTGACAACACCGCTCATCATAAGGTTTTCTCCTTCATGGATGGTTTCTCCAGTTACAATCAGATCAAAATGGCTCCAGAAGACATGGAGAAGACTACTTTTGTTACACAGTGGGGCACTTTCTACAACAAAGTTATGCCATTCGGACTGAAGAATGCAGGCGCCACTTATCAGCGTGCCATGGTGGCATTGTTTCATGACATGATCCATCACGAGATAGAGGTCTACGTCGACGACATGATAGCTCGACCACAGACTGAAGAGGAACATCTCGATCATTTGCAGAAAATGTTTGATAGGTTGAAGAAGTACAGACCGAGGCTCAATCCTAACAAGTGCACCTTTGGAGTCAGATTCGGTAAACTCTTAGGGTTTATTGTCAGTAACAGAGGTATTGAAGTTGACCCTGCCAAGGTTAAAGCTATCCAAGAAATTCCAGCTCCCCGCACTGAGAAGGAAGTTATAGGTTTCTTAGGACGTTTGAACTACATTGCCAGATTCATTGCACATCTAACTGCTACTTGTGAGCCAACTTTCAAATTACTGAAGAAAGATCAAGTAGTGGAATGGAACGACGATTGCCAGATCACTTTTGACAAAATCAAGGAGTACCTACAGAATCCTCCTATCCTGATGCCACCTGCCGAAGGAAGACCTATTATCATGTACTTGATAGTGCTAGAGAACTCAATGGGGTGTGTGTTGGGGCAGCATGACGAGTCTGGTCGAAAAGAGTATGCAATATACTACCTTAGCAAAAAGTTTACCGACTGTAAAACAAGATACTCAGAGCTCGAGAAAACTTGCAGCGCTTTGGCTTGGGCTGCTCGCCGACTAAGACAGTACATGTTGACTCACACTACCTTGTTGATCTCCAAGATGGATCCGATAAAATACATATTTGAGAAACCAGCTCTCTCCGAAAGAATAGCAAGATGGCAAATGATCTTGACCGAATATGACATCCAGTATACTTCCCAGAAAGCAATCAAAGGAAGTGTAGTAGCCGATCATTTGGCTCATCAAGCCGTAGATGACTATCAGTCTATGCAATTCGAGTTTCCAGAGGAAGATGTTCTGTTAGTTACTGATTACGAAGAACCAGGACCAGACGAAGGACCTGAACAAAGATCCCGATGGACCATGGTCTTTGATGGAGCCTCTAACGCACTTGACAATGGCATTGGCGCCATCATTACATCCCCTACAGGCGGGTACACGCCATTCACCGCCAGACTTTGCTTCAATTGTACGAACAACATGGCCGAGTACAAAGCGTGCATCATGGGTATTAAAGCTTCTATTGACTTAAGAATCAAGTTCTTACAAGTGTATGGAGACTCAGCTTTAGTGATCAGTCAGATTAAGGGCGAGTGGGATACGAAGCATCCGAATCTCATTCCATATCGAGAGCATGTTCTGAGTTTGATCCCCTACTTCGAAGAGATCACTTTCAATCACATTCCACGAGAAGAGAATCAGTTGGCAGACGCATTGGCTACTATGCCATCTATGTTCAAGGTTAGAAGGGACAACGAGGCTCCCCAGATCATCATTGAAAAGTTTGACGAGCCAGCGTATTGTTATGAGCTTGATACAGAAGAGAAACCTTGGTTCCACGATGTGAAGAGGTATCTTGAGACTCAGGAATATCCCGCAGGGGCATCTGTCAACGATAAGAAGTTCTTGAGAAGGTTCGCATCCAAATTCTTCCTCAGCAACGACATCTTATACAAGCGCAACCACGACCTGTGCTTACTTCGCTGTGTAGACCAGAAAACAGCAGAACGTATCATGGAAGAGATACACGAAGGCGCATTTGGTACCCACTCCAGTGGACATACCATGGCTAAGAAGATTCTGAGAACAGGTTATTATTGGTCCACCATGGAAGCTGATTGTCACCGCTATGCTCGATCCTGTCACAAATGTCAGATATATGCAGACAAAGTGCACGTACCTCCGGTACCTTTGAATGTTCTGACCGCTCCTTGGCCTTTTGCAATCTGGGGCATTGACATGATCGGAGAAATCAAACCACTGCTTCCAACGGACATCGTTTCATCCTTGTGGCAATCGATTACTTTTCCAAGTGGGTAGAGGCAGCCTCGTTCGCATTTGTTACCAAGAATGTTGTGGCTCGGTTCATCAAGCATAATCTTATCTGTCAATATGGCACTCCCGAAAGGATTATCACAGATAACAGTTCTAATCTCAACAATAAGACGATCACCGAACTCTGCACGCAGTTCAAGGTCCAGCATCACAACTCTTCTCCATATCGGCCTAAGATGAATGGCGCAGTGGAAGCCGCCAATAAGAACGTTAAGAAGATTATACAAAAGATGACAGTTACTTACAAAGATTGGCATGAGATGTTACCATTTGCTCTTCATGGCTATCGCACTACAGTACGAACATCTACAGGGGCAACCCCCTTCTCTCTTGTATACAGTATGGAAGCAGTCCTGCCTATCGAGGTTCCTATACCCTCAACCAGAGTCCTCCAGGACGCAGAGTTAGGCGAAGACGAATGGATCAGACTCGCCTCGACCAGATTAACTTGATTGATGAGAAACGACTTGCATCCATTTGCCATGGACAGATCTATCAAAAGCAAATGATCAAAGCGTTCAATAAGAAAGTCAAGCACCGAGTCTACCAAGTCGGTGATCTAGTAGTCAAGCGCATCATTCTTCCACAAGGTGATCCCAGGGGCAAATGGACTCCCACCTATGAGGGACCATTTGTAGTCAAAACAGTATTTTCCGGTGGAGCTACGATACTTAGCACCATGGATGGCGAAGACTTCCCACACCCTGTGAACGCGAACATAGTCAAAAAATACTACGCATAAACGAGACCCGCTAGGTCGACTGGCCTAGGCAAAAATAAGGGCATCCTGGCGAACCAAAAAGGTTCGGGAAAAAATTAAGGATATATACAAAACATGTACACCCGGCAAGTCGAAAACCTGAAAAGGCGGCTTGGGCAAAAAAGGGTATCCCGGTAGACTGAAAAACCCGAAAGGGCGGTCTAGGCAAAAGTTAGGGATTTAAGCGTACAACTATGTCTCGTCCAGATCACCTACCTACAGACTACTATCAGCATTCAAGATTCAAATGGTGAATATCAATTCACTCACTTTCTACTAACAGCAAGGAGATGAGATAGTCGATATATATGAGTACTAGCATAGTTGGAACTTAACGAGATAGTTTCCACATAGCTTTTTACTTTCTTTGTATACAAACTGTTTGGCCATACGCCACCCTTTCGAATTAATACAAGTTTCTTTTCACAAATGTTTATTTTATTGTTTTTTGCACAAAGTCCAACGTTTGCTTTGAATGATTATATGCATTTGACAATAAAAATCTGTTTACAAACATACGAAAAGCAGACATGCAAAAGTACTTGCTACAGACTCTAGGAATTGAGATGACGACGAAGGTCACCGATACATTCCCCTACAGAGTATAATCCCCATAGAGCCATCGCTCACCACAAACCTTCCCCAGCGAAGTACACACCTTCTGTCACTAGTCTTCAAGCATTAACGGTTCCTCTCCAGCAGAGGTATCCAATCAGCAGGATATCTCTCATCCCCCCGACAGCAGCAATATCCCGACTCGAAACTTGGTCAGATGGTGCATCAGAGGGAAACTACATTTCTTATCCCCAGCAGGGTCGACACACAAGGTCCCCAGCGGGTTGCCCTCATTTCAAGAACCCCAGCGGAGTGTTTTCCAACTCCCACCATCCCTAGTAGGGTCTACATACAGGATCCCCAGCGGAATGTCTTCTATCTTTATTCCCCAACAACAGTATTTAGGCTCGAAACTTGGTCAGATAGTGCATCGGAGGAATCAACGTCAACTATTCTTAGTCAGGATTTCCACGGTTTCATCCTCAAGCAGAAATCAGAAATCCCTAAGCAGAGCGTCCACATCTTCCTCAAGATGGATATGTTTTGAAATACCTACATACACATCCATACATTATTCATAAAAGTTATAGCATGTGCATATATCATTCATACATTACATGCATCATGATCTGCATCAATCTAACTATATCCTGTCAAAATTTCTCTTTCTGTTTTTCCCCAAACAGGTGGAAATCACTTCTAAACGAAAGGTCGAAGATTAATCTGAACAATCATGGCCACAAGTCCAGGATTAATGCCCGAAACCAGACGGGAAACCTTAATCGAATGACTACTTAAGTTGTCCTCCGACAACAGACATTGGATCAAACACCCGAAGCTCAACAGGGAAGCTATCCGCACTATGTCTATTATCCCCCTCAGAGTAATCAAGACGACCATTGATTCCAACACTCTTATTATCAACATCAACTACAGAGTCTGACGTACGACTCAATTGCCTTGGATGGCATCTTAAGCCCATCTCTGACTATTTGTCGACATCTCTCCGCTTTCAGAATGCTGCATATTTGGTTAAAAACCAATACAAACCAATAACTTCATTCAAGGACGAGTGCGGAGTCTAGCGTACGACTCTCTCCGGATGGCATCTTAAGCCCATCTCCTCTACTTTCAAGGATACCTATAGAGTCTAGCGTACGACTCATTCCCCAGCATCACTCTCTCCAGATCGCATCTTAAGCCCATCTCCTATGACTCTCCTATTCAGTCAACACTTTTGAGTCTAGCGTACGACTCATTCCCCAGCGAAGTCTCTGGTTTCTCCAAATCGCATCTATAAGCCCATTCCCATACACCGTCGATCAACGGCGAGTGCAAATATTTAGGTGTACTCGAGTGTTCAATCATCTTCTACCTCCAGGACACGAAAGGCAAGCATGCCAATCTAACCCTTCCAGTACAAGAAGATTGAACTGGGGCAACTGTTATACCCCAAAATTTGCCCACCCGATACTAAGGTCAACATTATTTTTAAACTTGGTTTTAAATTTCTTTTGGTTTATTACACTAATATTTCGGGGATTTTTATAAATATTCGTTCTCAAGGTCTATTTAAAAATATAATAATTTATTTTAAATTATTTGTATTTGTAAATATGACAAATACTTGCGCGTCTCCATATACTTTCAGTTGCATTTCTATTTTGAATAAGTAAGATAGCACAATTGGTAAGGAGGTAAGCTTTGTAAATATGAGGTCATGGGTTGGAATCTCACATGTTGCACTTTTAACATTTTTTTTTTTGTTATTTGTTACTAACTTTCTTTTCCTTTTAAAATCTATTTTCAAAAATCATAAAATCATATTTTTATTATTTAAATACTAATTTTCGAATTTTATTGTTTATGTATTTTTCAAAAAAATGTTATTTTTACTTTTTTATCATTTTATGCATTTTTAGACCAAAATAAAAAAAAGGAAAGTTTTAAAATCAATTTGTTCTTATTTTGGCATGTTTTCAAATCTTGGGGAGCAAGTAAAAAGAAATTAGGAAAATATTGATTAATTGATTAAATTACAAATCACAATTAAATGACATTTTTTGAGTCATTGATCAATATTTAATTTTTTCTATATTTGTTTAACCCAATATTTTGTTATAAATAGAGGCCAATTTTGATACAACAAGAGAGGACACGATATATTTTTCATTGCATATTTCCTACACTAACATTTTCTTTTCTTTCTACCAAAAATCACCCACAAATTTCCACAATTTCTCACACACATTTTTTTTCAATCTCTTTTCAAAGCTTCTTTTCAAAAATTGTTTCTAGTTTTTGGCCGATGATTTTCATATGAGGCATCCCTTTTATTTTAACTCGTTTGTTATCCTAACCACATGATGTTTATTTGATGGTTGATTGTTTTTTTTTTACATTTTATTTTCGTATAACAATTCTCACGGTTTCACACTTACAAGTCATATCGAACCACTTTTTTTTTTTTTTTACGGTCCATATCTACAATTAGAAATACTAACTTTTTTTTATCTTGCATATTGAAAACCTTAGTAACAATTTACTAATATATTTCTACATGCATTTTTTCTAATTTGTATTAGTGAAGTTTTTTCTATCAAAACCATCTTTCACCATTAACAACATCACTTTTTTTCTAAACAAACTACAAACAACTAACATATAAAAAATCTGAATGAAATCTATTTCATACAGTTTGTCAACAGCAACAACTCAACCTTGGGTTTTGACCCGTGACAATATTCCTCCATTATCATTGATTTAATTTTGATTCACCTTTATGCTAGTGTTTTCTTTTTTTTGTGTCGATACTTTGTTTCAGGTTTAGAATTCATTTCGGCATCGATCCAGATTCAAAACTTTCGACCTGTTGTTCTAAAGGGAACACCACCACTGCCTTTCAACACATCCAGGGACCAAATCCTTTTTTTTTACCACTTTTCTCCTTCAATTTTTCTAACCTATTTTAATTTCTCTTTTCTTATTTTTATTTATTTTCATAAATTAATTTGACTATTTTCTAAAATCCTGAAAAATGTTTTAATTTTAGATTTAGGTTTCAAAAACCTTTATTTAAATTTTTGACACAAAAACTTTTTTTTTTTTTGCATTTTCAATTATTTTTCTAATTAAATGCTAATTAACATAGATTTAGAATTTTTACATTAAAATCAATCTCAAAAAATACAAAAATATTTTTTCTTTCTTTTAATTAAGGTTACTAACCTAAAAAACATTTTCCTACTAATTTCCAAAATATTTTACTAACTTTATTTTGATTATTTATGATTATCTCGCATTTACAAATTCTAGAAAAGATGTATAGGTCGCAAATTTTTATTATGTAATAGCGTAGGATTTACTTTCCGCACCTTTACATTTCCGCCTTTACTTTCCGCACTCTTATTATGTAACTGCCCCAAAGCCATGTAATAGCGTAGGACTTTACATTTCCGCACTTTACTTTCCGCAATTTACTTTCTGCACCCTATAAACTGCTAGTAATTAGGCGTGTATGGCAAGATAAAATTGGACATAGATCAATCGTAACTTCAAGATAACATATCTGAATTCAACACACTCCTTTCACACATGCACCCCTTAAGGTAATTCTCTCTCGTTGCCTTTACGAAAACAAATGGTCAAGTCCCTCGAACATAGAGGTATTCTAGCACCGTTGCCTTCAAAAAAAATCATCATAGTCCCTTCGATACAAAGATCATAGACCCACGATGTCGCCTACGAATACATGATCTTGACCCTCGATTGTTGCCTACGAAAAATGATGATCGTCCCTTCGAATGTGCTAGGATACTTCCTACAAGTTTCCTTCTATGACCATCCGATGTCCCTTCGAATGTCCCTTCTACATCCAACGAATGGAGTTACCTACCAACTAATGGTATGGATAGCACTATTCTTAAGGAAACGTAAAACAACACGAAAACGACCATTCTGAGTAGGTAATAAGACTTTTAGTTGCTTGCTCTATCAAAATACTTTTCACACCACACACTTTTGTCAAAGTTCAAACTCTTTTAAAAAAAAACGAAACATTTCCGTACACTTTGTATACATTCCTACATGAATCATTACAAAGTCAAAGCGAAATGCCTTTTCAAAAAAATTTTCAAACACACAGAAAGCACTTTTAAAATGATCTAGAGAGCAACTAAGAGCCCGTAGATAACTACGGATGGAAAGGGGTGCTAATACCTTCCCTTTTCATAACCTTTCTCCCGTACTCAGAATCTAATGAAGGTCTTTTTCTGTACTTTTTACCTTCCCTTAATTGGATAAAAGAAAAGTCGGTGGCGACTCTTGCTATCCGCAACATTTGCGATACAAAAATCTCAAAGTCAGTTCACCGTATTACACCTGGTAGGAATTACAGTTTTGTATTGCATCTTCTACCTTAAATCACCACACGTTGCTCGCAAACATCATTCTCAACTCACACGCTCCGATTTAGACAACTCCCATTTCTTGCTTAGCAATCTACTCCACACGTACTCCAATTGTGGCTTAACACATGATGCTTTTTAACTTTTTCAAAAGCCCGATCACCACGAAAAAATTTTAAATTTACTTTGAACTTAAATATTTTTTTTAAACTTTATAATTGTAAAAAATGTAATGTTTCATAAAAATTTATTTATAGTTTTTTTAGAATAACTTTGTCATGAAGTTTCCCGTAGCCAAAATATGTAATAAAAAATATATAAAAATTTGTAGTTATGTTGATAAATTGATATATAAATAATTTTACAACCAATTATCACACAATCCAGAGTAGCACCATTGGCAATTTTAACATCTTCTAAAATCCGGGTTCGAATCCCGACCGTGGAATAAGATTTTTGTATTGAATTCCTCTTTCTTAATAGTATAAAATGTCATATTTCGTATAAATTTATTTATTGTTTTTTACAAAAATTTCATCGTAAAGATTTCTGTGACGAAAATGTGTAAAAATTACATATAAAAATTGTGGTTATGTAGATACATTGATATATAAAAAAATTAACATATAATTATCACACAATCGGCAGTAGCACCATTAGCAATTCTAACATCTTCAAGAATTTGGGTTCAAATGCCTTGTAGGAATTACATTTTTGTATTGCAACTTCTACCTCAAATCACCACACGTTGCTCGCAAACATCATTCTCAACTCACACGCTCCGATTTAGACAACTCTCATTTCTTGCTTAGCAATCTACTCCACACGTACTCCAATTGTGGCTTAACACATAATGCTTGTTAACTTTTTCAAAAGACCGATCACCACGAAAAAAATTTAAAATTATTTTGAGCTTAAATATTGTTTTTTAAACTTTATAATTGTAAAAACTGTAATGTTTCGTATAAACTTATATATTTTTTTCTTGGAATAATTTCGTCATGAGGTATCCCGTAACCAAAATATGTAATAAAATACATATAAAAATTTGTAGTTATGTTGATACATTGATATATAAATAAATTTACAACTATTTATCACACAATCCACAGTAGCACCATTGGCAATTTTAACATCTTCTAAAATCCGGGTTCGAATCCCGACTGTGGAATAAGATTTTTGTATTGAATTCCTCTTTCTTAATAGTATAAAATGTCATATTTCATATAAATTTATTTATCGTTTTTTAGAAAAACTTCATCGTAAAGATTTCTGTGACGAAAATGTGTAGAAATTACATATAAATATTGTTGTTTTGTAGATACATTGATATATAAAAAAATTAACATATAATTATCACACAATCGGCAGTAGCACCATTAGCAATTCTAACATCTTCAAGAATTTGGGTTCAAATGCCTTGTAGGAATTACATTTTTGTATTGCAAACTTCTACCTCAAATCACCACACGTTGCTCGCAAACATCATTCTCAACTCACACGCTCCGATTTAGACAACTCTCATTTCTTGCTTAGCAATGTACTACACACGTACTCCAATTGTGGCTTAACACATGATGCTTGTTAACTTTTTCAAAAGATCGATCACCATGAAAAAATTTTAAAATTACTTTGAACTTAAATATATTTTTTAAACTTTATAATTGTCAAAAATGTAATGTTTCGTAAAAATTTATTTATATTTTTTTTGGAATAATTTCGTCATGAAGTATCCCGTAACCAAAATATGTAATAATACATATAAAAATTTGTAGTTATGTTGATACATTGATATATAAATAATTTTACAACTAATTATCACACAATCCACAGTAGCACCATTGGCAATTTTAACATCTTCTAAAATCCGGGTTTGAATCCCGGCTGTGGAATAAGATTTTTGTATTGAATTCCTCTTTCTTAATAGTATAAAATGTTATATTTCGTATAAATTTATTTATCGTATTTTAGAAAAACTTCATCGTAAAGATTTCTATGACGAAAATGTGTAAAAATTACATATAAAAATTGTTGTTATGTAGATACATTGATATAAAAAAATTAACATATAATTATCACACAATCGGCAGTAGCACCATTAGCAATTCTAACATCTTCCAGAATTTGGGTTCAAATGCCTTGTAGGAATTACATTTTTGTATTGCAACTTCTACCTCAAATCACCACACGTTGCTCGCAAACATCATTCTCAACACACTCCGATTTAGACAACTCTCATTTCTTGCTTAGCAATCTACTCCACACGTACTCCAATTGTGGCTTAACACATGATGCTTGTTAACTTTTTCAAAAGACCGATCACCACGAAAAAATTTTAAAATTACTTTGAACTTAAACATTTTTTTTAAACTTTATAATTGTAAAAAGTGTAATGTTTCGTAAAAATTTAATTATATTTTTTTTGGAATAATTTCGTCATGAAGTATCCAGTTACACAAATATGTAATAAAATACATATAAAAATTTCTAGTTATGTTGATACATTGATATATAAATAATTTTACAACTAATTATCACACAATCCACAGTAGCACCATTGGCAATTTTAACATCTTCTAAAATCCAGGTTCGAATCCCGGCTGTGGAATAAGATTTTTTTATTGAATTCCTCTTTCTTAATAGTATAAAATGTCATATTTCGTATAAGTTTATTTATCATTTTTTAGAAAAACTTCATCGTAAAGATTTCTGTGACGAAAATGTGTAAAAATGACATATAAAATTGTTGTTATGTAGATACATTGATATATAAAAAAATTAACATATAATTATCACACAATCGGTAGTAGCACCATTAGCAATTCTAACATCTTCCAGAATTTGGGTTCAAATGCCTTTTAGGAATTACATTTTTGTATTGCAACTTCTACCTCAAATCACCACACGTTGCTCGCAAACATCATTCTTAACTCACACGCTCTGATTTAGACAACTCTCATTTCTTGCTTAGCAATCTACTCCACACGTACTCCAATTGTGGCTTAACACATGATGCTTGTTAACTTTTTCAAAAGACAAAGCACCACGGAAAAATTTTAAAATTACTTTGAACTTTAATAGTTTTTTTTAAACTTTATAATTGTAAAAAATGTAATGTTTCGTAAAAATTTATTTATAGTTTTTTTGGAATAATTTCGTCATGATGTATTCCGTAACCAAAATATGTAATGAAATACATATAAAAATTTGTAGTTATGTTGATAAATTCATATATAAATAATTTTACAACTAATTATCACACAATCCACAGTAGCACCATTGGCAATTTTAACATCTTCTAAAATCCAGGTTCGAATCCCGGCTGTGGAATAAGATTTTTGTATTGAATTCCTCTTTCTTAATAGTATAAAATGTCATATTTCGTACAAATTTATTTATCGTTTTTTAGAAAAACTTCATCGTAAAGATTTTTGTGACGAAAATGTGGAAAAATTACATATAAAAATTGTTGTTAGGTAGATACATTGATATATAAAAAAATTAACATATAATTATCACACAATCAGCAGTAGCACCATTAGCAATTCTAACATCTTCCAGAATTTGGGTTCAAATGCCTTGTAGGAATTACATTTTTGTATTGCAACTTCTACCTCAAATCACCACACGTTGCTCGCAAACATCATTCTCAACTCACACGCTCCGATTTAGACAACTCTCATTTCTTTCTTAGCAAGCTACTCCACACGTACTGCAATGTGGCTTAACACATGATGCTTGTTAACTTTATAATTGTAAAAAATGTAATGTTTCGTAAAAATTTATTTATAGTTTTTTTGGAATAATTTCGTCATGAAGTATCCCGTAACCAAAATATGTAATTGTTGGCTGAAGATTTTGATACATGTAGTTCGAAATGAAACAAACAGTTTTGATGTTTCGTTGGAATAAAGCAAACGTTACAGTTCGGAATGGAAGAGATTATTCTTCGAACGGACATGTCAAAGCTTGGAGCTTCGAGTGGCAGTTGTGAAGATATATTTAAAGAAACTTCGAAGTGGTAACAAGACTATATTTGTGAAGGTTGTGAAACGAGTTCGAAGTTAAGACTACCAGGCGTTTGAAATTCAAACGTGAGCGGGATATCGGAAATCAAATATATATGCGCTGGAGCGTTCGAAGACACGTGGAGGCTAGAGAGAAGCAATGCTCTGCATGCTCCGAACGTGGCAGAATCTTATAGCAAGACCGTTATGGTCGAAGTAGTATAAATAGAAGTCTTAGTGTTAGGATTTCGTGTGACATATCTATTGTACAAAATTCAGTAAACATTCAAAATACCACATGGATAGGGAAACGAATGCTCGAACAATGTACGTATGATAACACCAAACATTTATAATTCAGTAAAACTCTTTATCTTTCCCAGTTTATCTTCCATTTTCATGTCAATATCATTTAAATACTTTTGCATTCAAAGTCATTTATCTATTACTTGTACTTAAACGTTTTTCTTCTATTCGAATCTCTTACACATTCAGAAGTTTTTACATTCACGTCTTTACATCAAAGTCTTTATACTTAAAGTCATTTATTCTTTTCTGCATTTAAACGTCTCTTTTACATTCGAATTTTTAATCATTCAGTCCCATTTTACATTTATTTACTTGATCATGTCATTAGATTCTTTTAGTATGGTAATCAAAGTGAAATGAATGTCTCTAAAACACTTTAAATACAAATCCCAACTATGAATACCCGTTTCACAATTAGATTTATCCAAATGACCAATACCCCATAGGATCAATCTAGTCGATCCTGCAAGTTACCAGAGAAATTGAATAACAGTCATTAAGTTTATTCGATAGTTTGGAAGACTAGCGGTTGTTTGCATACTTCGACATCGAATTCGTCACCACAATTTGGGTATGGATCTGGGGCCAATCAATTCATGACAAATAACCAAGGGTCAATAGGTTATAGTACATTGCAAATCTTAACCACATAAAATCAAATGGCTTTTAGGCAATTAATGGATGATAGTAACCATAATATGATAGGAGTGTTAGCACAAACCATGCA
Organism: Vicia sativa; assembly: GCA_021764765.1. NCBI lineage: Eukaryota > Viridiplantae > Streptophyta > Magnoliopsida > Fabales > Fabaceae > Vicia > Vicia sativa. The sequence goes on from CM038795.1 coordinate 250,068,678, forward strand.
AGAGATCTTCGCCCCAATAGTACAAAACGTAACTGTGACCAACAGAGAAAACGCGGATAATATGAGTCAAATAGCATATTTTTTCGCTCCGCCAGAAAGGCGTAGACAGAACCAGGCATTGGTTCGAGCGAACATACCTATCATAGAACAAATTGCTGATGACCCACCCTATAGACCAGTCAGAGAGGGGGTTAATTTGGGGGCAAGGGTACAAAGGTTAGATGCCCCAGTGATTCGAGAAGAACCACAAAGGGGATTTATAGAACCAGCGGCAAGGATCAAAAGGTTAGATGCCCCAATGATTCGAGAGGAACCACAAAGGGGAGTTATGGAACCAGGGGCAAGGGTCGAAAGGCTAGAAGTCCCAGCGTTTCGAGAAGAACAACCTAGAGGAGTTGTCATGGTGGGTCGAAATCAAGATGCTGATGCAGTCGTTCACAGAATTCGAAACGACAACATCTTGGCAGAAAATAATTTAACCACCATGATAGAAAGGATTATGGCCCAAAACGGTCTTAATACAGGAATTAGAAGGCCAAACTATGCCTCTCCTATAGCAGATTATGTAATGCACACTGATTTACCAAGGGGATATAAGGTCCCTAAGTTCACGAATTTTGCTGGAGATACCAATGAATCAACAGTCGAACACATAGACAGGTATCTGACCGAAGCAGGAGACATAGCAAATAATGAGAACCTTAGGATTAAATATTTCCCAAGTTCCCTGACTAAGAATGCTTTTACATGGTTCACCACGTTGCCTCCTGGATTCATAGATACTTGGACCCTCTTAGAGAGATTATTCCATGAGCAATTCTACATGGGACAATCTAAGATAAGTTTGAAAGAGCTAGCCAGTGTTAAGAGGAAATTTACTGAACCCATAGATGATTATCTGAATAGGTTCAGACTCTTGAAATCTAGATGCTTCACAGTAGTTCCTGAACATGAGTTAGTCGAAATGGCTGCTGGTGGCCTAGACTACTCTATTCGAAAGAAATTAGACACACAATACTTAAGGGACATGGCCAAATTAGCAGATAGGGTTCGACAAGTCGAAAGGCTAAAAGCTGAAAAGGCCAGAGCTTTTAAAAGTAACAAGAAAGAAAGAATTTCCTATGTCGAAACTGAGGAAGTTGAAGATTATCCTGGATTCGAAGAGGTCGAAATTGATCTCACTGAATTAAAACAGGCTCCACCTTACTCTTGTATACTACTAGTTCCCTCAAAAGGGAAAGAAATTGTTGAAAATGAGAAAAGTGACAAATTCCCAAAGAAGGTATATACCTTCGACATAACAAAATGTGATGAAATTTTTGATTTGCTTGTCAAAGATGGCCAACTAATTGTGCCACCGAATGTCAAAATACCTCCTCTAGATCAAAGAAAGAAAAGAGGATTTTGCAAGTACCATAGTTTCCTAGGCCACAAAACCTCACAGTGTTTTCTTTTCAGGGATTTGATTCAGAATGCAATTAAGGATGATAGATTGAAATCCGCTGACAAGCCAAAGATGAAAGTAGATGAAGACCCTTTGGATGTTGCAGACACCAATTACTCTGAGCCTGCATACATTGGGGAAATAAATATGGTGGAAGCAAATCAAGGTGACATTCCATCAAGAGAGAAAAACACTGAGAATCAAAACTATGTGCTAGTCGAAGTCAAAACGGAGGTTACTGAGGACGTCCATAAGGAACAGGAGGCTCCGATTGAAGTAGTACCTTTGGCTGCTTCGAAAGAGATCCAGGCTACTGAAGGCCAGGGGAATCGAAACCAAGAATTGACACAGGCTACTGAAGGCCTGAGGCTAAAATTGGAGAAAGTCCAGATCACACCGCCAGTTCTTCCTCAAAAAGAAATATGGGATACTTTGGGGGAGCCCAGTGGAAAGTTCGACTACCTGGTGAAATACTCTGCTCCAGAGAGTTCAAAAACCCCAATCGAAGATATCAAACCTACAGGATGGGGAGATGCTGATATAAAAGGGGAAGATGTAGATGTTAACATGGTATATATGGAGAGACCTCGTTCCGAAATGGAGGAGATGGAAAGATATTTAGAGAAAGAGAAATACAAGATGGAGGATAGTTATGCTAGGGATGCCAGTCTCAAAGACTACCTTATGCTGTGCCACAAGGGAAATGCTGAAATGATACTATGTCCCAGATGCAGCATCATTTGCAATCAGAGAATTGTTGCAGACTTTGAGAAGAAACAAGGGCACGAACTGGCATCAACTGGCGCCAGGATAACCAACTATTCAGATGTTACCCTAAAGCGGGAGTAAGTGTATTGGAGTTTTTAGTTCGTTGTCACAAAGGGGCAACCGAGTGCCTAGTATGCCCAAGGTGTTCTGCAGTGTATGATCAAAATATGGTCGGAGCCTTCGAAACAATTTCTTTCGCCCCATGCTGGAACTACAAAGAAACTGGTCAGATGAGCCAACATTTCGAGAGCAACTACACTCAACGAAGGCCTGACAGCCCTTATCCTAAAGGCGCTCGAAGGGTAACGTTCAAAATCCCTGCTGAAGTGCCAACAGACAAGTGGCTGCAAGTCAGGACTGACAAGGGGAAGGATAAATGGAGGAGCAATGAATGAAATGCACGCCACGCCATGACATATAGAAGGCAGTTCAATACGACAAAGAGGGAAGAATTGAGGTTAGAAAACTACAAAGGAAGAAACCCTATGTCAAGATCACAATGGCGAAGGCAATAGAGAATTCGAAAGGCTGAAAGAGAAGCTATGGCAGATAAAGGAGCAACTTCGATCAAAAACAAAGAAGAATCAAGCACCAACAAACCTCCACCAAATAATCAACCTGAGGGCAAACCCCCAGTTAGCAGGAGACTCTTCTCTGAAACACAACAAAATGAATCGAAGGAGTACACACCAAGTCCAGAAGAAGATGATTACATGTTAACTGACAACTTCAAATCAGAGGGGGAGTCTTCACTCAACATCAATTGCAACGTGGTATCTGTGTTACCTTGTGAGTTTGGACAGGAAACTGAAATCGGAGAGCATGAGGAGGATGATACAATAGATCTGATGAAGCATAGGCCAGGGTGCTATTACGTGATGGATAACGGAGCGGTCGAAGAGCAGAATGCTTTCTTCGAACACCCAGAGCCGGCTATGAAAAATCATCTGAAGCCATTGTTCATTCGAGCAAAAGTTGGTACGCATGGCGTAAATAAAGTCTTGGTGGATGGAGGCGTTGTAGTCAACTTAATGCCCCATTTCATGCTGAAGAAGTTAGGAATACAAGATGGTGACATCAAACCACACAACATGGTACTATCCAACTATGAAGGAAAAGTAGGCCAGACGCTGGGGGTCATCCAAGTAGATTTGACAGTGGGATCAAGCTGCAGACCCACTATGTTCATGGTGATCGAAGCCAAAGCAAACTACAACTTGCTGTTGGGAAGAGAATGGATCCATGGCGTTGGAGCAGTTCCTTCGTCAATGCATCAGAGGTTAGTTTTATGGAGAGAGGATGGTATAGTGGAGAACATCGAAGCGGATCAAAGTAATTTCATGACAGCAGTTAACTTAGTTAATAAAAGAAATTACGACAAATATCTAGCCAAAATAGCTCCCTGTACCCCAAGTGACGAAATCAACGAAACTAGGAACGCACACTATTACATGACCCTTCGCCATGATGGCATGTATTGGGATAGGAAGATAATTAAAGGAGACGAAGAAGTTGAAGGCACTACACAAAAACGGCCAGAAGGCTAGGAGTCCGACAACCTTGCTCATGATTGAGTCCTCCTTCTTCGAAAGGATTTCGGCCTATATGGCTGAGAACGAGTGGAAAGCGGCCTTAGAGGCTGAAATAGATAATATGGCTGCAGAAGTGAACGAAATAGATGGGGATGGCTCGAAAGACTCACCCTTTGAAGAACACGAAATAGATCAAAGGCTAGATGCCATATATGATAAAGAACCCTTAGGCTTCGAGAAGGACCCCACAGACTCAGGTGCCAAAATGTTGGCGCAGGATCCGCTCGAAGAGGTGAATTTGGGGGATCAAAATATGAAAAGAATAACTTACATAAGCGCAAAACTCAATCCAAGCCTCAAGCAGGAAGTGATCGAAGTCCTCAAGAAAAACAAAGATTGTTTCTCATGGGACTATGATGAAATGCTTGGTTTGAAGAGAGAGTTAGTGGAGCACAGACTTCCAATTAAGGATGGCAAGAATCCCATCAAGCAAACTCCTAGAAGATTCGCACCAGCAGTTCTCACAAAGATTAAAGCTGAGATCGAAAGGTTGTTGTGCTACAGATTCATCAGAACCACAAGGTATGTCGAATGGTTAGCAAATATAGTACCTGTTATTAAGAAAAATAGCTCTCTGAGAATTTGCATAGATTTTAGGGATTTAAATACTGCTACCCCTAAAGATGAGTACTCCATGCATGTGGCAGAAATGTTAATAGACTCTGCTATAGGATTCAAATACTTAAGTATATTAGATGGATACTCTGGGTATAATCAGATTTTTATTGCTGAAGAAGATGTTGCCAAGACAACATTTCGATGCCCAGGAGCGTTAGGCACCTACGAATGGGTAGTGATGCCTTTTGGTTTAAAAAATGCTGGAGCAACTTACCAAAGGGCAATGAATTCAATTTTCCATGATTTCATTGAGACATTTATGCAGGTGAATATTGATGATATAGTCATCAAATCCATATCTGCAGAAACCCATTTGCATCATTTGAGCCAATCATTCGAAAGAATGAGAAAACATGGCTTAAAAATGAACCCCCTTAAGTGTGCATTTTTTGTGCAGGCTGGAGATTTCCTTGGCTTTGTGGTTCATAAGAAAGGTATCGAGATCAACCAAAATAAGACCAAAGCCATTATGGAGACGAAAGCACCTACATAAAAAAGGGAGCTGCAATCTTTGCTAGGGAAGATTAAATTTCTAAGAAGGTTCATTTCGAATCTAAGTGGAAGAACCCAAGCTTTCTCTCTGTTACTTCATTTGAAACAAGGCCAAGCCTTCGCATGGAACGAAGCACATCAGAAGGCATTTGACAATATCAAAAAATATCTTACCCAGCCTCCTATCTTGTCTCCACCTTCATGGGGAAAACCCATGAGATTGTACATATCCGCCTCTGAAGTTACTATAGGTAGTATGTTAGCACAAGAAGATAGCAATGGCATCGAAAGAGCCATATACTATTTAAGTAGGGTATTGAACGATGCAAAAACTAGATATAGCAATATAGAAAAGCTATGTCTCTGTGTGTACTTTTCTTGTATGAAACTTAAGTATTATATAAAGCCTGTTGATGTTTATGTTTCATCTCATTTCGATGTTATCAAACACATGCTTTCGAAACCAATAATGCATAGCAGAGTTGGTAAATGGGCCTTGGCCTTAACAGAATATTCTTTGACTTTCATGCCTTTAAGAGCTGTGAAAGGTCAAGTAATTTCTAATTTCATTGTGGACCATTCACTGGTCGAACAGACTGTCATGGGTTACGTTGAAATGCAACCTTGGAAATTATACTTTGATGGTTCGACCCATAAGGATGGTAGTGGTGTTGGAGTTCTCATAATTTCTCCTGAAGGAATTCCAACAAAATTCAAGTATAAATTAGATGGTCCTCGTTGCTCAAACAACGAAGCTGAGTACGAAGCGCTTATTGTTGGACTTGAAGCTTTGTTGGAATTGGGGGCAACTAGAGTCGAAATTAAAGGTGATTCGGAGTTAGTGGTCAAGCAAATAACAAAGGAATACAAATGCATAAAGGAAAATCTGATGACATACTTCGTCATAATTAACAGGCTACTCAGAAAATTCAAATACATGGATATTAAACATATACCAAGAATAGAAAACCAAGAAGCAAATGACCTAGCACAGTTGGCTTCAGGGTATAAAGTTTCTACCAAAAACTTTGAGGATTTGGTTGAATTAAGAGGAAGGGTTATGGCTACTAGACTCATACCATCAGATTTAGAAAATATAAAATTAGGTTATGATAATAAACATGGATTCGAAGTGTTAGCCATAGACACCTTATCAGATGCAGATTGGCGAAGTCCAATTGTGAGTTATTTAACAAATCCAACATTGAATGTTGATAGGAAGATAAAATATAGAGCATTATCATATGTCCTCATGGGAAATGAATTGTTCAAGAAGACCCAGGAGGGCGTGTTATTGAAATGCCTAGGAGAAAGTGAGGCATACTTAGCATTATCAGAAGTCCACAATGGGGCATGTGGGGCACATCAAGCAGGCCATAAGATGAAATGGTTGTTATTCCGATATGGTATGTATTGGCCCAGCATGCTCAAAGATTGTATAGATTTTGCTAAAGGGTGTGAAGAATGCCAGAAACATGAAGGAATTCAACATGCTCCTGCAAGTGAGTTACATTCGATCATTAAACCTTGGCCCTTTAGAGGATGGGCATTAGATTTAATAGGAGAAATCAACCCTGCTTCGTCTAAAGGACAGAAATATATCTTGGTAGGAATAGATTATTTTACCAAGTGGATCGAAGCAATACCATTAATAGTTGCTGATCAAGAGGCTATTATTGAGTTCATACAGAAACCGATTATCTATAGGTTCGGATTGCCGGAGAGCATAACCACAGATAAGGGTTCTGTGTTTAATGGTAGGAAGATGCAGGAATTTGCTCAAAAGATGGGGTTTAGATTACTAACATCAACACCATATTATGCTCAAGCAAATGGTCAGGTCGAAGCAGCAGATAAAGTGATAATAGGGTTAATTAAGAAACATGTTGGTAAAAAACTAAGGAATTGGCACAAGACTTTGGACCAAATACTATGGGCCTGTAGAACATCTCCTAAAGAAGCTACTAACACTACGCCTTTCCAACTAACATTTGGTCATGATGCAGTTCTACCAGTGGAAATTCATCTACAATCAGTTCGAATTCAAAGACAAAATGAGATCCCATCTGCATTATATTGGGAGATGATGATGAATGAGTTAGTTGAGTTAGACGAAGTTAGATTGCATGCATTGGAAATCCTAATGAGGCAAAAGGAAAGAGTAGCTAGGGTATATAACAAAAGGGTGAAAGGTAAAACATTTAATATTAATGACTTAGTCTGGAAAGTCATATTGCCCATGGACAAGAAGAATAAAACATTAGGTAAATGGCCACCTCATTGGGAAGGACCTTTTCGAATAATAAAGATATTTTCAAACAATGCATATGAAATCGAAGGGTTAGCTGATGATAAGCGAATCTTAAGGGTTAATGGGAAATATTTGAAGAAATATAAGCCTCACCTGTAGGAGATTCGAATAATAACAACATAATCGAAAGATTGTAAAGGAATGCCAAAATGGTAACATATATTGCCAAAATGGCGTTGTTCAGATATTACAGACCAAAATTCAACCAAAATTCAAGATTAGTTAAACAAACAAAAATTTAAAAATAGGCATTGTTCCTCAATCTTTCAAAAGTACTTCGAAAGGACTCAAGCCTTTGTTGAGTGAAGCACCTTGCTCCTTCCAGGGTAGCTACTTCTCCTTTAAGTTGCTCTGCTGCTTCCATTTCGGCAAGGCCTTTGTTGAGAAGTTCTTCGAATTGATTCCCAACAGTATCAGTTTCGTACACCAATTGTTGTTGTTGGGCCTCCTTAACCTTTTGCTGGAGCTCTTGAATTTGCTTTTCCCAGAGAAGAATAGACTGAGCTCGAACTTCATAGTCAGTCTTGGCTTGTTTTAAATGCAAGGCTTGGTTTTCAGCTTCTTTAGAAAGCTTTGAAGCATGCTCATAGGCAGCATCCATAGCGTTTCGCTTCTCTTGGACCTTAGTAGCAGCAAATTCGTCTTGAAGAAGACACCCAGTCACGTTATCCAATAAAGTTTGAAGATCGAATAATATGGTGCTGACTGGCAAAGAGCAGGTTGCGAGGTTAACTTGCGTAAGAAGCTCCTTCATGGTGTAGCAAGCTGTACTATCCTTTTTGAGCACTTCGAACAAGTCTACATCAAGGATTGTTCTCCTGACTTCGTTAAGGAGTACAACTCTATCATCTGAGGGCAATGGGTTGTTGGTCGAACTAGGGCCAGCCCTAGCAAGAGGAGTATCCCTTTGAGCTAATTTAGCTTTCATATACCCAATTGGGTCCTTACGCCTTAGGAGGGCTAACTCCTCTTCAGTCATTTCAGAGTGGGGAATTTCCATACGCAAGGGAGTCACGTCCATGTCAACCTCCATAGGCTCATTAGTCTGGTCACCATCACCTTCACTTCTTTCTTGCTCGTTGTCTTCTCCTTCGTCAACCAGATCCACCACTTCGATCGAATTATTTTCACTGCTATTAGCATCAGACTCTGTTCCATCGCTCGAATCGCTCTGGGATTCGTCTTCCCCAGATCCTTCATCTGCAGATTCCTCACTCTCTTGAGAAGAATTATCCTTTCCCTCTTCAGCATGAGTGACATTTTGGCTCTCTTTAAGGGTTTCGAGAGGAGACTTTGGGAGACAAGTTTCTGGTAGAATTTCTGCAGACTTATGAGGCGATGCTTCATTCGTTTCTTTTAAAGGAGGGGAAGTGCCTTGGTCATCCTCTGCATCTGAAGCTCTAGTCAGAATCACCATATTGGAGGATCCTTTGTTTTGCACAAGATTACTGGAATCCCCATGAGGAGAAGAGTTGATTGGAGCAGCAGTCTTTGATGGAGGAGTCGAAGTAGTGGGATTTGGATTCAAAGTATCCTACATAAACAAAGAAAATTAAGAGCGTGCACCAAGGTACGAATAACTATTTCGTTAAGGGTTCGAATTCAATTTACCTGTGGACTATCGGAAGAAAGGTTGCTATCAATATGTTCCAACATTACGTTGGAGGTCGAAGGTGGAATTTTGGATATTGTGGAGGGAGCAACATCTCTGGAATCAAGTCCAGAAATGCTAGTAGGCTCAATGCCTTTAGAAACTTCTTTCTTTTGCTTCTTTTTTGAAGCAGTTGGGGAATTTCCGCCAGCCTTGGGATTTTTTCCAGTGGTGCTTGGTTTCCTTTTCTTCGGAGTGGTTGGTGGAAGTTTGTTAGTCTGAAAAGGTTTAGACATGAATTAGATCTAAATCATAAATTTCAGTTTATTCAAAACATCAGGGTTAATTGATTACCTTTAGAGTTGGAACATTTGTTATTATTGGTGTTGTTGTTGTTGTTGTTGTAGTAGTTGTTGATGGTATGGCTAAAGGCACATCATCATTAGCTTCGACAGATTGTTGGGAGGTGCTTCCTTCTTTAGACTTCGAAGTAACGGTTTTTATCCTGATGGCTGAAAATCGAAACAATTAAAGTAAAATGTTAAAAATAAAGAAAGTAAGAGACATTTGGGGTTTTCCCAAGCATTCGCACCTGCGCCTTGATTAGAAATAATCGACATGGTAGAAAGGTCATAGCGAAGATGTCCTGGGAAATTAGGAAGCCAATAACGAGCCCATGTCACAGTCTCAGATGGCTTTAGTTTCTTTGAGAGTTGTATTTGAACATCTCTTTCCAAGTCAACCACCAAGGGTATGGAGGAAACCAAGCCAGAGCCAGTTCTGAGGTAGGCAATCTAGGAATTTTAGGTGGATGCATTTCGAGTGCCAACCTATACCTATCCTCAGGTGACAACCCTGAAGGAAGTTTGAACTTAGAAACTTTTTCTTTAAATTTTTCCTTCAAGGTCTGGGATGCTCGATACACAGTGGTTTCCAAGAGTGTGGGATCATAAGTGGTTTCGAAATAATTCTGAAAAGCCCTAATCTCTTTGGCGTGAGTGAACATACCTTTCTTGGAGTGTACCTGCACATTGAACGCATCAGTTAGCTTCTGTTGAATGGTGAGTGTGTCAAACATATGAGATTGGTAGAACTTAGTCCACCATTCCAGAAACCCCTTTGCTGTGAAGTGTGTTGGTTCAAAAGGTAGTAGTTCAAATTGAGCGAAGTCTTGATACTGTTCTTGTTGCAGCTTGGCTTCTCTTGCTTTAAAGGTTCGACCAGAAGTGATGGCACTCTGTGTTTGGAACAGAGGTTCAGGGATTAATTGGCACAGGCCAAATTGTCTGGAGACAAACTTAGGTTGATAGGCAAAGAGGAAGATTTGATTCTTGGAAGGAGTGATTCGTGAGGAAATTAATCTAGGGAGCAAAAAGGCTTTCCAAATATCTTGAATTTCTTTACTTTTAACAGCTTCTGAAAGAGACATGGTAAACCATGATGGTCCATGAGTCCTTGAAGCGAAGGGTGCCATGGTCTTTTCAAATTTGTGTCTCTTGGAGAAAATCATGATGTATTGTGAGAAAAGGACTTTGAAGTCATCTTTGTCATCACTCGGAGTGAGTTTTCGCAGTCTTGTACCTTCAATAATTATATCCGCTATCTCCGGATCTTGTTCGGCAACGGTGTTAGTAGCTGATAAGGAGGATTCGAACATGGCATTGAGCCATAATTGGAGCAACCAGAAAGGGCCAGCTAGAAGGATGTTTTTGGGAGTAGGGGATTTCAAGCTCGAAACGGTTGATCTTAAACTTTCATCAAGGTCAACAAGCAGCAGTTCGCTCAGACAAACTCTCCTATTCTCGTGCAAATCCTTGGCTAAGGGGATGAACCTACTTGCTACTTGCAAGGATCTGCTACATAACACATATCTTGACAACCATAAAGTTAGAAAGGCAATATGTTCTACGTCTGAGACGCTGTCTCCTTCAGTGTGGTAATGACTAATGAATTTGGAAAAACTGGCTAATTTGACATCGAAGTCAATAATACTGGAGTGTTCTTCATTATCAGGGATGTAAGTTTCTCCTACTGGCGAAAGACCAGTGATTGCTGCTATATCGAAAAACGTGGGTGTTATCATTCTGCCAGGAAGATGAAAGGTATTGTAGGTGCTATCCCAGAAATATAATGAGGCAAATAATAGTGGATGACTATAGGTGAAACCTGGTTTCGACAACTTAATTAGATTATAGATTCCTAATTCCTCCCATTGATGGGATTTTTTGGCTTCTATTTTGGTGAGCCAATTTTGGTAAGCTATGTCTGAGGTAGGACAGGATCGGAATGGTTTGAAGTTACTCTTTACATAATCTAAGATGAAGGGATCTTTTGGGGGAACGATTGGAGTTTCTATGGCTTTTGAATCAGATGATTCGCCTATACTTTCAGTTCCTATCTTAGGGATGTCCATTTTATTAAATAAGGGTTTGAAGTTATAGCAAACAGGGAAGATTTTCCTAGTGTCTTTCAAGATTTCAAACACGGTTAGAGGGCCCATTAAAGCAAATCTTTTTCCAGCAGCGTTAGTAGGAATCAATACCTGAGAGGCGTACAACATTTCCTGTTCTTTAGAGATCATCTGAGGAATGAGCACAGATTGACCCTGGTAAGTGCCCACTTTACTCTCCATGATCGTTCCTGTGTTCTTGTTCTTCTTCTTGGAAGTTTTCTTCAGTTGGGATGATGTTGTTGAAGACATTGTTGAAGATTGTTGGAAGTTTTAGGGTTTTAGTGAGAGTAGAGGAAGAAGAAGTTTCAGAATTTGGAAAAAAGAATAAAAGACTAGGTTGATTAGTTTTTATAGTGAGGAAGTTTAAACACCCACTAAGTAAGACTAGGGATACGTGGGAGTAGTGAGTTGGATCCAGAAGGAGGTGGCGTAAAAGCTGATGTTAGTAATAAGCATGATTAAACATAATCATTACTTTTGAAACCGCACCATGTTGTGATGACTAGTTTAAAACGGTTAAGAAATCCAAGGAGCGTCTTGATTGACGTATGTGAAATCATGCACAGTAAACGCTGTAATTACTCAAAGGTCATATCAAAATCTCGTGAATTTATTTAAAATAAGTATTTCTCAGAGGATTTCGAAATACATATTTTAAAGGGGCATTTTGTTGGCTGAAGATTTTGATACATGTAGTTCGAAATGAAACAAACAATTTTGATGTTTCGTTGGAATAAAGCAAACGTTACAGTTCGGAATGGAAGAGATTATTCTTCGAACGGACATGTCAAAGCTTGGAGCTTCGAGTGGCAGTTGTGAAGATATATTTAAAGAAACTTCGAAGTGGTAACAAGACTATATCTGTGAAGGTTGTGAAACGAGTTCGAAGTGAAGACTACCAGGCGTTTGAAATTCAAACGTGAGCGAGATATTGGAAATCAAATATATATGCGCTGGAGCGTTCGAAGACGCGTGGAGGCTAGAGAGAAGCAATGCTCTGCATGCTCCGAACGTGGCAGAATCTTATAGCAAGACCGTTATGGTCGAAGTAGTATAAATAGAAGTCTTAGTGTTAGGATTTCGTGTGACATATCTATTGTACAAAATTCAGTAAACATTCAAAATACCACATGGATAGGGAAACGAATGCTCGAACAATGTACGTATGATAACACCAAACATTTATAATTCAGTAAAACTCTTTATCTTTCCCAGTTTATCTTCCATTTTCATGTCAATATCATTTAAATACTTTTGCATTCAAAGTCATTTATCTATTACTTGTACTTAAACGTTTTTCTTCTATTCGAATCTCTTACACATTCAGAAGTTTTTACATTCACGTCTTTACATCAAAGTCTTTATACTTAAAGTCATTTATTCTTTTCTGCATTTAAACATCTCTTTTACATTCAAATTTTTAATCATTCAGTCCCATTTTACATTTATTTACTTGATCATGTCATTAGATTCTTTTAGTATGGTAATCAAAGTGAAATGAATGTCTCTAAAACACTTTAAATACAAATCCCAACTATGAATACCCGTTTCACAATTAGATTTATCCAAACGACCAATACCCCATAGGATCAATCTAGTCGATCCTGCAAGTTACCAGAGAAATTGAATAACAGTCATTAAGTTTATTCGATAGTTTGGAAGACTAGCGGTTGTTTGCATACTTCGACATCGAATTCGTCACCACAATTTGGGTATGGATCTGGGGCCAATCAATTCATGACAAATAACCAAGGGTCAATAGGTTATAGTACATTGCAAATCTTAACCACATAAAATCAAATGGCTTTTAGGCAATTAATGGATGATAGTAACCATAATATGATAGGAGTGTTAGCACAAACCATGCAAGAGATCTTCGCCCCAATAGTACAAAACGTAACTGTGACCAACAGAGAAAACGCGGATAATATGAGTCAAATAGCATATTTTTTCGCTCCGCCAGAAAGGCGTAGACAGAACCAGGCATTGGTTCGAGCGAACATACCTATCATAGAACAAATTGCTGATGACCCACCCTATAGACCAGTCAGAGAGGGGGTTAATTTGGGGGCAAGGGTACAAAGGTTAGATGCCCCAGTGATTCGAGAAGAACCACAAAGGGGATTTATAGAACCAGCAGCAAGGATCGAAAGGTTAGATGCCCCAATGATTCGAGAGGAACCACAAAGGGGAGTTATGGAACCAGGGGCAAGGGTCGAAAGGCTAGAAGTCCCAGCGTTTCGAGAAGAACAACCTAGAGGAGTTGTCATGGTGGGTCGAAATCAAGATGCTGATGCAGTCGTTCACAGAATTCGAAACGACAACATCTTGGCAGAAAATAATTTAACCACCATGATAGAAAGGATTATGGCCCAAAACGGTCTTAATTCAGGAATTAGAAGGCCAAACTATGCCTCTCCTATAGCAGATTATGTAATGCACACTGATTTACCAAGGGGATATAAGGTCCCTAAGTTCACGAATTTTTCTGGAGATACCAATGAATCAACAGTCGAACACATAGACAGGTATCTGACCGAAGCAGGAGACATAGCAAATAATGAGAACCTTAGGATTAAATATTTCCCAAGTTCCCTGACTAAGAATGCTTTTACATGGTTCACCACGTTGCCTCCTGGATTCATAGATACTTGGACCCTCTTAGAGAGATTATTCCATGAGCAATTCTACATGGGACAATCTAAGATAAGTTTGAAAGAGCTAGCCAGTGTTAAGAGGAAATTTACTGAACCCATAGATGATTATCTGAATAGGTTCAGACTCTTGAAATCTAGATGCTTCACAGTAGTTCCTGAACATGAGTTAGTCGAAATGGTTGCTGGTGGCCTAGACTACTCTATTCGAAAGAAATTAGACACACAATACTTAAGGGACATGGCCAAATTAGCAGATAGGGTTCGACAAGTCGAAAGGCTAAAAGCTGAAAAGGCCAGAGCTTTTAAAAGTAACAAGAAAGAAAGAATTTCCTATGTCGAAACTGAGGAAGTTGAAGATTATCCTGGATTCGAAGAGGTCGAAATTGATCTCACTGAATTAAAACAGGCTCCACCTTACTCTTGTATACTACTAGTTCCCTCAAAAGGGAAAGAAATTGTTGAAAATGAGAAAAGTGACAAATTCCCAAAGAAGGTATATACCTTCGACATAACAAAATGTGATGAAATTTTTGATTTGCTTGTCAAAGATGGCCAACTAATTGTGCCACCGAATGTCAAAATACCTCCTCTAGATCAAAGAAAGAAAAGAGGATTTTGCAAGTACCATAGTTTCCTAGGCCACAAAACCTCACAGTGTTTTCTTTTCAGGGATTTGATTCAGAATGCAATTAAGGATGATAGATTGAAATCCGCTGACAAGCCAAAGATGAAAGTAGATGAAGACCCTTTGGATGTTGCAGACACCAATTACTCTGAGCCTGCATACATTGGGGAAATAAATATGGTGGAAGCAAATCAAGGTGACATTCCATCAAGAGAGAAAAAACACTGAGAATCAAAACTATGTGCTAGTCGAAGTCAAAACGGAGGTTACTGAGGACGTCCATAAGGAACAGGAGGCTCCGATTGAAGTAGTACCTTTGGCTGCTTCGAAAGAGATCCAGGCTACTGAAGGCCAGGGGAATCGAAACCAAGAATTGACACAGGCTACTGAAGGCCTGAGGCTAAAATTGGAGAAAGTCCAGATCACACCGCCAGTTCTTCCTCAAAAAGAAATATGGGATACTTTGGGGGAGCCCAGTGGAAAGTTCGACTACCTGGTGAAATACTCTGCTCCAGAGAGTTCAAAAACCCCAATCGAAGATATCAAACCTACAGGATGGGGAGATGCTGATATAAAAGGGGAAGATGTAGATGTTAACATGGTATATATGGAGAGACCTCGTTCCGAAATGGAGGAGATGGAAAGATATTTAGAGAAAGAGAAATACAAGATGGAGGATAGTTATGCTAGGGATGCCAGTCTCAAAGACTACCTTATGCTGTGCCACAAGGGAAATGCTGAAATGATACTATGTCCCAGATGCAGCATCATTTGCAATCAGAGAATTGTTGCAGACTTTGAGAAGAAACAAGGGCACGAACTGGCATCAACTGGCGCCAGGATAACCAACTATTCAGATGTTACCCTAAAGCGGGAGTAAGTGTATTGGAGTTTTTAGTTCGTTGTCACAAAGGGGCAACCGAGTGCCTAGTATGCCCAAGGTGTTCTGCAGTGTATGATCAAAATATGGTCGGAGCCTTCGAAACAATTTCTTTCGCCCCATGCTGGAACTACAAAGAAACTGGTCAGATGAGCCAACATTTCGAGAGCAACTACACTCAACGAAGGCCTGACAGCCCTTATCCTAAAGGCGCTCGAAGGGTAACGTTCAAAATCCCTGCTGAAGTGCCAACAGACAAGTGGCTGCAAGTCAGGACTGACAAGGGGAAGGATAAATGGAGGAGCAATGAATGAAATGCACGCCACGCCATGACATATAGAAGGCAGTTCAATACGACAAAGAGGGAAGAATTGAGGTTAGAAAACTACAAAGGAAGAAACCCTATGTCAAGATCACAATGGCGAAGGCAATAGAGAATTCGAAAGGCTGAAAGAGAAGCTATGGCAGATAAAGGAGCAACTTCGATCAAAAACAAAGAAGAATCAAGCACCAACAAACCTCCACCAAATAATCAACCTGAGGGCAAACCCCCAGTTAGCAGGAGACTCTTCTCTGAAACACAACAAAATGAATCGAAGGAGTACACACCAAGTCCAGAAGAAGATGATTACATGTTAACTGACAACTTCAAATCAGAGGGGGAGTCTTCACTCAACATCAATTGCAACGTGGTATCTGTGTTACCTTGTGAGTTTGGACAGGAAACTGAAATCGGAGAGCATGAGGAGGATGATACAATAGATCTGATGAAGCATAGGCCAGGGTGCTATTACGTGATGGATAACGGAGCGGTCGAAGAGCAGAATGCTTTCTTCGAACACCCAGAGCCGGCTATGAAAAATCATCTGAAGCCATTGTTCATTCGAGCAAAAGTTGGTACGCATGGCGTAAATAAAGTCTTGGTGGATGGAGGCGTTGTAGTCAACTTAATGCCCCATTTCATGCTGAAGAAGTTAGGAATACAAGATGGTGACATCAAACCACACAACATGGTACTATCCAACTATGAAGGAAAAGTAGGCCAGACGCTGGGGGTCATCCAAGTAGATTTGACAGTGGGATCAAGCTGCAGACCCACTATGTTCATGGTGATCGAAGCCAAAGCAAACTACAACTTGCTGTTGGGAAGAGAATGGATCCATGGCGTTGGAGCAGTTCCTTCGTCAATGCATCAGAGGTTAGTTTTATGGAGAGAGGATGGTATAGTGGAGAACATCGAAGCGGATCAAAGTAATTTCATGACAGCAGTTAACTTAGTTAATAAAAGAAATTACGACAAATATCTA
Organism: Vicia sativa; assembly: GCA_021764765.1. Lineage (NCBI taxonomy): Eukaryota > Viridiplantae > Streptophyta > Magnoliopsida > Fabales > Fabaceae > Vicia > Vicia sativa. The sequence continues at coordinate 250,085,415 of CM038795.1, forward strand.
GCCAAAATAGCTCCCTGTACCCCAAGTGACGAAATCAACGAAACTAGGAACGCACACTATTACATGACCCTTCGCCATGATGGCATGTATTGGGATAGGAAGATAATTAAAGGAGACGAAGAAGTTGAAGGCACTACACAAAAACGGCCAGAAGGCTAGGAGTCCGACAACCTTGCTCATGATTGAGTCCTCCTTCTTCGAAAGGATTTCGGCCTATATGGCTGAGAACGAGTGGAAAGCGGCCTTAGAGGCTGAAATAGATAATATGGCTGCAGAAGTGAACGAAATAGATGGGGATGGCTCGAAAGACTCACCCTTTGAAGAACACGAAATAGATCAAAGGCTAGATGCCATATATGATAAAGAACCCTTAGGCTTCGAGAAGGACCCCACAGACTCAGGTGCCAAAATGTTGGCGCAGGATCCGCTCGAAGAGGTGAATTTGGGGGATCAAAATATGAAAAGAATAACTTACATAAGCGCAAAACTCAATCCAAGCCTCAAGCAGGAAGTGATCGAAGTCCTCAAGAAAAACAAAGATTGTTTCTCATGGGACTATGATGAAATGCTTGGTTTGAAGAGAGAGTTAGTGGAGCACAGACTTCCAATTAAGGATGGCAAGAATCCCATCAAGCAAACTCCTAGAAGATTCGCACCAGCAGTTCTCACAAAGATTAAAGCTGAGATCGAAAGGTTGTTGTGCTACAGATTCATCAGAACCACAAGGTATGTCGAATGGTTAGCAAATATAGTACCTGTTATTAAGAAAAATAGCTCTCTGAGAATTTGCATAGATTTTAGGGATTTAAATACTGCTACCCCTAAAGATGAGTACTCCATGCATGTGGCAGAAATGTTAATAGACTCTGCTATAGGATTCAAATACTTAAGTATATTAGATGGATACTCTGGGTATAATCAGATTTTTATTGCTGAAGAAGATGTTGCCAAGACAACATTTCGATGCCCAGGAGCGTTAGGCACCTACGAATGGGTAGTGATGCCTTTTGGTTTAAAAAATGCTGGAGCAACTTACCAAAGGGCAATGAATTCAATTTTCCATGATTTCATTGAGACATTTATGCAGGTGAATATTGATGATATAGTCATCAAATCCATATCTGCAGAAACCCATTTGCATCATTTGAGCCAATCATTCGAAAGAATGAGAAAACATGGCTTAAAAATGAACCCCCTTAAGTGTGCATTTTTTGTGCAGGCTGGAGATTTCCTTGGCTTTGTGGTTCATAAGAAAGGTATCGAGATCAACCAAAATAAGACCAAAGCCATTATGGAGACGAAAGCACCTACATAAAAAAGGGAGCTGCAATCTTTGCTAGGGAAGATTAAATTTCTAAGAAGGTTCATTTCGAATCTAAGTGGAAGAACCCAAGCTTTCTCTCTGTTACTTCATTTGAAACAAGGCCAAGCCTTCGCATGGAACGAAGCACATCAGAAGGCATTTGACAATATCAAAAAATATCTTACCCAGCCTCCTATCTTGTCTCCACCTTCATGGGGAAAACCCATGAGATTGTACATATCCGCCTCTGAAGTTACTATAGGTAGTATGTTAGCACAAGAAGATAGCAATGGCATCGAAAGAGCCATATACTATTTAAGTAGGGTATTGAACGATGCAAAAACTAGATATAGCAATATAGAAAAGCTATGTCTCTGTGTGTACTTTTCTTGTATGAAACTTAAGTATTATATAAAGCCTGTTGATGTTTATGTTTCATCTCATTTCGATGTTATCAAACACATGCTTTCGAAACCAATAATGCATAGCAGAGTTGGTAAATGGGCCTTGGCCTTAACAGAATATTCTTTGACTTTCATGCCTTTAAGAGCTGTGAAAGGTCAAGTAATTTCTAATTTCATTGTGGACCATTCACTGGTCGAACAGACTGTCATGGGTTACGTTGAAATGCAACCTTGGAAATTATACTTTGATGGTTCGACCCATAAGGATGGTAGTGGTGTTGGAGTTCTCATAATTTCTCCTGAAGGAATTCCAACAAAATTCAAGTATAAATTAGATGGTCCTCGTTGCTCAAACAACGAAGCTGAGTACGAAGCGCTTATTGTTGGACTTGAAGCTTTGTTGGAATTGGGGGCAACTAGAGTCGAAATTAAAGGTGATTCGGAGTTAGTGGTCAAGCAAATAACAAAGGAATACAAATGCATAAAGGAAAATCTGATGACATACTTCGTCATAATTAACAGGCTACTCAGAAAATTCAAATACATGGATATTAAACATATACCAAGAATAGAAAACCAAGAAGCAAATGACCTAGCACAGTTGGCTTCAGGGTATAAAGTTTCTACCAAAAACTTTGAGGATTTGGTTGAATTAAGAGGAAGGGTTATGGCTACTAGACTCATACCATCAGATTTAGAAAATATAAAATTAGGTTATGATAATAAACATGGATTCGAAGTGTTAGCCATAGACACCTTATCAGATGCAGATTGGCGAAGTCCAATTGTGAGTTATTTAACAAATCCAACATTGAATGTTGATAGGAAAATAAAATATAGAGCACTATCATATGTCCTCATAGGAAATGAATTGTTCAAGAAGACCCAGGAGGGCGTGTTATTGAAATGCCTAGGAGAAAGTGAGGCATACTTAGCATTATCAGAAGTCCACAATGGGGCATGTGGGGCACATCAAGCAGGCCATAAGATGAAATGGTTGTTATTCCGATATGGTATGTATTGGCCCAACATGCTCAAAGATTGTATAGATTTTGCTAAAGGGTGTGAAGAATGCCAGAAACATGAAGGAATTCAACATGCTCCTGCAAGTGAGTTACATTCGATCATTAAACCTTGGCCCTTTAGAGGATGGGCATTAGATTTAATAGGAGAAATCAACCCTGCTTCGTCTAAAGGACAGAAATATATCTTGGTAGGAATAGATTATTTTACCAAGTGGATCGAAGCAATACCATTAATAGTTGCTGATCAAGAGGCTATTATTGAGTTCATACAGAAACCGATTATCTATAGGTTCGGATTGCCGGAGAGCATAACCACAGATAAGGGTTCTGTGTTTAATGGTAGGAAGATGCAGGAATTTGCTCAAAAGATGGGGTTTAGATTACTAACATCAACACCATATTATGCTCAAGCAAATGGTCAGGTCGAAGCAGCAGATAAAGTGATAATAGGGTTAATTAAGAAACATGTTGGTAAAAAACTAAGGAATTGGCACAAGACTTTGGACCAAATACTATGGGCCTGTAGAACATCTCCTAAAGAAGCTACTAACACTACGCCTTTCCAACTAACATTTGGTCATGATGCAGTTCTACCAGTGGAAATTCATCTACAATCAGTTCGAATTCAAAGACAAAATGAGATCCCATCTGCATTATATTGGGAGATGATGATGAATGAGTTAGTTGAGTTAGACGAAGTTAGATTGCATGCATTGGAAATCCTAATGAGGCAAAAGGAAAGAGTAGCTAGGGTATATAACAAAAGGGTGAAAGGTAAAACATTTAATATTAATGACTTAGTCTGGAAAGTCATATTGCCCATGGACAAGAAGAATAAAACATTAGGTAAATGGCCACCTCATTGGGAAGGACCTTTTCGAATAATAAAGATATTTTCAAACAATGCATATGAAATCGAAGGGTTAGCTGATGATAAGCGAATCTTAAGGGTTAATGGGAAATATTTGAAGAAATATAAGCCTCACCTGTAGGAGATTCGAATAATAACAACATAATCGAAAGATTGTAAAGGAATGCCAAAATGGTAACATATATTGCCAAAATGGCGTTGTTCAGATATTACAGACCAAAATTCAACCAAAATTCAAGATTAGTTAAACAAACAAAAATTTAAAAATAGGCATTGTTCCTCAATCTTTCAAAAGTACTTCGAAAGGACTCAAGCCTTTGTTGAGTGAAGCACCTTGCTCCTTCCAGGGTAGCTACTTCTCCTTTAAGTTGCTCTGCTGCTTCCATTTCGGCAAGGCCTTTGTTGAGAAGTTCTTCGAATTGATTCCCAACAGTATCAGTTTCGTACACCAATTGTTGTTGTTGGGCCTCCTTAACCTTTTGCTGGAGCTCTTGAATTTGCTTTTCCCAGAGAAGAATAGACTGAGCTCGAACTTCATAGTCAGTCTTGGCTTGTTTTAAATGCAAGGCTTGGTTTTCAGCTTCTTTAGAAAGCTTTGAAGCATGCTCATAGGCAGCATCCATAGCGTTTCGCTTCTCTTGGACCTTAGTAGCAGCAAATTCGTCTTGAAGAAGACACCCAGTCACGTTATCCAATAAAGTTTGAAGATCGAATAATATGGTGCTGACTGGCAAAGAGCAGGTTGCGAGGTTAACTTGCGTAAGAAGCTCCTTCATGGTGTAGCAAGCTGTACTATCCTTTTTGAGCACTTCGAACAAGTCTACATCAAGGATTGTTCTCCTGACTTCGTTAAGGAGTACAACTCTATCATCTGAGGGCAATGGGTTGTTGGTCGAACTAGGGCCAGCCCTAGCAAGAGGAGTATCCCTTTGAGCTAATTTAGCTTTCATATACCCAATTGGGTCCTTACGCCTTAGGAGGGCTAACTCCTCTTCAGTCATTTCAGAGTGGGGAATTTCCATACGCAAGGGAGTCACGTCCATGTCAACCTCCATAGGCTCATTAGTCTGGTCACCATCACCTTCACTTCTTTCTTGCTCGTTGTCTTCTCCTTCGTCAACCAGATCCACCACTTCGATCGAATTATTTTCACTGCTATTAGCATCAGACTCTGTTCCATCGCTCGAATCGCTCTGGGATTCGTCTTCCCCAGATCCTTCATCTGCAGATTCCTCACTCTCTTGAGAAGAATTATCCTTTCCCTCTTCAGCATGAGTGACATTTTGGCTCTCTTTAAGGGTTTCGAGAGGAGACTTTGGGAGACAAGTTTCTGGTAGAATTTCTGCAGACTTATGAGGCGATGCTTCATTCGTTTCTTTTAAAGGAGGGGAAGTGCCTTGGTCATCCTCTGCATCTGAAGCTCTAGTCAGAATCACCATATTGGAGGATCCTTTGTTTTGCACAAGATTACTGGAATCCCCATGAGGAGAAGAGTTGATTGGAGCAGCAGTCTTTGATGGAGGAGTCGAAGTAGTGGGATTTGGATTCAAAGTATCCTACATAAACAAAGAAAATTAAGAGCGTGCACCAAGGTACGAATAACTATTTCGTTAAGGGTTCGAATTCAATTTACCTGTGGACTATCGGAAGAAAGGTTGCTATCAATATGTTCCAACATTACGTTGGAGGTCGAAGGTGGAATTTTGGATATTGTGGAGGGAGCAACATCTCTGGAATCAAGTCCAGAAATGCTAGTAGGCTCAATGCCTTTAGAAACTTCTTTCTTTTGCTTCTTTTTTGAAGCAGTTGGGGAATTTCCGCCAGCCTTGGGATTTTTTCCAGTGGTGCTTGGTTTCCTTTTCTTCGGAGTGGTTGGTGGAAGTTTGTTAGTCTGAAAAGGTTTAGACATGAATTAGATCTAAATCATAAATTTCAGTTTATTCAAAACATCAGGGTTAATTGATTACCTTTAGAGTTGGAACATTTGTTATTATTGGTGTTGTTGTTGTTGTTGTTGTAGTAGTTGTTGATGGTATGGCTAAAGGCACATCATCATTAGCTTCGACAGATTGTTGGGAGGTGCTTCCTTCTTTAGACTTCGAAGTAACGGTTTTTATCCTGATGGCTGAAAATCGAAACAATTAAAGTAAAATGTTAAAAATAAAGAAAGTAAGAGACATTTGGGGTTTTCCCAAGCATTCGCACCTGCGCCTTGATTAGAAATAATCGACATGGTAGAAAGGTCATAGCGAAGATGTCCTGGGAAATTAGGAAGCCAATAACGAGCCCATGTCACAGTCTCAGATGGCTTTAGTTTCTTTGAGAGTTGTATTTGAACATCTCTTTCCAAGTCAACCACCAAGGGTATGGAGGAAACCAAGCCAGAGCCAGTTCTGAGGTAGGCAATCTAGGAATTTTAGGTGGATGCATTTCGAGTGCCAACCTATACCTATCCTCAGGTGACAACCCTGAAGGAAGTTTGAACTTAGAAACTTTTTCTTTAAATTTTTCCTTCAAGGTCTGGGATGCTCGATACACAGTGGTTTCCAAGAGTGTGGGATCATAAGTGGTTTCGAAATAATTCTGAAAAGCCCTAATCTCTTTGGCGTGAGTGAACATACCTTTCTTGGAGTGTACCTGCACATTGAACGCATCAGTTAGCTTCTGTTGAATGGTGAGTGTGTCAAACATATGAGATTGGTAGAACTTAGTCCACCATTCCAGAAACCCCTTTGCTGTGAAGTGTGTTGGTTCAAAAGGTAGTAGTTCAAATTGAGCGAAGTCTTGATACTGTTCTTGTTGCAGCTTGGCTTCTCTTGCTTTAAAGGTTCGACCAGAAGTGATGGCACTCTGTGTTTGGAACAGAGGTTCAGGGATTAATTGGCACAGGCCAAATTGTCTGGAGACAAACTTAGGTTGATAGGCAAAGAGGAAGATTTGATTCTTGGAAGGAGTGATTCGTGAGGAAATTAATCTAGGGAGCAAAAAGGCTTTCCAAATATCTTGAATTTCTTTACTTTTAACAGCTTCTGAAAGAGACATGGTAAACCATGATGGTCCATGAGTCCTTGAAGCGAAGGGTGCCATGGTCTTTTCAAATTTGTGTCTCTTGGAGAAAATCATGATGTATTGTGAGAAAAGGACTTTGAAGTCATCTTTGTCATCACTCGGAGTGAGTTTTCGCAGTCTTGTACCTTCAATAATTATATCCGCTATCTCCGGATCTTGTTCGGCAACGGTGTTAGTAGCTGATAAGGAGGATTCGAACATGGCATTGAGCCATAATTGGAGCAACCAGAAAGGGCCAGCTAGAAGGATGTTTTTGGGAGTAGGGGATTTCAAGCTCGAAACGGTTGATCTTAAACTTTCATCAAGGTCAACAAGCAGCAGTTCGCTCAGACAAACTCTCCTATTCTCGTGCAAATCCTTGGCTAAGGGGATGAACCTACTTGCTACTTGCAAGGATCTGCTACATAACACATATCTTGACAACCATAAAGTTAGAAAGGCAATATGTTCTACGTCTGAGACGCTGTCTCCTTCAGTGTGGTAATGACTAATGAATTTGGAAAAACTGGCTAATTTGACATCGAAGTCAATAATACTGGAGTGTTCTTCATTATCAGGGATGTAAGTTTCTCCTACTGGCGAAAGACCAGTGATTGCTGCTATATCGAAAAACGTGGGTGTTATCATTCTGCCAGGAAGATGAAAGGTATTGTAGGTGCTATCCCAGAAATATAATGAGGCAAATAATAGTGGATGACTATAGGTGAAACCTGGTTTCGACAACTTAATTAGATTATAGATTCCTAATTCCTCCCATTGATGGGATTTTTTGGCTTCTATTTTGGTGAGCCAATTTTGGTAAGCTATGTCTGAGGTAGGACAGGATCGGAATGGTTTGAAGTTACTCTTTACATAATCTAAGATGAAGGGATCTTTTGGGGGAACGATTGGAGTTTCTATGGCTTTTGAATCAGATGATTCGCCTATACTTTCAGTTCCTATCTTAGGGATGTCCATTTTATTAAATAAGGGTTTGAAGTTATAGCAAACAGGGAAGATTTTCCTAGTGTCTTTCAAGATTTCAAACACGGTTAGAGGGCCCATTAAAGCAAATCTTTTTCCAGCAGCGTTAGTAGGAATCAATACCTGAGAGGCGTACAACATTTCCTGTTCTTTAGAGATCATCTGAGGAATGAGCACAGATTGACCCTGGTAAGTGCCCACTTTACTCTCCATGATCGTTCCTGTGTTCTTGTTCTTCTTCTTGGAAGTTTTCTTCAGTTGGGATGATGTTGTTGAAGACATTGTTGAAGATTGTTGGAAGTTTTAGGGTTTTAGTGAGAGTAGAGGAAGAAGAAGTTTCAGAATTTGGAAAAAAGAATAAAAGACTAGGTTGATTAGTTTTTATAGTGAGGAAGTTTAAACACCCACTAAGTAAGACTAGGGATACGTGGGAGTAGTGAGTTGGATCCAGAAGGAGGTGGCGTAAAAGCTGATGTTAGTAATAAGCATGATTAAACATAATCATTACTTTTGAAACCGCACCATGTTGTGATGACTAGTTTAAAACGGTTAAGAAATCCAAGGAGCGTCTTGATTGACGTATGTGAAATCATGCACAGTAAACGCTGTAATTACTCAAAGGTCATATCAAAATCTCGTGAATTTATTTAAAATAAGTATTTCTCAGAGGATTTCGAAATACATATTTTAAAGGGGCATTTTGTTGGCTGAAGATTTTGATACATGTAGTTCGAAATGAAACAAACAGTTTTGATGTTTCGTTGGAATAAAGCAAACGTTACAGTTCGGAATGGAAGAGATTATTCTTCGAACGGACATGTCAAAGCTCGGAGCTTCGAATGGCAGTTGTGAAGATATATTTAAAGAAACTTCGAAGTGGTAACAAGACTATATCTGTGAAGGTTGTGAAACGAGTTCGAAGTGAAGACTACCAGGCGTTTGAAATTCAAACGTGAGCGAGATATTGGAAATCAAATATATATGCGCTGGAGCGTTCGAAGACGCGTGGAGGCTAGAGAGAAGCAATGCTCTGCATGCTCCGAACGTGGCAGAATCTTATAGCAAGACCGTTATGGTCGAAGTAGTATAAATAGAAGTCTTAGTGTTAGGATTTCGTGTGACATATCTATTGTACAAAATTCAGTAAACATTCAAAATACCACATGGATAGGGAAACGAATGCTCGAACAATGTACGTATGATAACACCAAACATTTATAATTCAGTAAAACTCTTTATCTTTCCCAGTTTATCTTCCATTTTCATGTCAATATCATTTAAATACTTTTGCATTCAAAGTCATTTATCTATTACTTGTACTTAAACGTTTTTCTTCTATTCGAATCTCTTACACATTCAGAAGTTTTTACATTCACGTCTTTACATCAAAGTCTTTATACTTAAAGTCATTTATTCTTTTCTGCATTTAAACGTCTCTTTTACATTCGAATTTTTAATCATTCAGTCCCATTTTACATTTATTTACTTGATCATGTCATTAGATTCTTTTAGTATGGTAATCAAAGTGAAATGAATGTCTCTAAAACACTTTAAATACAAATCCCAACTATGAATACCCGTTTCACAATTAGATTTATCCAAACGACCAATACCCCATAGGATCAATCTAGTCGATCCTGCAAGTTACCAGAGAAATTGAATAACAGTCATTAAGTTTATTCGATAGTTTGGAAGACTAGCGGTTGTTTGCATACTTCGACATCGAATTCGTCACCACAATTTGGGTATGGATCTGGGGCCAATCAATTCATGACAAATAACCAAGGGTCAATAGGTTATAGTACATTGCAAATCTTAACCACATAAAATCAAATGGCTTTTAGGCAATTAATGGATGATAGTAACCATAATATGATAGGAGTGTTAGCACAAACCATGCAAGAGATCTTCGCCCCAATAGTACAAAACGTAACTGTGACCAACAGAGAAAACGCGGATAATATGAGTCAAATAGCATATTTTTTCGCTCCGCCAGAAAGGCGTAGACAGAACCAGGCATTGGTTCGAGCGAACATACCTATCATAGAACAAATTGCTGATGACCCACCCTATAGACCAGTCAGAGAGGGGGTTAATTTGGGGGCAAGGGTACAAAGGTTAGATGCCCCAGTGATTCGAGAAGAACCACAAAGGGGATTTATAGAACCAGCAGCAAGGATCGAAAGGTTAGATGCCCCAATGATTCGAGAGGAACCACAAAGGGGAGTTATGGAACCAGGGGCAAGGGTCGAAAGGCTAGAAGTCCCAGCGTTTCGAGAAGAACAACCTAGAGGAGTTGTCATGGTGGGTCGAAATCAAGATGCTGATGCAGTCGTTCACAGAATTCGAAACGACAACATCTTGGCAGAAAATAATTTAACCACCATGATAGAAAGGATTATGGCCCAAAACGGTCTTAATACAGGAATTAGAAGGCCAAACTATGCCTCTCCTATAGCAGATTATGTAATGCACACTGATTTACCAAGGGGATATAAGGTCCCTAAGTTCACGAATTTTGCTGGAGATACCAATGAATCAACAGTCGAACACATAGACAGGTATCTGACCGAAGCAGGAGACATAGCAAATAATGAGAACCTTAGGATTAAATATTTCCCAAGTTCCCTGACTAAGAATGCTTTTACATGGTTCACCACGTTGCCTCCTGGATTCATAGATACTTGGACCCTCTTAGAGAGATTATTCCATGAGCAATTCTACATGGGACAATCTAAGATAAGTTTGAAAGAGCTAGCCAGTGTTAAGAGGAAATTTACTGAACCCATAGATGATTATCTGAATAGGTTCAGACTCTTGAAATCTAGATGCTTCACAGTAGTTCCTGAACATGAGTTAGTCGAAATGGCTGCTGGTGGCCTAGACTACTCTATTCGAAAGAAATTAGACACACAATACTTAAGGGACATGGCCAAATTAGCAGATAGGGTTCGACAAGTCGAAAGGCTAAAAGCTGAAAAGGCCAGAGCTTTTAAAAGTAACAAGAAAGAAAGAATTTCCTATGTCGAAACTGAGGAAGTTGAAGATTATCCTGGATTCGAAGAGGTCGAAATTGATCTCACTGAATTAAAACAGGCTCCACCTTACTCTTGTATACTACTAGTTCCCTCAAAAGGGAAAGAAATTGTTGAAAATGAGAAAAGTGACAAATTCCCAAAGAAGGTATATACCTTCGACATAACAAAATGTGATGAAATTTTTGATTTGCTTGTCAAAGATGGCCAACTAATTGTGCCACCGAATGTCAAAATACCTCCTCTAGATCAAAGAAAGAAAAGAGGATTTTGCAAGTACCATAGTTTCCTAGGCCACAAAACCTCACAGTGTTTTCTTTTCAGGGATTTGATTCAGAATGCAATTAAGGATGATAGATTGAAATCCGCTGACAAGCCAAAGATGAAAGTAGATGAAGACCCTTTGGATGTTGCAGACACCAATTACTCTGAGCCTGCATACATTGGGGAAATAAATATGGTGGAAGCAAATCAAGGTGACATTCCATCAAGAGAGAAAAACACTGAGAATCAAAACTATGTGCTAGTCGAAGTCAAAACGGAGGTTACTGAGGACGTCCATAAGGAACAGGAGGCTCCGATTGAAGTAGTACCTTTGGCTGCTTCGAAAGAGATCCAGGCTACTGAAGGCCAGGGGAATCGAAACCAAGAATTGACACAGGCTACTGAAGGCCTGAGGCTAAAATTGGAGAAAGTCCAGATCACACCGCCAGTTCTTCCTCAAAAAGAAATATGGGATACTTTGGGGGAGCCCAGTGGAAAGTTCGACTACCTGGTGAAATACTCTGCTCCAGAGAGTTCAAAAACCCCAATCGAAGATATCAAACCTACAGGATGGGGAGATGCTGATATAAAGGGGGAAGATGTGGATGTTAACATGGTAGATATGCAGAGACCTCGTTACGAAATGGAGGAAATGGAAAGATATTTAGAGAAAGAGAAATACAAGATGGAGGATAGTTATGCTAGGGATGCCAGTCTCAAAGACTACCTTATGCTGTGCCACAAGGGAAATGCTGAAATGATACTATGTCCCAGATGCAGCATCATTTGCAATCAGAGAATTGTTGCAGACTTTGAGAAGAAACAAGGGCACGAACTGGCATCAACTGGCGCCAGGATAACCAACTATTCAGATGTTACCCTAAAGCGGGAGTAAGTGTATTGGAGTTTTTAGTTCGTTGTCACAAAGGGGCAACCGAGTGCCTAGTATGCCCAAGGTGTTCTGCAGTGTATGATCAAAATATGGTCGGAGCCTTCGAAACAATTTCTTTCGCCCCATGCTGGAACTACAAAGAAACTGGTCAGATGAGCCAACATTTCGAGAGCAACTACACTCAACGAAGGCCTGACAGCCCTTATCCTAAAGGCGCTCGAAGGGTAACGTTCAAAATCCCTGCTGAAGTGCCAACAGACAAGTGGCTGCAAGTCAGGACTGACAAGGGGAAGGATAAATGGAGGAGCAATGAATGAAATGCACGCCACGCCATGACATATAGAAGGCAGTTCAATACGACAAAGAGGGAAGAATTGAGGTTAGAAAACTACAAAGGAAGAAACCCTATGTCAAGATCACAATGGCGAAGGCAATAGAGAATTCGAAAGGCTGAAAGAGAAGCTATGGCAGATAAAGGAGCAACTTCGATCAAAAACAAAGAAGAATCAAGCACCAACAAACCTCCACCAAATAATCAACCTGAGGGCAAACCCCCAGTTAGCAGGAGACTCTTCTCTGAAACACAACAAAATGAATCGAAGGAGTACACACCAAGTCCAGAAGAAGATGATTACATGTTAACTGACAACTTCAAATCAGAGGGGGAGTCTTCACTCAACATCAATTGCAACGTGGTATCTGTGTTACCTTGTGAGTTTGGACAGGAAACTGAAATCGGAGAGCATGAGGAGGATGATACAATAGATCTGATGAAGCATAGGCCAGGGTGCTATTACGTGATGGATAACGGAGCGGTCGAAGAGCAAGAATGCTTTCTTCGAACACCCAGAGCCGGCTATGAAAAATCATCTGAAGCCATTGTTCATTCGAGCAAAAGTTGGTACGCATGGCGTAAATAAAGTCTTGGTGGATGGAGGCGTTGTAGTCAACTTAATGCCCCATTTCATGCTGAAGAAGTTAGGAATACAAGATGGTGACATCAAACCACACAACATGGTACTATCCAACTATGAAGGAAAAGTAGGCCAGACGCTGGGGGTCATCCAAGTAGATTTGACAGTGGGATCAAGCTGCAGACCCACTATGTTCATGGTGATCGAAGCCAAAGCAAACTACAACTTGCTGTTGGGAAGAGAATGGATCCATGGCGTTGGAGCAGTTCCTTCGTCAATGCATCAGAGGTTAGTTTTATGGAGAGAGGATGGTATAGTGGAGAACATCGAAGCGGATCAAAGTAATTTCATGACAGCAGTTAACTTAGTTAATAAAAGAAATTACGACAAATATCTAGCCAAAATAGCTCCCTGTACCCCAAGTGACGAAATCAACGAAACTAGGAACGCACACTATTACATGACCCTTCGCCATGATGGCATGTATTGGGATAGGAAGATAATTAAAGGAGACGAAGAAGTTGAAGGCACTACACAAAAACGGCCAGAAGGCTAGGAGTCCGACAACCTTGCTCATGATTGAGTCCTCCTTCTTCGAAAGGATTTCGGCCTATATGGCTGAGAACGAGTGGAAAGCGGCCTTAGAGGCTGAAATAGATAATATGGCTGCAGAAGTGAACGAAATAGATGGGGATGGCTCGAAAGACTCACCCTTTGAAGAACACGAAATAGATCAAAGGCTAGATGCCATATATGATAAAGAACCCTTAGGCTTCGAGAAGGACCCCACAGACTCAGGTGCCAAAATGTTGGCGCAGGATCCGCTCGAAGAGGTGAATTTGGGGGATCAAAATATGAAAAGAATAACTTACATAAGCGCAAAACTCAATCCAAGCCTCAAGCAGGAAGTGATCGAAGTCCTCAAGAAAAACAAAGATTGTTTCTCATGGGACTATGATGAAATGCTTGGTTTGAAGAGAGAGTTAGTGGAGCACAGACTTCCAATTAAGGATGGCAAGAATCCCATCAAGCAAACTCCTAGAAGATTCGCACCAGCAGTTCTCACAAAGATTAAAGCTGAGATCGAAAGGTTGTTGTGCTACAGATTCATCAGAACCACAAGGTATGTCGAATGGTTAGCAAATATAGTACCTGTTATTAAGAAAAATAGCTCTCTGAGAATTTGCATAGATTTTAGGGATTTAAATACTGCTACCCCTAAAGATGAGTACTCCATGCATGTGGCAGAAATGTTAATAGACTCTGCTATAGGATTCAAATACTTAAGTATATTAGATGGATACTCTGGGTATAATCAGATTTTTATTGCTGAAGAAGATGTTGCCAAGACAACATTTCGATGCCCAGGAGCGTTAGGCACCTACGAATGGGTAGTGATGCCTTTTGGTTTAAAAAATGCTGGAGCAACTTACCAAAGGGCAATGAATTCAATTTTCCATGATTTCATTGAGACATTTATGCAGGTGAATATTGATGATATAGTCATCAAATCCATATCTGCAGAAACCCATTTGCATCATTTGAGCCAATCATTCGAAAGAATGAGAAAACATGGCTTAAAAATGAACCCCCTTAAGTGTGCATTTTTTGTGCAGGCTGGAGATTTCCTTGGCTTTGTGGTTCATAAGAAAGGTATCGAGATCAACCAAAATAAGACCAAAGCCATTATGGAGACGAAAGCACCTACATAAAAAAGGGAGCTGCAATCTTTGCTAGGGAAGATTAAATTTCTAAGAAGGTTCATTTCGAATCTAAGTGGAAGAACCCAAGCTTTCTCTCTGTTACTTCATTTGAAACAAGGCCAAGCCTTCGCATGGAACGAAGCACATCAGAAGGCATTTGACAATATCAAAAAATATCTTACCCAGCCTCCTATCTTGTCTCCACCTTCATGGGGAAAACCCATGAGATTGTACATATCCGCCTCTGAAGTTACTATAGGTAGTATGTTAGCACAAGAAGATAGCAATGGCATCGAAAGAGCCATATACTATTTAAGTAGGGTATTGAACGATGCAAAAACTAGATATAGCAATATAGAAAAGCTATGTCTCTGTGTGTACTTTTCTTGTATGAAACTTAAGTATTATATAAAGCCTGTTGATGTTTATGTTTCATCTCATTTCGATGTTATCAAACACATGCTTTCGAAACCAATAATGCATAGCAGAGTTGGTAAATGGGCCTTGGCCTTAACAGAATATTCTTTGACTTTCATGCCTTTAAGAGCTGTGAAAGGTCAAGTAATTTCTAATTTCATTGTGGACCATTCACTGGTCGAACAGACTGTCATGGGTTACGTTGAAATGCAACCTTGGAAATTATACTTTGATGGTTCGACCCATAAGGATGGTAGTGGTGTTGGAGTTCTCATAATTTCTCCTGAAGGAATTCCAACAAAATTCAAGTATAAATTAGATGGTCCTCGTTGCTCAAACAACGAAGCTGAGTACGAAGCGCTTATTGTTGGACTTGAAGCTTTGTTGGAATTGGGGGCAACTAGAGTCGAAATTAAAGGAGATTCGGAGTTAGTGGTCAAGCAAATAACAAAGGAATACAAATGCATAAAGGAAAATCTGATGACATACTTCGTCATAGTTAACAGGCTACTCAAAAATTTCGAATACATGGATATTAAACATATACCAAGAATAGAAAACCAAGAAGCAAATGACCTAGCACAGTTGGCTTCAGGGTATAAAGTCTCTACCAAAAACTTTGAGGATTTGGTTGAATTAAGAGGAAGGGTTATGGCTACTAGACTCATACCATCAGATTTAGAAAATATAAAATTAGGTTATGCTGATAAACAGGGATTCGAAGTGTTAGCCATAGACACCTTATCAGATGCAGATTGGCGAAGTCCAATTGTGAGTTATTTAACAAATCCAACATTGAATGTTGATAGGAAAATAAAATATAGAGCACTATCATATGTCCTCATAGGAAATGAATTGTTCAAGAAGACCCAGGAGGGCGTGTTATTGAAATGCCTAGGAGAAAGTGAGGCATACTTAGCATTATCAGAAGTCCACAATGGGGCATGTGGGGCACATCAAGCAGGCCATAAGATGAAATGGTTGTTATTCCGATATGGTATGTATTGGCCCAACATGCTCAAAGATTGTATAGATTTTGCTAAAGGGTGTGAAGAATGCCAGAAACATGAAGGAATTCAACATGCTCCTGCAAGTGAGTTACATTCGATCATTAAACCTTGGCCCTTTAGAGGATGGGCATTAGATTTAATAGGAGAAATCAACCCTGCTTCGTCTAAAGGACAGAAATATATCTTGGTAGGAATAGATTATTTTACCAAGTGGATCGAAGCAATACCATTAATAGTTGCTGATCAAGAGGCTATTATTGAGTTCATACAGAAACCGATTATCTATAGGTTCGGATTGCCGGAGAGCATAACCACAGATAAGGGTTCTGTGTTTAATGGTAGGAAGATGCAGGAATTTGCTCAAAAGATGGGGTTTAGATTACTAACATCAACACCATATTATGCTCAAGCAAATGGTCAGGTCGAAGCAGCAGATAAAGTGATAATAGGGTTAATTAAGAAACATGTTGGTAAAAAACTAAGGAATTGGCACAAGACTTTGGACCAAATACTATGGGCCTGTAGAACATCTCCTAAAGAAGCTACTAACACTACGCCTTTCCAACTAACATTTGGTCATGATGCAGTTCTACCAGTGGAAATTCATCTACAATCAGTTCGAATTCAAAGACAAAATGAGATCCCATCTGCATTATATTGGGAGATGATGATGAATGAGTTAGTTGAGTTAGACGAAGTTAGATTGCATGCATTGGAAATCCTAATGAGGCAAAAGGAAAGAGTAGCTAGGGTATATAACAAAAGGGTGAAAGGTAAAACATTTAATATTAATGACTTAGTCTGGAAAGTCATATTGCCCATGGACAAGAAGAATAAAACATTAGGTAAATGGCCACCTCATTGGGAAGGACCTTTTCGAATAATAAAGATATTTTCAAACAATGCATATGAAATCGAAGGGTTAGCTGATGATAAGCGAATCTTAAGGGTTAATGGGAAATATTTGAAGAAATATAAGCCTCACCTGTAGGAGATTCGAATAATAACAACATAATCGAAAGATTGTAAAGGAATGCCAAAATGGTAACATATATTGCCAAAATGGCGTTGTTCAGATATTACAGACCAAAATTCAACCAAAATTCAAGATTAGTTAAACAAACAAAAATTTAAAAATAGGCATTGTTCCTCAATCTTTCAAAAGTACTTCGAAAGGACTCAAGCCTTTGTTGAGTGAAGCACCTTGCTCCTTCCAGGGTAGCTACTTCTCCTTTAAGTTGCTCTGCTGCTTCCATTTCGGCAAGGCCTTTGTTGAGAAGTTCTTCGAATTGATTCCCAACAGTATCAGTTTCGTACACCAATTGTTGTTGTTGGGCCTCCTTAACCTTTTGCTGGAGCTCTTGAATTTGCTTTTCCCAGAGAAGAATAGACTGAGCTCGAACTTCATAGTCAGTCTTGGCTTGTTTTAAATGCAAGGCTTGGTTTTCAGCTTCTTTAGAAAGCTTTGAAGCATGCTCATAGGCAGCATCCATAGCGTTTCGCTTCTCTTGGACCTTAGTAGCAGCAAATTCGTCTTGAAGAAGACACCCAGTCACGTTATCCAATAAAGTTTGAAGATCGAATAATATGGTGCTGACTGGCAAAGAGCAGGTTGCGAGGTTAACTTGCGTAAGAAGCTCCTTCATGGTGTAGCAAGCTGTACTATCCTTTTTGAGCACTTCGAACAAGTCTACATCAAGGATTGTTCTCCTGACTTCGTTAAGGAGTACAACTCTATCATCTGAGGGCAATGGGTTGTTGGTCGAACTAGGGCCAGCCCTAGCAAGAGGAGTATCCCTTTGAGCTAATTTAGCTTTCATATACCCAATTGGGTCCTTACGCCTTAGGAGGGCTAACTCCTCTTCAGTCATTTCAGAGTGGGGAATTTCCATACGCAAGGGAGTCACGTCCATGTCAACCTCCATAGGCTCATTAGTCTGGTCACCATCACCTTCACTTCTTTCTTGCTCGTTGTCTTCTCCTTCGTCAACCAGATCCACCACTTCGATCGAATTATTTTCACTGCTATTAGCATCAGACTCTGTTCCATCGCTCGAATCGCTCTGGGATTCGTCTTCCCCAGATCCTTCATCTGCAGATTCCTCACTCTCTTGAGAAGAATTATCCTTTCCCTCTTCAGCATGAGTGACATTTTGGCTCTCTTTAAGGGTTTCGAGAGGAGACTTTGGGAGACAAGTTTCTGGTAGAATTTCTGCAGACTTATGAGGCGATGCTTCATTCGTTTCTTTTAAAGGAGGGGAAGTGCCTTGGTCATCCTCTGCATCTGAAGCTCTAGTCAGAATCACCATATTGGAGGATCCTTTGTTTTGCACAAGATTACTGGAATCCCCATGAGGAGAAGAGTTGATTGGAGCAGCAGTCTTTGATGGAGGAGTCGAAGTAGTGGGATTTGGATTCAAAGTATCCTACATAAACAAAGAAAATTAAGAGCGTGCACCAAGGTACGAATAACTATTTCGTTAAGGGTTCGAATTCAATTTACCTGTGGACTATCGGAAGAAAGGTTGCTATCAATATGTTCCAACATTACGTTGGAGGTCGAAGGTGGAATTTTGGATATTGTGGAGGGAGCAACATCTCTGGAATCAAGTCCAGAAATGCTAGTAGGCTCAATGCCTTTAGAAACTTCTTTCTTTTGCTTCTTTTTTGAAGCAGTTGGGGAATTTCCGCCAGCCTTGGGATTTTTTCCAGTGGTGCTTGGTTTCCTTTTCTTCGGAGTGGTTGGTGGAAGTTTGTTAGTCTGAAAAGGTTTAGACATGAATTAGATCTAAATCATAAATTTCAGTTTATTCAAAACATCAGGGTTAATTGATTACCTTTAGAGTTGGAACATTTGTTATTATTGGTGTTGTTGTTGTTGTTGTTGTAGTAGTTGTTGATGGTATGGCTAAAGGCACATCATCATTAGCTTCGACAGATTGTTGGGAGGTGCTTCCTTCTTTAGACTTCGAAGTAACGGTTTTTATCCTGATGGCTGAAAATCGAAACAATTAAAGTAAAATGTTAAAAATAAAGAAAGTAAGAGACATTTGGGGTTTTCCCAAGCATTCGCACCTGCGCCTTGATTAGAAATAATCGACATGGTAGAAAGGTCATAGCGAAGATGTCCTGGGAAATTAGGAAGCCAATAACGAGCCCATGTCACAGTCTCAGATGGCTTTAGTTTCTTTGAGAGTTGTATTTGAACATCTCTTTCCAAGTCAACCACCAAGGGTATGGAGGAAACCAAGCCAGAGCCAGTTCTGAGGTAGGCAATCTAGGAATTTTAGGTGGATGCATTTCGAGTGCCAACCTATACCTATCCTCAGGTGACAACCCTGAAGGAAGTTTGAACTTAGAAACTTTTTCTTTAAATTTTTCCTTCAAGGTCTGGGATGCTCGATACACAGTGGTTTCCAAGAGTGTGGGATCATAAGTGGTTTCGAAATAATTCTGAAAAGCCCTAATCTCTTTGGCGTGAGTGAACATACCTTTCTTGGAGTGTACCTGCACATTGAACGCATCAGTTAGCTTCTGTTGAATGGTGAGTGTGTCAAACATATGAGATTGGTAGAACTTAGTCCACCATTCCAGAAACCCCTTTGCTGTGAAGTGTGTTGGTTCAAAAGGTAGTAGTTCAAATTGAGCGAAGTCTTGATACTGTTCTTGTTGCAGCTTGGCTTCTCTTGCTTTAAAGGTTCGACCAGAAGTGATGGCACTCTGTGTTTGGAACAGAGGTTCAGGGATTAATTGGCACAGGCCAAATTGTCTGGAGACAAACTTAGGTTGATAGGCAAAGAGGAAGATTTGATTCTTGGAAGGAGTGATTCGTGAGGAAATTAATCTAGGGAGCAAAAAGGCTTTCCAAATATCTTGAATTTCTTTACTTTTAACAGCTTCTGAAAGAGACATGGTAAACCATGATGGTCCATGAGTCCTTGAAGCGAAGGGTGCCATGGTCTTTTCAAATTTGTGTCTCTTGGAGAAAATCATGATGTATTGTGAGAAAAGGACTTTGAAGTCATCTTTGTCATCACTCGGAGTGAGTTTTCGCAGTCTTGTACCTTCAATAATTATATCCGCTATCTCCGGATCTTGTTCGGCAACGGTGTTAGTAGCTGATAAGGAGGATTCGAACATGGCATTGAGCCATAATTGGAGCAACCAGAAAGGGCCAGCTAGAAGGATGTTTTTGGGAGTAGGGGATTTCAAGCTCGAAACGGTTGATCTTAAACTTTCATCAAGGTCAACAAGCAGCAGTTCGCTCAGACAAACTCTCCTATTCTCGTGCAAATCCTTGGCTAAGGGGATGAACCTACTTGCTACTTGCAAGGATCTGCTACATAACACATATCTTGACAACCATAAAGTTAGAAAGGCAATATGTTCTACGTCTGAGACGCTGTCTCCTTCAGTGTGGTAATGACTAATGAATTTGGAAAAACTGGCTAATTTGACATCGAAGTCAATAATACTGGAGTGTTCTTCATTATCAGGGATGTAAGTTTCTCCTACTGGCGAAAGACCAGTGATTGCTGCTATATCGAAAAACGTGGGTGTTATCATTCTGCCAGGAAGATGAAAGGTATTGTAGGTGCTATCCCAGAAATATAATGAGGCAAATAATAGTGGATGACTATAGGTGAAACCTGGTTTCGACAACTTAATTAGATTATAGATTCCTAATTCCTCCCATTGATGGGATTTTTTGGCTTCTATTTTGGTGAGCCAATTTTGGTAAGCTATGTCTGAGGTAGGACAGGATCGGAATGGTTTGAAGTTACTCTTTACATAATCTAAGATGAAGGGATCTTTTGGGGGAACGATTGGAGTTTCTATGGCTTTTGAATCAGATGATTCGCCTATACTTTCAGTTCCTATCTTAGGGATGTCCATTTTATTAAATAAGGGTTTGAAGTTATAGCAAACAGGGAAGATTTTCCTAGTGTCTTTCAAGATTTCAAACACGGTTAGAGGGCCCATTAAAGCAAATCTTTTTCCAGCAGCGTTAGTAGGAATCAATACCTGAGAGGCGTACAACATTTCCTGTTCTTTAGAGATCATCTGAGGAATGAGCACAGATTGACCCTGGTAAGTGCCCACTTTACTCTCCATGATCGTTCCTGTGTTCTTGTTCTTCTTCTTGGAAGTTTTCTTCAGTTGGGATGATGTTGTTGAAGACATTGTTGAAGATTGTTGGAAGTTTTAGGGTTTTAGTGAGAGTAGAGGAAGAAGAAGTTTCAGAATTTGGAAAAAAGAATAAAAGACTAGGTTGATTAGTTTTTATAGTGAGGAAGTTTAAACACCCACTAAGTAAGACTAGGGATACGTGGGAGTAGTGAGTTGGATCCAGAAGGAGGTGGCGTAAAAGCTGATGTTAGTAATAAGCATGATTAAACATAATCATTACTTTTGAAACCGCACCATGTTGTGATGACTAGTTTAAAACGGTTAAGAAATCCAAGGAGCGTCTTGATTGACGTATGTGAAATCATGCACAGTAAACGCTGTAATTACTCAAAGGTCATATCAAAATCTCGTGAATTTATTTAAAATAAGTATTTCTCAGAGGATTTCGAAATACATATTTTAAAGGGGCATTTTGTTGGCTGAAGATTTTGATACATGTAGTTCGAAATGAAACAAACAATTTTGATGTTTCGTTGGAATAAAGCAAACGTTACAGTTCGGAATGGAAGAGATTATTCTTCGAACGGACATGTCAAAGCTCGGAGCTTCGAATGGCAGTTGTGAAGATATATTTAAAGAAACTTCGAAGTGGTAACAAGACTATATCTGTGAAGGTTGTGAAACGAGTTCGAAGTGAAGACTACCAGGCGTTTGAAATTCAAACGTGAGCGAGATATTGGAAATCAAATATATATGCGCTGGAGCGTTCGAAGACGCGTGGAGGCTAGAGAGAAGCAATGCTCTGCATGCTCCGAACGTGGCAGAATCTTATAGCAAGACCGTTATGGTCGAAGTAGTATAAATAGAAGTCTTAGTGTTAGGATTTCGTGTGACATATCTATTGTACAAAATTCAGTAAACATTCAAAATACCACATGGATAGGGAAACGAATGCTCGAACAATGTACGTATGATAACACCAAACATTTATAATTCAGTAAAACTCTTTATCTTTCCCAGTTTATCTTCCATTTTCATGTCAATATCATTTAAATACTTTTGCATTCAAAGTCATTTATCTATTACTTGTACTTAAACGTTTTTCTTCTATTCGAATCTCTTACACATTCAGAAGTTTTTACATTCACGTCTTTACATCAAAGTCTTTATACTTAAAGTCATTTATTCTTTTCTGCATTTAAACATCTCTTTTACATTCAAATTTTTAATCATTCAGTCCCATTTTACATTTATTTACTTGATCATGTCATTAGATTCTTTTAGTATGGTAATCAAAGTGAAATGAATGTCTCTAAAACACTTTAAATACAAATCCCAACTATGAATACCCGTTTCACAATTAGATTTATCCAAATGACCAATACCCCATAGGATCAATCTAGTCGATCCTGCAAGTTACCAGAGAAATTGAATAACAGTCATTAAGTTTATTCGATAGTTTGGAAGACTAGCGGTTGTTTGCATACTTCGACATCGAATTCGTCACCACAATTTGGGTATGGATCTGGGGCCAATCAATTCATGACAAATAACCAAGGGTCAATAGGTTATAGTACATTGCAAATCTTAACCACATAAAATCAAATGGCTTTTAGGCAATTAATGGATGATAGTAACCATAATATGATAGGAGTGTTAGCACAAACCATGCAAGAGATCTTCGCCCCAATAGTACAAAACGTAACTGTGACCAACAGAGAAAACGCGGATAATATGAGTCAAATAGCATATTTTTTCGCTCCGCCAGAAAGGCGTAGACAGAACCAGGCATTGGTTCGAACGAACATACCTATCATAGAACAAATTGCTGATGACCCACCCTATAGACCAGTCAGAGAGGGGGTTAATTTGGGGGCAAGGGTACAAAGGTTAGATGCCCCAGTGATTCGAGAAGAACCACAAAGGGGATTTATAGAACCAGCAGCAAGGATCGAAAGGTTAGATGCCCCAATGATTCGAGAGGAACCACAAA
Source organism: Vicia sativa (assembly GCA_021764765.1). NCBI lineage: Eukaryota > Viridiplantae > Streptophyta > Magnoliopsida > Fabales > Fabaceae > Vicia > Vicia sativa. Next base: position 250,108,408 of record CM038795.1, read on the forward strand.
GGGGAGTTATGGAACCAGGGGCAAGGGTCGAAAGGCTAGAAGTCCCAGCGTTTCGAGAAGAACAACCTAGAGGAGTTGTCATGGTGGGTCGAAATCAAGATGCTGATGCAGTCGTTCACAGAATTCGAAACGACAACATCTTGGCAGAAAATAATTTAACCACCATGATAGAAAGGATTATGGCCCAAAACGGTCTTAATACAGGAATTAGAAGGCCAAACTATGCCTCTCCTATAGCAGATTATGTAATGCACACTGATTTACCAAGGGGATATAAGGTCCCTAAGTTCACGAATTTTGCTGGAGATACCAATGAATCAACAGTCGAACACATAGACAGGTATCTGACCGAAGCAGGAGACATAGCAAATAATGAGAACCTTAGGATTAAATATTTCCCAAGTTCCCTGACTAAGAATGCTTTTACATGGTTCACCACGTTGCCTCCTGGATTCATAGATACTTGGACCCTCTTAGAGAGATTATTCCATGAGCAATTCTACATGGGACAATCTAAGATAAGTTTGAAAGAGCTAGCCAGTGTTAAGAGGAAATTTACTGAACCCATAGATGATTATCTGAATAGGTTCAGACTCTTGAAATCTAGATGCTTCACAGTAGTTCCTGAACATGAGTTAGTCGAAATGGCTGCTGGTGGCCTAGACTACTCTATTCGAAAGAAATTAGACACACAATACTTAAGGGACATGGCCAAATTAGCAGATAGGGTTCGACAAGTCGAAAGGCTAAAAGCTGAAAAGGCCAGAGCTTTTAAAAGTAACAAGAAAGAAAGAATTTCCTATGTCGAAACTGAGGAAGTTGAAGATTATCCTGGATTCGAAGAGGTCGAAATTGATCTCACTGAATTAAAACAGGCTCCACCTTACTCTTGTATACTACTAGTTCCCTCAAAAGGGAAAGAAATTGTTGAAAATGAGAAAAGTGACAAATTCCCAAAGAAGGTATATACCTTCGACATAACAAAATGTGATGAAATTTTTGATTTGCTTGTCAAAGATGGCCAACTAATTGTGCCACCGAATGTCAAAATACCTCCTCTAGATCAAAGAAAGAAAAGAGGATTTTGCAAGTACCATAGTTTCCTAGGCCACAAAACCTCACAGTGTTTTCTTTTCAGGGATTTGATTCAGAATGCAATTAAGGATGATAGATTGAAATCCGCTGACAAGCCAAAGATGAAAGTAGATGAAGACCCTTTGGATGTTGCAGACACCAATTACTCTGAGCCTGCATACATTGGGGAAATAAATATGGTGGAAGCAAATCAAGGTGACATTCCATCAAGAGAGAAAAACACTGAGAATCAAAACTATGTGCTAGTCGAAGTCAAAACGGAGGTTACTGAGGACGTCCATAAGGAACAGGAGGCTCCGATTGAAGTAGTACCTTTGGCTGCTTCGAAAGAGATCCAGGCTACTGAAGGCCAGGGGAATCGAAACCAAGAATTGACACAGGCTACTGAAGGCCTGAGGCTAAAATTGGAGAAAGTCCAGATCACACCGCCAGTTCTTCCTCAAAAAGAAATATGGGATACTTTGGGGGAGCCCAGTGGAAAGTTCGACTACCTGGTGAAATACTCTGCTCCAGAGAGTTCAAAAACCCCAATCGAAGATATCAAACCTACAGGATGGGGAGATGCTGATATAAAAGGGGAAGATGTAGATGTTAACATGGTATATATGGAGAGACCTCGTTCCGAAATGGAGGAGATGGAAAGATATTTAGAGAAAGAGAAATACAAGATGGAGGATAGTTATGCTAGGGATGCCAGTCTCAAAGACTACCTTATGCTGTGCCACAAGGGAAATGCTGAAATGATACTATGTCCCAGATGCAGCATCATTTGCAATCAGAGAATTGTTGCAGACTTTGAGAAGAAACAAGGGCACGAACTGGCATCAACTGGCGCCAGGATAACCAACTATTCAGATGTTACCCTAAAGCGGGAGTAAGTGTATTGGAGTTTTTAGTTCGTTGTCACAAAGGGGCAACCGAGTGCCTAGTATGCCCAAGGTGTTCTGCAGTGTATGATCAAAATATGGTCGGAGCCTTCGAAACAATTTCTTTCGCCCCATGCTGGAACTACAAAGAAACTGGTCAGATGAGCCAACATTTCGAGAGCAACTACACTCAACGAAGGCCTGACAGCCCTTATCCTAAAGGCGCTCGAAGGGTAACGTTCAAAATCCCTGCTGAAGTGCCAACAGACAAGTGGCTGCAAGTCAGGACTGACAAGGGGAAGGATAAATGGAGGAGCAATGAATGAAATGCACGCCACGCCATGACATATAGAAGGCAGTTCAATACGACAAAGAGGGAAGAATTGAGGTTAGAAAACTACAAAGGAAGAAACCCTATGTCAAGATCACAATGGCGAAGGCAATAGAGAATTCGAAAGGCTGAAAGAGAAGCTATGGCAGATAAAGGAGCAACTTCGATCAAAAACAAAGAAGAATCAAGCACCAACAAACCTCCACCAAATAATCAACCTGAGGGCAAACCCCCAGTTAGCAGGAGACTCTTCTCTGAAACACAACAAAATGAATCGAAGGAGTACACACCAAGTCCAGAAGAAGATGATTACATGTTAACTGACAACTTCAAATCAGAGGGGGAGTCTTCACTCAACATCAATTGCAACGTGGTATCTGTGTTACCTTGTGAGTTTGGACAGGAAACTGAAATCGGAGAGCATGAGGAGGATGATACAATAGATCTGATGAAGCATAGGCCAGGGTGCTATTACGTGATGGATAACGGAGCGGTCGAAGAGCAGAATGCTTTCTTCGAACACCCAGAGCCGGCTATGAAAAATCATCTGAAGCCATTGTTCATTCGAGCAAAAGTTGGTACGCATGGCGTAAATAAAGTCTTGGTGGATGGAGGCGTTGTAGTCAACTTAATGCCCCATTTCATGCTGAAGAAGTTAGGAATACAAGATGGTGACATCAAACCACACAACATGGTACTATCCAACTATGAAGGAAAAGTAGGCCAGACGCTGGGGGTCATCCAAGTAGATTTGACAGTGGGATCAAGCTGCAGACCCACTATGTTCATGGTGATCGAAGCCAAAGCAAACTACAACTTGCTGTTGGGAAGAGAATGGATCCATGGCGTTGGAGCAGTTCCTTCGTCAATGCATCAGAGGTTAGTTTTATGGAGAGAGGATGGTATAGTGGAGAACATCGAAGCGGATCAAAGTAATTTCATGACAGCAGTTAACTTAGTTAATAAAAGAAATTACGACAAATATCTAGCCAAAATAGCTCCCTGTACCCCAAGTGACGAAATCAACGAAACTAGGAACGCACACTATTACATGACCCTTCGCCATGATGGCATGTATTGGGATAGGAAGATAATTAAAGGAGACGAAGAAGTTGAAGGCACTACACAAAAACGGCCAGAAGGCTAGGAGTCCGACAACCTTGCTCATGATTGAGTCCTCCTTCTTCGAAAGGATTTCGGCCTATATGGCTGAGAACGAGTGGAAAGCGGCCTTAGAGGCTGAAATAGATAATATGGCTGCAGAAGTGAACGAAATAGATGGGGATGGCTCGAAAGACTCACCCTTTGAAGAACACGAAATAGATCAAAGGCTAGATGCCATATATGATAAAGAACCCTTAGGCTTCGAGAAGGACCCCACAGACTCAGGTGCCAAAATGTTGGCGCAGGATCCGCTCGAAGAGGTGAATTTGGGGGATCAAAATATGAAAAGAATAACTTACATAAGCGCAAAACTCAATCCAAGCCTCAAGCAGGAAGTGATCGAAGTCCTCAAGAAAAACAAAGATTGTTTCTCATGGGACTATGATGAAATGCTTGGTTTGAAGAGAGAGTTAGTGGAGCACAGACTTCCAATTAAGGATGGCAAGAATCCCATCAAGCAAACTCCTAGAAGATTCGCACCAGCAGTTCTCACAAAGATTAAAGCTGAGATCGAAAGGTTGTTGTGCTACAGATTCATCAGAACCACAAGGTATGTCGAATGGTTAGCAAATATAGTACCTGTTATTAAGAAAAATAGCTCTCTGAGAATTTGCATAGATTTTAGGGATTTAAATACTGCTACCCCTAAAGATGAGTACTCCATGCATGTGGCAGAAATGTTAATAGACTCTGCTATAGGATTCAAATACTTAAGTATATTAGATGGATACTCTGGGTATAATCAGATTTTTATTGCTGAAGAAGATGTTGCCAAGACAACATTTCGATGCCCAGGAGCGTTAGGCACCTACGAATGGGTAGTGATGCCTTTTGGTTTAAAAAATGCTGGAGCAACTTACCAAAGGGCAATGAATTCAATTTTCCATGATTTCATTGAGACATTTATGCAGGGTGAATATTGATGATATAGTCATCAAATCCATATCTGCAGAAACCCATTTGCATCATTTGAGCCAATCATTCGAAAGAATGAGAAAACATGGCTTAAAAATGAACCCCCTTAAGTGTGCATTTTTTGTGCAGGCTGGAGATTTCCTTGGCTTTGTGGTTCATAAGAAAGGTATCGAGATCAACCAAAATAAGACCAAAGCCATTATGGAGACGAAAGCACCTACATAAAAAAGGGAGCTGCAATCTTTGCTAGGGAAGATTAAATTTCTAAGAAGGTTCATTTCGAATCTAAGTGGAAGAACCCAAGCTTTCTCTCTGTTACTTCATTTGAAACAAGGCCAAGCCTTCGCATGGAACGAAGCACATCAGAAGGCATTTGACAATATCAAAAAATATCTTACCCAGCCTCCTATCTTGTCTCCACCTTCATGGGGAAAACCCATGAGATTGTACATATCCGCCTCTGAAGTTACTATAGGTAGTATGTTAGCACAAGAAGATAGCAATGGCATCGAAAGAGCCATATACTATTTAAGTAGGGTATTGAACGATGCAAAAACTAGATATAGCAATATAGAAAAGCTATGTCTCTGTGTGTACTTTTCTTGTATGAAACTTAAGTATTATATAAAGCCTGTTGATGTTTATGTTTCATCTCATTTCGATGTTATCAAACACATGCTTTCGAAACCAATAATGCATAGCAGAGTTGGTAAATGGGCCTTGGCCTTAACAGAATATTCTTTGACTTTCATGCCTTTAAGAGCTGTGAAAGGTCAAGTAATTTCTAATTTCATTGTGGACCATTCACTGGTCGAACAGACTGTCATGGGTTACGTTGAAATGCAACCTTGGAAATTATACTTTGATGGTTCGACCCATAAGGATGGTAGTGGTGTTGGAGTTCTCATAATTTCTCCTGAAGGAATTCCAACAAAATTCAAGTATAAATTAGATGGTCCTCGTTGCTCAAACAACGAAGCTGAGTACGAAGCGCTTATTGTTGGACTTGAAGCTTTGTTGGAATTGGGGGCAACTAGAGTCGAAATTAAAGGAGATTCGGAGTTAGTGGTCAAGCAAATAACAAAGGAATACAAATGCATAAAGGAAAATCTGATGACATACTTCGTCATAGTTAACAGGCTACTCAAAAATTTCGAATACATGGATATTAAACATATACCAAGAATAGAAAACCAAGAAGCAAATGACCTAGCACAGTTGGCTTCAGGGTATAAAGTCTCTACCAAAAACTTTGAGGATTTGGTTGAATTAAGAGGAAGGGTTATGGCTACTAGACTCATACCATCAGATTTAGAAAATATAAAATTAGGTTATGCTGATAAACAGGGATTCGAAGTGTTAGCCATAGACACCTTATCAGATGCAGATTGGCGAAGTCCAATTGTGAGTGATTTAACAAATCCAACATTGAATGTTGATAGGAAGATAAAATATAGAGCATTATCATATGTCCTCATGGGAAATGAATTGTTCAAGAAGACCCAGGAGGGCGTGTTATTGAAATGCCTAGGAGAAAGTGAGGCATACTTAGCATTATCAGAAGTCCACAATGGGGCATGTGGGGCCCATCAAGCAGACCATAAGATGAAATGGTTGTTATTCCGATATGGTATGTATTGGCCCAGCATGCTCAAAGATTGTATAGATTTTGCTAAAGAGTGTGAAGAATGCCAGAAACATACAGGAATTCAACATGCTCCTGCAAGTGAGTTACATTCGATCATTAAACCTTGGCCCTTTAGAGGATGGGCATTAGATTTAATAGGAGAAATCAACCCTGCTTCGTCTAAAGGACAGAAATATATCTTGGTAGGAATAGATTATTTTACCAAGTGGATCGAAGCAATACCATTAATAGTTGCTGATCAAGAGGCTATTATTGAGTTCATACAGAAACCGATTATCTATAGGTTCGGATTGCCGGAGAGCATAACCACAGATAAGGGTTCTGTGTTTAATGGTAGGAAGATGCAGGAATTTGCTCAAAAGATGGGGTTTAGATTACTAACATCAACACCATATTATGCTCAAGCAAATGGTCAGGTCGAAGCAGCAGATAAAGTGATAATAGGGTTAATTAAGAAACATGTTGGTAAAAAACTAAGGAATTGGCACAAGACTTTGGACCAAATACTATGGGCCTGTAGAACATCTCCTAAAGAAGCTACTAACACTACGCCTTTCCAACTAACATTTGGTCATGATGCAGTTCTACCAGTGGAAATTCATCTACAATCAGTTCGAATTCAAAGACAAAATGAGATCCCATCTGCATTATATTGGGAGATGATGATGAATGAGTTAGTTGAGTTAGACGAAGTTAGATTGCATGCATTGGAAATCCTAATGAGGCAAAAGGAAAGAGTAGCTAGGGTATATAACAAAAGGGTGAAAGGTAAAACATTTAATATTAATGACTTAGTCTGGAAAGTCATATTGCCCATGGACAAGAAGAATAAAACATTAGGTAAATGGCCACCTCATTGGGAAGGACCTTTTCGAATAATAAAGATATTTTCAAACAATGCATATGAAATCGAAGGGTTAGCTGATGATAAGCGAATCTTAAGGGTTAATGGGAAATATTTGAAGAAATATAAGCCTCACCTGTAGGAGATTCGAATAATAACAACATAATCGAAAGATTGTAAAGGAATGCCAAAATGGTAACATATATTGCCAAAATGGCGTTGTTCAGATATTACAGACCAAAATTCAACCAAAATTCAAGATTAGTTAAACAAACAAAAATTTAAAAATAGGCATTGTTCCTCAATCTTTCAAAAGTACTTCGAAAGGACTCAAGCCTTTGTTGAGTGAAGCACCTTGCTCCTTCCAGGGTAGCTACTTCTCCTTTAAGTTGCTCTGCTGCTTCCATTTCGGCAAGGCCTTTGTTGAGAAGTTCTTCGAATTGATTCCCAACAGTATCAGTTTCGTACACCAATTGTTGTTGTTGGGCCTCCTTAACCTTTTGCTGGAGCTCTTGAATTTGCTTTTCCCAGAGAAGAATAGACTGAGCTCGAACTTCATAGTCAGTCTTGGCTTGTTTTAAATGCAAGGCTTGGTTTTCAGCTTCTTTAGAAAGCTTTGAAGCATGCTCATAGGCAGCATCCATAGCGTTTCGCTTCTCTTGGACCTTAGTAGCAGCAAATTCGTCTTGAAGAAGACACCCAGTCACGTTATCCAATAAAGTTTGAAGATCGAATAATATGGTGCTGACTGGCAAAGAGCAGGTTGCGAGGTTAACTTGCGTAAGAAGCTCCTTCATGGTGTAGCAAGCTGTACTATCCTTTTTGAGCACTTCGAACAAGTCTACATCAAGGATTGTTCTCCTGACTTCGTTAAGGAGTACAACTCTATCATCTGAGGGCAATGGGTTGTTGGTCGAACTAGGGCCAGCCCTAGCAAGAGGAGTATCCCTTTGAGCTAATTTAGCTTTCATATACCCAATTGGGTCCTTACGCCTTAGGAGGGCTAACTCCTCTTCAGTCATTTCAGAGTGGGGAATTTCCATACGCAAGGGAGTCACGTCCATGTCAACCTCCATAGGCTCATTAGTCTGGTCACCATCACCTTCACTTCTTTCTTGCTCGTTGTCTTCTCCTTCGTCAACCAGATCCACCACTTCGATCGAATTATTTTCACTGCTATTAGCATCAGACTCTGTTCCATCGCTCGAATCGCTCTGGGATTCGTCTTCCCCAGATCCTTCATCTGCAGATTCCTCACTCTCTTGAGAAGAATTATCCTTTCCCTCTTCAGCATGAGTGACATTTTGGCTCTCTTTAAGGGTTTCGAGAGGAGACTTTGGGAGACAAGTTTCTGGTAGAATTTCTGCAGACTTATGAGGCGATGCTTCATTCGTTTCTTTTAAAGGAGGGGAAGTGCCTTGGTCATCCTCTGCATCTGAAGCTCTAGTCAGAATCACCATATTGGAGGATCCTTTGTTTTGCACAAGATTACTGGAATCCCCATGAGGAGAAGAGTTGATTGGAGCAGCAGTCTTTGATGGAGGAGTCGAAGTAGTGGGATTTGGATTCAAAGTATCCTACATAAACAAAGAAAATTAAGAGCGTGCACCAAGGTACGAATAACTATTTCGTTAAGGGTTCGAATTCAATTTACCTGTGGACTATCGGAAGAAAGGTTGCTATCAATATGTTCCAACATTACGTTGGAGGTCGAAGGTGGAATTTTGGATATTGTGGAGGGAGCAACATCTCTGGAATCAAGTCCAGAAATGCTAGTAGGCTCAATGCCTTTAGAAACTTCTTTCTTTTGCTTCTTTTTTGAAGCAGTTGGGGAATTTCCGCCAGCCTTGGGATTTTTTCCAGTGGTGCTTGGTTTCCTTTTCTTCGGAGTGGTTGGTGGAAGTTTGTTAGTCTGAAAAGGTTTAGACATGAATTAGATCTAAATCATAAATTTCAGTTTATTCAAAACATCAGGGTTAATTGATTACCTTTAGAGTTGGAACATTTGTTATTATTGGTGTTGTTGTTGTTGTTGTTGTAGTAGTTGTTGATGGTATGGCTAAAGGCACATCATCATTAGCTTCGACAGATTGTTGGGAGGTGCTTCCTTCTTTAGACTTCGAAGTAACGGTTTTTATCCTGATGGCTGAAAATCGAAACAATTAAAGTAAAATGTTAAAAATAAAGAAAGTAAGAGACATTTGGGGTTTTCCCAAGCATTCGCACCTGCGCCTTGATTAGAAATAATCGACATGGTAGAAAGGTCATAGCGAAGATGTCCTGGGAAATTAGGAAGCCAATAACGAGCCCATGTCACAGTCTCAGATGGCTTTAGTTTCTTTGAGAGTTGTATTTGAACATCTCTTTCCAAGTCAACCACCAAGGGTATGGAGGAAACCAAGCCAGAGCCAGTTCTGAGGTAGGCAATCTAGGAATTTTAGGTGGATGCATTTCGAGTGCCAACCTATACCTATCCTCAGGTGACAACCCTGAAGGAAGTTTGAACTTAGAAACTTTTTCTTTAAATTTTTCCTTCAAGGTCTGGGATGCTCGATACACAGTGGTTTCCAAGAGTGTGGGATCATAAGTGGTTTCGAAATAATTCTGAAAAGCCCTAATCTCTTTGGCGTGAGTGAACATACCTTTCTTGGAGTGTACCTGCACATTGAACGCATCAGTTAGCTTCTGTTGAATGGTGAGTGTGTCAAACATATGAGATTGGTAGAACTTAGTCCACCATTCCAGAAACCCCTTTGCTGTGAAGTGTGTTGGTTCAAAAGGTAGTAGTTCAAATTGAGCGAAGTCTTGATACTGTTCTTGTTGCAGCTTGGCTTCTCTTGCTTTAAAGGTTCGACCAGAAGTGATGGCACTCTGTGTTTGGAACAGAGGTTCAGGGATTAATTGGCACAGGCCAAATTGTCTGGAGACAAACTTAGGTTGATAGGCAAAGAGGAAGATTTGATTCTTGGAAGGAGTGATTCGTGAGGAAATTAATCTAGGGAGCAAAAAGGCTTTCCAAATATCTTGAATTTCTTTACTTTTAACAGCTTCTGAAAGAGACATGGTAAACCATGATGGTCCATGAGTCCTTGAAGCGAAGGGTGCCATGGTCTTTTCAAATTTGTGTCTCTTGGAGAAAATCATGATGTATTGTGAGAAAAGGACTTTGAAGTCATCTTTGTCATCACTCGGAGTGAGTTTTCGCAGTCTTGTACCTTCAATAATTATATCCGCTATCTCCGGATCTTGTTCGGCAACGGTGTTAGTAGCTGATAAGGAGGATTCGAACATGGCATTGAGCCATAATTGGAGCAACCAGAAAGGGCCAGCTAGAAGGATGTTTTTGGGAGTAGGGGATTTCAAGCTCGAAACGGTTGATCTTAAACTTTCATCAAGGTCAACAAGCAGCAGTTCGCTCAGACAAACTCTCCTATTCTCGTGCAAATCCTTGGCTAAGGGGATGAACCTACTTGCTACTTGCAAGGATCTGCTACATAACACATATCTTGACAACCATAAAGTTAGAAAGGCAATATGTTCTACGTCTGAGACGCTGTCTCCTTCAGTGTGGTAATGACTAATGAATTTGGAAAAACTGGCTAATTTGACATCGAAGTCAATAATACTGGAGTGTTCTTCATTATCAGGGATGTAAGTTTCTCCTACTGGCGAAAGACCAGTGATTGCTGCTATATCGAAAAACGTGGGTGTTATCATTCTGCCAGGAAGATGAAAGGTATTGTAGGTGCTATCCCAGAAATATAATGAGGCAAATAATAGTGGATGACTATAGGTGAAACCTGGTTTCGACAACTTAATTAGATTATAGATTCCTAATTCCTCCCATTGATGGGATTTTTTGGCTTCTATTTTGGTGAGCCAATTTTGGTAAGCTATGTCTGAGGTAGGACAGGATCGGAATGGTTTGAAGTTACTCTTTACATAATCTAAGATGAAGGGATCTTTTGGGGGAACGATTGGAGTTTCTATGGCTTTTGAATCAGATGATTCGCCTATACTTTCAGTTCCTATCTTAGGGATGTCCATTTTATTAAATAAGGGTTTGAAGTTATAGCAAACAGGGAAGATTTTCCTAGTGTCTTTCAAGATTTCAAACACGGTTAGAGGGCCCATTAAAGCAAATCTTTTTCCAGCAGCGTTAGTAGGAATCAATACCTGAGAGGCGTACAACATTTCCTGTTCTTTAGAGATCATCTGAGGAATGAGCACAGATTGACCCTGGTAAGTGCCCACTTTACTCTCCATGATCGTTCCTGTGTTCTTGTTCTTCTTCTTGGAAGTTTTCTTCAGTTGGGATGATGTTGTTGAAGACATTGTTGAAGATTGTTGGAAGTTTTAGGGTTTTAGTGAGAGTAGAGGAAGAAGAAGTTTCAGAATTTGGAAAAAAGAATAAAAGACTAGGTTGATTAGTTTTTATAGTGAGGAAGTTTAAACACCCACTAAGTAAGACTAGGGATACGTGGGAGTAGTGAGTTGGATCCAGAAGGAGGTGGCGTAAAAGCTGATGTTAGTAATAAGCATGATTAAACATAATCATTACTTTTGAAACCGCACCATGTTGTGATGACTAGTTTAAAACGGTTAAGAAATCCAAGGAGCGTCTTGATTGACGTATGTGAAATCATGCACAGTAAACGCTGTAATTACTCAAAGGTCATATCAAAATCTCGTGAATTTATTTAAAATAAGTATTTCTCAGAGGATTTCGAAATACATATTTTAAAGGGGCATTTTGTTGGCTGAAGATTTTGATACATGTAGTTCGAAATGAAACAAACAGTTTTGATGTTTCGTTGGAATAAAGCAAACGTTACAGTTCGGAATGGAAGAGATTATTCTTCGAACGGACATGTCAAAGCTCGGAGCTTCGAATGGCAGTTGTGAAGATATATTTAAAGAAACTTCGAAGTGGTAACAAGACTATATTTGTGAAGGTTGTGAAACGAGTTCGAAGTTAAGACTACCAGGCGTTTGAAATTCAAACGTGAGCGGGATATCGGAAATCAAATATATATGCGCTGGAGCGTTCGAAGACACGTGGAGGCTAGAGAGAAGCAATGCTCTGCATGCTCCGAACGTGGCAGAATCTTATAGCAAGACCGTTATGGTCGAAGTAGTATAAATAGAAGTCTTAGTGTTAGGATTTCGTGTGACATATCTATTGTACAAAATTCAGTAAACATTCAAAATACCACATGGATAGGGAAACGAATGCTCGAACAATGTACGTATGATAACACCAAACATTTATAATTCAGTAAAACTCTTTATCTTTCCCAGTTTATCTTCCATTTTCATGTCAATATCATTTAAATACTTTTGCATTCAAAGTCATTTATCTATTACTTGTACTTAAACGTTTTTCTTCTATTCGAATCTCTTACACATTCAGAAGTTTTTACATTCACGTCTTTACATCAAAGTCTTTATACTTAAAGTCATTTATTCTTTTCTGCATTTAAACGTCTCTTTTACATTCGAATTTTTAATCATTCAGTCCCATTTTACATTTATTTACTTGATCATGTCATTAGATTCTTTTAGTATGGTAATCAAAGTGAAATGAATGTCTCTAAAACACTTTAAATACAAATCCCAACTATGAATACCCGTTTCACAATTAGATTTATCCAAATGACCAATACCCCATAGGATCAATCTAGTCGATCCTGCAAGTTACCAGAGAAATTGAATAACAGTCATTAAGTTTATTCGATAGTTTGGAAGACTAGCGGTTGTTTGCATACTTCGACATCGAATTCGTCACCACAATTTGGGTATGGATCTGGGGCCAATCAATTCATGACAAATAACCAAGGGTCAATAGGTTATAGTACATTGCAAATCTTAACCACATAAAATCAAATGGCTTTTAGGCAATTAATGGATGATAGTAACCATAATATGATAGGAGTGTTAGCACAAACCATGCAAGAGATCTTCGCCCCAATAGTACAAAACGTAACTGTGACCAACAGAGAAAACGCGGATAATATGAGTCAAATAGCATATTTTTTCGCTCCGCCAGAAAGGCGTAGACAGAACCAGGCATTGGTTCGAGCGAACATACCTATCATAGAACAAATTGCTGATGACCCACCCTATAGACCAGTCAGAGAGGGGGTTAATTTGGGGGCAAGGGTACAAAGGTTAGATGCCCCAGTGATTCGAGAAGAACCACAAAGGGGATTTATAGAACCAGCGGCAAGGATCAAAAGGTTAGATGCCCCAATGATTCGAGAGGAACCACAAAGGGGAGTTATGGAACCAGGGGCAAGGGTCGAAAGGCTAGAAGTCCCAGCGTTTCGAGAAGAACAACCTAGAGGAGTTGTCATGGTGGGTCGAAATCAAGATGCTGATGCAGTCGTTCACAGAATTCGAAACGACAACATCTTGGCAGAAAATAATTTAACCACCATGATAGAAAGGATTATGGCCCAAAACGGTCTTAATACAGGAATTAGAAGGCCAAACTATGCCTCTCCTATAGCAGATTATGTAATGCACACTGATTTACCAAGGGGATATAAGGTCCCTAAGTTCACGAATTTTGCTGGAGATACCAATGAATCAACAGTCGAACACATAGACAGGTATCTGACCGAAGCAGGAGACATAGCAAATAATGAGAACCTTAGGATTAAATATTTCCCAAGTTCCCTGACTAAGAATGCTTTTACATGGTTCACCACGTTGCCTCCTGGATTCATAGATACTTGGACCCTCTTAGAGAGATTATTCCATGAGCAATTCTACATGGGACAATCTAAGATAAGTTTGAAAGAGCTAGCCAGTGTTAAGAGGAAATTTACTGAACCCATAGATGATTATCTGAATAGGTTCAGACTCTTGAAATCTAGATGCTTCACAGTAGTTCCTGAACATGAGTTAGTCGAAATGGCTGCTGGTGGCCTAGACTACTCTATTCGAAAGAAATTAGACACACAATACTTAAGGGACATGGCCAAATTAGCAGATAGGGTTCGACAAGTCGAAAGGCTAAAAGCTGAAAAGGCCAGAGCTTTTAAAAGTAACAAGAAAGAAAGAATTTCCTATGTCGAAACTGAGGAAGTTGAAGATTATCCTGGATTCGAAGAGGTCGAAATTGATCTCACTGAATTAAAACAGGCTCCACCTTACTCTTGTATACTACTAGTTCCCTCAAAAGGGAAAGAAATTGTTGAAAATGAGAAAAGTGACAAATTCCCAAAGAAGGTATATACCTTCGACATAACAAAATGTGATGAAATTTTTGATTTGCTTGTCAAAGATGGCCAACTAATTGTGCCACCGAATGTCAAAATACCTCCTCTAGATCAAAGAAAGAAAAGAGGATTTTGCAAGTACCATAGTTTCCTAGGCCACAAAACCTCACAGTGTTTTCTTTTCAGGGATTTGATTCAGAATGCAATTAAGGATGATAGATTGAAATCCGCTGACAAGCCAAAGATGAAAGTAGATGAAGACCCTTTGGATGTTGCAGACACCAATTACTCTGAGCCTGCATACATTGGGGAAATAAATATGGTGGAAGCAAATCAAGGTGACATTCCATCAAGAGAGAAAAACACTGAGAATCAAAACTATGTGCTAGTCGAAGTCAAAACGGAGGTTACTGAGGACGTCCATAAGGAACAGGAGGCTCCGATTGAAGTAGTACCTTTGGCTGCTTCGAAAGAGATCCAGGCTACTGAAGGCCAGGGGAATCGAAACCAAGAATTGACACAGGCTACTGAAGGCCTGAGGCTAAAATTGGAGAAAGTCCAGATCACACCGCCAGTTCTTCCTCAAAAAGAAATATGGGATACTTTGGGGGAGCCCAGTGGAAAGTTCGACTACCTGGTGAAATACTCTGCTCCAGAAAGTTCAAAAACCCCAATCGAAGATATCAAACCTACAGGATGGGGAGATGCTGATATAAAGGGGGAAGATGTGGATGTTAACATGGTAGATATGCAGAGACCTCGTTACGAAATGGAGGAAATGGAAAGATATTTAGAGAAAGAGAAATACAAGATGGAGGATAGTTATGCTAGGGATGCCAGTCTCAAAGACTACCTTATGCTGTGCCACAAGGGAAATGCTGAAATGATACTATGTCCCAGATGCAGCATCATTTGCAATCAGAGAATTGTTGCAGACTTTGAGAAGAAACAAGGGCACGAACTGGCATCAACTGGCGCCAGGATAACCAACTATTCAGATGTTACCCTAAAGCGGGAGTAAGTGTATTGGAGTTTTTAGTTCGTTGTCACAAAGGGGCAACCGAGTGCCTAGTATGCCCAAGGTGTTCTGCAGTGTATGATCAAAATATGGTCGGAGCCTTCGAAACAATTTCTTTCGCCCCATGCTGGAACTACAAAGAAACTGGTCAGATGAGCCAACATTTCGAGAGCAACTACACTCAACGAAGGCCTGACAGCCCTTATCCTAAAGGCGCTCGAAGGGTAACGTTCAAAATCCCTGCTGAAGTGCCAACAGACAAGTGGCTGCAAGTCAGGACTGACAAGGGGAAGGATAAATGGAGGAGCAATGAATGAAATGCACGCCACGCCATGACATATAGAAGGCAGTTCAATACGACAAAGAGGGAAGAATTGAGGTTAGAAAACTACAAAGGAAGAAACCCTATGTCAAGATCACAATGGCGAAGGCAATAGAGAATTCGAAAGGCTGAAAGAGAAGCTATGGCAGATAAAGGAGCAACTTCGATCAAAAACAAAGAAGAATCAAGCACCAACAAACCTCCACCAAATAATCAACCTGAGGGCAAACCCCCAGTTAGCAGGAGACTCTTCTCTGAAACACAACAAAATGAATCGAAGGAGTACACACCAAGTCCAGAAGAAGATGATTACATGTTAACTGACAACTTCAAATCAGAGGGGGAGTCTTCACTCAACATCAATTGCAACGTGGTATCTGTGTTACCTTGTGAGTTTGGACAGGAAACTGAAATCGGAGAGCATGAGGAGGATGATACAATAGATCTGATGAAGCATAGGCCAGGGTGCTATTACGTGATGGATAACGGAGCGGTCGAAGAGCAGAATGCTTTCTTCGAACACCCAGAGCCGGCTATGAAAAATCATCTGAAGCCATTGTTCATTCGAGCAAAAGTTGGTACGCATGGCGTAAATAAAGTCTTGGTGGATGGAGGCGTTGTAGTCAACTTAATGCCCCATTTCATGCTGAAGAAGTTAGGAATACAAGATGGTGACATCAAACCACACAACATGGTACTATCCAACTATGAAGGAAAAGTAGGCCAGACGCTGGGGGTCATCCAAGTAGATTTGACAGTGGGATCAAGCTGCAGACCCACTATGTTCATGGTGATCGAAGCCAAAGCAAACTACAACTTGCTGTTGGGAAGAGAATGGATCCATGGCGTTGGAGCAGTTCCTTCGTCAATGCATCAGAGGTTAGTTTTATGGAGAGAGGATGGTATAGTGGAGAACATCGAAGCGGATCAAAGTAATTTCATGACAGCAGTTAACTTAGTTAATAAAAGAAATTACGACAAATATCTAGCCAAAATAGCTCCCTGTACCCCAAGTGACGAAATCAACGAAACTAGGAACGCACACTATTACATGACCCTTCGCCATGATGGCATGTATTGGGATAGGAAGATAATTAAAGGAGACGAAGAAGTTGAAGGCACTACACAAAAACGGCCAGAAGGCTAGGAGTCCGACAACCTTGCTCATGATTGAGTCCTCCTTCTTCGAAAGGATTTCGGCCTATATGGCTGAGAACGAGTGGAAAGCGGCCTTAGAGGCTGAAATAGATAATATGGCTGCAGAAGTGAACGAAATAGATGGGGATGGCTCGAAAGACTCACCCTTTGAAGAACACGAAATAGATCAAAGGCTAGATGCCATATATGATAAAGAACCCTTAGGCTTCGAGAAGGACCCCACAGACTCAGGTGCCAAAATGTTGGCGCAGGATCCGCTCGAAGAGGTGAATTTGGGGGATCAAAATATGAAAAGAATAACTTACATAAGCGCAAAACTCAATCCAAGCCTCAAGCAGGAAGTGATCGAAGTCCTCAAGAAAAACAAAGATTGTTTCTCATGGGACTATGATGAAATGCTTGGTTTGAAGAGAGAGTTAGTGGAGCACAGACTTCCAATTAAGGATGGCAAGAATCCCATCAAGCAAACTCCTAGAAGATTCGCACCAGCAGTTCTCACAAAGATTAAAGCTGAGATCGAAAGGTTGTTGTGCTACAGATTCATCAGAACCACAAGGTATGTCGAATGGTTAGCAAATATAGTACCTGTTATTAAGAAAAATAGCTCTCTGAGAATTTGCATAGATTTTAGGGATTTAAATACTGCTACCCCTAAAGATGAGTACTCCATGCATGTGGCAGAAATGTTAATAGACTCTGCTATAGGATTCAAATACTTAAGTATATTAGATGGATACTCTGGGTATAATCAGATTTTTATTGCTGAAGAAGATGTTGCCAAGACAACATTTCGATGCCCAGGAGCGTTAGGCACCTACGAATGGGTAGTGATGCCTTTTGGTTTAAAAAATGCTGGAGCAACTTACCAAAGGGCAATGAATTCAATTTTCCATGATTTCATTGAGACATTTATGCAGGTGAATATTGATGATATAGTCATCAAATCCATATCTGCAGAAACCCATTTGCATCATTTGAGCCAATCATTCGAAAGAATGAGAAAACATGGCTTAAAAATGAACCCCCTTAAGTGTGCATTTTTTGTGCAGGCTGGAGATTTCCTTGGCTTTGTGGTTCATAAGAAAGGTATCGAGATCAACCAAAATAAGACCAAAGCCATTATGGAGACGAAAGCACCTACATAAAAAAGGGAGCTGCAATCTTTGCTAGGGAAGATTAAATTTCTAAGAAGGTTCATTTCGAATCTAAGTGGAAGAACCCAAGCTTTCTCTCTGTTACTTCATTTGAAACAAGGCCAAGCCTTCGCATGGAACGAAGCACATCAGAAGGCATTTGACAATATCAAAAAATATCTTACCCAGCCTCCTATCTTGTCTCCACCTTCATGGGGAAAACCCATGAGATTGTACATATCCGCCTCTGAAGTTACTATAGGTAGTATGTTAGCACAAGAAGATAGCAATGGCATCGAAAGAGCCATATACTATTTAAGTAGGGTATTGAACGATGCAAAAACTAGATATAGCAATATAGAAAAGCTATGTCTCTGTGTGTACTTTTCTTGTATGAAACTTAAGTATTATATAAAGCCTGTTGATGTTTATGTTTCATCTCATTTCGATGTTATCAAACACATGCTTTCGAAACCAATAATGCATAGCAGAGTTGGTAAATGGGCCTTGGCCTTAACAGAATATTCTTTGACTTTCATGCCTTTAAGAGCTGTGAAAGGTCAAGTAATTTCTAATTTCATTGTGGACCATTCACTGGTCGAACAGACTGTCATGGGTTACGTTGAAATGCAACCTTGGAAATTATACTTTGATGGTTCGACCCATAAGGATGGTAGTGGTGTTGGAGTTCTCATAATTTCTCCTGAAGGAATTCCAACAAAATTCAAGTATAAATTAGATGGTCCTCGTTGCTCAAACAACGAAGCTGAGTACGAAGCGCTTATTGTTGGACTTGAAGCTTTGTTGGAATTGGGGGCAACTAGAGTCGAAATTAAAGGAGATTCGGAGTTAGTGGTCAAGCAAATAACAAAGGAATACAAATGCATAAAGGAAAATCTGATGACATACTTCGTCATAATTAACAGGCTACTCAGAAAATTCAAATACATGGATATTAAACATATACCAAGAATAGAAAACCAAGAAGCAAATGACCTAGCACAGTTGGCTTCAGGGTATAAAGTCTCTACCAAAAACTTTGAGGATTTGGTTGAATTAAGAGGAAGGGTTATGGCTACTAGACTCATACCATCAGATTTAGAAAATATAAAATTAGGTTATGATAATAAACATGGATTCGAAGTGTTAGCCATAGACACCTTATCAGATGCAGATTGGCGAAGTCCAATTGTGAGTTATTTAACAAATCCAACATTGAATGTTGATAGGAAAATAAAATATAGAGCACTATCATATGTCCTCATAGGAAATGAATTGTTCAAGAAGACCCAGGAGGGCGTGTTATTGAAATGCCTAGGAGAAAGTGAGGCATACTTAGCATTATCAGAAGTCCACAATGGGGCATGTGGGGCACATCAAGCAGGCCATAAGATGAAATGGTTGTTATTCCGATATGGTATGTATTGGCCCAACATGCTCAAAGATTGTATAGATTTTGCTAAAGGGTGTGAAGAATGCCAGAAACATGAAGGAATTCAACATGCTCCTGCAAGTGAGTTACATTCGATCATTAAACCTTGGCCCTTTAGAGGATGGGCATTAGATTTAATAGGAGAAATCAACCCTGCTTCGTCTAAAGGACAGAAATATATCTTGGTAGGAATAGATTATTTTACCAAGTGGATCGAAGCAATACCATTAATAGTTGCTGATCAAGAGGCTATTATTGAGTTCATACAGAAACCGATTATCTATAGGTTCGGATTGCCGGAGAGCATAACCACAGATAAGGGTTCTGTGTTTAATGGTAGGAAGATGCAGGAATTTGCTCAAAAGATGGGGTTTAGATTACTAACATCAACACCATATTATGCTCAAGCAAATGGTCAGGTCGAAGCAGCAGATAAAGTGATAATAGGGTTAATTAAGAAACATGTTGGTAAAAAACTAAGGAATTGGCACAAGACTTTGGACCAAATACTATGGGCCTGTAGAACATCTCCTAAAGAAGCTACTAACACTACGCCTTTCCAACTAACATTTGGTCATGATGCAGTTCTACCAGTGGAAATTCATCTACAATCAGTTCGAATTCAAAGACAAAATGAGATCCCATCTGCATTATATTGGGAGATGATGATGAATGAGTTAGTTGAGTTAGACGAAGTTAGATTGCATGCATTGGAAATCCTAATGAGGCAAAAGGAAAGAGTAGCTAGGGTATATAACAAAAGGGTGAAAGGTAAAACATTTAATATTAATGACTTAGTCTGGAAAGTCATATTGCCCATGGACAAGAAGAATAAAACATTAGGTAAATGGCCACCTCATTGGGAAGGACCTTTTCGAATAATAAAGATATTTTCAAACAATGCATATGAAATCGAAGGGTTAGCTGATGATAAGCGAATCTTAAGGGTTAATGGGAAATATTTGAAGAAATATAAGCCTCACCTGTAGGAGATTCGAATAATAACAACATAATCGAAAGATTGTAAAGGAATGCCAAAATGGTAACATATATTGCCAAAATGGCGTTGTTCAGATATTACAGACCAAAATTCAACCAAAATTCAAGATTAGTTAAACAAACAAAAATTTAAAAATAGGCATTGTTCCTCAATCTTTCAAAAGTACTTCGAAAGGACTCAAGCCTTTGTTGAGTGAAGCACCTTGCTCCTTCCAGGGTAGCTACTTCTCCTTTAAGTTGCTCTGCTGCTTCCATTTCGGCAAGGCCTTTGTTGAGAAGTTCTTCGAATTGATTCCCAACAGTATCAGTTTCGTACACCAATTGTTGTTGTTGGGCCTCCTTAACCTTTTGCTGGAGCTCTTGAATTTGCTTTTCCCAGAGAAGAATAGACTGAGCTCGAACTTCATAGTCAGTCTTGGCTTGTTTTAAATGCAAGGCTTGGTTTTCAGCTTCTTTAGAAAGCTTTGAAGCATGCTCATAGGCAGCATCCATAGCGTTTCGCTTCTCTTGGACCTTAGTAGCAGCAAATTCGTCTTGAAGAAGACACCCAGTCACGTTATCCAATAAAGTTTGAAGATCGAATAATATGGTGCTGACTGGCAAAGAGCAGGTTGCGAGGTTAACTTGCGTAAGAAGCTCCTTCATGGTGTAGCAAGCTGTACTATCCTTTTTGAGCACTTCGAACAAGTCTACATCAAGGATTGTTCTCCTGACTTCGTTAAGGAGTACAACTCTATCATCTGAGGGCAATGGGTTGTTGGTCGAACTAGGGCCAGCCCTAGCAAGAGGAGTATCCCTTTGAGCTAATTTAGCTTTCATATACCCAATTGGGTCCTTACGCCTTAGGAGGGCTAACTCCTCTTCAGTCATTTCAGAGTGGGGAATTTCCATACGCAAGGGAGTCACGTCCATGTCAACCTCCATAGGCTCATTAGTCTGGTCACCATCACCTTCACTTCTTTCTTGCTCGTTGTCTTCTCCTTCGTCAACCAGATCCACCACTTCGATCGAATTATTTTCACTGCTATTAGCATCAGACTCTGTTCCATCGCTCGAATCGCTCTGGGATTCGTCTTCCCCAGATCCTTCATCTGCAGATTCCTCACTCTCTTGAGAAGAATTATCCTTTCCCTCTTCAGCATGAGTGACATTTTGGCTCTCTTTAAGGGTTTCGAGAGGAGACTTTGGGAGACAAGTTTCTGGTAGAATTTCTGCAGACTTATGAGGCGATGCTTCATTCGTTTCTTTTAAAGGAGGGGAAGTGCCTTGGTCATCCTCTGCATCTGAAGCTCTAGTCAGAATCACCATATTGGAGGATCCTTTGTTTTGCACAAGATTACTGGAATCCCCATGAGGAGAAGAGTTGATTGGAGCAGCAGTCTTTGATGGAGGAGTCGAAGTAGTGGGATTTGGATTCAAAGTATCCTACATAAACAAAGAAAATTAAGAGCGTGCACCAAGGTACGAATAACTATTTCGTTAAGGGTTCGAATTCAATTTACCTGTGGACTATCGGAAGAAAGGTTGCTATCAATATGTTCCAACATTACGTTGGAGGTCGAAGGTGGAATTTTGGATATTGTGGAGGGAGCAACATCTCTGGAATCAAGTCCAGAAATGCTAGTAGGCTCAATGCCTTTAGAAACTTCTTTCTTTTGCTTCTTTTTTGAAGCAGTTGGGGAATTTCCGCCAGCCTTGGGATTTTTTCCAGTGGTGCTTGGTTTCCTTTTCTTCGGAGTGGTTGGTGGAAGTTTGTTAGTCTGAAAAGGTTTAGACATGAATTAGATCTAAATCATAAATTTCAGTTTATTCAAAACATCAGGGTTAATTGATTACCTTTAGAGTTGGAACATTTGTTATTATTGGTGTTGTTGTTGTTGTTGTTGTAGTAGTTGTTGATGGTATGGCTAAAGGCACATCATCATTAGCTTCGACAGATTGTTGGGAGGTGCTTCCTTCTTTAGACTTCGAAGTAACGGTTTTTATCCTGATGGCTGAAAATCGAAACAATTAAAGTAAAATGTTAAAAATAAAGAAAGTAAGAGACATTTGGGGTTTTCCCAAGCATTCGCACCTGCGCCTTGATTAGAAATAATCGACATGGTAGAAAGGTCATAGCGAAGATGTCCTGGGAAATTAGGAAGCCAATAACGAGCCCATGTCACAGTCTCAGATGGCTTTAGTTTCTTTGAGAGTTGTATTTGAACATCTCTTTCCAAGTCAACCACCAAGGGTATGGAGGAAACCAAGCCAGAGCCAGTTCTGAGGTAGGCAATCTAGGAATTTTAGGTGGATGCATTTCGAGTGCCAACCTATACCTATCCTCAGGTGACAACCCTGAAGGAAGTTTGAACTTAGAAACTTTTTCTTTAAATTTTTCCTTCAAGGTCTGGGATGCTCGATACACAGTGGTTTCCAAGAGTGTGGGATCATAAGTGGTTTCGAAATAATTCTGAAAAGCCCTAATCTCTTTGGCGTGAGTGAACATACCTTTCTTGGAGTGTACCTGCACATTGAACGCATCAGTTAGCTTCTGTTGAATGGTGAGTGTGTCAAACATATGAGATTGGTAGAACTTAGTCCACCATTCCAGAAACCCCTTTGCTGTGAAGTGTGTTGGTTCAAAAGGTAGTAGTTCAAATTGAGCGAAGTCTTGATACTGTTCTTGTTGCAGCTTGGCTTCTCTTGCTTTAAAGGTTCGACCAGAAGTGATGGCACTCTGTGTTTGGAACAGAGGTTCAGGGATTAATTGGCACAGGCCAAATTGTCTGGAGACAAACTTAGGTTGATAGGCAAAGAGGAAGATTTGATTCTTGGAAGGAGTGATTCGTGAGGAAATTAATCTAGGGAGCAAAAAGGCTTTCCAAATATCTTGAATTTCTTTACTTTTAACAGCTTCTGAAAGAGACATGGTAAACCATGATGGTCCATGAGTCCTTGAAGCGAAGGGTGCCATGGTCTTTTCAAATTTGTGTCTCTTGGAGAAAATCATGATGTATTGTGAGAAAAGGACTTTGAAGTCATCTTTGTCATCACTCGGAGTGAGTTTTCGCAGTCTTGTACCTTCAATAATTATATCCGCTATCTCCGGATCTTGTTCGGCAACGGTGTTAGTAGCTGATAAGGAGGATTCGAACATGGCATTGAGCCATAATTGGAGCAACCAGAAAGGGCCAGCTAGAAGGATGTTTTTGGGAGTAGGGGATTTCAAGCTCGAAACGGTTGATCTTAAACTTTCATCAAGGTCAACAAGCAGCAGTTCGCTCAGACAAACTCTCCTATTCTCGTGCAAATCCTTGGCTAAGGGGATGAACCTACTTGCTACTTGCAAGGATCTGCTACATAACACATATCTTGACAACCATAAAGTTAGAAAGGCAATATGTTCTACGTCTGAGACGCTGTCTCCTTCAGTGTGGTAATGACTAATGAATTTGGAAAAACTGGCTAATTTGACATCGAAGTCAATAATACTGGAGTGTTCTTCATTATCAGGGATGTAAGTTTCTCCTACTGGCGAAAGACCAGTGATTGCTGCTATATCGAAAAACGTGGGTGTTATCATTCTGCCAGGAAGATGAAAGGTATTGTAGGTGCTATCCCAGAAATATAATGAGGCAAATAATAGTGGATGACTATAGGTGAAACCTGGTTTCGACAACTTAATTAGATTATAGATTCCTAATTCCTCCCATTGATGGGATTTTTTGGCTTCTATTTTGGTGAGCCAATTTTGGTAAGCTATGTCTGAGGTAGGACAGGATCGGAATGGTTTGAAGTTACTCTTTACATAATCTAAGATGAAGGGATCTTTTGGGGGAACGATTGGAGTTTCTATGGCTTTTGAATCAGATGATTCGCCTATACTTTCAGTTCCTATCTTAGGGATGTCCATTTTATTAAATAAGGGTTTGAAGTTATAGCAAACAGGGAAGATTTTCCTAGTGTCTTTCAAGATTTCAAACACGGTTAGAGGGCCCATTAAAGCAAATCTTTTTCCAGCAGCGTTAGTAGGAATCAATACCTGAGAGGCGTACAACATTTCCTGTTCTTTAGAGATCATCTGAGGAATGAGCACAGATTGACCCTGGTAAGTGCCCACTTTACTCTCCATGATCGTTCCTGTGTTCTTGTTCTTCTTCTTGGAAGTTTTCTTCAGTTGGGATGATGTTGTTGAAGACATTGTTGAAGATTGTTGGAAGTTTTAGGGTTTTAGTGAGAGTAGAGGAAGAAGAAGTTTCAGAATTTGGAAAAAAGAATAAAAGACTAGGTTGATTAGTTTTTATAGTGAGGAAGTTTAAACACCCACTAAGTAAGACTAGGGATACGTGGGAGTAGTGAGTTGGATCCAGAAGGAGGTGGCGTAAAAGCTGATGTTAGTAATAAGCATGATTAAACATAATCATTACTTTTGAAACCGCACCATGTTGTGATGACTAGTTTAAAACGGTTAAGAAATCCAAGGAGCGTCTTGATTGACGTATGTGAAATCATGCACAGTAAACGCTGTAATTACTCAAAGGTCATATCAAAATCTCGTGAATTTATTTAAAATAAGTATTTCTCAGAGGATTTCGAAATACATATTTTAAAGGGGCATTTTGTTGGCTGAAGATTTTGATACATGTAGTTCGAAATGAAACAAACAGTTTTGATGTTTCGTTGGAATAAAGCAAACGTTACAGTTCGGAATGGAAGAGATTATTCTTCGAACGGACATGTCAAAGCTCGGAGCTTCGAATGGCAGTTGTGAAGATATATTTAAAGAAACTTCGAAGTGGTAACAAGACTATATCTGTGAAGGTTGTGAAACGAGTTCGAAGTGAAGACTACCAGGCGTTTGAAATTCAAACGTGAGCGAGATATTGGAAATCAAATATATATGCGCTGGAGCGTTCGAAGACGCGTGGAGGCTAGAGAGAAGCAATGCTCTGCATGCTCCGAACGTGGCAGAATCTTATAGCAAGACCGTTATGGTCGAAGTAGTATAAATAGAAGTCTTAGTGTTAGGATTTCGTGTGACATATCTATTGTACAAAATTCAGTAAACATTCAAAATACCACATGGATAGGGAAACGAATGCTCGAACAATGTACGTATGATAACACCAAACATTTATAATTCAGTAAAACTCTTTATCTTTCCCAGTTTATCTTCCATTTTCATGTCAATATCATTTAAATACTTTTGCATTCAAAGTCATTTATCTATTACTTGTACTTAAACGTTTTTCTTCTATTCGAATCTCTTACACATTCAGAAGTTTTTACATTCACGTCTTTACATCAAAGTCTTTATACTTAAAGTCATTTATTCTTTTCTGCATTTAAACGTCTCTTTTACATTCGAATTTTTAATCATTCAGTCCCATTTTACATTTATTTACTTGATCATGTCATTAGATTCTTTTAGTATGGTAATCAAAGTGAAATGAATGTCTCTAAAACACTTTAAATACAAATCCCAACTATGAATACCCGTTTCACAATTAGATTTATCCAAACGACCAATACCCCATAGGATCAATCTAGTCGATCCTGCAAGTTACCAGAGAAATTGAATAACAGTCATTAAGTTTATTCGATAGTTTGGAAGACTAGCGGTTGTTTGCATACTTCGACATCGAATTCGTCACCACAATTTGGGTATGGATCTGGGGCCAATCAATTCATGACAAATAACCAAGGGTCAATAGGTTATAGTACATTGCAAATCTTAACCACATAAAATCAAATGGCTTTTAGGCAATTAATGGATGATAGTAACCATAATATGATAGGAGTGTTAGCACAAACCATGCAAGAGATCTTCGCCCCAATAGTACAAAACGTAACTGTGACCAACAGAGAAAACGCGGATAATATGAGTCAAATAGCATATTTTTTCGCTCCGCCAGAAAGGCGTAGACAGAACCAGGCATTGGTTCGAGCGAACATACCTATCATAGAACAAATTGCTGATGACCCACCCTATAGACCAGTCAGAGAGGGGGTTAATTTGGGGGCAAGGGTACAAAGGTTAGATGCCCCAGTGATTCGAGAAGAACCACAAAGGGGATTTATAGAACCAGCGGCAAGGATCAAAAGGTTAGATGCCCCAATGATTCGAGAGGAACCACAAAGGGGAGTTATGGAACCAGGGGCAAGGGTCGAAAGGCTAGAAGTCCCAGCGTTTCGAGAAGAACAACCTAGAGGAGTTGTCATGGTGGGTCGAAATCAAGATGCTGATGCAGTCGTTCACAGAATTCGAAACGACAACATCTTGGCAGAAAATAATTTAACCACCATGATAGAAAGGATTATGGCCCAAAACGGTCTTAATACAGGAATTAGAAGGCCAAACTATGCCTCTCCTATAGCAGATTATGTAATGCACACTGATTTACCAAGGGGATA
Source organism: Vicia sativa (assembly GCA_021764765.1). Classification (NCBI taxonomy): domain Eukaryota; kingdom Viridiplantae; phylum Streptophyta; class Magnoliopsida; order Fabales; family Fabaceae; genus Vicia; species Vicia sativa. The sequence goes on from CM038795.1 coordinate 250,134,955, forward strand.
TAAGGTCCCTAAGTTCACGAATTTTGCTGGAGATACCAATGAATCAACAGTCGAACACATAGACAGGTATCTGACCGAAGCAGGAGACATAGCAAATAATGAGAACCTTAGGATTAAATATTTCCCAAGTTCCCTGACTAAGAATGCTTTTACATGGTTCACCACGTTGCCTCCTGGATTCATAGATACTTGGACCCTCTTAGAGAGATTATTCCATGAGCAATTCTACATGGGACAATCTAAGATAAGTTTGAAAGAGCTAGCCAGTGTTAAGAGGAAATTTACTGAACCCATAGATGATTATCTGAATAGGTTCAGACTCTTGAAATCTAGATGCTTCACAGTAGTTCCTGAACATGAGTTAGTCGAAATGGCTGCTGGTGGCCTAGACTACTCTATTCGAAAGAAATTAGACACACAATACTTAAGGGACATGGCCAAATTAGCAGATAGGGTTCGACAAGTCGAAAGGCTAAAAGCTGAAAAGGCCAGAGCTTTTAAAAGTAACAAGAAAGAAAGAATTTCCTATGTCGAAACTGAGGAAGTTGAAGATTATCCTGGATTCGAAGAGGTCGAAATTGATCTCACTGAATTAAAACAGGCTCCACCTTACTCTTGTATACTACTAGTTCCCTCAAAAGGGAAAGAAATTGTTGAAAATGAGAAAAGTGACAAATTCCCAAAGAAGGTATATACCTTCGACATAACAAAATGTGATGAAATTTTTGATTTGCTTGTCAAAGATGGCCAACTAATTGTGCCACCGAATGTCAAAATACCTCCTCTAGATCAAAGAAAGAAAAGAGGATTTTGCAAGTACCATAGTTTCCTAGGCCACAAAACCTCACAGTGTTTTCTTTTCAGGGATTTGATTCAGAATGCAATTAAGGATGATAGATTGAAATCCGCTGACAAGCCAAAGATGAAAGTAGATGAAGACCCTTTGGATGTTGCAGACACCAATTACTCTGAGCCTGCATACATTGGAGAAATAAATATGGTGGAAGCAAATCAAGGTGACACTCCATCAGGAGAGAAAAACACTGAGAATAAAAACTATGTGTTAGTCAAAGTCAAAAAGGAGGTTACTGAGGATGTCCATAAGGAACAGGAGGCTTCGATTGAAGTAGTATCTTTGGCTGCTTCGAAAGAGATCCAGGCTACTGAAGGCCAGGGGAATCGAAACCAAGAATTGACACAGGCTACTGAAGGCCTGAGGCTAAAATTGGAGAAAGTCCAGATCACACCGCCAGTTCTTCCTCAAAAAGAAATATGGGATACTTTGGGGGAGCCCAGTGGAAAGTTCGACTACCTGGTGAAATACTCTGCTCCAGAAAGTTCAAAAACCCCAATCGAAGATATCAAACCTACAGGATGGGGAGATGCTGATATAAAAGGGGAAGATGTAGATGTTAACATGGTATATATGGAGAGACCTCGTTCCGAAATGGAGGAGATGGAAAGATATTTAGAGAAAGAGAAATACAAGATGGAGGATAGTTATGCTAGGGATGCCAGTCTCAAAGACTACCTTATGCTGTGCCACAAGGGAAATGCTGAAATGATACTATGTCCCAGATGCAGCATCATTTGCAATCAGAGAATTGTTGCAGACTTTGAGAAGAAACAAGGGCACGAACTGGCATCAACTGGCGCCAGGATAACCAACTATTCAGATGTTACCCTAAAGCGGGAGTAAGTGTATTGGAGTTTTTAGTTCGTTGTCACAAAGGGGCAACCGAGTGCCTAGTATGCCCAAGGTGTTCTGCAGTGTATGATCAAAATATGGTCGGAGCCTTCGAAACAATTTCTTTCGCCCCATGCTGGAACTACAAAGAAACTGGTCAGATGAGCCAACATTTCGAGAGCAACTACACTCAACGAAGGCCTGACAGCCCTTATCCTAAAGGCGCTCGAAGGGTAACGTTCAAAATCCCTGCTGAAGTGCCAACAGACAAGTGGCTGCAAGTCAGGACTGACAAGGGGAAGGATAAATGGAGGAGCAATGAATGAAATGCACGCCACGCCATGACATATAGAAGGCAGTTCAATACGACAAAGAGGGAAGAATTGAGGTTAGAAAACTACAAAGGAAGAAACCCTATGTCAAGATCACAATGGCGAAGGCAATAGAGAATTCGAAAGGCTGAAAGAGAAGCTATGGCAGATAAAGGAGCAACTTCGATCAAAAACAAAGAAGAATCAAGCACCAACAAACCTCCACCAAATAATCAACCTGAGGGCAAACCCCCAGTTAGCAGGAGACTCTTCTCTGAAACACAACAAAATGAATCGAAGGAGTACACACCAAGTCCAGAAGAAGATGATTACATGTTAACTGACAACTTCAAATCAGAGGGGGAGTCTTCACTCAACATCAATTGCAACGTGGTATCTGTGTTACCTTGTGAGTTTGGACAGGAAACTGAAATCGGAGAGCATGAGGAGGATGATACAATAGATCTGATGAAGCATAGGCCAGGGTGCTATTACGTGATGGATAACGGAGCGGTCGAAGAGCAGAATGCTTTCTTCGAACACCCAGAGCCGGCTATGAAAAATCATCTGAAGCCATTGTTCATTCGAGCAAAAGTTGGTACGCATGGCGTAAATAAAGTCTTGGTGGATGGAGGCGTTGTAGTCAACTTAATGCCCCATTTCATGCTGAAGAAGTTAGGAATACAAGATGGTGACATCAAACCACACAACATGGTACTATCCAACTATGAAGGAAAAGTAGGCCAGACGCTGGGGGTCATCCAAGTAGATTTGACAGTGGGATCAAGCTGCAGACCCACTATGTTCATGGTGATCGAAGCCAAAGCAAACTACAACTTGCTGTTGGGAAGAGAATGGATCCATGGCGTTGGAGCAGTTCCTTCGTCAATGCATCAGAGGTTAGTTTTATGGAGAGAGGATGGTATAGTGGAGAACATCGAAGCGGATCAAAGTAATTTCATGACAGCAGTTAACTTAGTTAATAAAAGAAATTACGACAAATATCTAGCCAAAATAGCTCCCTGTACCCCAAGTGACGAAATCAACGAAACTAGGAACGCACACTATTACATGACCCTTCGCCATGATGGCATGTATTGGGATAGGAAGATAATTAAAGGAGACGAAGAAGTTGAAGGCACTACACAAAAACGGCCAGAAGGCTAGGAGTCCGACAACCTTGCTCATGATTGAGTCCTCCTTCTTCGAAAGGATTTCGGCCTATATGGCTGAGAACGAGTGGAAAGCGGCCTTAGAGGCTGAAATAGATAATATGGCTGCAGAAGTGAACGAAATAGATGGGGATGGCTCGAAAGACTCACCCTTTGAAGAACACGAAATAGATCAAAGGCTAGATGCCATATATGATAAAGAACCCTTAGGCTTCGAGAAGGACCCCACAGACTCAGGTGCCAAAATGTTGGCGCAGGATCCGCTCGAAGAGGTGAATTTGGGGGATCAAAATATGAAAAGAATAACTTACATAAGCGCAAAACTCAATCCAAGCCTCAAGCAGGAAGTGATCGAAGTCCTCAAGAAAAACAAAGATTGTTTCTCATGGGACTATGATGAAATGCTTGGTTTGAAGAGAGAGTTAGTGGAGCACAGACTTCCAATTAAGGATGGCAAGAATCCCATCAAGCAAACTCCTAGAAGATTCGCACCAGCAGTTCTCACAAAGATTAAAGCTGAGATCGAAAGGTTGTTGTGCTACAGATTCATCAGAACCACAAGGTATGTCGAATGGTTAGCAAATATAGTACCTGTTATTAAGAAAAATAGCTCTCTGAGAATTTGCATAGATTTTAGGGATTTAAATACTGCTACCCCTAAAGATGAGTACTCCATGCATGTGGCAGAAATGTTAATAGACTCTGCTATAGGATTCAAATACTTAAGTATATTAGATGGATACTCTGGGTATAATCAGATTTTTATTGCTGAAGAAGATGTTGCCAAGACAACATTTCGATGCCCAGGAGCGTTAGGCACCTACGAATGGGTAGTGATGCCTTTTGGTTTAAAAAATGCTGGAGCAACTTACCAAAGGGCAATGAATTCAATTTTCCATGATTTCATTGAGACATTTATGCAGGTGAATATTGATGATATAGTCATCAAATCCATATCTGCAGAAACCCATTTGCATCATTTGAGCCAATCATTCGAAAGAATGAGAAAACATGGCTTAAAAATGAACCCCCTTAAGTGTGCATTTTTTGTGCAGGCTGGAGATTTCCTTGGCTTTGTGGTTCATAAGAAAGGTATCGAGATCAACCAAAATAAGACCAAAGCCATTATGGAGACGAAAGCACCTACATAAAAAAGGGAGCTGCAATCTTTGCTAGGGAAGATTAAATTTCTAAGAAGGTTCATTTCGAATCTAAGTGGAAGAACCCAAGCTTTCTCTCTGTTACTTCATTTGAAACAAGGCCAAGCCTTCGCATGGAACGAAGCACATCAGAAGGCATTTGACAATATCAAAAAATATCTTACCCAGCCTCCTATCTTGTCTCCACCTTCATGGGGAAAACCCATGAGATTGTACATATCCGCCTCTGAAGTTACTATAGGTAGTATGTTAGCACAAGAAGATAGCAATGGCATCGAAAGAGCCATATACTATTTAAGTAGGGTATTGAACGATGCAAAAACTAGATATAGCAATATAGAAAAGCTATGTCTCTGTGTGTACTTTTCTTGTATGAAACTTAAGTATTATATAAAGCCTGTTGATGTTTATGTTTCATCTCATTTCGATGTTATCAAACACATGCTTTCGAAACCAATAATGCATAGCAGAGTTGGTAAATGGGCCTTGGCCTTAACAGAATATTCTTTGACTTTCATGCCTTTAAGAGCTGTGAAAGGTCAAGTAATTTCTAATTTCATTGTGGACCATTCACTGGTCGAACAGACTGTCATGGGTTACGTTGAAATGCAACCTTGGAAATTATACTTTGATGGTTCGACCCATAAGGATGGTAGTGGTGTTGGAGTTCTCATAATTTCTCCTGAAGGAATTCCAACAAAATTCAAGTATAAATTAGATGGTCCTCGTTGCTCAAACAACGAAGCTGAGTACGAAGCGCTTATTGTTGGACTTGAAGCTTTGTTGGAATTGGGGGCAACTAGAGTCGAAATTAAAGGTGATTCGGAGTTAGTGGTCAAGCAAATAACAAAGGAATACAAATGCATAAAGGAAAATCTGATGACATACTTCGTCATAATTAACAGGCTACTCAGAAAATTCAAATACATGGATATTAAACATATACCAAGAATAGAAAACCAAGAAGCAAATGACCTAGCACAGTTGGCTTCAGGGTATAAAGTTTCTACCAAAAACTTTGAGGATTTGGTTGAATTAAGAGGAAGGGTTATGGCTACTAGACTCATACCATCAGATTTAGAAAATATAAAATTAGGTTATGATAATAAACATGGATTCGAAGTGTTAGCCATAGACACCTTATCAGATGCAGATTGGCGAAGTCCAATTGTGAGTTATTTAACAAATCCAACATTGAATGTTGATAGGAAAATAAAATATAGAGCACTATCATATGTCCTCATAGGAAATGAATTGTTCAAGAAGACCCAGGAGGGCGTGTTATTGAAATGCCTAGGAGAAAGTGAGGCATACTTAGCATTATCAGAAGTCCACAATGGGGCATGTGGGGCACATCAAGCAGGCCATAAGATGAAATGGTTGTTATTCCGATATGGTATGTATTGGCCCAACATGCTCAAAGATTGTATAGATTTTGCTAAAGGGTGTGAAGAATGCCAGAAACATGAAGGAATTCAACATGCTCCTGCAAGTGAGTTACATTCGATCATTAAACCTTGGCCCTTTAGAGGATGGGCATTAGATTTAATAGGAGAAATCAAAGAAATATATCTTGGTAGGAATAGATTATTTTACCAAGTGGATATACCATTAATAGTTTGAGGCTAAACCGATTATCTATAGGTTCGGATTGCCGGAGAGCATAACCACAGATAAGGGTTCTGTGTTTAATGGTAGGAAGATGCAGGAATTTGCTCAAAAGATGGGGTTTAGATTACTAACATCAACACCATATTATGCTCAAGCAAATGGTCAGGTCGAAGCAGCAGATAAAGTGATAATAGGGTTAATTAAGAAACATGTTGGTAAAAAACTAAGGAATTGGCACAAGACTTTGGACCAAATACTATGGGCCTGTAGAACATCTCCTAAAGAAGCTACTAACACTACGCCTTTCCAACTAACATTTGGTCATGATGCAGTTCTACCAGTGGAAATTCATCTACAATCGGTTCGAATTCAAAGACAAAATGAGATCCCATCTGCATTATATTGGGAGATGATGATGAATGAGTTAGTTGAGTTAGACGAAGTTAGATTGCATGCATTGGAAATCCTAATGAGGCAAAAGGAAAGAGTAGCTAGGGTATATAACAAAAGGGTGAAAGGTAAAACATTTAATATTAATGACTTAGTCTGGAAAGTCATATTGCCCATGGACAAGAAGAATAAAACATTAGGTAAATGGCCACCTCATTGGGAAGGACCTTTTCGAATAATAAAGATATTTTCAAACAATGCATATGAAATCGAAGGGTTAGCTGATGATAAGCGAATCTTAAGGGTTAATGGGAAATATTTGAAGAAATATAAGCCTCATCTGTAGGAGATTCGAATAATAACAACATAATCGAAAGATTGTAAAGGAATGCCAAAATGGTAACATATATTGCCAAAATGGCGTTGTTCAGATATTACAGACCAAAATTCAACCAAAATTCAAGATTAGTTAAACAAACAAAAATTTAAAAATAGGCATTGTTCCTCAATCTTTCAAAAGTACTTCGAAAGGACTCAAGCCTTTGTTGAGTGAAGCACCTTGCTCCTTCCAGGGTAGCTACTTCTCCTTTAAGTTGCTCTGCTGCTTCCATTTCGGCAAGGCCTTTGTTGAGAAGTTCTTCGAATTGATTCCCAACAGTATCAGTTTCGTACACCAATTGTTGTTGTTGGGCCTCCTTAACCTTTTGCTGGAGCTCTTGAATTTGCTTTTCCCAGAGAAGAATAGACTGAGCTCGAACTTCATAGTCAGTCTTGGCTTGTTTTAAATGCAAGGCTTGGTTTTCAGCTTCTTTAGAAAGCTTTGAAGCATGCTCATAGGCAGCATCCATAGCGTTTCGCTTCTCTTGGACCTTAGTAGCAGCAAATTCGTCTTGAAGAAGACACCCACTCACGTTATCCAATAAAGTTTGAAGATCGAATAATATGGTGCTGACTGGCAAAGAGCGGCGAGGTTAACTGCGTAAGCTCCTTCATGGTGTAGCAAGCTGTACTATCCTTTTGAGCACTTCGAACAAGTCTACATCAAGGATTGTTCTCCTGACTTCGTTAAGGAGTACAACTCTATCATCTGAGGGCAATGGGTTGTTGGTCGAACTAGGGCCAGCCCTAGCAAGAGGAGTATCCCTTTGAGCTAATTTAGCTTTCATATACCCAATTGGGTCCTTACGCCTTAGGAGGGCTAACTCCTCTTCAGTCATTTCAGAGTGGGGAATTTCCATACGCAAGGGAGTCACGTCCATGTCAACCTCCATAGGCTCATTAGTCTGGTCACCATCACCTTCACTTCTTTCTTGCTCGTTGTCTTCTCCTTCATCAACCAGATCCACCACTTCGATCGAATTATTTTCACTGCTATTAGCATCAGACTCTGTTCCATCGCTCGAATCGCTCTGGGATTCGTCTTCCCCAGATCCTTCATCTGCAGATTCCTCACTCTCTTGAGAAGAATTATCCTTTCCCTCTTTAGCATGAGTGACATTTTGGCTCTCTTTAAGGGTTTCGAGAGGAGACTTTGGGAGACAAGTTTCTGGTAGAATTTCTGCAGACTTATGAGGCGATGCTTCATTCGTTTCTTTTAAAGGAGGGGAAGTGCCTTGGTCATCCTCTGCATCTGAAGCTCTAGTCAGAATCACCATATTGGAGGATCCTTTGTTTTGCACAAGATTACTGGAATCCCCATGAGGAGAAGAGTTGATTGGAGCAGCAGTCTTTGATGGAGGAGTCGAAGTAGTGGGATTTGGATTCAAAGTATCCTACATAAACAAAGAAAATTAAGAGCGTGCACCAAGGTACGAATAACTATTTCGTTAAGGGTTCGAATTCAATTTACCTGTGGACTATCGGAAGAAAGGTTGCTATCAATATGTTCCAACATTACGTTGGAGGTCGAAGGTGGAATTTTGGATATTGTGGAGGGAGCAACATCTCTGGAATCAAGTCCAGAAATGCTAGTAGGCTCAATGCCTTTAGAAACTTCTTTCTTTTGCTTCTTTTTTGAAGCAGTTGGGGAATTTCCGCCAGCCTTGGGATTTTTTCCAGTGGTGCTTGGTTTCCTTTTCTTCGGAGTGGTTGGTGGAAGTTTGTTAGTCTGAAAAGGTTTAGACATGAATTAGATCTAAATCATAAATTTCAGTTTATTCAAAACATCAGGGTTAATTGATTACCTTTAGAGTTGGAACATTTGTTATTATTGGTGTTGTTGTTGTTGTTGTTGTAGTAGTTGTTGATGGTATGGCTAAAGGCACATCATCATTAGCTTCGACAGATTGTTGGGAGGTGCTTCCTTCTTTAGACTTCGAAGTAACGGTTTTTATCCTGATGGCTGAAAATCGAAACAATTAAAGTAAAATGTTAAAAATAAAGAAAGTAAGAGACATTTGGGGTTTTCCCAAGCATTCGCACCTGCGCCTTGATTAGAAATAATCGACATGGTAGAAAGGTCATAGCGAAGATGTCCTGGGAAATTAGGAAGCCAATAACGAGCCCATGTCACAGTCTCAGATGGCTTTAGTTTCTTTGAGAGTTGTATTTGAACATCTCTTTCCAAGTCAACCACCAAGGGTATGGAGGAAACCAAGCCAGAGCCAGTTCTGAGGTAGGCAATCTAGGAATTTTAGGTGGATGCATTTCGAGTGCCAACCTATACCTATCCTCAGGTGACAACCCTGAAGGAAGTTTGAACTTAGAAACTTTTTCTTTAAATTTTTCCTTCAAGGTCTGGGATGCTCGATACACAGTGGTTTCCAAGAGTGTGGGATCATAAGTGGTTTCGAAATAATTCTGAAAAGCCCTAATCTCTTTGGCGTGAGTGAACATACCTTTCTTGGAGTGTACCTGCACATTGAACGCATCAGTTAGCTTCTGTTGAATGGTGAGTGTGTCAAACATATGAGATTGGTAGAACTTAGTCCACCATTCCAGAAACCCCTTTGCTGTGAAGTGTGTTGGTTCAAAAGGTAGTAGTTCAAATTGAGCGAAGTCTTGATACTGTTCTTGTTGCAGCTTGGCTTCTCTTGCTTTAAAGGTTCGACCAGAAGTGATGGCACTCTGTGTTTGGAACAGAGGTTCAGGGATTAATTGGCACAGGCCAAATTGTCTGGAGACAAACTTAGGTTGATAGGCAAAGAGGAAGATTTGATTCTTGGAAGGAGTGATTCGTGAGGAAATTAATCTAGGGAGCAAAAAGGCTTTCCAAATATCTTGAATTTCTTTACTTTTAACAGCTTCTGAAAGAGACATGGTAAACCATGATGGTCCATGAGTCCTTGAAGCGAAGGGTGCCATGGTCTTTTCAAATTTGTGTCTCTTGGAGAAAATCATGATGTATTGTGAGAAAAGGACTTTGAAGTCATCTTTGTCATCACTCGGAGTGAGTTTTCGCAGTCTTGTACCTTCAATAATTATATCCGCTATCTCCGGATCTTGTTCGGCAACGGTGTTAGTAGCTGATAAGGAGGATTCGAACATGGCATTGAGCCATAATTGGAGCAACCAGAAAGGGCCAGCTAGAAGGATGTTTTTGGGAGTAGGGGATTTCAAGCTCGAAACGGTTGATCTTAAACTTTCATCAAGGTCAACAAGCAGCAGTTCGCTCAGACAAACTCTCCTATTCTCGTGCAAATCCTTGGCTAAGGGGATGAACCTACTTGCTACTTGCAAGGATCTGCTACATAACACATATCTTGACAACCATAAAGTTAGAAAGGCAATATGTTCTACGTCTGAGACGCTGTCTCCTTCAGTGTGGTAATGACTAATGAATTTGGAAAAACTGGCTAATTTGACATCGAAGTCAATAATACTGGAGTGTTCTTCATTATCAGGGATGTAAGTTTCTCCTACTGGCGAAAGACCAGTGATTGCTGCTATATCGAAAAACGTGGGTGTTATCATTCTGCCAGGAAGATGAAAGGTATTGTAGGTGCTATCCCAGAAATATAATGAGGCAAATAATAGTGGATGACTATAGGTGAAACCTGGTTTCGACAACTTAATTAGATTATAGATTCCTAATTCCTCCCATTGATGGGATTTTTTGGCTTCTATTTTGGTGAGCCAATTTTGGTAAGCTATGTCTGAGGTAGGACAGGATCGGAATGGTTTGAAGTTACTCTTTACATAATCTAAGATGAAGGGATCTTTTGGGGGAACGATTGGAGTTTCTATGGCTTTTGAATCAGATGATTCGCCTATACTTTCAGTTCCTATCTTAGGGATGTCCATTTTATTAAATAAGGGTTTGAAGTTATAGCAAACAGGGAAGATTTTCCTAGTGTCTTTCAAGATTTCAAACACGGTTAGAGGGCCCATTAAAGCAAATCTTTTTCCAGCAGCGTTAGTAGGAATCAATACCTGAGAGGCGTACAACATTTCCTGTTCTTTAGAGATCATCTGAGGAATGAGCACAGATTGACCCTGGTAAGTGCCCACTTTACTCTCCATGATCGTTCCTGTGTTCTTGTTCTTCTTCTTGGAAGTTTTCTTCAGTTGGGATGATGTTGTTGAAGACATTGTTGAAGATTGTTGGAAGTTTTAGGGTTTTAGTGAGAGTAGAGGAAGAAGAAGTTTCAGAATTTGGAAAAAAGAATAAAAGACTAGGTTGATTAGTTTTTATAGTGAGGAAGTTTAAACACCCACTAAGTAAGACTAGGGATACGTGGGAGTAGTGAGTTGGATCCAGAAGGAGGTGGCGTAAAAGCTGATGTTAGTAATAAGCATGATTAAACATAATCATTACTTTTGAAACCGCACCATGTTGTGATGACTAGTTTAAAACGGTTAAGAAATCCAAGGAGCGTCTTGATTGACGTATGTGAAATCATGCACAGTAAACGCTGTAATTACTCAAAGGTCATATCAAAATCTCGTGAATTTATTTAAAATAAGTATTTCTCAGAGGATTTCGAAATACATATTTTAAAGGGGCATTTTGTTGGCTGAAGATTTTGATACATGTAGTTCGAAATGAAACAAACAATTTTGATGTTTCGTTGGAATAAAGCAAACGTTACAGTTCGGAATGGAAGAGATTATTCTTCGAACGGACATGTCAAAGCTTGGAGCTTCGAGTGGCAGTTGTGAAGATATATTTAAAGAAACTTCGAAGTGGTAACAAGACTATATCTGTGAAGGTTGTGAAACGAGTTCGAAGTGAAGACTACCAGGCGTTTGAAATTCAAACGTGAGCGAGATATTGGAAATCAAATATATATGCGCTGGAGCGTTCGAAGACGCGTGGAGGCTAGAGAGAAGCAATGCTCTGCATGCTCCGAACGTGGCAGAATCTTATAGCAAGACCGTTATGGTCGAAGTAGTATAAATAGAAGTCTTAGTGTTAGGATTTCGTGTGACATATCTATTGTACAAAATTCAGTAAACATTCAAAATACCACATGGATAGGGAAACGAATGCTCGAACAATGTACGTATGATAACACCAAACATTTATAATTCAGTAAAACTCTTTATCTTTCCCAGTTTATCTTCCATTTTCATGTCAATATCATTTAAATACTTTTGCATTCAAAGTCATTTATCTATTACTTGTACTTAAACGTTTTTCTTCTATTCGAATCTCTTACACATTCAGAAGTTTTTACATTCACGTCTTTACATCAAAGTTTTATACTTAAAGTCATTTATTCTTTTCTGCATTTAAACGTCTCTTTTACATTCGAATTTTTAATCATTCAGTCCCATTTTACATTTATTTACTTGATCATGTCAGTAGATTCTTTTAGTATGGTAATCGAAGTGAAATGAATGTCTCTAAAACACTTTAAATACAAATCCCAACTATGAATACCCGTTTCACAATTAGATTTATCCAAACGACCAATACCCCATAGGATCAATCTAGTCGATCCTGCAAGTTACCAGAGAAATTGAATAACAGTCATTAAGTTTATTCGATAGTTTGGAAGACTAGCGGTTGTTTGCATACTTCGACATCGAATTCGTCACCACAATTTGGGTATGGATCTGGGGCCAATCAATTCATGACAAATAACCAAGGGTCAATAGGTTATAGTACATTGTCGATCTTAACCACAGAAAATCAAATGGCTTTTAGGCAATTAATGGATGATAGTAACCATAATATGATAGGAGTGTTAGCACAAACTATGCAAGAGATCTTCGCCCCAATAGTACAAAATGTAACTGTGACAAACAGAGAAAACGCGGATAATATGAGTCGAATAGCAGATTTTTTCGCTCCGCCAGAAAGGCGTAGACAGAACCAGGCATTGGTTCGAGCGAACATACCTATCATAGAACAAATTGCTGATGACCCACCCTATAGACCAGTCAGAGAGGGGGTTAATTTGGGGGCAAGGGTACAAAGGTTAGATGCCCCAGTGATTCGAGAAGAACCACAAAGGGGATTTATAGAACCAGCGGCAAGGATCAAAAGGTTAGATGCCCCAATGATTCGAGAGGAACCACAAAGGGGAGTTATGGAACCAGGGGCAAGGGTCGAAAGGCTAGAAGTCCCAGCGTTTCGAGAAGAACAACCTAGAGGAGTTGTCATGGTGGGTCGAAATCAAGATGCTGATGCAGTCGTTCACAGAATTCGAAACGACAACATCTTGGCAGAAAATAATTTAACCACCATGATAGAAAGGATTATGGCCCAAAACGGTCTTAATACAGGAATTAGAAGGCCAAACTATGCCTCTCCTATAGCAGATTATGTAATGCACACTGATTTACCAAGGGGATATAAGGTCCCTAAGTTCACGAATTTTGCTGGAGATACCAATGAATCAACAGTCGAACACATAGACAGGTATCTGACCGAAGCAGGAGACATAGCAAATAATGAGAACCTTAGGATTAAATATTTCCCAAGTTCCCTGACTAAGAATGCTTTTACATGGTTCACCACGTTGCCTCCTGGATTCATAGATACTTGGACCCTCTTAGAGAGATTATTCCATGAGCAATTCTACATGGGACAATCTAAGATAAGTTTGAAAGAGCTAGCCAGTGTTAAGAGGAAATTTACTGAACCCATAGATGATTATCTGAATAGGTTCAGACTCTTGAAATCTAGATGCTTCACAGTAGTTCCTGAACATGAGTTAGTCGAAATGGCTGCTGGTGGCCTAGACTACTCTATTCGAAAGAAATTAGACACACAATACTTAAGGGACATGGCCAAATTAGCAGATAGGGTTCGACAAGTCGAAAGGCTAAAAGCTGAAAAGGCCAGAGCTTTTAAAAGTAACAAGAAAGAAAGAATTTCCTATGTCGAAACTGAGGAAGTTGAAGATTATCCTGGATTCGAAGAGGTCGAAATTGATCTCACTGAATTAAAACAGGCTCCACCTTACTCTTGTATACTACTAGTTCCCTCAAAAGGGAAAGAAATTGTTGAAAATGAGAAAAGTGACAAATTCCCAAAGAAGGTATATACCTTCGACATAACAAAATGTGATGAAATTTTTGATTTGCTTGTCAAAGATGGCCAACTAATTGTGCCACCGAATGTCAAAATACCTCCTCTAGATCAAAGAAAGAAAAGAGGATTTTGCAAGTACCATAGTTTCCTAGGCCACAAAACCTCACAGTGTTTTCTTTTCAGGGATTTGATTCAGAATGCAATTAAGGATGATAGATTGAAATCCGCTGACAAGCCAAAGATGAAAGTAGATGAAGACCCTTTGGATGTTGCAGACACCAATTACTCTGAGCCTGCATACATTGGGGAAATAAATATGGTGGAAGCAAATCAAGGTGACATTCCATCAAGAGAGAAAAACACTGAGAATCAAAACTATGTGCTAGTCGAAGTCAAAACGGAGGTTACTGAGGACGTCCATAAGGAACAGGAGGCTCCGATTGAAGTAGTACCTTTGGCTGCTTCGAAAGAGATCCAGGCTACTGAAGGCCAGGGGAATCGAAACCAAGAATTGACACAGGCTACTGAAGGCCTGAGGCTAAAATTGGAGAAAGTCCAGATCACACCGCCAGTTCTTCCTCAAAAAGAAATATGGGATACTTTGGGGGAGCCCAGTGGAAAGTTCGACTACCTGGTGAAATACTCTGCTCCAGAGAGTTCAAAAACCCCAATCGAAGATATCAAACCTACAGGATGGGGAGATGCTGATATAAAAGGGGAAGATGTAGATGTTAACATGGTATATATGGAGAGACCTCGTTCCGAAATGGAGGAGATGGAAAGATATTTAGAGAAAGAGAAATACAAGATGGAGGATAGTTATGCTAGGGATGCCAGTCTCAAAGACTACCTTATGCTGTGCCACAAGGGAAATGCTGAAATGATACTATGTCCCAGATGCAGCATCATTTGCAATCAGAGAATTGTTGCAGACTTTGAGAAGAAACAAGGGCACGAACTGGCATCAACTGGCGCCAGGATAACCAACTATTCAGATGTTACCCTAAAGCGGGAGTAAGTGTATTGGAGTTTTTAGTTCGTTGTCACAAAGGGGCAACCGAGTGCCTAGTATGCCCAAGGTGTTCTGCAGTGTATGATCAAAATATGGTCGGAGCCTTCGAAACAATTTCTTTCGCCCCATGCTGGAACTACAAAGAAACTGGTCAGATGAGCCAACATTTCGAGAGCAACTACACTCAACGAAGGCCTGACAGCCCTTATCCTAAAGGCGCTCGAAGGGTAACGTTCAAAATCCCTGCTGAAGTGCCAACAGACAAGTGGCTGCAAGTCAGGACTGACAAGGGGAAGGATAAATGGAGGAGCAATGAATGAAATGCACGCCACGCCATGACATATAGAAGGCAGTTCAATACGACAAAGAGGGAAGAATTGAGGTTAGAAAACTACAAAGGAAGAAACCCTATGTCAAGATCACAATGGCGAAGGCAATAGAGAATTCGAAAGGCTGAAAGAGAAGCTATGGCAGATAAAGGAGCAACTTCGATCAAAAACAAAGAAGAATCAAGCACCAACAAACCTCCACCAAATAATCAACCTGAGGGCAAACCCCCAGTTAGCAGGAGACTCTTCTCTGAAACACAACAAAATGAATCGAAGGAGTACACACCAAGTCCAGAAGAAGATGATTACATGTTAACTGACAACTTCAAATCAGAGGGGGAGTCTTCACTCAACATCAATTGCAACGTGGTATCTGTGTTACCTTGTGAGTTTGGACAGGAAACTGAAATCGGAGAGCATGAGGAGGATGATACAATAGATCTGATGAAGCATAGGCCAGGGTGCTATTACGTGATGGATAACGGAGCGGTCGAAGAGCAGAATGCTTTCTTCGAACACCCAGAGCCGGCTATGAAAAATCATCTGAAGCCATTGTTCATTCGAGCAAAAGTTGGTACGCATGGCGTAAATAAAGTCTTGGTGGATGGAGGCGTTGTAGTCAACTTAATGCCCCATTTCATGCTGAAGAAGTTAGGAATACAAGATGGTGACATCAAACCACACAACATGGTACTATCCAACTATGAAGGAAAAGTAGGCCAGACGCTGGGGGTCATCCAAGTAGATTTGACAGTGGGATCAAGCTGCAGACCCACTATGTTCATGGTGATCGAAGCCAAAGCAAACTACAACTTGCTGTTGGGAAGAGAATGGATCCATGGCGTTGGAGCAGTTCCTTCGTCAATGCATCAGAGGTTAGTTTTATGGAGAGAGGATGGTATAGTGGAGAACATCGAAGCGGATCAAAGTAATTTCATGACAGCAGTTAACTTAGTTAATAAAAGAAATTACGACAAATATCTAGCCAAAATAGCTCCCTGTACCCCAAGTGACGAAATCAACGAAACTAGGAACGCACACTATTACATGACCCTTCGCCATGATGGCATGTATTGGGATAGGAAGATAATTAAAGGAGACGAAGAAGTTGAAGGCACTACACAAAAACGGCCAGAAGGCTAGGAGTCCGACAACCTTGCTCATGATTGAGTCCTCCTTCTTCGAAAGGATTTCGGCCTATATGGCTGAGAACGAGTGGAAAGCGGCCTTAGAGGCTGAAATAGATAATATGGCTGCAGAAGTGAACGAAATAGATGGGGATGGCTCGAAAGACTCACCCTTTGAAGAACACGAAATAGATCAAAGGCTAGATGCCATATATGATAAAGAACCCTTAGGCTTCGAGAAGGACCCCACAGACTCAGGTGCCAAAATGTTGGCGCAGGATCCGCTCGAAGAGGTGAATTTGGGGGATCAAAATATGAAAAGAATAACTTACATAAGCGCAAAACTCAATCCAAGCCTCAAGCAGGAAGTGATCGAAGTCCTCAAGAAAAACAAAGATTGTTTCTCATGGGACTATGATGAAATGCTTGGTTTGAAGAGAGAGTTAGTGGAGCACAGACTTCCAATTAAGGATGGCAAGAATCCCATCAAGCAAACTCCTAGAAGATTCGCACCAGCAGTTCTCACAAAGATTAAAGCTGAGATCGAAAGGTTGTTGTGCTACAGATTCATCAGAACCACAAGGTATGTCGAATGGTTAGCAAATATAGTACCTGTTATTAAGAAAAATAGCTCTCTGAGAATTTGCATAGATTTTAGGGATTTAAATACTGCTACCCCTAAAGATGAGTACTCCATGCATGTGGCAGAAATGTTAATAGACTCTGCTATAGGATTCAAATACTTAAGTATATTAGATGGATACTCTGGGTATAATCAGATTTTTATTGCTGAAGAAGATGTTGCCAAGACAACATTTCGATGCCCAGGAGCGTTAGGCACCTACGAATGGGTAGTGATGCCTTTTGGTTTAAAAAATGCTGGAGCAACTTACCAAAGGGCAATGAATTCAATTTTCCATGATTTCATTGAGACATTTATGCAGGTGAATATTGATGATATAGTCATCAAATCCATATCTGCAGAAACCCATTTGCATCATTTGAGCCAATCATTCGAAAGAATGAGAAAACATGGCTTAAAAATGAACCCCCTTAAGTGTGCATTTTTTGTGCAGGCTGGAGATTTCCTTGGCTTTGTGGTTCATAAGAAAGGTATCGAGATCAACCAAAATAAGACCAAAGCCATTATGGAGACGAAAGCACCTACATAAAAAAGGGAGCTGCAATCTTTGCTAGGGAAGATTAAATTTCTAAGAAGGTTCATTTCGAATCTAAGTGGAAGAACCCAAGCTTTCTCTCTGTTACTTCATTTGAAACAAGGCCAAGCCTTCGCATGGAACGAAGCACATCAGAAGGCATTTGACAATATCAAAAAATATCTTACCCAGCCTCCTATCTTGTCTCCACCTTCATGGGGAAAACCCATGAGATTGTACATATCCGCCTCTGAAGTTACTATAGGTAGTATGTTAGCACAAGAAGATAGCAATGGCATCGAAAGAGCCATATACTATTTAAGTAGGGTATTGAACGATGCAAAAACTAGATATAGCAATATAGAAAAGCTATGTCTCTGTGTGTACTTTTCTTGTATGAAACTTAAGTATTATATAAAGCCTGTTGATGTTTATGTTTCATCTCATTTCGATGTTATCAAACACATGCTTTCGAAACCAATAATGCATAGCAGAGTTGGTAAATGGGCCTTGGCCTTAACAGAATATTCTTTGACTTTCATGCCTTTAAGAGCTGTGAAAGGTCAAGTAATTTCTAATTTCATTGTGGACCATTCACTGGTCGAACAGACTGTCATGGGTTACGTTGAAATGCAACCTTGGAAATTATACTTTGATGGTTCGACCCATAAGGATGGTAGTGGTGTTGGAGTTCTCATAATTTCTCCTGAAGGAATTCCAACAAAATTCAAGTATAAATTAGATGGTCCTCGTTGCTCAAACAACGAAGCTGAGTACGAAGCGCTTATTGTTGGACTTGAAGCTTTGTTGGAATTGGGGGCAACTAGAGTCGAAATTAAAGGTGATTCGGAGTTAGTGGTCAAGCAAATAACAAAGGAATACAAATGCATAAAGGAAAATCTGATGACATACTTCGTCATAATTAACAGGCTACTCAGAAAATTCAAATACATGGATATTAAACATATACCAAGAATAGAAAACCAAGAAGCAAATGACCTAGCACAGTTGGCTTCAGGGTATAAAGTTTCTACCAAAAACTTTGAGGATTTGGTTGAATTAAGAGGAAGGGTTATGGCTACTAGACTCATACCATCAGATTTAGAAAATATAAAATTAGGTTATGATAATAAACATGGATTCGAAGTGTTAGCCATAGACACCTTATCAGATGCAGATTGGCGAAGTCCAATTGTGAGTTATTTAACAAATCCAACATTGAATGTTGATAGGAAAATAAAATATAGAGCACTATCATATGTCCTCATAGGAAATGAATTGTTCAAGAAGACCCAGGAGGGCGTGTTATTGAAATGCCTAGGAGAAAGTGAGGCATACTTAGCATTATCAGAAGTCCACAATGGGGCATGTGGGGCACATCAAGCAGGCCATAAGATGAAATGGTTGTTATTCCGATATGGTATGTATTGGCCCAACATGCTCAAAGATTGTATAGATTTTGCTAAAGGGTGTGAAGAATGCCAGAAACATGAAGGAATTCAACATGCTCCTGCAAGTGAGTTACATTCGATCATTAAACCTTGGCCCTTTAGAGGATGGGCATTAGATTTAATAGGAGAAATCAACCCTGCTTCGTCTAAAGGACAGAAATATATCTTGGTAGGAATAGATTATTTTACCAAGTGGATCGAAGCAATACCATTAATAGTTGCTGATCAAGAGGCTATTATTGAGTTCATACAGAAACCGATTATCTATAGGTTCGGATTGCCGGAGAGCATAACCACAGATAAGGGTTCTGTGTTTAATGGTAGGAAGATGCAGGAATTTGCTCAAAAGATGGGGTTTAGATTACTAACATCAACACCATATTATGCTCAAGCAAATGGTCAGGTCGAAGCAGCAGATAAAGTGATAATAGGGTTAATTAAGAAACATGTTGGTAAAAAACTAAGGAATTGGCACAAGACTTTGGACCAAATACTATGGGCCTGTAGAACATCTCCTAAAGAAGCTACTAACACTACGCCTTTCCAACTAACATTTGGTCATGATGCAGTTCTACCAGTGGAAATTCATCTACAATCAGTTCGAATTCAAAGACAAAATGAGATCCCATCTGCATTATATTGGGAGATGATGATGAATGAGTTAGTTGAGTTAGACGAAGTTAGATTGCATGCATTGGAAATCCTAATGAGGCAAAAGGAAAGAGTAGCTAGGGTATATAACAAAAGGGTGAAAGGTAAAACATTTAATATTAATGACTTAGTCTGGAAAGTCATATTGCCCATGGACAAGAAGAATAAAACATTAGGTAAATGGCCACCTCATTGGGAAGGACCTTTTCGAATAATAAAGATATTTTCAAACAATGCATATGAAATCGAAGGGTTAGCTGATGATAAGCGAATCTTAAGGGTTAATGGGAAATATTTGAAGAAATATAAGCCTCACCTGTAGGAGATTCGAATAATAACAACATAATCGAAAGATTGTAAAGGAATGCCAAAATGGTAACATATATTGCCAAAATGGCGTTGTTCAGATATTACAGACCAAAATTCAACCAAAATTCAAGATTAGTTAAACAAACAAAAATTTAAAAATAGGCATTGTTCCTCAATCTTTCAAAAGTACTTCGAAAGGACTCAAGCCTTTGTTGAGTGAAGCACCTTGCTCCTTCCAGGGTAGCTACTTCTCCTTTAAGTTGCTCTGCTGCTTCCATTTCGGCAAGGCCTTTGTTGAGAAGTTCTTCGAATTGATTCCCAACAGTATCAGTTTCGTACACCAATTGTTGTTGTTGGGCCTCCTTAACCTTTTGCTGGAGCTCTTGAATTTGCTTTTCCCAGAGAAGAATAGACTGAGCTCGAACTTCATAGTCAGTCTTGGCTTGTTTTAAATGCAAGGCTTGGTTTTCAGCTTCTTTAGAAAGCTTTGAAGCATGCTCATAGGCAGCATCCATAGCGTTTCGCTTCTCTTGGACCTTAGTAGCAGCAAATTCGTCTTGAAGAAGACACCCAGTCACGTTATCCAATAAAGTTTGAAGATCGAATAATATGGTGCTGACTGGCAAAGAGCAGGTTGCGAGGTTAACTTGCGTAAGAAGCTCCTTCATGGTGTAGCAAGCTGTACTATCCTTTTTGAGCACTTCGAACAAGTCTACATCAAGGATTGTTCTCCTGACTTCGTTAAGGAGTACAACTCTATCATCTGAGGGCAATGGGTTGTTGGTCGAACTAGGGCCAGCCCTAGCAAGAGGAGTATCCCTTTGAGCTAATTTAGCTTTCATATACCCAATTGGGTCCTTACGCCTTAGGAGGGCTAACTCCTCTTCAGTCATTTCAGAGTGGGGAATTTCCATACGCAAGGGAGTCACGTCCATGTCAACCTCCATAGGCTCATTAGTCTGGTCACCATCACCTTCACTTCTTTCTTGCTCGTTGTCTTCTCCTTCGTCAACCAGATCCACCACTTCGATCGAATTATTTTCACTGCTATTAGCATCAGACTCTGTTCCATCGCTCGAATCGCTCTGGGATTCGTCTTCCCCAGATCCTTCATCTGCAGATTCCTCACTCTCTTGAGAAGAATTATCCTTTCCCTCTTCAGCATGAGTGACATTTTGGCTCTCTTTAAGGGTTTCGAGAGGAGACTTTGGGAGACAAGTTTCTGGTAGAATTTCTGCAGACTTATGAGGCGATGCTTCATTCGTTTCTTTTAAAGGAGGGGAAGTGCCTTGGTCATCCTCTGCATCTGAAGCTCTAGTCAGAATCACCATATTGGAGGATCCTTTGTTTTGCACAAGATTACTGGAATCCCCATGAGGAGAAGAGTTGATTGGAGCAGCAGTCTTTGATGGAGGAGTCGAAGTAGTGGGATTTGGATTCAAAGTATCCTACATAAACAAAGAAAATTAAGAGCGTGCACCAAGGTACGAATAACTATTTCGTTAAGGGTTCGAATTCAATTTACCTGTGGACTATCGGAAGAAAGGTTGCTATCAATATGTTCCAACATTACGTTGGAGGTCGAAGGTGGAATTTTGGATATTGTGGAGGGAGCAACATCTCTGGAATCAAGTCCAGAAATGCTAGTAGGCTCAATGCCTTTAGAAACTTCTTTCTTTTGCTTCTTTTTTGAAGCAGTTGGGGAATTTCCGCCAGCCTTGGGATTTTTTCCAGTGGTGCTTGGTTTCCTTTTCTTCGGAGTGGTTGGTGGAAGTTTGTTAGTCTGAAAAGGTTTAGACATGAATTAGATCTAAATCATAAATTTCAGTTTATTCAAAACATCAGGGTTAATTGATTACCTTTAGAGTTGGAACATTTGTTATTATTGGTGTTGTTGTTGTTGTTGTTGTAGTAGTTGTTGATGGTATGGCTAAAGGCACATCATCATTAGCTTCGACAGATTGTTGGGAGGTGCTTCCTTCTTTAGACTTCGAAGTAACGGTTTTTATCCTGATGGCTGAAAATCGAAACAATTAAAGTAAAATGTTAAAAATAAAGAAAGTAAGAGACATTTGGGGTTTTCCCAAGCATTCGCACCTGCGCCTTGATTAGAAATAATCGACATGGTAGAAAGGTCATAGCGAAGATGTCCTGGGAAATTAGGAAGCCAATAACGAGCCCATGTCACAGTCTCAGATGGCTTTAGTTTCTTTGAGAGTTGTATTTGAACATCTCTTTCCAAGTCAACCACCAAGGGTATGGAGGAAACCAAGCCAGAGCCAGTTCTGAGGTAGGCAATCTAGGAATTTTAGGTGGATGCATTTCGAGTGCCAACCTATACCTATCCTCAGGTGACAACCCTGAAGGAAGTTTGAACTTAGAAACTTTTTCTTTAAATTTTTCCTTCAAGGTCTGGGATGCTCGATACACAGTGGTTTCCAAGAGTGTGGGATCATAAGTGGTTTCGAAATAATTCTGAAAAGCCCTAATCTCTTTGGCGTGAGTGAACATACCTTTCTTGGAGTGTACCTGCACATTGAACGCATCAGTTAGCTTCTGTTGAATGGTGAGTGTGTCAAACATATGAGATTGGTAGAACTTAGTCCACCATTCCAGAAACCCCTTTGCTGTGAAGTGTGTTGGTTCAAAAGGTAGTAGTTCAAATTGAGCGAAGTCTTGATACTGTTCTTGTTGCAGCTTGGCTTCTCTTGCTTTAAAGGTTCGACCAGAAGTGATGGCACTCTGTGTTTGGAACAGAGGTTCAGGGATTAATTGGCACAGGCCAAATTGTCTGGAGACAAACTTAGGTTGATAGGCAAAGAGGAAGATTTGATTCTTGGAAGGAGTGATTCGTGAGGAAATTAATCTAGGGAGCAAAAAGGCTTTCCAAATATCTTGAATTTCTTTACTTTTAACAGCTTCTGAAAGAGACATGGTAAACCATGATGGTCCATGAGTCCTTGAAGCGAAGGGTGCCATGGTCTTTTCAAATTTGTGTCTCTTGGAGAAAATCATGATGTATTGTGAGAAAAGGACTTTGAAGTCATCTTTGTCATCACTCGGAGTGAGTTTTCGCAGGTCTTGTACCTTCAATAATTATATCCGCTATCTCCGGATCTTGTTCGGCAACGGTGTTAGTAGCTGATAAGGAGGATTCGAACATGGCATTGAGCCATAATTGGAGCAACCAGAAAGGGCCAGCTAGAAGGATGTTTTTGGGAGTAGGGGATTTCAAGCTCGAAACGGTTGATCTTAAACTTTCATCAAGGTCAACAAGCAGCAGTTCGCTCAGACAAACTCTCCTATTCTCGTGCAAATCCTTGGCTAAGGGGATGAACCTACTTGCTACTTGCAAGGATCTGCTACATAACACATATCTTGACAACCATAAAGTTAGAAAGGCAATATGTTCTACGTCTGAGACGCTGTCTCCTTCAGTGTGGTAATGACTAATGAATTTGGAAAAACTGGCTAATTTGACATCGAAGTCAATAATACTGGAGTGTTCTTCATTATCAGGGATGTAAGTTTCTCCTACTGGCGAAAGACCAGTGATTGCTGCTATATCGAAAAACGTGGGTGTTATCATTCTGCCAGGAAGATGAAAGGTATTGTAGGTGCTATCCCAGAAATATAATGAGGCAAATAATAGTGGATGACTATAGGTGAAACCTGGTTTCGACAACTTAATTAGATTATAGATTCCTAATTCCTCCCATTGATGGGATTTTTTGGCTTCTATTTTGGTGAGCCAATTTTGGTAAGCTATGTCTGAGGTAGGACAGGATCGGAATGGTTTGAAGTTACTCTTTACATAATCTAAGATGAAGGGATCTTTTGGGGGAACGATTGGAGTTTCTATGGCTTTTGAATCAGATGATTCGCCTATACTTTCAGTTCCTATCTTAGGGATGTCCATTTTATTAAATAAGGGTTTGAAGTTATAGCAAACAGGGAAGA
Organism: Vicia sativa; assembly: GCA_021764765.1. Taxonomy (NCBI): domain Eukaryota; kingdom Viridiplantae; phylum Streptophyta; class Magnoliopsida; order Fabales; family Fabaceae; genus Vicia; species Vicia sativa. Next base: position 250,158,705 of record CM038795.1, read on the forward strand.
TTTTCCTAGTGTCTTTCAAGATTTCAAACACGGTTAGAGGGCCCATTAAAGCAAATCTTTTTCCAGCAGCGTTAGTAGGAATCAATACCTGAGAGGCGTACAACATTTCCTGTTCTTTAGAGATCATCTGAGGAATGAGCACAGATTGACCCTGGTAAGTGCCCACTTTACTCTCCATGATCGTTCCTGTGTTCTTGTTCTTCTTCTTGGAAGTTTTCTTCAGTTGGGATGATGTTGTTGAAGACATTGTTGAAGATTGTTGGAAGTTTTAGGGTTTTAGTGAGAGTAGAGGAAGAAGAAGTTTCAGAATTTGGAAAAAAGAATAAAAGACTAGGTTGATTAGTTTTTATAGTGAGGAAGTTTAAACACCCACTAAGTAAGACTAGGGATACGTGGGAGTAGTGAGTTGGATCCAGAAGGAGGTGGCGTAAAAGCTGATGTTAGTAATAAGCATGATTAAACATAATCATTACTTTTGAAACCGCACCATGTTGTGATGACTAGTTTAAAACGGTTAAGAAATCCAAGGAGCGTCTTGATTGACGTATGTGAAATCATGCACAGTAAACGCTGTAATTACTCAAAGGTCATATCAAAATCTCGTGAATTTATTTAAAATAAGTATTTCTCAGAGGATTTCGAAATACATATTTTAAAGGGGCATTTTGTTGGCTGAAGATTTTGATACATGTAGTTCGAAATGAAACAAACAGTTTTGATGTTTCGTTGGAATAAAGCAAACGTTACAGTTCGGAATGGAAGAGATTATTCTTCGAACGGACATGTCAAAGCTTGGAGCTTCGAGTGGCAGTTGTGAAGATATATTTAAAGAAACTTCGAAGTGGTAACAAGACTATATCTGTGAAGGTTGTGAAACGAGTTCGAAGTGAAGACTACCAGGCGTTTGAAATTCAAACGTGAGCGAGATATTGGAAATCAAATATATATGCGCTGGAGCGTTCGAAGACGCGTGGAGGCTAGAGAGAAGCAATGCTCTGCATGCTCCGAACGTGGCAGAATCTTATAGCAAGACCGTTATGGTCGAAGTAGTATAAATAGAAGTCTTAGTGTTAGGATTTCGTGTGACATATCTATTGTACAAAATTCAGTAAACATTCAAAATACCACATGGATAGGGAAACGAATGCTCGAACAATGTACGTATGATAACACCAAACATTTATAATTCAGTAAAACTCTTTATCTTTCCCAGTTTATCTTCCATTTTCATGTCAATATCATTTAAATACTTTTGCATTCAAAGTCATTTATCTATTACTTGTACTTAAACGTTTTTCTTCTATTCGAATCTCTTACACATTCAGAAGTTTTTACATTCACGTCTTTACATCAAAGTCTTTATACTTAAAGTCATTTATTCTTTTCTGCATTTAAACATCTCTTTTACATTCAAATTTTTAATCATTCAGTCCCATTTTACATTTATTTACTTGATCATGTCATTAGATTCTTTTAGTATGGTAATCAAAGTGAAATGAATGTCTCTAAAACACTTTAAATACAAATCCCAACTATGAATACCCGTTTCACAATTAGATTTATCCAAATGACCAATACCCCATAGGATCAATCTAGTCGATCCTGCAAGTTACCAGAGAAATTGAATAACAGTCATTAAGTTTATTCGATAGTTTGGAAGACTAGCGGTTGTTTGCATACTTCGACATCGAATTCGTCACCACAATTTGGGTATGGATCTGGGGCCAATCAATTCATGACAAATAACCAAGGGTCAATAGGTTATAGTACATTGTCGATCTTAACCACAGAAAATCAAATGGCTTTTAGGCAATTAATGGATGATAGTAACCATAATATGATAGGAGTGTTAGCACAAACTATGCAAGAGATCTTCGCCCCAATAGTACAAAATGTAACTGTGACAAACAGAGAAAACGCGGATAATATGAGTCGAATAGCAGATTTTTTCGCTCCGCCAGAAAGGCGTAGACAGAACCAGGCATTGGTTCGAGCGAACATACCTATCATAGAACAAATTGCTGATGACCCACCCTATAGACCAGTCAGAGAGGGGGTTAATTTGGGGGCAAGGGTACAAAGGTTAGATGCCCCAGTGATTCGAGAAGAACCACAAAGGGGATTTATAGAACCAGCGGCAAGGATCAAAAGGTTAGATGCCCCAATGATTCGAGAGGAACCACAAAGGGGAGTTATGGAACCAGGGGCAAGGGTCGAAAGGCTAGAAGTCCCAGCGTTTCGAGAAGAACAACCTAGAGGAGTTGTCATGGTGGGTCGAAATCAAGATGCTGATGCAGTCGTTCACAGAATTCGAAACGACAACATCTTGGCAGAAAATAATTTAACCACCATGATAGAAAGGATTATGGCCCAAAACGGTCTTAATACAGGAATTAGAAGGCCAAACTATGCCTCTCCTATAGCAGATTATGTAATGCACACTGATTTACCAAGGGGATATAAGGTCCCTAAGTTCACGAATTTTGCTGGAGATACCAATGAATCAACAGTCGAACACATAGACAGGTATCTGACCGAAGCAGGAGACATAGCAAATAATGAGAACCTTAGGATTAAATATTTCCCAAGTTCCCTGACTAAGAATGCTTTTACATGGTTCACCACGTTGCCTCCTGGATTCATAGATACTTGGACCCTCTTAGAGAGATTATTCCATGAGCAATTCTACATGGGACAATCTAAGATAAGTTTGAAAGAGCTAGCCAGTGTTAAGAGGAAATTTACTGAACCCATAGATGATTATCTGAATAGGTTCAGACTCTTGAAATCTAGATGCTTCACAGTAGTTCCTGAACATGAGTTAGTCGAAATGGCTGCTGGTGGCCTAGACTACTCTATTCGAAAGAAATTAGACACACAATACTTAAGGGACATGGCCAAATTAGCAGATAGGGTTCGACAAGTCGAAAGGCTAAAAGCTGAAAAGGCCAGAGCTTTTAAAAGTAACAAGAAAGAAAGAATTTCCTATGTCGAAACTGAGGAAGTTGAAGATTATCCTGGATTCGAAGAGGTCGAAATTGATCTCACTGAATTAAAACAGGCTCCACCTTACTCTTGTATACTACTAGTTCCCTCAAAAGGGAAAGAAATTGTTGAAAATGAGAAAAGTGACAAATTCCCAAAGAAGGTATATACCTTCGACATAACAAAATGTGATGAAATTTTTGATTTGCTTGTCAAAGATGGCCAACTAATTGTGCCACCGAATGTCAAAATACCTCCTCTAGATCAAAGAAAGAAAAGAGGATTTTGCAAGTACCATAGTTTCCTAGGCCACAAAACCTCACAGTGTTTTCTTTTCAGGGATTTGATTCAGAATGCAATTAAGGATGATAGATTGAAATCCGCTGACAAGCCAAAGATGAAAGTAGATGAAGACCCTTTGGATGTTGCAGACACCAATTACTCTGAGCCTGCATACATTGGGGAAATAAATATGGTGGAAGCAAATCAAGGTGACATTCCATCAAGAGAGAAAAACACTGAGAATCAAAACTATGTGCTAGTCGAAGTCAAAACGGAGGTTACTGAGGACGTCCATAAGGAACAGGAGGCTCCGATTGAAGTAGTACCTTTGGCTGCTTCGAAAGAGATCCAGGCTACTGAAGGCCAGGGGAATCGAAACCAAGAATTGACACAGGCTACTGAAGGCCTGAGGCTAAAATTGGAGAAAGTCCAGATCACACCGCCAGTTCTTCCTCAAAAAGAAATATGGGATACTTTGGGGGAGCCCAGTGGAAAGTTCGACTACCTGGTGAAATACTCTGCTCCAGAGAGTTCAAAAACCCCAATCGAAGATATCAAACCTACAGGATGGGGAGATGCTGATATAAAAGGGGAAGATGTAGATGTTAACATGGTATATATGGAGAGACCTCGTTCCGAAATGGAGGAGATGGAAAGATATTTAGAGAAAGAGAAATACAAGATGGAGGATAGTTATGCTAGGGATGCCAGTCTCAAAGACTACCTTATGCTGTGCCACAAGGGAAATGCTGAAATGATACTATGTCCCAGATGCAGCATCATTTGCAATCAGAGAATTGTTGCAGACTTTGAGAAGAAACAAGGGCACGAACTGGCATCAACTGGCGCCAGGATAACCAACTATTCAGATGTTACCCTAAAGCGGGAGTAAGTGTATTGGAGTTTTTAGTTCGTTGTCACAAAGGGGCAACCGAGTGCCTAGTATGCCCAAGGTGTTCTGCAGTGTATGATCAAAATATGGTCGGAGCCTTCGAAACAATTTCTTTCGCCCCATGCTGGAACTACAAAGAAACTGGTCAGATGAGCCAACATTTCGAGAGCAACTACACTCAACGAAGGCCTGACAGCCCTTATCCTAAAGGCGCTCGAAGGGTAACGTTCAAAATCCCTGCTGAAGTGCCAACAGACAAGTGGCTGCAAGTCAGGACTGACAAGGGGAAGGATAAATGGAGGAGCAATGAATGAAATGCACGCCACGCCATGACATATAGAAGGCAGTTCAATACGACAAAGAGGGAAGAATTGAGGTTAGAAAACTACAAAGGAAGAAACCCTATGTCAAGATCACAATGGCGAAGGCAATAGAGAATTCGAAAGGCTGAAAGAGAAGCTATGGCAGATAAAGGAGCAACTTCGATCAAAAACAAAGAAGAATCAAGCACCAACAAACCTCCACCAAATAATCAACCTGAGGGCAAACCCCCAGTTAGCAGGAGACTCTTCTCTGAAACACAACAAAATGAATCGAAGGAGTACACACCAAGTCCAGAAGAAGATGATTACATGTTAACTGACAACTTCAAATCAGAGGGGGAGTCTTCACTCAACATCAATTGCAACGTGGTATCTGTGTTACCTTGTGAGTTTGGACAGGAAACTGAAATCGGAGAGCATGAGGAGGATGATACAATAGATCTGATGAAGCATAGGCCAGGGTGCTATTACGTGATGGATAACGGAGCGGTCGAAGAGCAGAATGCTTTCTTCGAACACCCAGAGCCGGCTATGAAAAATCATCTGAAGCCATTGTTCATTCGAGCAAAAGTTGGTACGCATGGCGTAAATAAAGTCTTGGTGGATGGAGGCGTTGTAGTCAACTTAATGCCCCATTTCATGCTGAAGAAGTTAGGAATACAAGATGGTGACATCAAACCACACAACATGGTACTATCCAACTATGAAGGAAAAGTAGGCCAGACGCTGGGGGTCATCCAAGTAGATTTGACAGTGGGATCAAGCTGCAGACCCACTATGTTCATGGTGATCGAAGCCAAAGCAAACTACAACTTGCTGTTGGGAAGAGAATGGATCCATGGCGTTGGAGCAGTTCCTTCGTCAATGCATCAGAGGTTAGTTTTATGGAGAGAGGATGGTATAGTGGAGAACATCGAAGCGGATCAAAGTAATTTCATGACAGCAGTTAACTTAGTTAATAAAAGAAATTACGACAAATATCTAGCCAAAATAGCTCCCTGTACCCCAAGTGACGAAATCAACGAAACTAGGAACGCACACTATTACATGACCCTTCGCCATGATGGCATGTATTGGGATAGGAAGATAATTAAAGGAGACGAAGAAGTTGAAGGCACTACACAAAAACGGCCAGAAGGCTAGGAGTCCGACAACCTTGCTCATGATTGAGTCCTCCTTCTTCGAAAGGATTTCGGCCTATATGGCTGAGAACGAGTGGAAAGCGGCCTTAGAGGCTGAAATAGATAATATGGCTGCAGAAGTGAACGAAATAGATGGGGATGGCTCGAAAGACTCACCCTTTGAAGAACACGAAATAGATCAAAGGCTAGATGCCATATATGATAAAGAACCCTTAGGCTTCGAGAAGGACCCCACAGACTCAGGTGCCAAAATGTTGGCGCAGGATCCGCTCGAAGAGGTGAATTTGGGGGATCAAAATATGAAAAGAATAACTTACATAAGCGCAAAACTCAATCCAAGCCTCAAGCAGGAAGTGATCGAAGTCCTCAAGAAAAACAAAGATTGTTTCTCATGGGACTATGATGAAATGCTTGGTTTGAAGAGAGAGTTAGTGGAGCACAGACTTCCAATTAAGGATGGCAAGAATCCCATCAAGCAAACTCCTAGAAGATTCGCACCAGCAGTTCTCACAAAGATTAAAGCTGAGATCGAAAGGTTGTTGTGCTACAGATTCATCAGAACCACAAGGTATGTCGAATGGTTAGCAAATATAGTACCTGTTATTAAGAAAAATAGCTCTCTGAGAATTTGCATAGATTTTAGGGATTTAAATACTGCTACCCCTAAAGATGAGTACTCCATGCATGTGGCAGAAATGTTAATAGACTCTGCTATAGGATTCAAATACTTAAGTATATTAGATGGATACTCTGGGTATAATCAGATTTTTATTGCTGAAGAAGATGTTGCCAAGACAACATTTCGATGCCCAGGAGCGTTAGGCACCTACGAATGGGTAGTGATGCCTTTTGGTTTAAAAAATGCTGGAGCAACTTACCAAAGGGCAATGAATTCAATTTTCCATGATTTCATTGAGACATTTATGCAGGTGAATATTGATGATATAGTCATCAAATCCATATCTGCAGAAACCCATTTGCATCATTTGAGCCAATCATTCGAAAGAATGAGAAAACATGGCTTAAAAATGAACCCCCTTAAGTGTGCATTTTTTGTGCAGGCTGGAGATTTCCTTGGCTTTGTGGTTCATAAGAAAGGTATCGAGATCAACCAAAATAAGACCAAAGCCATTATGGAGACGAAAGCACCTACATAAAAAAGGGAGCTGCAATCTTTGCTAGGGAAGATTAAATTTCTAAGAAGGTTCATTTCGAATCTAAGTGGAAGAACCCAAGCTTTCTCTCTGTTACTTCATTTGAAACAAGGCCAAGCCTTCGCATGGAACGAAGCACATCAGAAGGCATTTGACAATATCAAAAAATATCTTACCCAGCCTCCTATCTTGTCTCCACCTTCATGGGGAAAACCCATGAGATTGTACATATCCGCCTCTGAAGTTACTATAGGTAGTATGTTAGCACAAGAAGATAGCAATGGCATCGAAAGAGCCATATACTATTTAAGTAGGGTATTGAACGATGCAAAAACTAGATATAGCAATATAGAAAAGCTATGTCTCTGTGTGTACTTTTCTTGTATGAAACTTAAGTATTATATAAAGCCTGTTGATGTTTATGTTTCATCTCATTTCGATGTTATCAAACACATGCTTTCGAAACCAATAATGCATAGCAGAGTTGGTAAATGGGCCTTGGCCTTAACAGAATATTCTTTGACTTTCATGCCTTTAAGAGCTGTGAAAGGTCAAGTAATTTCTAATTTCATTGTGGACCATTCACTGGTCGAACAGACTGTCATGGGTTACGTTGAAATGCAACCTTGGAAATTATACTTTGATGGTTCGACCCATAAGGATGGTAGTGGTGTTGGAGTTCTCATAATTTCTCCTGAAGGAATTCCAACAAAATTCAAGTATAAATTAGATGGTCCTCGTTGCTCAAACAACGAAGCTGAGTACGAAGCGCTTATTGTTGGACTTGAAGCTTTGTTGGAATTGGGGGCAACTAGAGTCGAAATTAAAGGTGATTCGGAGTTAGTGGTCAAGCAAATAACAAAGGAATACAAATGCATAAAGGAAAATCTGATGACATACTTCGTCATAATTAACAGGCTACTCAGAAAATTCAAATACATGGATATTAAACATATACCAAGAATAGAAAACCAAGAAGCAAATGACCTAGCACAGTTGGCTTCAGGGTATAAAGTTTCTACCAAAAACTTTGAGGATTTGGTTGAATTAAGAGGAAGGGTTATGGCTACTAGACTCATACCATCAGATTTAGAAAATATAAAATTAGGTTATGCTGATAAACAGGGATTCGAAGTGTTAGCCATAGACACCTTATCAGATGCAGATTGGCGAAGTCCAATTGTGAGTTATTTAACAAATCCAACATTGAATGTTGATAGGAAAATAAAATATAGAGCACTATCATATGTCCTCATAGGAAATGAATTGTTCAAGAAGACCCAGGAGGGCGTGTTATTGAAATGCCTAGGAGAAAGTGAGGCATACTTAGCATTATCAGAAGTCCACAATGGGGCATGTGGGGCACATCAAGCAGGCCATAAGATGAAATGGTTGTTATTCCGATATGGTATGTATTGGCCCAACATGCTCAAAGATTGTATAGATTTTGCTAAAGGGTGTGAAGAATGCCAGAAACATGAAGGAATTCAACATGCTCCTGCAAGTGAGTTACATTCGATCATTAAACCTTGGCCCTTTAGAGGATGGGCATTAGATTTAATAGGAGAAATCAACCCTGCTTCGTCTAAAGGACAGAAATATATCTTGGTAGGAATAGATTATTTTACCAAGTGGATCGAAGCAATACCATTAATAGTTGCTGATCAAGAGGCTATTATTGAGTTCATACAGAAACCGATTATCTATAGGTTCGGATTGCCGGAGAGCATAACCACAGATAAGGGTTCTGTGTTTAATGGTAGGAAGATGCAGGAATTTGCTCAAAAGATGGGGTTTAGATTACTAACATCAACACCATATTATGCTCAAGCAAATGGTCAGGTCGAAGCAGCAGATAAAGTGATAATAGGGTTAATTAAGAAACATGTTGGTAAAAAACTAAGGAATTGGCACAAGACTTTGGACCAAATACTATGGGCCTGTAGAACATCTCCTAAAGAAGCTACTAACACTACGCCTTTCCAACTAACATTTGGTCATGATGCAGTTCTACCAGTGGAAATTCATCTACAATCAGTTCGAATTCAAAGACAAAATGAGATCCCATCTGCATTATATTGGGAGATGATGATGAATGAGTTAGTTGAGTTAGACGAAGTTAGATTGCATGCATTGGAAATCCTAATGAGGCAAAAGGAAAGAGTAGCTAGGGTATATAACAAAAGGGTGAAAGGTAAAACATTTAATATTAATGACTTAGTCTGGAAAGTCATATTGCCCATGGACAAGAAGAATAAAACATTAGGTAAATGGCCACCTCATTGGGAAGGACCTTTTCGAATAATAAAGATATTTTCAAACAATGCATATGAAATCGAAGGGTTAGCTGATGATAAGCGAATCTTAAGGGTTAATGGGAAATATTTGAAGAAATATAAGCCTCACCTGTAGGAGATTCGAATAATAACAACATAATCGAAAGATTGTAAAGGAATGCCAAAATGGTAACATATATTGCCAAAATGGCGTTGTTCAGATATTACAGACCAAAATTCAACCAAAATTCAAGATTAGTTAAACAAACAAAAATTTAAAAATAGGCATTGTTCCTCAATCTTTCAAAAGTACTTCGAAAGGACTCAAGCCTTTGTTGAGTGAAGCACCTTGCTCCTTCCAGGGTAGCTACTTCTCCTTTAAGTTGCTCTGCTGCTTCCATTTCGGCAAGGCCTTTGTTGAGAAGTTCTTCGAATTGATTCCCAACAGTATCAGTTTCGTACACCAATTGTTGTTGTTGGGCCTCCTTAACCTTTTGCTGGAGCTCTTGAATTTGCTTTTCCCAGAGAAGAATAGACTGAGCTCGAACTTCATAGTCAGTCTTGGCTTGTTTTAAATGCAAGGCTTGGTTTTCAGCTTCTTTAGAAAGCTTTGAAGCATGCTCATAGGCAGCATCCATAGCGTTTCGCTTCTCTTGGACCTTAGTAGCAGCAAATTCGTCTTGAAGAAGACACCCAGTCACGTTATCCAATAAAGTTTGAAGATCGAATAATATGGTGCTGACTGGCAAAGAGCAGGTTGCGAGGTTAACTTGCGTAAGAAGCTCCTTCATGGTGTAGCAAGCTGTACTATCCTTTTTGAGCACTTCGAACAAGTCTACATCAAGGATTGTTCTCCTGACTTCGTTAAGGAGTACAACTCTATCATCTGAGGGCAATGGGTTGTTGGTCGAACTAGGGCCAGCCCTAGCAAGAGGAGTATCCCTTTGAGCTAATTTAGCTTTCATATACCCAATTGGGTCCTTACGCCTTAGGAGGGCTAACTCCTCTTCAGTCATTTCAGAGTGGGGAATTTCCATACGCAAGGGAGTCACGTCCATGTCAACCTCCATAGGCTCATTAGTCTGGTCACCATCACCTTCACTTCTTTCTTGCTCGTTGTCTTCTCCTTCGTCAACCAGATCCACCACTTCGATCGAATTATTTTCACTGCTATTAGCATCAGACTCTGTTCCATCGCTCGAATCGCTCTGGGATTCGTCTTCCCCAGATCCTTCATCTGCAGATTCCTCACTCTCTTGAGAAGAATTATCCTTTCCCTCTTCAGCATGAGTGACATTTTGGCTCTCTTTAAGGGTTTCGAGAGGAGACTTTGGGAGACAAGTTTCTGGTAGAATTTCTGCAGACTTATGAGGCGATGCTTCATTCGTTTCTTTTAAAGGAGGGGAAGTGCCTTGGTCATCCTCTGCATCTGAAGCTCTAGTCAGAATCACCATATTGGAGGATCCTTTGTTTTGCACAAGATTACTGGAATCCCCATGAGGAGAAGAGTTGATTGGAGCAGCAGTCTTTGATGGAGGAGTCGAAGTAGTGGGATTTGGATTCAAAGTATCCTACATAAACAAAGAAAATTAAGAGCGTGCACCAAGGTACGAATAACTATTTCGTTAAGGGTTCGAATTCAATTTACCTGTGGACTATCGGAAGAAAGGTTGCTATCAATATGTTCCAACATTACGTTGGAGGTCGAAGGTGGAATTTTGGATATTGTGGAGGGAGCAACATCTCTGGAATCAAGTCCAGAAATGCTAGTAGGCTCAATGCCTTTAGAAACTTCTTTCTTTTGCTTCTTTTTTGAAGCAGTTGGGGAATTTCCGCCAGCCTTGGGATTTTTTCCAGTGGTGCTTGGTTTCCTTTTCTTCGGAGTGGTTGGTGGAAGTTTGTTAGTCTGAAAAGGTTTAGACATGAATTAGATCTAAATCATAAATTTCAGTTTATTCAAAACATCAGGGTTAATTGATTACCTTTAGAGTTGGAACATTTGTTATTATTGGTGTTGTTGTTGTTGTTGTTGTAGTAGTTGTTGATGGTATGGCTAAAGGCACATCATCATTAGCTTCGACAGATTGTTGGGAGGTGCTTCCTTCTTTAGACTTCGAAGTAACGGTTTTTATCCTGATGGCTGAAAATCGAAACAATTAAAGTAAAATGTTAAAAATAAAGAAAGTAAGAGACATTTGGGGTTTTCCCAAGCATTCGCACCTGCGCCTTGATTAGAAATAATCGACATGGTAGAAAGGTCATAGCGAAGATGTCCTGGGAAATTAGGAAGCCAATAACGAGCCCATGTCACAGTCTCAGATGGCTTTAGTTTCTTTGAGAGTTGTATTTGAACATCTCTTTCCAAGTCAACCACCAAGGGTATGGAGGAAACCAAGCCAGAGCCAGTTCTGAGGTAGGCAATCTAGGAATTTTAGGTGGATGCATTTCGAGTGCCAACCTATACCTATCCTCAGGTGACAACCCTGAAGGAAGTTTGAACTTAGAAACTTTTTCTTTAAATTTTTCCTTCAAGGTCTGGGATGCTCGATACACAGTGGTTTCCAAGAGTGTGGGATCATAAGTGGTTTCGAAATAATTCTGAAAAGCCCTAATCTCTTTGGCGTGAGTGAACATACCTTTCTTGGAGTGTACCTGCACATTGAACGCATCAGTTAGCTTCTGTTGAATGGTGAGTGTGTCAAACATATGAGATTGGTAGAACTTAGTCCACCATTCCAGAAACCCCTTTGCTGTGAAGTGTGTTGGTTCAAAAGGTAGTAGTTCAAATTGAGCGAAGTCTTGATACTGTTCTTGTTGCAGCTTGGCTTCTCTTGCTTTAAAGGTTCGACCAGAAGTGATGGCACTCTGTGTTTGGAACAGAGGTTCAGGGATTAATTGGCACAGGCCAAATTGTCTGGAGACAAACTTAGGTTGATAGGCAAAGAGGAAGATTTGATTCTTGGAAGGAGTGATTCGTGAGGAAATTAATCTAGGGAGCAAAAAGGCTTTCCAAATATCTTGAATTTCTTTACTTTTAACAGCTTCTGAAAGAGACATGGTAAACCATGATGGTCCATGAGTCCTTGAAGCGAAGGGTGCCATGGTCTTTTCAAATTTGTGTCTCTTGGAGAAAATCATGATGTATTGTGAGAAAAGGACTTTGAAGTCATCTTTGTCATCACTCGGAGTGAGTTTTCGCAGTCTTGTACCTTCAATAATTATATCCGCTATCTCCGGATCTTGTTCGGCAACGGTGTTAGTAGCTGATAAGGAGGATTCGAACATGGCATTGAGCCATAATTGGAGCAACCAGAAAGGGCCAGCTAGAAGGATGTTTTTGGGAGTAGGGGATTTCAAGCTCGAAACGGTTGATCTTAAACTTTCATCAAGGTCAACAAGCAGCAGTTCGCTCAGACAAACTCTCCTATTCTCGTGCAAATCCTTGGCTAAGGGGATGAACCTACTTGCTACTTGCAAGGATCTGCTACATAACACATATCTTGACAACCATAAAGTTAGAAAGGCAATATGTTCTACGTCTGAGACGCTGTCTCCTTCAGTGTGGTAATGACTAATGAATTTGGAAAAACTGGCTAATTTGACATCGAAGTCAATAATACTGGAGTGTTCTTCATTATCAGGGATGTAAGTTTCTCCTACTGGCGAAAGACCAGTGATTGCTGCTATATCGAAAAACGTGGGTGTTATCATTCTGCCAGGAAGATGAAAGGTATTGTAGGTGCTATCCCAGAAATATAATGAGGCAAATAATAGTGGATGACTATAGGTGAAACCTGGTTTCGACAACTTAATTAGATTATAGATTCCTAATTCCTCCCATTGATGGGATTTTTTGGCTTCTATTTTGGTGAGCCAATTTTGGTAAGCTATGTCTGAGGTAGGACAGGATCGGAATGGTTTGAAGTTACTCTTTACATAATCTAAGATGAAGGGATCTTTTGGGGGAACGATTGGAGTTTCTATGGCTTTTGAATCAGATGATTCGCCTATACTTTCAGTTCCTATCTTAGGGATGTCCATTTTATTAAATAAGGGTTTGAAGTTATAGCAAACAGGGAAGATTTTCCTAGTGTCTTTCAAGATTTCAAACACGGTTAGAGGGCCCATTAAAGCAAATCTTTTTCCAGCAGCGTTAGTAGGAATCAATACCTGAGAGGCGTACAACATTTCCTGTTCTTTAGAGATCATCTGAGGAATGAGCACAGATTGACCCTGGTAAGTGCCCACTTTACTCTCCATGATCGTTCCTGTGTTCTTGTTCTTCTTCTTGGAAGTTTTCTTCAGTTGGGATGATGTTGTTGAAGACATTGTTGAAGATTGTTGGAAGTTTTAGGGTTTTAGTGAGAGTAGAGGAAGAAGAAGTTTCAGAATTTGGAAAAAAGAATAAAAGACTAGGTTGATTAGTTTTTATAGTGAGGAAGTTTAAACACCCACTAAGTAAGACTAGGGATACGTGGGAGTAGTGAGTTGGATCCAGAAGGAGGTGGCGTAAAAGCTGATGTTAGTAATAAGCATGATTAAACATAATCATTACTTTTGAAACCGCACCATGTTGTGATGACTAGTTTAAAACGGTTAAGAAATCCAAGGAGCGTCTTGATTGACGTATGTGAAATCATGCACAGTAAACGCTGTAATTACTCAAAGGTCATATCAAAATCTCGTGAATTTATTTAAAATAAGTATTTCTCAGAGGATTTCGAAATACATATTTTAAAGGGGCATTTTGTTGGCTGAAGATTTTGATACATGTAGTTCGAAATGAAACAAACAATTTTGATGTTTCGTTGGAATAAAGCAAACGTTACAGTTCGGAATGGAAGAGATTATTCTTCGAACGGACATGTCAAAGCTCGGAGCTTCGAATGGCAGTTGTGAAGATATATTTAAAGAAACTTCGAAGTGGTAACAAGACTATATCTGTGAAGGTTGTGAAACGAGTTCGAAGTGAAGACTACCAGGCGTTTGAAATTCAAACGTGAGCGAGATATTGGAAATCAAATATATATGCGCTGGAGCGTTCGAAGACGCGTGGAGGCTAGAGAGAAGCAATGCTCTGCATGCTCCGAACGTGGCAGAATCTTATAGCAAGACCGTTATGGTCGAAGTAGTATAAATAGAAGTCTTAGTGTTAGGATTTCGTGTGACATATCTATTGTACAAAATTCAGTAAACATTCAAAATACCACATGGATAGGGAAACGAATGCTCGAACAATGTACGTATGATAACACCAAACATTTATAATTCAGTAAAACTCTTTATCTTTCCCAGTTTATCTTCCATTTTCATGTCAATATCATTTAAATACTTTTGCATTCAAAGTCATTTATCTATTACTTGTACTTAAACGTTTTTCTTCTATTCGAATCTCTTACACATTCAGAAGTTTTTACATTCACGTCTTTACATCAAAGTCTTTATACTTAAAGTCATTTATTCTTTTCTGCATTTAAACATCTCTTTTACATTCAAATTTTTAATCATTCAGTCCCATTTTACATTTATTTACTTGATCATGTCAGTAGATTCTTTTAGTATGGTAATCGAAGTGAAATGAATGTCTCTAAAACACTTTAAATACAAATCCCAACTATGAATACCCGTTTCACAATTAGATTTATCCAAACGACCAATACCCCATAGGATCAATCTAGTCGATCCTGCAAGTTACCAGAGAAATTGAATAACAGTCATTAAGTTTATTCGATAGTTTGGAAGACTAGCGGTTGTTTACCAGAAATCACTGTAAACAGTAATAAAATACATATAAAAATTTGTAGTTATGTTGATACATTGATATATAAATAATTTTACAACTAATTGTCACACAATCCACAGTAGCACCATTGGCAATTTTAACATCTTCTAAAATCCGGGTTCGAATCCCGGCTGTGGAATAAGATTTTTGTATTGAATTCCTCTTTCTTAAAAGTATAAAATGTCATATTTCGTATAAATTTTATCATTTTTTAGAAAAACTTCATCGTAAAGATTTCTGTGACGAAAATGTGTAAAAATTACATATAAAAATTGTTGTTATGTAGATACATTGATATATAAAAAAATTAACATATAATTATCACACAATCGGCAGTAGCACCATTAGCAATTCTAACATCTTCCAGAATTTGGGTTCAAATGCCTTGTAGGAATTACATTTTTGTATTGCAACTTCTACCTCAAATCACCACAAATTGCTCGCAAACATCATTCTCAACTCACACGCTCCGATTTAGACAACTCTCATTTCTTGCTTAGCAATCTACTCCACACGTACTCCAATTGTGGCTTAACACATGATGCTTGTTAACTTTTTCAAAAGACCGATCACCACGAAAAAATTTTAAAATTACTTTGAACTTAAATATTTTTTTTTAAACTTTATAATTGTAAAAAATGTAAGGTTTCGTAAAAATTTATTTATAGTTTTTTTGGAATAATTTCGTCATGAAGTATTCCGTAACCAAAATATGTAATAAAATACATATAAAAATTTGTAGTTATGTTGATACATTGATATATAAATCATGTTACAACTAATTATCACACAATCCACAGTAGCACCATTGGAAATTTTAACATCTTTTAAAATCCAGGTTCGAATCCCGGCTGTGGAATAAGATTTTTGTATTGAATTCCTCTTTCTTAATAGTATAAAATGTCATATTTCGTATAAATTTATTTATCGTTTTTTAGAAAAACTTCATCGTAAAGATTTCTATGACGAAAATGTGTAAAAATTACATATAAAAATTGTTGTTATGTAGATACATTGATATATAAAAAAATTAACATATAATTATCACACAATCGGCAGTAGCACCATTAGCAATTCTAACATCTTCCAGAATTTGGGTTCAAATGCCTTGTAGGAATTACATTTTTGTATTGCAACTTCTACCTCAAATCACCACACGTTGCTCGTAAACATCATTCTCAACGCACACGCTCTGATTTAGACAACTCTCATTTCTTGCTTAGCAATCTACTCCACACGTACTCCAATTGTGGCTTAACACATGATGCTTGTTAACTTTTTCAAAAGACCGATCACCACGAAAAAATTTTAAAATTACTTTGAACTTAAATATTTTTGTTAAACTTTATAATTGTAAAAAATGTAATGTTTCGCAGAAATTTATTTATAGTTTTTTTGGAATAATTTCGTCATGAAGTATCCCGTAACCAAAATTTGTAATAAAATACATATAAAATTTTTTAGTTATGTCGATACATTGATATATAAATAATTTTACAACTAATTATCACGCAATCCACAGTAGCACCATTGGCAATTTTAACATCTTCTAAAATCCGGGTTCGAATCCCGGCTGTGGAATAAGATTTTTGTATTGAATTCCTCTTTCTTAATAGTATAAAATGTCATATTTCATATAAATTTATTTATCCTTTTTTAGAAAAACTTCATCGTAAAGATTTATGTGACGAAAATGTGTAAAAATTACATATAAAATTTGTTGTTATGTAGATACATTGATATATAAAAAAAGTAACATATAATTATCACACAATCGGCAGTAGCACCATTAGCAATTCTAACATCTTCCAAAATTTGGGTTCAAATGTCTTGTAGGAATTACATTTTTGTATTGCAACTTCTACCTCAAATCACCACAAATTGCTCGCAAACATCATTCTCAACTCACACGCTCCGATTTAGACAACTCTCATTTCTTGCTTAGCAATCTACTCCACACGTACTCCAATTGTGGCTTAACACATGATGGTTGTTAACTTTTTCAAAAGACCGATCACCACAAAAAAATTTTAAAATTACATTGAACTTAAATATTTTTTTAAACTTTATAATTGTAAAAAATGTAATGTTTCGTAAAAATTTATTTATATTTTTTTTGGAATAATTTCGTCACGAAGTATCCCGTAACCAAAATATGTAATAAAATAGATATAAAAAATTGTAGTTATGTTGATACATTGATATATAAATAATTTTACAACTAATTATCACACAATCCACAGTAGCACCATTGGCAATTTTAACATCTTCTAAAATTCGGGTTCGAATCCCGGTTGTGGAATAAGACTTTTGTATTGAATTCCTCTTTCTTAATAGTATAAAATGTCATATTTCGTATAAATTTATTTATCGTTTTTTAGAAAAACGTCATCGTAAAGATTTCTGTGACGAAAATGTGTAAAAATTACATATAAAAATTATTGTTATGTAGATACATTGATATATAAACAAATTAACATATAATTATCACACAATCGGCAGTAGCACCATTAGCAATTCTAACATCTTCCAGAATTTGGGTTCAAATGCCTGGTAGGAGTTACATTTTTGTATTGCAACTTCTACCTCAAATCACCACACGTTGCTCGCAAACATCATTCTCAACTCACAAGCTCCGATTTAGACAACTCCTATTTCTTGCTTAGCAATCTACTCCACACGTACTCCAATTGTGGCTTAGCACATGATTCTTGTTAACTTTTTCAAAAGAACGATTACCACGAAAAATTTTAACATTACTTTGAACTTAAGTATTTTTTTAAAACTTTATAATTGTAAAAAATGTAATGCTTCGTAAAAATTTGTTTATAGTATTTTTGGAATAATTTCGTCATGAAGTTTCCCGTAACCAAAATATGTAATAAAATACATATAAAAATTTGTAGTAATGTTGATACGTTGATATATAAATAATTTTACAACTTATTATCACACAATCCGCAGTAGCACCATTGGCAATTTTAACATCTTCTAAAATCCGGGTTCGAATCCCGGCTGTGGAATAAGACTTTTGTATTGAATTCCTCTTTCTTAATAGTATAAAATGTCATATTTCGTATAAATTTATTTATTTTTTTTTAGAAAAACTTCATCGTAAAGATTTCTGTGACGAAAATGTGTAAAAATCACATATAAAAATTGTTGTTATGTAGATACATTGATATATAAAAAAATTAACATATAATTATCACACAATCGGCAGTAGCACCATTAGCAATTCTAACATCTTCCAGAATTTGGGTTCAAATGCCTGGTAGGAAATACATTTTTGTATTGCAACTTCTACCTAAAATCACCACACGTTGCTCGCAAACATCATTCTCAACTCACACGCTTCGATTTAGACAACTCCCATTTCTTGCTTAGCAATCTACTCCACACGTACTCCAATTATGGCTTAGCACATGATTCTTGTTAACTTTTTCAAAAGACCAATTACCACCAAAAAAATTTAAAATTACTTTGAACTTAAGTATTTTTTTTTAAACTTTATAATTGTAAAAAATGTAATGCTTCGTAAAAATTTATTTATAGTATTTTTGGAATAATTTCGTCATGAAGTATCCCGTAACCAAAATATGTAATAAAATACATATAAAAATTTGTAGTTATGTTGATACATTGATATATAAATAATTTTACAACTAATTATCACGCAATCCGCAGTAGAACCATTGGCAATTTTAACATCTTCTAAAATCCGGGTTCGAATCCCGGCTTTGGAATAAGATTTTTGTATTGAATTCCTCTTTCTTAATAGTATAAAATGTCGTATTTTGATAAATTTATTTATCGCTTTTTAGAAAAACTTCATTGTAAAGATTTGTGATTTAAAATGTGTAAAATTACATATAAAATTGTTATTATGTAGATACATCGATATATAAAAATTAACATATAATTATCACACAATCAGAGCACCATTAGCAATTCTAACATCTTCCGAATTTGGGTTCAAATATCGGTAGGAATTACATTTTGTATTGCGACTTCTACCTCAAATCACCACACGTTTCGCAAACATCATTCTCGACTCACACGCTCCGATTTAGACAACTCCCATTTCTTGCTTAGTAATCTACTCCACACGTACTCCAATTGTGGCTTAACACATGATGCTTGTTAACTTTTTCAAAAGGCCGATCACCACGAAAAAATTTTAAAATTACTTTGAACTTAAATATTTTTTTTAACTTTATAATTGTAAAAAATGTAATGTTTCGTAAAAATTTATTTATAGTTTTTTTGGAATAATTTCGTCATGAAGTATCCCGTAACCAAAATATGTAATAAAATACATATAAAAATTTGTAGTTATGTTGATACATTGATATATAAATAATTTTACAACTAATTATCACACAATCCGCAGTAGCACCATTGGCAATTTTAACATCTTCTAAAATCCCGGTTCGAATCCCGGCTTTGGAATAAGATTTTTGTATTGAATTCCTCTTTCTTAATAGTATATAATGTCATATTTCAGATAAATTTATTTATCGCTTTTTAGAAAAACTTCATCGTAAAGATTTCGTGATTTAAATGTGTAAAATTACATATAAAATTGTTATTATGTAGATACATTGATATATAAAAAATTAACATATAATTATCACACAATCAAGAGTAGCACCATTAGCAATTCTAACATCTTCCGAATTTGGGTTCAAATGCTGTAGGAATTACATTTTTGTATTGCGACTTCTACCTCAAATCACCACACGTTGCTCGCAAACATCATTCTCGACTCACACGCTCCGATTTAGACAACTCCCATTTCTTGCTTAGCAATCTACTCCACATGTACTCCAATTGTGGCTGAACACATGATGCTTGTTAACTTTTTCAAAAGACCGATCACCACGAAAAAATTTTAATATTACTTTGAACTTAAATATTTTTTTAAAACTTTATAATTATAAAAAATGTAATGTTTCGTAAAAATTTATTTATACTTTTTTGGAATAACTATATGTAACCAAAATATGTAATAAAATACATATAAAAATTTGTAGTTATGTTGATACATTGATATATAAATAATTTTACAACTAACTATCACGCAATCCACAGTAGCACCATTGGCAATTTTAACATCTTCTAAAATCCGGGTTCGAATCCCGGCTTTGGAATAAGATTTTTGTATTGAATTCCTCTTTCTTAATAGTATATAATGTCATATTTCAGATAAATTTATTTATCGTTTTTAGAAAAACTTCATCGTAAAGATTTCTGATTTAAATGTGTAAAAATACATATAAAATTGTTATTATGTAGATACATTGATATATAAAAATTAACATATAATTATCACAACAATCGGCAGTAGCACCATTAGCAATTCTAACATCTTCCAGAATTTGGGTTCAAATGCCTGGTAGGAATTACATTTTTGTATTGCAACTTCTACCTCAAATCACCACACGTTGTTCGCAAACATCATTCTCAACTCACACGCTCCGATTTAGACAACTCTCATTTCTTGCTTAGCAATCTACTCCACACGTACTCCAATTGTGGCTTAACACATGATGCTTGTTAACTTTTTCAAAAGACCGATCACCACGAATAAATTTTAAAATTACTTTGAACTTAAATAGTTTTTTTTAAACTTTATAATTGTAAAAAATGTAATGTTTCGTAAAAATTTATTTATAGTTTTTTTGGAATAATTTCGTCATGAAGTATCCCGTAACCAAAATATGTAATAAAATACATATAAAAATTTGTAGTTATGTTGATACATTGATATATAAATAATTTTACAACTAATTATCACACAATCCACAGTAGCACCATTGGCAATTTTAACATCTTCTAAAATTCGGGTTCGAATCCCGGCTGTGGAATAAGATTTTTGTATTGAATTCCTCTTTCTTAATAGTATAAAATGTCATATTTCGTATAAATTTATTTATCGTTTTTTAGAAAAACTTCATCGTAAAGATTTCTGTGACGAAAATGTGTAAAAATTACATATAAAAATTGTTGTTATGTAGATACATTGATATATAAAAAAATTAACATATAATTATCACACAATCGGCAGTAGCACCATTAGCAATTCTAACATCTTCCAGAATTTGGGTTCAAATATCTGGTAGGAATTACATTTTTGTATTGCGACTTCTACCTCAAATCACCACACGTTGCTCGCAAACATCATTCTCGACTCACACGCTCCGATTTAGACAACTCCCATTTCTTGCTTAGTAATCTACTCCACACGTACTCCAATTGTGGCTTAACACATGATGCTTGTTAGCTTTTTCAAAAGGCCGATCACCACGAAAAAATTTTAAAATTACTTTGAACTTAAATATTTTTTTTAACTTTATAATTGTAAAAAATGTAATGTTTCGTAAAAATTTATTTATAGTTTTTTTGGAATAATTTCGTCATGAAGTATCCCGTAACCAAAATATGTAATAAAATACATATAAAAATTTGTAGTTATGTTGATACATTGATATATAAATAATTTTACAACTAATTATCACACAATCCGCAGTAGCACCATTGGCAATTTTAACATCTTCTAAAATCCCGGTTCGAATCCCGGCTTTGGAATAAGATTTTTGTATTGAATTCCTCTTTCTTAATAGTATATAATGTCATATTTCGTATAAATTTATTTATCGTTTTTTAGAAAAACTTCATCGTAAAGATTTCTGTGACGAAATGTGTAAAAATTACATATAAAAATTGTTATTATGTAGTTACATTGATATATAAAAAAATTAACATATAATTATCACACAATCGGCAGTAGCACCATTAGCAATTCTAACATCTTCCAGAATTTGGGTTCAAATGCCTGGTAGGAATTACATTTTTGTATTGCGACTTCTACCTCAAATCACCACACGTTGCTCGCAAACATCATTCTCGACTCACACGCTCCGATTTAGACAACTCCCATTTCTTGCTTAGCAATCTACTCCACATGTACTCCAATTGTGGCTTAACACATGATGCTTGTTAACTTTTTCAAAAGACCGATCACCACGAAAAAATTTTAATATTACTTTGAACTTAAATATTTTTTTAAAACTTTATAATTATAAAAAATGTAATGTTTCGTAAAAATTTATTTATACTTTTTTTGGAATAATTTCGTCATGAACTATCCCGTAACCAAAATATGTAATAAAATACATATAAAAATTTGTAGTTATGTTGATACATTGATATATAAATAATTTTACAACTAACTATCACGCAATCCACAGTAGCACCATTGGCAATTTTAACATCTTCTAAAATCCGGGTTCGAATCCCGGCTTTGGAATAAGATTTTTGTATTGAATTCCTCTTTCTTAATAGTATATAATGTCATATTTCGTATAAATTTATTTATCGTTTTTTAGAAAAACTTCATCGTAAAGATTTCTGTGACGAAAATGTGTAAAAAATACATATAAAAATTGTTATTATGTAGATACATTGATATATAAAAAAATTAACATATAATTATCACACAATCGGCAGTAGCACCATTAGCAATTCTAACATCTTCCAGAATTTGGGTTCAAATGCCTGGTAGGAATTACATTTTTGTATTGCAACTTCTACCTCAAATCACCACACGTTGCTCGCAAACATCATTCTCAACTCACACGCTCCGATTTAGACAACTCCCATTTCTTGCTTAGCAATCTACTCCACACGTACTCCAATTATGGCTTAGCACATGATTCTTGTTAACTTTTTCAAAAGACCAATTACCACCAAAAAATTTTAAAATTACTTTGAACTTAAGTATTTTTTTTTAAACTTTATAATTGTAAAAAATGTAATGCTTCGTAAAAATTTATTTATAGTATTTTTGGAATAATTTCGTCATGAAGTTTCCCGTAACCAAAATACGTAATAAAATACATATAAAAATTTGTCGTTATGTTGATACATTGATATATAAATAATTTTACAACTAATTATCACGCAATCCGCAGTAGAACCATTGGCAATTTTAACATCTTCTAAAATCCTGGTTCGAATCCCGGCTTTGGAATAAGATTTTTGTATTGAATTCCTCTTTCTTAATAGTATAAAATGTCATATTTCGTATAAATTTATTTATCGTTTTTTAGAAAAACTTCATCGTAAGGATTTCTGTGACGAAAATGTGTAAAAATTACATATAAAAATTGTTATTATGTAGATACATTTATATATAAAAAAATTAACATATAATTATCACACAATCGGCAGTAGCACCATTAGCAATTCTAACATCTTCCAGAATTTGGGTTCAAATGCCTGGTAGGAATTACATATTTGTATTGCGACTTCTACCTCAAATCACCACACGTTGCTCGCAAACATCATTCTAGACTCACACGCTCCGATTTAGACAACTCCCATTTCTTACTTAGTAATCTACTCCACACGTACTCCAATTGTGGCTTAACACATGATGCTTGTTAACTTTTTCAAAAGACCGATCACCACGAAAAAATTTTAAAATTACTTTGAACTTAAATATTTTTTTTAACTTTATAATTGTAAAAAATGTAATGTTTCGTAAAAATTTATTTATAGTTTTTTTGGAATAATTTCGTCATGAAGTATCCCGTAACCAAAATATGTAATAAAATACATATAAAAATTTGTAGTTATGTTGATACATTGATATATAAACAATTTTACAACTAATTATCATGCAATCCACAGTAGCACCATTGGCAATTTTAACATCTTCTAAAATCCGGGTTCGAATCCCGGCTTTGGAATAAGATTTTTGTATTGAATTCCTATTTCTTAATAGTATATAATGTCATATTTCGTATAAATTTATTTATCGTTTTTTAGAAAAACTTCATCGTAAAGATTTCTGTGACGAAAATGTGTAAAAAATACATATAAAAATTGTTATTATGTAGATACATTGATATATAAAAAAATTAACATATAATTATCACACAATCGGCAGTAGCACCATTAGCAATTCTAACATGTTCCAGAATTTGGGTTCAAATGCCTGGTAGGACTTACATTTTTGTATTGCGACTTCTACCTCAAATCACCACACGTTGCTCGCAAACATCATTCTCGACTCACACGCTCCGATTTAGACAACTCCCATTTCTTGCTTAGCAATATACTCCACACGTACTCCAATTCTGGCTTAGCACATGATGCTTGTTAACTTTTTCAAAAGACCGATTACCACGAAAAAATTTTAAAATTACTTTGAACTTAAGTATTTTTTTAAAACTTTATAATTGTAAAAAATGTAATGCTTCGTAAAAATGTATTTATAGTATTTTTGGAATAATTTCGTCATGAAGTTTCCCGTAACAAAAATATGTAATAAAATACATATAAAA